>CM031610.1:61972558-61990058 GCA_018398815.1 Conus ventricosus
TTTCGGGTTTTTTTTTTGGGGGTTTTTTGTTTGTTGTTTTTTGTTTTTCAATCTTTGATTAAGTGGATTTTCTACTTTTGTGTTATAGCTGTAGATATGTTAATTCTTTTACCTCATTGTGTTAACCTTTTTTACCCCGACGCCCCCCCCCCCCCCCCCCCCCTCCCTTTTCTTTCTTTTTTTTTTCTCTTTTTTTCTTTCGTCTAATATCACGTAATGTGGAAAGACGTAAAACAAAACAACGACAACAACAACACACGCACACACACACACACACACACACACACACACACACACACACACACACACACACACACACACACACACACACACACACACACACACCACACACACACACACATTCTCTTGTGTTTGGGTAAAGAACAGAGCCTTGTTCAAAGTCGAACCAAACCATTGTATGTAGTGCAACAACGTCGATCAGCAGCCGGACTGTGTACTTGAATATTCAGATAACTGGCTCCAATAGAAACATTTTACCACTGCAGTTACAACACTTCATGCCATACCCCTGCTTCGCTGTCTAATGTACTTTTGTACTGCTTCATTTGCTCCGCTAAAAGTTTCAGTTCCAGAGACTGCAGGCGAGAACTAAAGTAAAACAAAATTTGAGTTACAATAAACGAACTGAATAGACAGAGTATAAAACAGACACATGGCGTGTCAACATTAGTTACAATAAACGAACTGAATAGACAGAGTATAATACAGACACATGGCGTGTCAACATTATTAGTCTTCTCAGGTTGGATAAACAGATAAAAGAAACGAAAACGTAAAACAAACAAACAAAAAACTAACAATCATCATCATCACCACCACCACCAAGAGCAGCACAACAACAAAGACGACGACGACAACAACAACAACAACAACAACATTGGAGAAATGGAGCAGAAAAAAATCACTTCGTAAGTAGATGTGGTGAAATTTATGTTGAGATAACTTTCACCACACCTCATCGGAAACAGCTGAGTGATTTTCTGCTTCATTTTTCCGTTTGTCGTCGTCATCGTCGTCCCTGTTGTCGTTGTTGTTTTTATCTTTATTGATGTTGTTTTCGTTTTTATTTGTTTCATCCCTGTATCCAGCCAAAGAAAACCAGTAGGTTGAAACACGTCGCTTCTGCTTTACAGGGTGACTGTTCCATTCGTCTTGTGGCTCAGTAACTCAAGTTTTACTCTCTTCCAGTACTCGTCGTGATCTTATGAACCGATTACAGAAAAAAGGAACTGTTTTATTTGCGTGCGCGCGCGCGCGCGCGCGCGCGCGCGCGTGTGTGTGTGTGTGTGTGTGTGTGTGTGTGTGTGTGTGTGTGTGTGTGTGTGTGTGTGTGCGCGCGCGTATGTACATGCGTGCATGAGTAGAGCGAGGGCCAGGGTTCGGGAGGCATTATTTTGCCAGTGTATATATTCGTGTGGGAGGGACAGCAGCGAAAATGGACGGTCGTTTGAACGCTAATATTTTCTGCTAACTTATAAACGTCCTCAACTGAACAAAGTTTGGTTGCATATACATCCTTGTCATTACTATCATTAAGAGAGAGAGAGAGAGAGGAGGAGAGAGAGAGAGAGAGAGAGAGAGAGAGAGAGAGAGAGAGAGAGAGAGAGAGAGGAGAGGGAGAGAGAGAGAGAAGCTGACAACTGTGCGCACTACAAATTCAAATTCAATATCGACAGCTTTTGTTGTTGTTTTTTCTGCCTACAGGTGTGTTCCACAATGTCTGGGAGATCTGTCACCATCACCATGGACGACAACTGACAAGTAATCAACAAACGTCAACATTGACCAATCGTCAACTTTTGTCAAAACATTCCCCGTGGTGGATAACGGTTTTTTCGATTTTCCTTATCTACGTTTTGAGGCATGTCAACATCACCAGTGATAAACTTCGCCACATCCTTACGTCATTCATATTATTTTCAACCCATGACCTGTCGTTGGAATTCTTAGTCGGCAAGATGATCAGATTTTAACCCTTTTTTTAAAAAAACTTCTTCTGGATCTGGACACGTATTTATATACCTCACGAACCTTGTGTGCATGTGTGTCTCCAATCTGCTCCAAAGTCGTTTGAAGCACTCGCCTCAGTCAACAATGATGGGCATCTATGGGATGGAAGAGAGGTCACTGTGGACGTACTTGCATTCCAGGGTCCTGTTTTAGCTCACTCTAACTGACCATCCGTCAGCCGACTGGCTGGAAACGGGCCAAGAGTAGACAGTCCTAGACAACATCCTCGAACGGTTCTGAATTCATCACTGCTTCCTTTGCCTTCAGGTATTGTGGTTCTGTATTGATATTATCAATAACAATACTGGGAGATAATGATAATAATAATGATCACATTACAACAACTAAAACAACAACAGCAACAACAAACAACAAACAATGTAAGAAGAAAAAGAAGGAAAAAAGAATAATTAACAATAACAATACTGGGAGATAATTATGGTAACAAGAACAAGAACAACAAGAACAAGAACAACAACACCAACAATATCAACACCACTACCACCACCAACTAGAATCGTTTTTACAATACGTTCGTGGACGTCATCTCAAAACGCTAGTCAGTGACGGATCAAAGACAGGAAGTGACACTCGTCACCGACGTCACTTCCGTCATTACGAACATCTCATTGAAAGCTCTCCCTTCTTGACTTGGCCTAAAAGGGGATGGAGGACTGAGGGGGTGGGGTCAAGGGGGGGGGGGGGAGGGAAGGAAATGGGAGATGTTAGCGGAAAGCAGTGAAAGATAGTGCTGCGCTCTATATTCCTGTCAGAGACTTACGTTGACGACAGAAAAAGAAATGAATTTCAGGTATCCCATTGCATTTCTTTTTAACTGACACCGTTAAGCTCGATAACCTGATTTTTAAACTTACCAAACAAAACAAAAAAGAAAAAAAAAAGAAAAAAAAAAAGGAAAAAAAAAAGGGGAGGGGTAAAAAAAAAACCACAACCACCCTGAAAATACTACCACAACAGAAGCAGAATCAGCAGCGGTCACAGCAGCAGCAGCAGCCACTACAACGCCAACAACACAACACAACATCAATGGTGGCAGCAACAGCAGCAACCGCAAAAGCGACTAAACACCAAAATTACCATCACAGACGATGACCAGAAAAGCAACCACAACCACAAGAACAAGAAAATAATCAACACTAAAAACAAGCTGAGAGAGAGGAGAGAGAGAGAGAGAGAGAGAGAGAGAGAGAGAGAGAGAGAGAGAGAGAGAGAGAGAGGGCAGACAGACAGACAGACAGAGACAGAGACAGAGAGAGCGTTTATGTGTGTGTGTGTGTGTGTGTGTGTGTGTGTGTGTGTGTGTGTGTGTGTGTGTGTGTGCTGCGTGGGCGTGAGTGGTGCGTGCGTGCTGCGTGCGTGCGTGGTGGTGGTGTGTGTGTGGTGCCCTTCAAAAATGGGCCCTCTTTAAATCGAGCACCCCGGGCCCCTCTCGCGGTTTTTTTTTGGAACAAGCTACCCAGTCAACCCCAGCTCCCAGCGGGGTAACCAGTCACCCAGAGGCAACCAGCCAGTAAAACCACCCAGTCAGTACCCGCGTACCCAGCCAAACCCAGCGCAGTCAACCCAGCCAACCAGCCACCCAGCCAGTAAAACCAGCCCCCAGCCCCCACCCAAACCCAACCCACCGCCGCCACCCTGTCCGTCTCCATGTGGCCCCAGGAGAGGGCGAGTGGCACTCGGGGCCCAAGGTCGCTCCCGAAACGGTGGTGGCAGCAAAGGGAGGGGGCGCGCAGCGAGAAGCCCCAGAAGGGGACGGGAAGGCCCCAAGTCCACGGTCGTGTTTATCCCGAAGTATTATTAAAAACACACACACTCCGCGCGCTACGCTCGTAGGAATGTACGAGACAGGGACACACAGATTTCCCCGAGCACATAGACATTAGACAGACAGACTGAAACAGACCCAAAAAACAGACAAAAAAACACACACACAACACACACCACCAACGCACGCCGCACACGCCCCCCCCCACGCCCCCCCCACCCCAAAAACACCCCACACACAAACACACCACCACCACACACCACAATCCTTTTTTCTTCTCTCTCCTCTTTTAAACCTCTCTTGATTTTATTTTTCTTTTTTATACTCGTTTCAAATCCCCCCTTTTTTTTTTAAATTTCTTTGTCGGTTTTGTCGCCTGTCCGTTGTCTTTCTTTTCGCCGTCGTTTTTCTGCCTTTTTCTGTTTTTTTTTTCCTTTCTCTTCCCCTTTTGTTCTTCCCCCCGTCCTTTCCCCCTTTCCCCCCCCCCCCCCCCCCCCCCCCCCCCCCCCCCCCCCCCCCCCCCCCCCCCCCCCCCCCCCCCCCCCCCCCCCCCCCCCCCCCCCCCCCCCCCCCCCCCCCCCCCCCCCCCCCCCCCCCCCCCCCCCCCCCCCCCCCCCCCCCCCCCCCCCCCCCCCCCCCCCCCCCCCCCCCCCCCCCCCCCCCCCCCCCCCCCCCCCCCCCCCCCCCCCCCCCCCCCCCCCCCCCCCCCCCCCCCCCCCCCCCCCCCCCCCCCCCCCCCCCCCCCCCCCCCCCCCCCCGGGGGGGGGGCCCCCCCCCCCCCCCCCCCCCCCCCCCCCCCCCCCCCCCCCCCCAAAAACCCCCCCCCCCCCCCCTTTTCCCCCCCCCCCCCCCCCCCCCGGGATTGGATAAAGGGGAAAAAAAAAAAATTTTTTTTTTTTAAACCCCCTTTTTATTTTTTCGTTTTCTTCCCCCCCCTTTTTTTTTAACAAATTTTTTGGGGATTTCTACCTCCCGGGCTTTCCCCTTCACTTCTCCCCCCTTCTTTTTTCGCCCCTTTAACCCAAAAAAGGGGGGGGGAGGTATGGGAAAAGAAAGGGGTTTTTTTTTCTTTTTTAACAAGTGTTATTTTCTGTTCTTTATATATAATTTACCATTCCTTTCCATTTCACTCATTATCATCACTCATTATTTACCCATTTATTTTCACTCTTTTAAATTTACTTTTTCCTTCACTTATTAGGTGGTGAGTGAGTGAGTGGGAATAAAAAATGAATAGAAAAAAGAGCAAATAATAGTAAATAATAAAATCATTTTTTCATTCATTCATTATTCAATCTTCTTCATTGTTATTCGTTCGTTGTTCTTTCCCTTCCTTCCTTCACCGTTCGAACTTAATGCCCGAGAGGCCCTCCTACGTGTCCCCGTTGCGGTGGAGAGTGGACAAAAGAAGAAAGTTGGTCAAGCCCCACGAGAATCTAAAATCCGTCGGGCCGAGGTCTGCAGCGGGGTCTTCGGCACCTCCCGGGCCGTATGGTCCTTGCCATCGAAGAACCGCCCCCCCTCCAAAAACCCATCCGTTCCTCTCCGCTCCCCTGGAGGCCTCGAAGGCGTCCAGAAGGGTCTTTTTCCACCAGTTCCCGTTGTCCCCCGTGGGCCCCTCCCCTTGCTGGGTCAGGTCGTCGTTCCCCCCTCCCCCCCTTCCGCAGCCTTCGGGAGGAGGGGGAAAGAGAGGAGATGTGGGGAGGGGGGGGTGGGGGGAGGAGGGGAGGCGGGGAGGAGGAGCGCGTGGAGGGAAGGGGGTGGTGGGGCGGCGGGGAAGGGCGGGGGGGGCAAAGGGGCTGAGCGCGGCGATCGGCGATGAAGCTGAAGAAATCCACAGTCCGGGCCCCCAGCAATGAAAGGGAACAAAACCGGACTCAAAATGAAGCGTTTTTCTGTGTGCGTGCGTGGTGGTGCGTGCGGCGGGTGCGGCGTGCGTGGCGCGCGCGCCGTGTGGTGTGTGTGTGTGTGTGTGTGTGCGGGTCTTCTTGGGGGGGGTGGGCTGGGGGGTGGGGGGGGGGTGGTGTACATGGCGTTTTTTTCCCTGAATGTTAATCTTTTATGATGGTGGGGCTTTTGAAGCAAAAGAAAATTAAACAACAATACAAAACAAAAAGACAACAAAAAACAAAAACAAAAAGAACACACACACACACACACACACACACACACACACACACACACACACTCACACGCACACATACACACACGCACGCACACACACACGCACGCACGCACGCACGCACGCACGCACGCACACACACACACACACACACACACACACACACACACACGCGCGCGCAAGGACGCACACACGCACGCGCGTATATACACGCACGCACGCACGCACGCTCATACACGCACGCACACACCACACCACACACACTGTGCTTACTTCGTGATGAAGAAAAGAAGAGAGCGGCCCGTAGCCAAATGGTCAGAGCGCTCGTCTGCAGAACCAACGGCTGTGGGTTTGAGCCTCTCAAGGGGTCAGATTTTAAGGCTTCGCGAACTCTCTCTGTTCACCAGCAGTAAAGTAACTCTTTTACTTTCTGAGTCTACGATCATTGGTCTATTGCTCCTTTCTCTTTAATTTAAAAGAAAAACAGGTTCAATGTCTCATAGCCAAGTGGCAGTTGTGGCAGTGAATTGCCAAACGTTCACCATACCTTTCTTCTTCTTCTTCCTCTTCTTCTTCTCTTTCTTCTTCTCCTTCTCTTTCTTCTTCTTCTTCTCCGTACACTCAGACAGCGGTTGTATGTCATATAAATGGAGATTCGTTGTCCTGCCGTTATGCCCCTGACAAATCAGAACCAGCACATTCGACTTTGGCTTATTCTTATATCAGAATGAATGCTCTGCTAAACTGGTGGCTTTACTGGGCTGACGAGTCCAGTCTACCCAGCTATTTGTCCATAGCTGGTGATGGTTTGTTCACTGGAGTGTCCTTCTCCAGGGCTAAGAGCTTATAAAGCGTCTCTTGATCGTATGATGCTCCTATCACTGGACATACGGGGTACTTCAGTGGAGATAACAGTGCCACCTTTCTCCCGCTCTATCCTGCTAGGAACATCGCCAGTTGGTCCGGAACTGCTTATTCGACCAGGCAAACCTGACATCTATCGCAGTAACCCTCATATCTGGGGGTATCCACCAATCCGCCACCCGGGGACCCGCCTGGGTTGGGGATGGTCGCCCCTGCTCCAAGCACCATGTCCAGGGCACGACATTCGTGAAGGCGGAACCCACCCCTCTCCTTCCGCCGCTATAAACTTACCTGGTCCGAATCAGGACAAAAACAAGGCAGAGAATCCAGTGTAATTACAACAAAAATGATCCTTTTCCTCATCTCCTGTCTGTAGCGTATACATCACATTCAGCATGTAGTGTTCAGCCATTTCGTAAACACATCTTTCTTTTCATGGCCAGACTGGGAATCTTGATAAACGTTTGATTTTGGCTGTGTCAAATGCATGCACATTCGTAAATTTTTTAAACGAAATTGCTGCAGGTATTCTTCAGTTCCAAGGGACATGTTCGTTTAATTGCTCACTGCTGAGTGAAGATATTGGTAAACTTATATGGGAGAATGCACGATGTTCGGAAATCTGCAAGGGAGGTAATTTAGGGGTTAACTCCCACGTTCAGCGAAGTTACCCCGCTGTTCTCATGGGACAGACGTCCCTGGTGGGCACGCCCGAAGCAATTTCACCCCGCCAGTGAGCTGAACAGTTAAATCAGAAAGAGAAAATGCCAAAACCTGTGTGTGAAACGGTGCGCGTATAATGTAGACAGTCAGACTCTTCGTCGGTATCTTGGGCGTGTGCTCAAAATTAAAACATTTTATCCTCTGTATCTGTTTGCTTGGACCGTAAAAAGAGAAAGGTAACTCTGTTTGCAATGGAAAGACATGCGTTATCTTCAGAAGAAGAAGAAGAAGAAAAATCAGAAGAAGAAGATATGTATGCAAAACACAAACAGTTTCACAGAACACATTGTAACCAGATAATACACACACACACACAAAAGTGCACTACACAAACTACGCATGTAACATTACAAAACAAAGAAGCAAGCATGCGGCATACACATTTCCCCTCAACAGCACATACAAAGATGCACGCACAGTGATCACCCGTGTCAGGCAAGTGCAGCAATACACACTGTTTGGATGATTTACAGCCAGACTTGCTGCCAATAGAAGACATAATTTTGAAGGCCAGGAAATCTATATGTAAATATTCTATGTGTACTGATATACGTGTCAGGCTGTGTGAATATTGTAAGCGCCTTTGTGATTGGTAAGTAACAAAACCGTAATTCACTTGATATACCATGAAACGAATGGGTAACATGGGAGAAATTGAAGGAACACTGTTTTAATGAGTCTCACCACGAAATACGTTTGTGCATGTTTTACTTATAATCATGGAAGCGCTGGTGCGACATAGCTAGAAATACGCTTGTTAATTATATATGACGTAAAAGTGCTAGAGCGAAGTAGCTCAGTGTCATTCTTTGTATGTATTACATTGGCACTCTGGTTCCATGTATGCTTTGTATTTCACCCAAGTGACGGTATCTGCGTGCAATTTGTATGTAAATCTTATGTTGTTGATTTTAGTGTCAGAAGAGTGATACGTGATGTTACCCCAGTCATGTTCTGTAGATACAAATGTTCATCTTCTGAGCATGATACTAAAGGATAACGTAAAGTAGATTGGTCTCTATCTGTCTGTCTGTCTCCGTCTCTCTCTCTCTCTTCGTCTGCCAGTCGATCTCTGTCTCTTTTTGTCCTTTACTCTCTAGTTCTCTCTGTCTCTGTCTGTATGTCTGTCTCTCTGACCCCCCCCTCTCTCTCTCTCTCTCTCTCTCTTTTCGGGTCTTTCTCTCCTGACAAAGTGTTTACGAACTGCTTGCTGCAGCACAGTTCAGCACTATGGCCTGCATTATGGATGACGTCATCATCATCACGCTGAACACGTAGGTTCTTGATGTGCCGTAACAGACATTAGAGTAATACGCTGTTAGAAATAGCCACAACTTCCCGTTCTCTGCAACGACTAACAGGATACAGGCACTATGACTACTCCGGTCCTTTGAGATGTCCACTCAGGGATTCTCCGGTCTGTCGCCAGTCAGCTCGTCCACCCTGTGTCCTACACAGTATTTGCCGTATTATAGACAGCCATAGTAAGACACAAATGCCTCGATCGGGCGTGCCTGTGGTGCTTGAAAACAGGATGGAGAGAAGAAAGCCTTGTCTCCCAGCGTGTGCACCGGCCTACTATCGCATACTGTGTTTGAGAAGAATCCGTCTGAAGCGCTTTTTCTCTCCAGCCCGAGGGCTTAGAATCATGACGAGCTAATGACGGACTGAGAGCCTGCAACGTCACACGAACAAATATAAGCCCTTAGATATACCCGGAGTGGGCCCCCAGTCATCATCTACTGATAAGTTGTCTGGCTCTGTGTGTCTGGCTCTGTCCGGTATAGGCTTGGCAAAAATCCAGGCTTAGTATTCTTCTCTCGCTATCTCCTCATCCATGCCCAGGTTTTGTATCCAGTATTCTGTATTGCAGCCTCTCGTGAGATTGATATCCTCCAGCGAACTTAAGATTGCATTGAGGCCATTGTCCAATAGATTTTGGAGGTGTTGAAATCCAGAACATGATCTGCTTCATATTCTCTAGAGAGATGCCGAGCAGAACGGTGGAAAGTAGGGAGAGCTGGTCAGCAGAAGATCTTCAGAGGAGAAGCCCTCATCCACCCAACTCCCCCCATTCCAAGACGAGTGTTTCGGCTCTACACTCATTACACTCTAAGGGGGCCAGGACGCGTCCAAGTCATGGATCCTAGATGCTCATCTGCCGTCCGAAATATGTTTTGGCACCGCCGGGATTCGAACCAGTACCCACTGGATGGTTGGGCGTCTCATGGCGTGTGTTTGGACGAATTTCGTACCCACATAGTAATCGGGTCTGTAGGGAATTTAAACCTTATCAGGTTCACTTTTGTTCCTCCTCGACCAGATCCAGCTGGAACTCTTTTCAGCTGCTTTTGCCATTGCCTTTCTGGCTCTGGTCCTATTCTTACCAGAAATCGCGAGCTGCTTTTATGAACTCACCGGCAGTTTAGCCTACAACCCCACCCCCGCCCGTATTCCTTTCTAGCAGTGAGGGTTTTGGCTTAGAAGGCAGATTCCATCGAACTGTAAACACTGTGCTGCACTCCTACAGATGCTGGGAGTAAGCCTCCAAGGTCGTTCGCAGATCTGCCCGCCCCGCATTTTCGTCGAGTGCTGCAAGTTCTTAGATGAGGTCCCTGTCAAAGTAAGTAATACCTCACGACTTGCCACACACTTCCATGCCAGACTTTGTAAAAGGCAGGTCAGACATTTTCAAAGTCGTAGCCATGAGACCCTCTTCTTATGTTTTATCATCCTAGTCATTAATTCATTTATCCATCAGCTGCAAGTCGTGCGTAGTGTGGTCTTAGCAGATCTGGTGATGAGTATTATTGACCAGTCCACACGCACTGACACCTTTTTGATGAAACTGAAACCGAAACTAAAACCTGAGGTCAGAGAAATTAGGAAGAGGATCAAGTTGGCTTTGGAGGAAGTCTTCTAACAGCTGTTCGAAAGTAAAGATATGTTCAACCGTCCCCAATCCTTATTCTTCATTTATTTGTTTTGTGAATCATTTTTCGTCCACTGCAACGAATGTTCCTTTTGAGTCCGTTGAAGATCCCTGAGATCACTTTGAGTTTATTAGGTTAAGTGATGAACTGACGGTCCAAATAATTCTGACAGTCACGGGCTGAGTTTCCTTGACAGAGATGTATTTTGAAAAGTTTTGTCTGTTCTTTCGGTGATTCCCTTGTTGCAAATATTTTGGATGAAGTTGACGGCTTCTGTCCACCCTTTCTTCCACGATTTTGCTGCAAATTACCCCTCCCCATCAATGCGCCCCCCCCCTCTCTCTCTCTCTCTCTCTTACCTGTTTTTCTGCAGTATCTAGACAGCTTTTACTTCGTTCTTTGTCTGTACTGTAGGAGGGAGTATCTAGACAGCTTTTACTTCGTTCTTTGTCTGTACTGTAGGAGGGAGTATCTAGACAGCTTTTACTTCGTTCTTTGTCTGTACTGTAGGAGGGAGTATCTAGACAGCTTTTACTTCGTTCTTTGTCTGTACTGTAGGAGGGAGTATCTAGACAGCTTTTACTTCGTTCTTTGTCTGTACTGTAGGAGGGAGTATCTAGACAGCTTTTACTTCGTTCTTTGTCTGTACTGTAGGAGGGAGTATCTAGACAGCTTTTACTTCGTTCTTTGTCTGTACTGTAGGAGGGAGTATCTAGACAGCTTTTACTTCGTTCTTTGTCTGTACTGTAGGAGGGAGTATCTAGACAGCTTTTACTTCGTTCTTTGTCTGTACTGTAGGAGGGAACCGTTGTTTCTTTCTTTCTTTCTTTCTTCTTCTTCTCCTCCTCCTCTTCCTCCTCCTTCTTCTTCCTCTTCTTCTCCTCCCGTGACCCTATCTTTGCACGAGATGGTGTCCCCCAAATAGTCCCAGAACTGAGTTTGCTATGGGTTCAACTGTGATGACTGAAACCACACAATTGAATTTCATCCCCGAACTGATGCATCACTGAGAATCTTGTTCAAATTTTCAGTTCACGCAGGTGATGATGATAGTGAAGAAGATGATAATGCTGATGATGACAGTGAAGATAATAATGCTGATGATGATAGTGAAGAAGACAAAAAGAAAGAGAAGGGAAAAGGAGGAAAGAAAAACAAACACAAAACATCAAAAACATATGAACAATGTTCACCTCTCGCAGTCTTATCCCAACAACAACAAAAGAAAAAGATGAAAAGTCATTTTTCACATGTATTTTTGTCAAGACAGCAAAACAGTCACACTCTGGACAAGTGACAGTAAATAAAAAGTGCAGGATAATCCCAACAGAAGCTTGGTAAAACTACAATGACTCTAAACTGTTCTTCAGTCGCACGTCAGTCTCTCAATACATGAAGTACCAGGTACGATCCTTGTACTTTACTTCCCCTGCCCGGAACCTGGCCTCTCGTATTTTCTGAAAACAGAAAAAGTACATATGTACATCACATATATTGAATTCTGTGAGCCTTTAAAAAAAAACTTTTACACTGAAAATTTAATGTTTTATTTGAAGGCAGAAATTCAGTTTACATTTAAGCCACGAGGCATTAAAGTTGTTTCACCATCTCTCTCTCTCTCTGTGCACACACACACACACACACACACACACACATGCACGCATGCATGCATGCACGCACACACACACACATATATATATATAAGATTCTATTAAAAATATAATTCCTAGATTTTCTAAATTCATTTTATATAAATGTCAGTTTCCGTTACCATTTTTTGTAGATCTTCGTGGAGATTTTACATGAATTTCATTATCACAATCCTATACTCTTAGTGGGGTCTCATCAACCCCTAGCAATAAACAAACAACAAAATTTCTGAAAATGAAATCAATTGCTACTCTTCACATTCAACTGTACCGCATTGTATTATACTGTATTGTTGAGCACTGTGTAAACTATCATTACAACAGATTCTGTGTGTGAAATGCAGATGTTCACCACACTGTGCTGCATGGTGCAGCATCTCTCTCAAACCCGAGTCTGTGTAAAATTTACTGTTGTCTACATTCTAATGTATGGTACACTTCACTATCACACCAGATTCTGTGTTATATTAAGATTGTCCACAATGATGTGCTACATAATGTAACAGTCGACAACAGATTCTTTGTGCGATTTTTTTTTCTCGCTGTCTCATCATCGGTGATGTTTCCATAGTTGTTACCCCTACGCCACTCATTTAAGCCTCTCATCCGCAGCCACACACTGGCATGCCCATCGCATCCCTGGCACTGGCAATCCACATGGAGCAGTCGTCATGAGCCATCCCACCAGTGGAGACACTGCACTATATCCGAGTCACTTTGGGGGTGTTCAGTGGTGCTGGTTCTGATCCAGCGTTCACAAGACACCACATACTAAGTCCCCTACTGAAGACAATAACTGCTTAGTCGTGGAACCAATGTGAACGAGCATCTCTCTCTGGACAATGCCACCACATCCCTCTGACAACAGTTCCCATTTGAAAACTTGCTGTCAGGGCCACCTTGACACGAACTTCACAAGGGCAGATAGACATGGAGAAGAAATCGAAACTGATGTGACTATGACAGCAGGGCATGAAGGGCCAAAGACCCAAGATTTTTTTTTTTTCATGCTGATCAATAAAGATGAGGATGATGAATATGATGTTATGGAATTCCATTCAGGTCCGAGACTGCGTGACAAGACTGTACTCTATGCTTACTTTAAAAATATATCCCAGCGTCAACCAGGCCTGAGAAATAAAGACACCTGCAGTATTGGACAGGAACATTTGAACAGCACTCTCAGAGACACGTCCGTTAAGAGTATGAAACTTGACTGTAGGGTCTAAATCTTCCCTGCTGATCCCATAGCAAACTCAGCTCCAGGTAGTAAGCCAGCTGGGGCAGAAAATCCCACAAACAGGCTGTGATTAAATGGAACCTACGACTTCCCAGCCAACAATCTGCAACCTTATGCTCTATGCTACAGAAGTTGGCGATTTTTTGTGCGATATTATTAAGACTATTCTCCAAATGGCATTGACTGGCATAGCTTCACTGTCTCAACAGATTCTGTTCAGTATAATGAAACTGTTCTCCACCTTGCATTTTACAGCATAAATCCTGTCACAAGTTGTGTGTGTTACATTATGACTGTTTTCCTCATTGTACTGTATGGTATAACTTCCCTGTCTTTACATTAAATCTGTTTGTGTCGAAATATATTTATACGTTCAAGTATTGTTTTCTTTTCTTTTTTTTTTACATGAAATCTCTATGTGTCTAGATATACTCATATACATGTCTAATGTTTCATAACTTCTTCAGTTCAAACATACCTAACTACTGCAGTTTTTGTGGCTTCGTCTTTCTGAATGAAATCTTGTTTGCTAGTTTTGTTTTTTCCCTTTTGTTTCAGTAGTAGCTGTAAAAAACATTTTTATGATTCACTTATAAATCTAAGTCATTTCCACAAAGTCAGTCTAAAAAATAAATCCTACGCATGTCCCTGTGAAACAAATGGTCAATACACAGTCAGTACATGGAAACCAAATCCAGCTACCTACATGTACATTATTATAATCATCTCTCTATACAAGACCAATGAACTAAAAAAATTGAAACACTGCATCTTATCAGTATCCTGTCCTCTATTGATTCGTTGAAGGGCATTCCTGCTTTGTTTGGTTTACCGAGTGTTTCTGGATAAGATAAGATAATGTTGCTTATAGCCCAGCCGACCGCAAAGGGCCACATCAGGGCTGTGTGTTTCTGGATGGTGAAAGGGAATGTGTCTGACTTGTGAAAGAATAAACCAAAGCATTTGTTTCAAACAGTAGGTTGCCAAATAAGCAAAGAACAAGGAGCTCTGCATCTGTGTACATTAACTGATTATTTTGATTCTTAAGATTAATTTTCAGTTGTCAATTTTCGCAGTATCATCAAATTTATTGATTTGCAGACCTGCCTTTGTAGTAGATGATATTAGATTCAGCAAGCATCAGCGAGTGTCAAGGTTTTTTTTTATTGCCAATATGCTGTGCTGTGTCTGTGCTGCCTTGATACCACTTGCAAACGCAAAAAAAAAAGAAACATATGAGAAATTGAGATTTGGTACTCTTCCATATGGTACCTCAAGATTGTGTAGTTTTTTTTTAAGAGGGTAGACAGGTATCACATCTTGTATGGACTGCAGCCTTTTAAAAAAATGTCAATCTTAGTTTGTCACTGAGTGCGTGTTGTGAGTGTGCATGATTTTTCCCCCCTGCAACTTCTGTACTTTTCAATCACATCAATGACTTAATAATCCTTGCATTCATGAAGATCTAATATCTGTAGCTCATTCAAATCAAAATGTTGGTTGTGAATGCCAACACGCTTTGAGCATCAAAGCGTTTTGTTCTGTTTTGACAAAAACAAAAAAGGCATTTGTTTTATGACACCACTCCCCTTCCATTCCCCCCTCCCCCTATTGTATATACAAGCCTTTCTTTCATCAGAAATCTTGAATATATTCTTCTTCCCCCCCTCTCTTGCATGTGTGTGTGTGTGTGTGTGTGTGTGTGTGTGTGTGTGTGTGTGTGTGTGTGTGTGTACGCGCACATCTGTGTGTGTATGTGTCCATATGTGTGTGCATGCATGTGTCTGCGTCGGTGAGTGTGTGTTCATATCCATGTGCCTGTGCATGTTGTGCCTGGTTTTTTTTTCTTCTTGTACCTGGTCTCTGATGGTGAAATAACTCATCAGTCCAATAGGCAGGACCACAAACATGAATCCTAGCCAGGTGGTCTTGGGCGTCACACGGAAGTGGTCAAAGTTGGTGGCTCGCATGGACATGAAGCGCTGGACAGCAGGGTCAAACTGCAAACACACAACAAATTCATGTTCAGATTACGTTTATCAGTGGGCTGCAACAGACTGGAAGTAACCTCCCTTTAGCCACTGCACATCGAAGGACAAAATTGTTTATAGTGTGAACAACTGCTGGGCGTCTGAACAAAGTCGTTCACAACAGTGGACAAGAATGGAAACCTCTTGTTAAAAAACAAACGTTGATACAACCAAAAAAGAACAACAAAAACAAACAAACACTCTCACTAATCAAAATACACATGATATACTAGAGCAACAGGGGTGGGGTGGGGGATCACCTTTAACTCTCCAGCATCACCTCCACCCCCCCTCCATTCCGCCAACCTACATCAAAAAGATTTGTTTATAACCCAGATCCTCATCAAAAGTGACTGCAATAAAATCACCAATGATGAGAATGTTGCATTTCATTTTCAAGAGTCAGCAATTTTCTTTCAGATTTTGTCAGCACTTGGCTTTCATATTAGGCAATTCCAAGAATGTATTTATCATGAGGCCATTTTCACTGCCACTCCCCCCCCCCCCCCCCCCCTCTGAATCTGGTCAGCCTGTGGTTCAAGCAATTGCATCTAATTTTTCTGTGCCATGCCATACTGCACCCAGAGCCTGTTTTTGAGGTGGGTCAAAGCACACGGCCAAAATTCCATTCCCATATTATATGTCAGCTGGGGCTAAAAAAAAAAAAAAAGGTGGCAGGAAGACCAGACACGGCTTTGTGGACAGAGAAAGAAACCAAACTCTGTATTCAAGTACAGGCAGATGAGGCCTTTCAGGAAAAAGTTGAACTGCTGCACAAGAAATATTTTTGATATTTGCACACTTTGGAAAGTTCATTGCGATGAGCATGGCATGGAAAAAAAGTGCAAGTTGAATGCCATGAAAAAAATTTTTAAAAAAAGCAAGTGACATTTTGGAAGGCCGAGGTCAACAATACAAAAAGTGTGAATGGAAGATGCAGTGCCCTTTTACTGATGAGAGTCAGGCCTGCAGTCACCTGGTTCCAGCTATCGCCATGTAAACACAGTACAGCAAGCAAGCCTTGCCATGCTATGCCGTGCCACGCTGGCCCAGACATGAGCGTGACTTACGATAACTATCATAAATAGAATAAATGAGCATCATCAGTCGGTCATAAATGTTCCACAAAACACTGATAGCCTACAACTGCTGGCAACAGATCTGTGGTCAATCCTGAAATTAATGATAAAATGCAGTCCTGCCAATAATGTCCCATACTGTTGGAAGTCATGATTACATATATACTTACCATGATTTTTTGACTAACACAGTAACAGGTAATTGGGGCACATGAGATACCTATGGCACATCCTTAGATTTTAGGGGGGGGAAATCTGTTTTAACCATGAATAAGGCCTTTGCAAAAATAACTGCACACAAAACTGCAGGTTGCTAAACTTTGTAAGAGTGATGTCAGAAATAGATTATTCAAACACAAAAAGACTGCACTGATATGGTGGTGTAACTACTAGTGTGCATGCACACGCACGTACATAGTGACATACACACACTCGCATGAACACTACACAACATACACACCATACACATTCAAGTGTGCACACACACATACACACATACACATTCAAGCGCATGTGTGCTTGCACACACACACACACACACACACACACACACACACACACACACACACACCACACACACACACACCGCGCTGCGCACACACTGTGTGTATGCTGCATCACAAAAAAAGTGCATTAACAAGACTTTAACATCTAATCAGGGAAAAAAATTGCTTACTTTGAACAATACAACTGATTTAAGTCCTTTTCTACATTTCCCCCTCATTTTCCATATTTCATCTAGATTATTTAAAAAATGTAGCACAGAGGGAAAGGCAGGTTTCAAAAAGGCCTAGATGATTATCATTCACGTCATGATTTTCCACATACTTTTTTCCCTTAACAACATCCCATTTTTCAAATGTTTATATACCTCAAAATTCCATCATTATTTCAAATGCCCTTAAAACCAGTAAGGACACTGCTCTGGTCCATCACAAATGCATAACAACAGTGCATTCGCAAAAATAAAAAAAATATTCCATCTATATATCAAAGAAAGAAAAAAAAATGTTTTACAGAACACTTTAGGTTTGCATACACCC
>CM031610.1:61995058-62000058 GCA_018398815.1 Conus ventricosus
TCTTCAAAGCCAGTACCAGAGCAGTAAGTTCAGCAGAATAGACAGAAGCATCGGAATGTATATGTTCCAACAGTATCTGAGAAGGAGCCCCAGGGCAGTAGGCTGCACAGGCCACTCCATCTTCAGACTTGGAACCGTCAGTGAAAACTTTTTGATAGGATGGGAATTTGGAACAGAGCTCAGCATACAAAGCTTTGTACGCCAGAGAGCTGGTAGACTCTTTGCGAAAAGCTGCAAGATCGAAAAAGAATCTCTGGTGTGAAAAAGGTCCACGGAGGTTGATCCGGAAACTTGGAAAAATCCGACACAACTCCTAGGTCTAGACCCGCATTCCGCACGTGAGGCCGCATACGAAGACCAAACGGCGGAATACATTTCGGGTTGTTTTCAAACTTACTTTGGAACGGAGGGTCAAAGACACAGTCATAGGCAGGATTCTGCGGTTCTGAGAACAGTCGGATATAATATTTAAAGACAGTTTCAGCCTGCGGTTGGACAGTGAAGGTTCACCCGCCTCTGCGTACAGGCTGTACACAGGGGTGGTGCGGAATGCTCCAAGACAGAGACGAAGCCCTTGATGGTGGATAGGGTCCAAGAGTTTGAGGTAAGACGATCTTGCGGAGCCGTACACAGCACAGCCGTAGTCAGTTTGGAATGGACCAGGGCTCTGTAGAGGTGCAGCAAAGTTTTCTTATCAGCACCCCAGTCAGTGTGCGCTACGACCCGCAGAATATTCAGTGCTTTCTGGCAAGAAGTTTTGAGGTTTTTGATGTGGCTGAGAAAGTTGAGTTTTTGGTCAAAAATAACTCCCAGGAATTTGGCTTCTTTTACAACTGGAATGGTGGACTTGTCCAGACGAATTTCAGGATCAGCAAAGAATCGACGAAAATTGTGGAAATGAATTGACTGAGTTTTGGGACGGGAGAAGGTAAACCCGTTTTCCTCGGCCCACTGTTGGATTCTGTTGACACAAAGTTGGAGTCGACGTGTACACTGGCGTAAGAAGCTCCAACTGCATACAGCGCAAAGTCATCAACAAACAGAGAGGACTCGGTGCCCAGGCTTATCGATTGGACAATGTCATTTATTTTAATGCTGAAAAGGGCGGGAGAAAGGATGCTCCCCTGAGGAACACCCAACTCCTGCCCATGGATGTCAGAGAGTGTGGTGCCAACACGCACCTGGAACTGTCGATCGCTAAAAAGTTCTGAATGAACAGAGGCAGGCGACCCCGAAAACCAAGTCTGTGCAGGTCCATGAGGACTCCTGCTTTCCACGTGGTGTCGTACGCCTTTTCGAGGTCGAAAAAGATAGCGACCACATGCTGCTTGTTAACAAAGGCGTTGCGGATGGTTGTTTCCAGACGGATTAGATGGTCAACCGTCGAGTGGTACTTCCGGAACCGCACTGTTCACTGGCCAAAAGACCATCGGTTTCCAGCTTCCACATCAGACGGGAGTTGACCATCTTTTCCATCAGCTTACAGAGGCAGCTGGTCAGAGCGATTGGCGATAGTTGGAAGGGTTGGTAAGGTCCTTCCAGGCTTTGAATGGGAATGATCAGGGCTTTCCGCCAGGAGGCGAAAGGACCCTGTGGTCCAGATATGGTTATAAACATTGGAGAAGAGTCTGGAGACAGCTTTCTGGAAAATGTTTCACAACCTGATAATGAATGTCATCCAGACCAGGGGCAGAATCAGTGCAGGTTTGTAAAGCTAATTTGAGTTCAACGATTGAAAAAGGAAGATTATAGGTTTCAGAGTTGTCTGATGTGAAATTGTATGAGATTTCTCTCTAATCTCTTTGTTCTTAAAAAGACTGCAGATTTATTTGAAGACTAGGAGTTCTGTTGGATGGTGGAGGCCAACAGATTAGCAACAGCTTGTTTGTCAGTGATCAGAGCATCAGCAAGTTTCAAGTGATGAATGGAGGGGTTGGTGTTCTTTCCCTTTGATTTTTCTAATGATGTTCCAAACTTTTTTCTTTGAAAGTTTAGAGATGTCAGCCTGGAGCAGAAGCTTCTCCAGGACCGACGTTTACTGATTTAAAGTGTGTCTCGATTTGGCACGGAGTTTTCTGATGGGCTCGAGCGTTGGGACCCGAAGGTCGTTGGTACACCTGACGCTGAGCCCGTTTTCTAACTTTGGAAATTTGTTGGCAGTCTGAATCAAACCAGGGTGTTTTTTTGGCATTTGAAGTTTATCGGAAGACGCTGGAATACAAGCTTTAGCACACTTGATCACAGTGGTAGTCAGTGATTCTGCTGGGTCCGGACTCTGAAGAAAATCAGTGTCCTGGAACTCCTTAGAAACAGTGGCTGCAAATAGATCCCAGTTTGCTTTCTTATAATTTAGATGCTGAGAGACAGAGACGTGTTCAGTTATTACAGGTTGTAGAAGGACAGGGAAATGGTCACTTCCGTGCAGATCGTCATGGACAGACCACTCATAGTCCAGGACCAGCGAGGGGTCACAAACCGACAAATCTAAACACGAAAGTGTACCTGTGGAAGAGTGGAGGTAAGTTGCAGATCCGTCGTTCAGACAACACAATCCAAATCCGAAGGACATCCACAATCAGCAGACCTCTGGGTGACGTACCGGCACTACCCAAAGAGGATTGTGACCGTTAAAGTCACCCAACAGCAAAAAAGGTCGAGGAAGTTCTCCTATCAGACTGACAAGGTCCTGACGACAAACCGGGACAGAAGGTGGGAGATAAAGGAACAGATTGTCACAGTCTTGTGGAGAGTGACTCTCGCAGCTACAGCCTGAAGGGAGGTAGACAGAGCGACAGGACTATACAGCAGAGTTTTGTGTATGAGAAGGGCAACACCGCCCGACAGTCCTAACGTAGACGGCTGTGCAGGTTTTGAAAGAATATTAAAGTCAGAAAGAGTAAAGGTCTTTGGCTTTGAATTTGAGTTTACCTGAAGAGCCACGACGGAAGGTTTTATAGATTGACACAGAAGCTGCAGCTCCTCAAAGTTGGAATTTAATCCACGGATATTCCAATGGAAATTGCACTATCCATGGTGCAGAGGGCGAAAAGGAGAGAGATCAGGTCATCTCCTCATCAGCATCTGCGGCCAATGGAGTGAATTTATTTTTTAGTTTCACTGGATTGTGTTGGTCTATCAGACCTGCTGGCAGACTTGCCAACAGGTGAAGAAGGTCTGGGTTTGGGAGACGGTGGAGGTTTCTTCCTCATCTCCATCTCCACACTGGTTGAACTCCTTGCCCGCACAGGCACTGGACAGAGGAGTTCTAGGTAGGGATGCTGGTTTTTTAATCTGCCCAGCAGCAGATGTTGTAGACTGCTGGGCAGTCTGAGGGGTGGCGGATTTTTTGCCTCCACCAGGGCATTCACTGTGGGTTGGGAGGTGGTGGACCTGCTTCCACCAGAGTTGACAATTCTTCCTTGCAGTGTCTTGGAAAAGATAAATATCATCAGTCTGGCAGCAGACTGACCGAGTAGAAACTTTCTTTACGGCCGAAGCATATGAAGATGCTGTGGGCGTCTGACTGCCCACAACCTGTTTGCGGGCCTCAAAAAGGAGATTTTCTTTTCCGTTTTTATTCGTTGGATAGTGGATTCCTGAATCCAAAGAGGGCAGTTTCGTGAAGAGGAGGGATGGTCGCCACCGCAGTTAGCACAATGTGCCGGATCTTTACACGGCCCATCATGGGTTGCCTTGCAGCAAAACACCGCACACCTCCTGCCCAAACAGCGGTCTCTGACATGTCCAAACCTCTGGCACCTGAAGCATCTCAACGGGGACGGGACATACAGCTGAACACAGACGTTCAGGTAGCCAACTTGATGACCGGAGGCAGCACAGGGTTGCAGAAGGTCAGAAAGAGGGTGTTGGTGGCCACTCTCTCTGCACCTTTCTTGACTGTCACCCTGCGCACCTCCGTCACACCCTGGGACGCCAGTTCCGTTTTTATTTCTGCCTCTGAGACACCCGTTAGATCTCTGCAGCGAATCACACCTTTCGATGAATTTAACTGTTTATGGGGAGTCACCCTGATCTCCCTATCCACTAGTTTTGTTGCCCTCAACAGCTGTTCAGATGTGTTTTCTTGATCGACATTGAACTAGAAATGAGCCATTCCTCAACCTTTTGACGGACTGAGGGTCACCTGCTAAGCCTTGAAAGCCCTTTTGGATAGCAAAAGGGCTCAGAGCTGAAAGGGTCTTTCCTGCTCCGTCCCTTCCACCACGAGCCAGGAAGCCCAGAAACCTGTCCTCTGTCGTACCTCCGTGTCAGAATCGCTGTCAGAAGAACGTTCCCCTGAAATAGGGGATGCTGCCTTCCTCTTCCTTTTGGGGGGGATATTTTTTGAAAAGGCCATATTAAGTTCATTGTGTTTCATCCCACCCTTACCCACCCACTCTGGAGTCCAACTAAGGGGCCAGGGCCAAGAAACCAATGTTCTTGACCCCTTCCAGGCTTCGGGAGAGACATACGACAAACAGAAGCAACCAACCCTATCCCCCTGATCATGCTCAACTCCCGGGACAGAGAGCTGAGCACTGCAGGGGTTCACATGGCCAGCAGGGGAACTGTCTGTCTTGACCCAGCCCAAGAATGGGAGCCGATTAGTACACCCGGGCCAAAGTGTACTCCCTGTCTAGGAGAAGTCCGAGCCAAAGTGATGTTTGAGAGCGCTGGCCCTCTCATCACCAGGATCTCATCCCCCTCCGACACAGGTCGCACCGCACGGCAAACGCGGCGGATCTTAAGGAGACTACAGAGAGAAAAGGAGTGTGGAAAAGAAGACTTGAATGGAGACGAAGATAGAAAAGGGCCAAACAGGAAAGGCAGAAAACAAGAAAAGGAGGAAGGCGGGTTACTCTTAGTCAGGATCCTCACCCTTAGCCTATCTGACATGGGAAGCCCTACCAGGGGCATCACTCCTTACCACGTTACACTTAGGCCAGCAGCATCTCAACTTCACAGGCCTAGAAGCAGTTGGAAAAAACCAGCCTATCTCC
>CM031610.1:62002558-62010058 GCA_018398815.1 Conus ventricosus
CGTGGGTCTCCATGGACCCTTGTTGTCTTCTGAAGGAATAAACGCTTGCCGTACATCGTGGGTCTCCACAGACCCTTGTTGCCTTCTGAAGGAATAAACGCTTGCCGTACCTCGTGGGTCTCCACGGACCCTTGTTGATTCTGCAGTCGTGGGTCTCCACAGACCCTTGTTGCCTTCTGAAGGAATAAACGCTTGCCGTACATCGTGGGTCTCCACGGACCCTTGTTTTCTGAAGGAATAAACCCTTGCCGTAGCTCGTGGGTCTCCATGGACCCTTGGTCTTTCCTTTGTGAACAAACCCTTGCCGTACACCATAGGTCTCCACGGGCCCTTGCTGTCTTCTGAAAGAATAAGGCTTTGCCGAACCTCGCGGGTGTCCAGGAACCCATCTGTTTCTGAAGGAACTAAACCTTACAGTTCATCGTGGTTGTTTACACACTTAACTTGCCATAAAGTGTGGAATGGAATACTGTTCTTTGTTATATTTGTTGTGGACATGTAGGCTAACTGGTATCTACGATATGAATGGGACACTTTGTAAATGTAACAAGCTTTCGTGCATGTGATTCAGCTTGCCACTTTATCTCAGTATGTGTATGCCTACACGCATCCAGACATGTAGAAATCTGATATTGATTATTAGGCCACTCATACCATGCTACTGATATTCAAACCAGTTGTGATGCGTTTCACCGACTGTATGTCAGTACGGCGAAAACGTAGGTGCACGGGCACACGCACGCGCGCGCGCACGTACGTGTGTGTGTGCGCGCGCGCGCACGAGCGTGCATGTGTGTGTGTGTGCATGTGTTTGTTGTTGAAGTTCTAGTGTGTGTGCCTGCATGCATGCACATGTGTGTGTGTGTGTGTGTGTGTGTGTGTGTGTGTTGTTATCTCAGTTCCTCTTGTTGAAATTGGTGCGTGTGTGTGTCGGTGTGTGTGCGTGTGCGTGTGTGTGTGCGGATCTCGGAAACGTCTCTGCACCTGTTGTTCTGTCAGAGTAGCGACATAATCCTTCACCATTCCCGTGTCAAAACCAGCGGCAATTTTGTCTATAGCTTTGTTCCAGACTTGTGTCGATGTCCGACGGGTGGATTTATTGAGTCCGCAGCAAACTCAACTCTGGGTAGGAGCCGGTCGGGGCAGAAAAACCCACATGACTCTGATGGGATTCGAACCCACGACCTCCCAGCCGGGAGTCCGCGACGCTAACCACTTCGCCACGGCGGCTGGTGGCAGAAGGTCCATTTGATCAGAAACACGTGGAGGTGGCTATTCCACTTTCAGGATGTACGGCTCTTGCGCAACACTCACAAGTTTGTAGGCGTGATGCCAGTATCACAGAGTAATATTTACAGGGGATATGTTCACACACACACACACACACACACACACACACACACACACACACACACACACACACACACACGCACGCACGCACGCACGCACGCACGCACGCACGCACGCACGCACGCACGCACGCACGAACGCACACACACACACGCACACACGCACGCACGCACGCACGCACGCACACACACACACACACACACACTTACACACACACACACACGCGCGCGCGCGCGCGCGCGCGCACGCACGCACGTACGCACGCACACACATTACGCCTCGATTCTGAACGACAGGACTGTAAATGAAGAACAACGGTCATTGCTGCTGCCCAGGGACAAACGTTGGACCTTACAGCGTCCTGACAGCTAGAGACTTCCAGTCACTCTCCACTGTCCCACAATCGGGGAGACGACATGTCCCCCAGTTCAACGGGTGGAAACACTTCCAATCTTCCATACCCCCTCTCCCATTCCAAGTAAACGACACTT
This sequence comes from Conus ventricosus, assembly GCA_018398815.1. Taxonomy (NCBI): domain Eukaryota; kingdom Metazoa; phylum Mollusca; class Gastropoda; order Neogastropoda; family Conidae; genus Conus; species Conus ventricosus. The sequence goes on from CM031610.1 coordinate 62,004,400, forward strand.
GTCAGCCAACAGTTCTTCCATAACACATGTGAACACAGTCAACGTGTCCCAGGGTGGATAGGTCTGGCATTTCTCCTCCTCCAGCTCCAAAAGTCAGAAGCATCAAAACGTTATTCCATCGACCAGTAGGGTTATTCAACATAAATCCAATCACAAGCTATATTATTCCTGGATAGTGGGACATGCGGGCTCTTTCTGCTCCCCGGCATCTTCTGATTCGGGCAGGGGCTGCAAGGCCTCTCGGCCTTCGGCCCTGGCCATAGTGATCATGATGATAAGGTACGTGACTTCTTTTTTGTGTTTTTGTTTCTGTTAGTGTAGATAGGGAAGGTCTTATTTGAAAATTATAAATCTCTGGAACATCTTTTAAATTTGTAGTCAAAATAAATACATGTGTGAATTCTAATGTCTGTTGACTGAAAAACTGTTGTAGCATATTCTGTCTAGTTCTACCACCCTCTGTCTGGTATGTTTGTGAACGTGTATGAAAAACTTTCTCTAACGTCTAACACTATCCTATCACCTTCACACTAGTCCACTTTCAGTCTCAAATCTCTGTTCGAGCGAATGATATGCTCTCTCTGCCTCTCTTCTTCTTCTTCTTCTTCTTCTTCTTCTTCTGCTGCTGCTGCTGCTGCTGCTCCTCCTGCTGCTGCTGCTGCTCCTGCTGCTGCTGTCGGTTTGGTTTTGGTTGACTTCAACGTGGTGACAGCACGGGACATGGCCCTTTCCGGTTGGCTGGGCTATAAGCAACATTTCTTACTTACTTACTTATTTACTTCTTCTTCCTCTTCTTTAGCATTTACATGCCTATTCTGGGCTATCACCTCAGATTGTGTATGTCATTGTGTTGGCTGAATTAGATATGTGCACGGTACATAGAAATCTAAGCCAGTAGTTAGCTACCGAGTTAATTGAGTAACATCCCACAATTAATCAATAAATCCGTAAAATCCCCAAATGCTTCTCAGTAACATCCATACCATCCCCAACCAAACAAGAACACAGAACTACTTGCGTGATACCAGCTAGAGCTACCGGGAAACGGGCCGTGTAGATGAGGTTCATAGTCTGCAACCTTCAGAAAGCATGGGTCTGGCCAGACCCACGACGTACGGCACTCAGGGTTTCTTCTTTCACAGTGTGGGTCTGCTAAAACCCACGACGTAGGGGCACTCAGGTTTCTTCTTTCACAGTGTGGGTCTGCTAAAACCCACGACGTACTGGACCGGTTCTGTTTTTGTTTACTCTTTTTCTTTAGAACGCATGGGTCTGGCCAACACACCATGTACGGGACCCAAGTTTTCTTCTTTGAGAGTATGGGTCCGCTCAGACCCACGACGTACCGGGACATTTTGGTTTCGGTTACTCCTTTGTTTACAAAAAAAAAAAAAAGAAAAAGAAAAAAAGAAAAAAAGAAGAAAAAAATGAATTTTTTTTGCAGAGATGTAAGGGCATCATTTATTGACAAAGTCATACAATTTGGTGGAGATAGTTTAACAACAATGTACCCAGTCATCAAGTGTAAATCATGAGTGTAGCTGTTTCAGACCCACGACGTTCGGGAATGTGCACGTGCACACACATTTAGAAAATGCATGTGTACACTATTAGTTAGGAGCGCCGCTGTTCCTACTTTCGTAAGAAAAATACCAAAATTGAAATGAAGTGAAACGGAGAGCATCTTATGCAGATTTATTCATAGTTTTTCACACTTTTCTGCTGTCTTCACCTGAACAATTTTTTTCCAAACTGAAGAGAAAAAAAAGAGAAGTAAATTGTAGATACAGGGGTATCTGTATAGAGAATTAAAAACACTCTGATAAAAATCACCAATCAAAAGGATATCTGCAACATTACATTATCTCTAACGTATTTGTTTGGGAAAAAAAATTGCAAACAAATAAAAAACAGCTGTGTTCCCCCGACCATCCCAGTGAACCCACCAAATAAAGTTAAAATCAATGTAACTACTGATGAATGTTGAATAGAAAAAAGGAGTCCAACACATCTTGACAATTTTCATTTGAACACTGCAAAGAAAAAGAGATGAGAAGGAGGAAGTCCCCCACCTCCCCCTCTGCCAATGTCAAATTCGTTGTCAATATAACATAATTTACATTTGAAAAAAAATCATAATACATTTGGAGACAAATAAACTGGAATGCAGCGGAAAGAAAAGAAATGTATGTATTCAATCATAAAGCAGTAGCAATTCCTTCGAAATTTTGCTCTCCCTTCCCGCTAAAATTGTAATCAGAAGGAGCATGAGGGGTGGGGGTTGGGAAAGCACAAAAGGAAGAGGTTAGAAGAGAAAGAGAGAGAGAGAGAGAGAGAGAGAGAGAGAGAGAGAGAGAGAGAGAGAGAGAGAGAGAGCACTCACAAAATTATACCCAAACGTTCCACCACCCAGCACCACCTAGACAGACATACAAACTGGAGAGAAATTAGGAGTCGCAGTTAATTCAGGTATTAAATGTGAAGTGTCAAAAGCATTTGAAGACCGAAAAAGACAAAGGTAGGGCATTAAGATGGAAGCACTTGAAGGGAGCCTCAATCAAAGTGAGACAGGCGAAAACAAAACAACCGAGATGAAAATCGCTGAAGACGGAGATTAGATGAAAAAAACAACAACAACAACAACAAAATGTTTCTGTTTCCCAAATTTCCAACCTAAACGATAATGGTGATAGTTGAGGTTCTCAACGACAATGAGCTTAATATCAACAAAAAATGGACAACTTGAGGAAGATGAAAGAGACAAAAATTCAATCTGGCCAAAATTATAAATACAAGATCTATATTCAGCCATGCTTTCAACTGGTTTTCGAGTTTGTACGAAACAATTCTACGCTTCCCTTGAATGTGGACATAGCACTCTGTACACTTCCACCAGTCCAGAAATTAACAACCATGCTCTTTTTTTTTTTTTTTCATAGCCACACAAATCTATGTGTTTGGCTCCCAGTCACCCAGTCTCGTCTTTCTCTCTTAACAGCCCACGATTAATTTGTTGATCATTTCGGCACCTAAAAGAGGGGATTCGCTGTTATTTTCAAATGCGAGAGGATGTGTCAAGTTCTACGTTGTCAGTTTTTCGTGCAAGCCAGGGTAGTGGGTTGAAGAAATAGGGGTCAAGGGGGAGGTAGGCTGATCATTGTGTTGTTCAGATCGACTAGATGGACAATTTCACTGCTACGGTGCTTTAACTTTAGAAAAGGACTTGTCAAGCAAAGAAAAACGGTTGATTTATGGAATCGTTTGAAACAACTGCTGAAAATTTCTTGTGGTTGGACAAAATCGTGACTAGCAGGAAAAGAAAGAGGACGCTTCATTCCTACTTTCTCTTTGATTCATACAGAAACAAGATGGGAAGAAATCTAAAAAGTTTAATCTGGACTTTTCTGACGTCGTGGTTTTTGTTTTTGATTTTTCAGCATCTTTTTCAACTACTAGTTTTCGCGAGCAAGATGGGCCTACCGTCAGAGAATATTTATCCTTCTTTTAGACTGAAAAGACGCCATGACATGTTTCTCCAGGAATTTTTCGGCAAAGCTTGCCAGTGTTGCAAATAAACTCAGAATTTAGATTTCGACCACGCAACATGTTCTGAATCTAGATCTGATTAAAAATCTAGATGTGATTGAAAATCGGGATCTGATTACATTGTGAAGACGACTAGGCTACCTGAGACGTGTAGGCACACAATTTCGCTGTTCAGTCCGTTTCCTTTTCAACAGTTTTCACCAAAGAACAAGGAATTGAAAAAGTATGGGTCCCCAGTCAGTAGTTCTCGGGGGCCTAGTTAATGTTTGATTACAAGAATGTAAAATTTGAAGAGCAAAAACATGGGGGGAAAAGTTTGCTGAGAGGAAACAGTGGTGCAAAATCGACGGACAGATCTGAGCCGGAGCCATCTCAAGGTGCACCTTGAGGCCGGTTGCACGCTGTCGAACCCTTTGACGTCATCCGTTTTTTTTTTTTTATTTTATTTTTTTTTTTACAGTAGATATCTGGAATTTGTATAATTTAAGTCACGATTTAAAACCGAGCTGTCTGGACTTGAGCAATCAGGTACTTAAACTTTGTCACATGGCTAAAGGGAGTCTCAGAAAGCCGTTTTGAGGCCTATTGCATTATCTGGACGTCCAGATGACGGGTGGTCCAGATAACGCTGGTCTCGTTTCATACAAAACTCCAGATAACGCTGCCAATAAAAACGCGCGCGCGCGCACACACCCACACATACACACACACACGCACACACACTCACGCACACACACACACACACACACACACACACACACACACACACACACACACACACACACACACACACACACACACACACACACACTCACGCACACACACACATTTGTATAATCTTCCTGAACACGGTAGGTTCAGGCATGCCTTCGTTCTGAAATAGGAATCTTTCGCGTCTTGTATTCTATGTACACACACACACACACACACACACACACACACACACACACACACACACACACACACACACACACACAGAGAGAAGAGAGAGAGAGAGAGAGAGAGAGAGAGAGGAGAGAGAGAGAGAGAGAGAGAGAGAGGACTAATTTGACCCTTCAGAATTCCATGATACCGAGAGAGAGAGAGAGAGAGAGAGAGAGAGAGAGAGAGAGAGAGAGAGAGAGAGAGAGAGAGAGAGAAACAGGACTAATTTGACTCTTCAGAATTCCATGATACCACCTATCGTAATTCGGCCTGGCATCAGCCAAAAAGAAAAATGGCCAGTGTATGATTCTGACACCATTTGCTTAGCTGATGTCAATTTCCCACTGCTGGGAATTGAGCCAGATCCTGAGATGTTCCAGAACACTAGCGCTGCTTTTGTTTCGGAGGTAGGTGTAAGCTTATTACTGATTTTATAAGACTGAAAATTAACCTGCTTTCATAAAAGCATTGGGCTTGTTGTTTATCGTGATAACAACGTATACAATTATAAGGCGAAAGGTTGGATATTGCCCCCCCCCCCCTCCTCCTCCTCCTCCTATCCGCCTACAAGGGTAAAAAATGTTTTCTGACTTTGTCCAGAAGTGATACTTTATCTGGAAAGTTTGAAATGAGAAAGGATGGGACAGGCTTAGGTCTCAGAGGATGAGGTTTGAGCAAAGTTTGCAATGGCATAGAGTGGTCCTTTTTCTAAGGCTGGTCTGCAGAATGTACCACTGGTGACTGGTTCCTGTACTACGTACCACGCCTAAACAGATTAGACGATACAAAACCAACAAAACTCTGTGTGTGTGTGTGTGTGTGTGTGTGTGTGTGTGTGTGGTGTGTGTGTGTGTGTGGTGGAGAGAGAGAGAGAGAGAGAGAGAGAGAGAGAGAGAGAGAGAGAGAGAGAGAGAGAGAGAGAGAGAGAAAGAGAGAGGGGGGGGGGGGGGGGGGCAGGGAATCAAACAGCAGCAAAACGAATGACACAAGAAGCCTATTGAGATTGTAAACATTGTCTAGAGTAAACCCTGGCAGTCTATTCTGCACTTTGTGTCAGCCTATCGCACATTTCTATTTCTGTTGCTCGTTATTTTGTAAAACTAATTTTTTGACCCGAGGGCTATGAGGTAAAAAATAATGGTCGGCTGGCCAAGAATGATAATAACGCCAACAGAACCCATAGCCTAAT
>CM031610.1:62022558-62032558 GCA_018398815.1 Conus ventricosus
TGTCTGTTGTATTGTTGCACTGAGTGATGAAGACTGGCACAGACGATGAGACAGAGCCGGTGTGATGTCTGTCGTATTGTTGCACTGAGTGATGAAGACTGGCACAGACGATGAGAGAGAGCCGGTGTGATGTCTGTTGTATTGTTGCACTGAGTGATGAAGACTGGCACAGACGATGAGAGAGAGCCGTGTGATGTCTGTTGTATTGTTGCACTGAGTGATGAAGACTGGCACAGACGATGAGAGAGAGCCGGTGTGATGTCTGTTGTATTGTTGCACTGAGTGATGAAGACTGGCACAGACGAATAGAGAGAGCCGGTGTGATGTCTGTTGTATTGTTGCACTGAGTGATGAAGACTGGCACAGACGAATAGAGAGAGCCGGTGTGATGTCTGTTGTATTGTTGCACTGAGTGATGAAGACTGGCACAGACGAATAGAGAGAGCCGGTGTGATGTCTGTTGTATTGTTGCACTGAGTGATGAAGACTGGCACAGACGATGAGACAGAGCCGGTGTGATGTCTGTTGTATTGTCGCACTGAGTGATGAAGACAGTGAATGAAAGATAGCACCGTGGCGTAGTAATCTTTCAGCAGTGAAAAGGCTAGTAAACCCAATGCCCTAACATAATGACAGTGACATGGATCAGTGATATTACTTTCAATCTGGTCTGTGGCTATGCGGCATGAAACTGATAGGCATAAGCACACTCCAGTGATGTAACGTGTGTGCAACTTTTCGGTATGCACACATACCACAGTGCGCAACGAATAAACATAACATAGTTTAGCTTCTTACAGCAGCAGAATGAACTTCAAAGAAACATCAGTAACCCCATGTACGCCAGCATATTTCACATTTCTGTCTCCCCTTTTTTCTGGTTGAATCGTTTTGACAGGAACTGTAATTTAAGATGGATCAGTTTCGTAGTCCCAGACAAACAGTATTCTGTGATTAATCGGTTTAAGATGAATACGGGCAAATCAACAGGCAGTTCCACTGTTTTCTCACTTTTTCACCAAACCTTAGGTTCATGAGGGTGTCAACAAAAAATCATATGGAGAGACTGACAGTGTTGTTCTCTCTTTCGTTTCGCCCCCTTCACATGATTTCTGTGCAGCATTCCACGACTGCATCCAAAGACTGTGGTCATGGGTGTGCCAAGTCTGCCGGCTGAAAATGGCGATCACGGTTCGTCTGGAATCTCGTTCTTGGTGATCGTGATTGTGCGATGACCACTGATGTGATATTTCTCTGTTGAAGTAGTATGTTCTGTTCAACTCTTCGATGGTGATAATCAACAACTGTCCATTTAAATATATAGCAGTCTGACTTGCACTAGGAGAGTTATGGAGCGATCAGTCAGTATAAGTGAAGTTGCTCTGACTCAGTAGTTTCAGCTTGATAACGGTTTGATGTGAACAGAAAGTAAACCGCAACAACATTTCATAGGAGCATAGCCTGGCCTTTATTCAACAAGAAGATTAGTCAATGAACATATGTGCAGTCTAGTTTTTCACATTCACGTAATTGTTTTGAACTCTTACACATTCATAAAGACTTTCTTCGCTTAACATGAATGTCACTTCACACTGGTAAATTTCTTGTATTCCTTGAAACCTTCGAGAAGCAGATATCACCATACATAGAAACGTATAGGCATAAAGACTTTATGCACATGACCGTGAGAATGATTCCAGGTCCAACTTACCCTGTGTGAAAGGGGTGAACTTGAAATCAGGACGGTATTTCCTGAGCTTGGCAATGTTGGCTGTCTTCTTGAACTGCCCATCCGATTTGCTGACGTCCAGCTGAAGCCCGGTCAAGGACGTTCACAGTGGGTGCTGATAGAATCTGCGTCACTAACTTCACCATGATCAGCCTGGAGGACTGTTATTACAAGTACTAATTCAATAACCTTGATTCTTGACCACATTGATCACGAAATTCTCTGATACTATGATCAGAATTCCATCAATCACAGCTTAACGGATTAATTATTACCCTCACTGCTAGATTGGTAAACAAAGTTGCGATGTTCAAGTTCCTGAGTATTGACCATAGTTTGTGTTCGAATTCCATAATGTTGACCATAGTTTCAGTGTTCAAATCCTGTCATGTTCACCATACGTTTAGTCTATCAAACCGACACTGTTGAGCATTGTTTCAGTGTCAAGTCGCATGTCGTCGACCGACGTATGGAGGTTCAAATCCCATGGTGTTGACCATAATTTAAGCGTTCTAAAATCCCATGGTGTTGACCACACTTTCAGCGTTCAAATCTCACGACGTTGAGCTCCACAAGTGACCATGTCCCACACAGTCCTTTCCCAATATGAAAAGCAGCAAAAATCTGAAATCTTGCCCCTCCAGCCCCTTCCCCTTTCTCTTCACTTGCATCCCGTGGATTTTGTTTTTTCACCCACGCTACAGTTTGCACACCGATTCGAAGAGACAAGTGAGTGTGTGTTCGTTGTTTGTTTCCATTGTTTTGAATGTTGTTTACTCTGCCTGAAGATGACCCACTAGGTCGACACGCATTGTGTCTGTTTTTGTAATTGTTTTTTTTTTGCTTTTGATGAAAGAAGTCATCAGTGATCGAATTGATATGTTTCGATGAACTTTGGATAAGGATCATTACAAAAAAAAAAAAAAAAAAATCTTCCATATAAGTGGTACAGTGTAGGTCCTCTGTCAATCGATCCCTCTGTTGGACGATTCCCACGGTGGATCTTCCGTTAACTGCTATTCTGTATGACGATTCTCTCATAGATCCTTCATGGGACCATCCCCTTCGAAACAACTAACTACTCCTGCAGTGGGCTTTCTGACTGCTTACGTTGGAGAGTGTGAGTGCCTGCTTTGTGTGTGTGTGTGTGTGTGTGTGTGTGTGTGTGTGTGTGTGTGTGTGTGTGTGTGTGCGTGTGTGTGTGTGTGTAAGTTTCTCATGTTTTATCGTTCTCTTTTTGATAAACTGGGGAGGTTAGTATTGTAGCAGTTGCAGGACATCTGCATATCACATGGTTACAGCAGTGACAGTAGCAGTGGAAGTGATAGAAGAAGTTGTGCTGACAGGAGAAGTTGAAACAGTTGAACCTCAAGAAATCCTGACAACGGAATCTCTTCAATGGAATGCATCTGTAGTCAACCTGAAGTGGAAACAAAGCTCTAAATGGGAAGCGACGGGAGATGATGGGGCAGTTAACCGGGGCAGTGTTTATCAGCTGGTTACACTGTCCTGCTTGTTTAGTTATGTCAGTATGAAAGGCGTAAAGAAGAAGCGATAGTCTGTCTTTTTACAGGCCCGGACAAGGGGGTGTGCGGTTCCTGTGTACCCCGACACCCAATCCCACCACGGCCGGCAAATTTTTTTTTTTTTAACCAAGCGAAGGACCCCCCCCCCCCCCACACCACCCCTCCCTCCCGACTACCTTAGACGTCCCTTCCTTAGTTTTGAAAGAACAAGAACACTGTCGGGAACACCAGAGCGGTGGCAACGGGCGACCTCGATGGCGTAAAATCGAAAACAGAACTGAAAGTACTGTTTCCTAGAATTAATAGATGAAAGGAGAGATCCCTTTCACCAAACTTTTCGGCTGGCTATAAGCAACATTAACTTACGTCACTAACCTTTTTTCACAGCTAAGCTCTTCTGTATTCCGCATGTTCCTATTTCCTTATATCCATGGGTTAAGCCAAAATCCAAATCTACGCTTCAGTATTTGTTTGTGCCACTGTATTATTCGTTGTCGTGAAACGCCAAACTCGTCGAAGATAGGTTTTCAGATCTTAACGTCACATCTTCTTCATGGCCTATGAAAACAGATTTTCAGACCTTAACGACATATCTTCTTCAAGGCCTTTGAAAACAGGTTTTCAGACATTAACGACATATCTTCTTCAAGGCCTATGAAGACAGGTTTTTATACCTTAACATCACAACTTCTTCAATGTCTATGAAAACAGGTTTTCATACCTTAACCTCACATCTTCAAAGTCAAGCTAGTATGGTGCTAGTAGTGGTGTTAGTAGCAGTAGTAAGAGTAACAAACAGGGAGACTTGGTGTCTGTTGCCCAGGGAAAAGGATACCTCCACTTTTCCTTTGAAGTCCAGAGCCTTCACCACAGCGTCTGCCGCCTCCTTGATGGACATCTCTTCCTCCTCGCCCACTGAACAGCCACAGGTCAATGATCATCAGCGAGCGAACGCACTCATCAAGAACAACCAACATACAATGTGTCAGTGCAAAATGAAGGCAACGATTCCGTTTCGCTTCTGCAGAACTCAGAGTAGGCTACACCATTAAGATGATGCTAGTTTGGTTCTCACCGGTACATGATCTAGAAATAAGCGATTTTTACTACCCATCATTCTGGTGGTATCGGTAGGGCTATAAACAGTATATATATATATATATATATATATATATATATATATATATATATATATATATATATATATATATATATATATATGACACAAAACAGCAGCAATGATCTTCTGAATATATGATACAATAGACCAACAATCATCATCTGATTACTCGACAGCCATATAACAGCAATAATAACTCGACTATACGGCACAATACAACAGCAATAATCTGCCGTCTATAGGACACATTAAAGCAATATCAGTCACCTCAAAATACAACACAATAGGGCTGCAATAATCCCTTGACCACACGACACAATAAGGTAGCAATGATTACACGACTATGACAAAATATAGTAGAAGTATCCCAAAGACTGACACGGTGTAGAAGCCGTACTCACACGGGTATGACACAACCCAGCTTGCAATATTTACTCGATTGTCGCACAGTATAGCAGAAATAATTACCTGACTATACGACACAACATCGTAGCAATAATCGTACGACTATGACACAATATAGCAGAAATATTCACGCGACTATAACACAATGCAGCAGCAGACTACACGACAAACCACAGCAGTAACAATCACACGATTACGCCACAACATAGCTGTAATATGAATACGATTATAACACAGTATAGTAACCAATATTCACCAAACTATGACACAATATAACAGTAACATTCACTAGACTCGATTAAGACGTTATATAGCATCAATATTCACTCGACTATGACACAGTGTAGTGGCCATAATAATTCGACTATGACGATATATAAAAACGATAATTACCGACCTTACGACACAACATGGCAGCAACCTTTACCCGACTATGACACAATATAGATGGGACCAGTCTCATCTGAGAGAATGATGGGGTCAGCCTCACTTGAGAGATAATGCAGCCAGAGTAAGGTAAGAGTCTGTCTCACTTGAGAGGATTATGGAGGCAATCGCACCTGAGGGAACGATGGGGGTCAGTTTCACGTGAGAGGTTGATGGTGTCAGTCTCACCTGAGAGGATTATGGGGTCAGTCTCACCTTTGAGGATGATGGCGTCAATCTGACTTGAGAGCATGATTGGGTCAGTCTTTCTAAGAGGATGACGGGGACAATCTTCACGTGACTGAATGATGGAGTCACCATCGTTGGGGGAAAAATGGGACCAGTCTCATTTGAGAGGATAACGGGGTCAAACATATTTTACAGGATGATGAGGTCAGTCTCTTCTGAAAAGATGATCAGCTTAATCTCACCTAAATGGAGGATGGGATCACCATCAGCTGGATTGATGATGAGGTCAGTGTCACCGGAGAGGAAGATGGGTCAATGTCACAGAGAGGATGATGGGGTCAGTGTCACAGAGAGGATGATGGGGTCAGTGTCACAGAGAGGATAACGGGGTCAATATCACAGAGGATGATGGGGTCAGTGTCACCAGAGAGGATGATGGAGTCAGTGTCACAGAGGATAACGGGGTCAATATCACAGAGGGGATGATGGGGTCAATGTCACAGAGGATAATGGGGTCAGTGTCACAGAGAGGATGATGGGGTCAGTGTCACAGACAGGATGATGGGGTCAATATCACAGAGGATAACGGGGTCAATATCACAGAGTGGATGATGGGGTCAGTGTCACAGAGAGGATGATGGGGTCAGTGTCACAGAGAGGATGATGGGGTCAATGTCACAGAGGATAACGGGTCAATATCACAGAGGGGATGATGGGGTCAGTGTCACAGAGGATAATGGGGTCAATATCACAGAAGATGATGGGGTCAGTGTCACAGAGAGGATGATGGGGTCAGTGTCACAGAGGATAACGGGGTCAATATCACAGAGGGATGATGGGGTCAGTGTCACAGAAGGGATGATGGGGTCAATGTCACAGAGAGATTGATTGGGTTTATTTCCCGGAGGAATGATCGGGGAAGGTGGGGATGGGGGTGGGGGCGGGGTGGTGGTGATGGTGGCAATTTCACGAGAGAAGATGATAGGGTCAGTTTCACCTGAGCGGATAACAGAGTCAGTATCACATGAGAGGATGATAAGGTCAGTCTGACCTTATAGATGACGTGATCAAATTCACGAGACAGAACAATGGGGCCCGTCCCTTTTTTTTCATGGACGATGGGGTCAGCCAGTCTCAGCTGAGAGGAAGGTGGGACCACACTCACCTGAGTGGATGTTAGGGAGTCAATCTCTCCTGAGCGGCCAGTAGAGTCAGTCCCGTTTTAGAGGATGGCAGGGTCATTAACTCTCATTTGAGAGGTTGATGGATTTAACTCTCACCTCAGAGGATGACGGGGGTCATTAACTGTCACCTGAGAGGATGATGGGGTCATTAACTGTCACCTGAGAGGATGATGGGATCAATCAGTCTCACCTGAGAGGATGATGGGGTCAATCAGTCTCACCTGAGAGGATGATGGGATCAATCAGTCTCACCTGAGAGGATGATGGGATCAATCAGTCTCACCTGAGAGGATGATGGGATCAATCAGTCTCACCTGAGAGGATGATGGGATCAATCAGTCTCACCTGAGAGGATGATGGGGTCATTCAGTCTCACCTGAGAGGATGATGGGATCAATCAGTCTCACCTGAAGGATGATGGGGTCATTCAGTCTCACCTGAGAGGATGATGGGATCAATCAGTCTCACCTGAGAGGATGATGGGATCAATCAGTCTCACCTGAGAGGATGATGGGGTCATTCAGTCTCACCTGAGAGGATGATGGGATCAATCAGTCTCACCTGAGAGGATGATGGGGTCATTCAGTCTCACCTGAGAGGATGATGGGATCAATCAGTCTCACCTGAGAGGATGATGGGGTCATTCAGTCTCACCTGAGAGGATGATGGGATCAATCAGTCTCACCTGAGAGGATGATGGGGTCATTCAGTCTCACCTGACAGGATGATGGGGTCATTCAGTCTCACCTGACAGGATGAGGGGGTCGATCTCGGGATATTCACGCAGCACCCAGATGATCAGACGAGCCAGATCCAGGGAGTAGATGAACTGCCGCCGGGGGACCCTGAGCCCCAGATCACAAATGGTGTGTCGGTCTCTGCGACATCAGCGATAACAACTTGTCAGCATTTTCCTGGACGGAGGTGCAATCATTCTGAACACGGAATAACACGGAATACAGCTGGTTTACGTGGCAAGTAAACGCCCAAAATGTCCATACAGCCCATTCGTTCCCTGTATGAATGGCACTCAGTGATTTCCCCAACCCCGGCTGAGAAACAAAAAAAAAAGAAAAAAAGAAGAAAAAAAAAAGAAAAAAAAGAAGAAAAAGAAAAGAAAAGAAAAGAGCGCATCGATGGAAAAGGTCACAGGAATAATGCAGCTTAAAAAGTCTTTAGGTCACTGCTGTAGGAGCAGAAAGCTGCCCGAGATTCTAGACAAATGCATCATGTATTCAAGAGCCCAACTTTCCCCCTTCCACTGCTTTCACTCTCCTAAACTGAACCGGGCAGGGGCAGAGGGACCCGTTACAGCGTTTTCCTGCTGAGCTGATGGTCGGTTGTGAACCGGGCAGGGGGCAGAGGGACCCGTTACAGCGTTTTCCTGCTGAGCTGATGGTCGGTTGTGAACCGGGCAGGGGGCAGAGGGACCCGTTACAGCGTTTTCCTGCTGAGCTGATGGTCGGTTGTGAACCGGGCAGGGGCAGAGGGACCCGTTACAGCGTTTTCCTGCTGAGCTGATGGTCGGTTGTGAGTTCGAACCATTCGTGGGGTTGGATCATATTGGCTTGAAACTCCTTTGTCCAGCCAGCAGTAAATGGGCACTTGATTCAGCACAGAGGATGTAAAAGGCGACGGAAGGCGAAGACGAGCCCCGCTTTTAATCATGCCGTGGCATAGACATGGTGAACATCCGAACGTTCACTGCCCCTACGGCGAAATAAGCTATGGGAGAACTTTAACCTTAAAAAAGTGAATAACTGGGCGGGCAGAAAGGGTTTTCAGGCTGTAGAACTAAGGTCGCATGAATGGAACAAAAACACGTTCGGAGCCAGTTCGAGGGGCTCGCAGAGGGTTTATCTGTGGAGCTGCCAGTCATTTGACGTCTTGCGAGTCGCTAGCCAGATTCAGTCTGGATATCTATCCTGTATGTGACTCCTCCTTGTTTGGAACACTGGAACGTTAGAAGTTATCCTTGGTTTTCTCAGCACCTGCCTGATCAGTCAGTCATTGAAAAGCTAGAAGTTGGCGCCAGTGCGCGTGTACGCGCGTGTAACGTAGGCTGTCGGCATCCCTATCGTTTTCAGGCGTATGGTTCAAATCAAATAGTTGACTCTCTAAAACCAAACGCTTGACCTTTAAGCTGAGAAAAGGCATGTCTATCATCAAAGACAAGACAGACGTTATTCTCCCCCTGATTTTGTTTTAACGGAGCAGGTTTGCTGACAGAGGTTCGTTCTTAAGACACGCTCGCTCGCTCTTTCCACCGGGTCTCGTGTAAATCGGGTCAGTACTTTCTTTGTGTGTCATCTTGCTGAGGGGATTCAGGATTTGCCTCTGGAGGTAGGACGGCACCAACGTTTACAGACTCGTCTTTGGAACTCATTCCCTCTGTCCACCAAGTTGGGCCTGTAGCTTTTCCAGATAGTAAAATATGAAGAGTAACACTGGTGTTTTCTAGGGAGAAAACGTCCTTCAGTTTCATTCATGTCCTAAATAGCGAAATATTACAGATCCACGCATTTTTGATAGTTGAACTGTGTTAGTAGCACCTTTCTGAGGGGGAGGGGGGGGGGGGAGTGCATGTCTCTATTTGTTTTCCTTTTCCTTGTAAATGTAAAAGAAAACAACACAACTCAAACGCAAAATAATCGCTAGTTTTAATCATACGTTGTGCTTTTTACTGTACAGTCTTGTGTAAATGTTAACCATTTGCATAGTAGGTTAGCTGTTCCAGTTATCTTCTTCTTCTTCTTCTTCTTCTTCTTCTTCTTCTTCTTCATCATCATCATCATCATCATCATCATCATCATCATCATCATCATCATCATCATCATCATCATCTTCTTCTTCTTCTTCTTCTTCTTCTTCTTCTTCTCATTTGATCATCTTTTAAGCTACAAGGAATTCTCTCTCTCTCTCTGTGTGTGTGTGTGTGTGTGTGTGTGTGTGTGTGTGTGTGTGTGTGTGTGTGTGTGTGTGTGTGTGTGTGTGTGTGTATGTGTGTGTGTGTGTGTGAGAGAGAGAGAGAGAGAGAGAGAGAGAGAGAGAGAGAGTGTGTGTGTGTGTGTGTGTGTGTGTGTGCGTGCGTGCGTGCGTGCGTGCGTGCGTGCGTGCGTGCGTGCGTGCGTGCGTGGTGTGTGTGTGTGTGTGTGTGTGTGTGTGTGTGTGTGTGTGTGTGTGTGTGTGTGTGTGTGTGTGTGTGTGCGCGCACACACACACACAAATTAAAGAAAGATTGATGTGAAGGCATAAAGATCCATAGTGGCGGAGGTCAAGAAGAGATGGTTTCATTCAGACTTCCAGACAGACCACTGACGTTTGGCCCTGTACACCTTGTGGACCAGACCCGGCACCACGTGACCATCCTCCAGGTTGAAGTTGTCATAGGGACCAAACACGTTGGTCGGCACCACCGAGG
>CM031610.1:62037558-62045895 GCA_018398815.1 Conus ventricosus
AGCAGAATACACAAACCTACAAATTACTTCACTCGAGGGAAAAACGAAGCCGCTCACGGAAAGCAGTTCGTGAGTCCTTCCAGGGACTCTCACAAAACAGAAGAACACAAGTTGTCGCCCCAACGAACTCTGAAGCCCTTTTACATGCTAGCTTTTTTGCTGACCTCACGGACAACCTCTCCATACCCACACGGAGTAGAGACGGCGGCTGGGCAGGGGCGCACCCCACACCCGGATGGCAATGCATATATGATGTCTACTGACCACTCGTCAGCCTCTCCATACCCACACTGGGTAGAGACCACACATGTCTACTGACCACTTCGGTCAGCCTTCCATACCCCCACGGGGTAGAGACAATGGTTGGGCACGGGTTGCACCCCACACCCAGATGTTAATGCACATACAATGTCTACTAAACCACTCAGTCAGCCTCTCCATACCCCAGGGGGTAGAGACAAGGATAAACATTCCCGCTCAATAGTGTTGTATGCCTTCTTGCGATTCAGCAATTTTTCGACTAGCGATACGACTGGGTGAAGAACATCATCATTCTACTGAACAACACAGCACCCAAACCAACAGAACTAGCATCAGTCCTGAGAATAAAAGGATTACCCAATCTAGGTAACAACACACAGGTGCAGAAGACAAGATTCCCTGAATCTTCCTCAAAGCTTCAGCACACTCACGAGTGAAAACGACACGTAAAATCTTTCTTCCTGACGAACACAACGGAGATGCATACGGACTATTCGATGGCTCAATGAACCAAGATCCAATATGATACCAATACTCTCTCAACAACCTCTTTCGCAGAAAAGGGGATATCATAACACTTTTTTTCTAACAGGGACATCTGTTTGAAAGAGGGATCTCTAATAGTGCATCACCTGAGAAAGAACCTGGTTTAGGAGTCAAAATGTCCTGAAAATCATCAAAGACTGCACGCAACTCCCTGGAACTGCTGTCAGACAAAGCACAATCAAACTGTACAGAACGACATCTTCATCTGGCACAGAAGACGCCATCGGAACAGTTAAAGTGGGAATGGGTAAAGCGTCATCACAGTCCTGGACGACACCAACTGTACAAACTACTTCATGAACAGTACAAACAGACTCCGGAGAGGGATCAACAGAAAGACCAACTCCTGGAGAGTACTCAAGATAAACCTGTTCCTGCTCACAAGCCAAAGACTTATCTCTAACCCAGGCACTGAAGTACCTTGTAAAGAACGACTGTAGGTACAACATCAGAAGTAGACACAGCAGCCCACATCGAAGACGTCAACTGAAAGCAAGACTTCAATGATTCATCCTTCTGTTCTGAACAAGATCAGAACGGGAAATGTTCAGATCATCAGGGATCTGACACAAAGGCTTTTTTGTCCACAACATGCTTAGCTCTAGCCCTCGTAACGGCGGCTAAAGAGAAAGGTTCACCAGATACATCACTAAGCTCACCGCTCACAGAAACATCCAGGCACATTACCCACAATGAGATCTGCGACAGGACTATCCAAGACACAACAAGTCAAATCACCCACAAAATAAGGACAACTGACTGAAACTGTAGCCAGTGGAAACTCATCCACACGACCACCAAAAGAAACACACTTCACTGTGGTTCTTAGCATCTGACTGCAGAAACTAACCGTTTGCGAACGCCACAAATGGTAGCACCATATCACGTAGAACAGAACTCAAAGTGCCCTTCACAGAACCAGACTCCAAATGTAATTTTTCCCTTGAACACCCAGCAGCTAGACAAGCGAAAGGATATCAAGAACAGAGCAACAAGCAAGGACTGTTTGCCCGTCAGCTGAGTTCTCGACAAAATGGAGTTACTAACACAAAAGGACATTCATCTGGGTGGCTAAGGGTGCAAATTCTACAGGGGTTTCTACCTGACTTCCATGGACACCTAGCAGCTACATGTCCTGTCTTCTTACACAAAAAACACACAACACTTGCAAACTGATCAGAAGCACTTTTTGAGGAACTCTTACTGCCAGAGGGATAACGGGCGCCACGACCACGATAACGGCTACCGCCAAAGTTATTCCACGACCAGCAGAGTAAAACCAAAGCTCGATGACCACAATAACAGCTACCACCAAGTTTACTTCCACGATCAGCCGAGGAACCCAAATAGTGCCACTGTTCTGAAAAGTAGAGTATCTGTTTCCTCTGTCATACTGATCACAGTACGGAGTTCTATCAGACTGACCGGATATGCATTTCTGTCAAACTGACCAGGAGTTTTGTACCCAACAGAAGCAAAAAGTTTACATCAGATTTCCTAGAAAGCACCTTAGTTGGATGAGCACGTCTGTATGACCTGCAGACTTGAAACATTTCATCAAAAGTTTTCACATCTCTTTCACACAAAAAAGTAGCCAGGTCCTTAGAGACACACTCCAAAAACTGCTCACGCAAGGTAAGATCCACCAGATCTTCAAAAGACTTTTCAATTTTTTTACAAAGAGACCCAACGGTCAAACAAACGCCTAAGTTCAACTGCAAAGGTCTCGAAAGGTTCATCGGAGCTAGGCTTAGCCTCACGAAAACGCTTACGAAAACCATCTGGATACATTGAAATTTTTTCAAACAAGCCTCTTTCAAAAGCTCGTAAGACACAACTTTATTTTCAGCAAGACTGTGATAGAGAGTTAAAGCAGAACCCTCAAGTAGTGCAGACAGGTATGTTACCCACAGACTCTCAAAACCATCCCAAGGGAAAGAGCAGGGTTTCAAAACGAAACAAGTAACGTCTATATCACAGTTCTTTCTTTAAAAGGGGCAACTTAGGAAAGGTTGGCGGGGGGCGTTAAACCTTGGAAAACCCGAACCCTGATCTCACTGTCCTGTCCTGAACCGCACTCTGCTGAGAAGTAACTTGAAGCTGTATTCTTTTCGTTTTCCCCTATCAGCTCAATTCTTTTTGTTTCCTCCTGCTCTCTTTTAGTTTCCTCTTGTATTCTTTTAGTTTCCTCTTGTATTCTTTAGTTTCCTCTTGTATCTGCTCTCTTTTAGTTATCTCTTCTTCCTGCTGTACTTTCAACTGAAAATTCTTTTAATCGCATTCTTTCCTCTCTTTTCCCTGTCCTGGGCAATACATTTGTCAACATAGTCCAACAGAGCTGGGCCCTCCAAACCACATACTTTACCCCGCTGTAAATATTAGCGAAAACTTTGTCCTCGTCCACAGAGGACACAACCGGACTTTCTTCCTTAGCTTTCTGTGCCATAATGAAAATATGAAATAATGTCCTGTCAAACCCGACACACACACTTTGTGGATCAAATACAAACAATTGTTATCACAAGTAAAAAAAAAGTTTGAAACAAACCCGTCCACTAAAAAAAATATGAATTCTAAAAAGGATTTTTTTCCCCCAAACAAACATTAACGACAATCACTCTAAAAAAATTAAGAAATTTTCAAACCCAACCAACAAAAAGATAGAGATAAACAATGAAACAGAAATTCAGGGAAAATGGGAGAAAAAAAAACAATCGGTAATCAATGCCAAATTTTCAGCAACAAGTATAAATCAAGCAATGACATGAGAGTAATAACAATATAATCAATGTTTTTGTTTTGTTTACACACTAAGCATTCAAAATGAAACAACTAATGATTTTTTTTTTCAAAACTGGTTCAGGGCAGCCACTCCACACACTCACTCATTCAAGAGAAAAGAACCCTAAGAATGCTGAAGAAGCAAAACAATCCCTAAGTAAAGATAGAAACAGAAAATAAACGAGAGATGACTGAAGATAATAAAATTAAATCCCACAAAGGAAGGAAAACTAGGAAAATAGGCCCTCGTATCTCCAGAAACTATACAGAAGGAGATACCCCGTTACGCTGGAGACGGGGAAAAAAAGTAGACAAAACAGTCATAAAACAAAACAATACAACACAAAATCAATTGTTCAAAAGGAAAGTCTGTGAAAGTGACCTATACTTCTAATTGGGCAATTATAGGTGTACAAAAACAAATCCTAACCACTAAGGCAATTTTGAATTCAGTAGCAAAAGCAAGTTAACTACGGGGTCACCAATGTTACGGGTGGTGTGTGGTGCGTGTTTTGTTGTCTGACTCCTCGCTCCCCAAAAGTTTTGGATGCGTGTACGACTTTTTCCCCCACACACACCCACACCATAAAGAACATAATACCAGGCAACACACTGTAAGATTTCTTCTTTTTATATGCTGCCTGAACCATCAATATGAATCGTTACCAATCAATACATGCCATTAAAATATAATACAGATCAATGCACGTCAATTAAGACATCAATACTAAAGACACTTCAATCATCATATATCAGCGTATCATACTACGTATCTTGATATAACTCGCTTACTCGCCGCGCCGTCCACAGTGTCTCACATATACAATCAACGCATTCAGTTCCCCAGTGCCCACGCCACAGTCTACAGCATTAAAATAAGACGAAGACGGATAACCAAGGTCCCCACACGGTAAACACACCGTTCACAAAACACAAACATGAAGAAGAAACGGGTCTCAACACAGCAAGCACAATATATTACGTCGAACTATCAGAAGAAGAACCGCAAATTCACAAGGCCACAGTAACCCATAGCAGAAGAAACGCAGATTCACAAAGCACAGCAATCCACAGAAGAAGAACCGCAGATTCATAAAGCACAGCTATCCACAGAAGAACCGCAGATTCATAAAGCACAGTTAACCGTATTGAATCCCCGAGAACACAATTTCACCAAAGTCCCAAGAACACAAAAAACTTCGGTTCGGGCGCACCGTGATCTAAAACAAATATTAACTTCTCCCGTGTATTTTTACTACAGTGTTCACATCAATAAATACAGCCCACCCACACACATGCGGTGGTACAATTGGAGCACATATTAAATATTCATTACAGGAGTTTTAAGTTACTCTCGGCGACACAGCATTCACAACAATTTTATAACAAATACATTTCCTGCTACATATTCCGCGGTACCGTCATCAAAAGCATCCCACATACACAGTGAACTCGATGCACTACTGACCACTCGGTCGCCTCTCCACATAAATAACACTGCGGAGAAAACGATGATTAAAACAAAATAAATTAGCTGGACACCAAGCCTCTGGGCCCTTAATTCTTGCTCCCTTCTTTTTTTCTCCTATTATTATTTTCGCCATGTAGTTACCTAGTCATTTTAAGTTGACGTCATAATTGACGCTGACGTCACAGTGACTTTCAAGTCAAACGCCACCGACAGAGCCAGTGGTCATCTTTTCATACAGGATACACCTTACTGCACTCCAAGGAGAAAAAAAAAGTACACTCGATGGTCCAAGTGAGACTCGTAGAAGTACTGTCCTCAACTGTCGAACCAACCAGCTGGGAGCAGCCTTGCAAGCACTGCGCGGTGTTGACATAGGGCATTCCAAAAGAGCATTCCATTAAAACGTGAAGGGACACAACTGCTCCCTGGCAGATGCCATAGTGTGATGGCCACTGCACGCAAAGCAACCTCCATGGGTGTACCAGCCTGTATTTTAAGACTGCAGAGCCCGTCAGCAAAAAAGAAAAAAAAAGAAAAAAAAACCAAACAAAAAAAAACACCAGCACAAAAACAAACGCAACCACGAAATAAACTGCTCCGCGCATTCTGCAGCTCCACTCGTCGCTGTCTCGCTGATAGGTGAAAACAGAACAATTTCCTTTCTTGCATTCTGCAGCTCCACTCGTCGCTGTCTCGCTGATAGGTGAAAACAGAACAATTTCCTTTCTTTCCTATTTTCCACTGGATCCTTTATATTAAAAAGAAAAAGAAACTTCACCACAATCTCTCTTTGCTTTTGAAAGATAAAAACAAACGTAAATGCGAGCGTGCGCGCGCGCGTGTGCATACGTGAAGAAAATGGGGGGGGGGGGGGTGGATGCAGAGGAGGAATGCAGGAAGGGGTGAGAGGAGGGGGGTGGGGGTGGTTCTGTGTTGTTTTCAAAAGTTCAGAAGCACCCTGACACCAGACTGACCCAGTGACACATCGGTCCATCCACGACTCCTCATTATAATGATAAGAACGACAATGCTACTGGTCACTTTCACAACCTTTAACCCCCTTCCCCTAACTGCAGGGTCAAGGTCAAAGTTAATAACACCTTCCCCCTCTCCCTCCGCCATGGAAAAACAACAATCTCCAGATGTATGAGTAAAGAGAGGGGAGGGTCGGGTCCATCTTTCAATTAACGGCATTTCAAATGTTTGCATTCTCTCTCTCTCTCTCTCTCTCTCTCTCTCTCTCTCTCTCTGTGCGATGTCTTTAGTGCACACACCAAGCTTCATCCTGTCACAACACAAGCATCAGTTTCAGTTTCATGAAGGAGGCGTCACTGCGAGTGGACTAGTCCATATACGCTACACTACATCCGCTAAGCTTTGAGACCACACTACTACGCATGATTTGAAGCTGATGGACAAATGAATTTACCGCTAAGATGAGAGAATTGAAGAAGAAGGTCTCGTGGCTACGACTTCACAGGTGTCTGACCTACGCATTAGCCCAATGCGCCAACAGTCCAGAAGAACCCATCTGTTGAATGGCGACTGCAGACATCCCGGCAGAGGCAACACTGCACTGCCTCTGGGTCTCTTCAGTGGTGTTGAATGATGTCAGGTTTGATTCACCATACGCAGGGCACCACCTGCTAAACCCCCTGCTGATGACATTCATTGGTTTGTCATGGAGCCAGCGTTAAGTCAGTTCCCACGCATGCCTTCGGAAGGTGCCACATAGCCATAGAACAGAAGAGTTTAAGAACGTGCCGACTCTCAAATCCTTGATAAACGTCACATGCACAGAGAACAATGCGGGGGATTTTCAGCATGGTAACAGAGGCGTGAAAAACTCATATCTCCAACAAAGTAATCCTCCCGTACTCTTTGTTATATATTTAAATGAATTTGCGCATACGTGCATACAGAGAAGTGGCGGAAGAATACAAACATTAAAAAAAAGAAGAAATAATGAATCTCTCGCTCTCTCTCTCTCTCTCTCTCTCTCTCTCTCTCTCTCTCTCTCTCTCACACACACACACACACACACACACACACACACACACACACACACACACACACACACCACGAACGCACACATGGACGTACACACACACGCGCGCACGCACATATGCACGCATGCACACACACACACACACACACACACACACACACACACACACACACACACACATATATATATATATATATATATATATATATATATATATATATATATATATATATATATATGTAATAATATATATATGCACACACATGTACACACGCACACACAAACACAGAGAGAGAAACAGACAGACAAACAAACAAAAGAGGAAGAGAGAGAGAGAGAGAGAGAGAGAGAGAGAAGAGAGAGAGAGAGAGAGAGAGAGAGAGACAGAGACAGAGAGACAGACAGACAGGCAGACAGACAGAGTACAACTTCCGGCAGAACTTACATAAAACTCCAGGTTATTCTTCAGGTTCCGAAACAGCCCTCCGACCATAGCCGCCAGATGGATGACGTGCGTTGGCTTCACCCGATCAAACAACGCTTCTGTCTCCCCGCGGGACCTGAGCCCGCCAACAAAAACACAGGAATCTCATCTTCATCCCCTTCACCCTCACCGACCAGCATAGCAAAGTCACAAATTCATACCCGTCTCTCATGGTGACCTCAGTTTCCGTTTCCTCTCCACGTCTGCGCTACCGGCGAGTTCGTGTTGGGGTCACCGGTATCGGATCCAATCAATGGTTCTCTACTCTTCACAAGAAACGTAATGTGAATAATCCTAACAGTTATCGGGGTGTTTCTATCTGTGACGCAGCCAGCTAAATCTACAGTATGGTGGTTTTGTTACCGACTAATACGCTCTTAACTCAGGTGGGCAAAACATGTACATTGTAGGGATGGAAATCGTCTCGCAAATAGACTGTTGTATGGCGAGCTGCTGGAAAGCAAACGTTCCTACAAAACGGCTACAACGACACACTGAAGGCCTCACTGAAGAGCTGGAGCATCACCCTTGCCTCCTGGGAAGAAGCTGCGTAAGATTACTCAAACTGACGCACCATGATCAAATCCGGACTGAAACACTTTGAAATGAGGCGAGTGGAGGCACAGGAGCAAAATCGTCAGTTTCAGAATGAAAAAACAACAAGAACAACAAAAACAACAAAAACAACAACAACAACAGAGCAAGTGCCTCCTTTCACCCATTCCCACCTCCAGGTCTGCCCTGTCCACACTGCAACAGACTATTTAATAATGCGAGGATTGAACT
>CM031610.1:62045995-62105995 GCA_018398815.1 Conus ventricosus
ACTAATGGAAACTCGTGCAAAATTTAATTTTCCCCTGTTGCATTTTTCACGGGGAAGCAAGAGCTACCCCTTCTGATTATTCCTGTGGAGAAATTGCTGCCCTAATAAAAGGATCCACTGCAGACTCCTCAATGCCATGCCCAGTCTCTCTCTGGAATGCAGACTACTCAGAAAAGGGGGAACCCAGGTGCGCACAAAGGAAATAGTTCTGGAACAGGATCAAAGACTTCCTACGCAGCTCTGCAGCAAAACCCCAAAGATCTGAAAACATGCGTCCACGTTCCAGTTTCCGAAACATGAGGCTTGCGACATCCCTGGAGGGGTCGTTTGATACTTTCCTGAACCATCCACTCGGGTGCCTACTGTTTTATATCCTTGTTCAACAGAAGACTGCCATAGGAAACAAGAACATCCAGGGCAATCATACGAAAGAAGACTGTAACTAGGAAAGACACAGGCATTAAACCTGGGAAAGAAAAACACTAAAACCTAGAAAAAAGTCATCAAGTCCTGGGAAAGAAAAAATACACCAACCCCTAGAAAATTGAAGACACAAAACACGGGAAGCAGGCATTAAACGCTAGAAAGAATAGAAACCTATACTACATGGAACCCTGGCGATGAAAGAACCCCCAAACCCAAAGGGGAGAAAGGCGATGATTCCTAGGGGAGGGGGGCTTTATTGGTGTGGTGGTGGAGTTGTGATTGTTGTGTTAGTGGTATGGGGGGTGGAGGATGGGGTTTGGTAATGGTAGGGGGATGGTGGTAGTGGTGGTGGTGTGGGGGGTCGTGTGAATGGTGCTGTTGTGATTGTGCTGGGGGTGGTGGGGGTGGTGGTGTGGTGGTGACGTGGTTATGGTGGTGGTGGTGGTGGTGAGGGTGTGGTGGTGTGGTGTGGTAGTATGGTGGTGGTTGGTGTGGTGCGTGTTTATGGTGTTGTGGTGGTTGTGTTGGTGGTGTGGTGGTGTGGTGTAGGTGGTGGTGTGTGGTGTGGTGGTGTGGTTGTAGTGGTATGGTGGTAAGATAAGATAAGATAATTTTTGCTTATAGCCCAGCCGACCGCAAGGCCACATCAGGGCTGTCACCACTTTAAAAATCAACTCACCAGTCATTTTTAAAATTTTTTAAAAAAAAAAAAAAAAAAAAAAAAAAAAAATTTCACACATCTTGTTAAATGACATCGTCTACAACTAAACCAGAAACTTTGTTAAAAATCTTTCTGCCGTAAAATCTTAAATCAATAAAAAATGTTAATCTCTCTCAAAAACTCAAGGATCACGTCAGGCGGACATCCGAACAGGATCTTCAGGGACTCCGCCGTAAAATGTTTGGTCTCCACATCGTGCAAGTCCCAACACTCTAAAAGTACATGTTCATTGTGAGTGGCGCATGACATGGAATGCACCAGGGAGCTTCTTCACTCTTTAAAGGTAAGCATGGGTAAAATACGAATGGCCGGTGTGCAGCCGGCACAGAACCTTTTCCTCTTTACGACCTCCCGACGGGGATGGGAGGAAGTCCTTAAGGTTTGGACGGATCTGAAGAGTTTGTTACTCTTTCTGTGTGTTCCAATCCTCCTGCCAAGGTCTCACATAATCGTTAATTTTGGGTTTCACATCTGAACGGGGGATATAAATGTTGGACAGTTTTCTCTCTTGTGGCGCTCTTGGCCAAACGATCAACCATTTCGTTCCCGCCGATGCCAACATGCCCAGGAACCCAAGCAAGAGCAATGTTGTAACCGTCCGCTTTCAACCTGCTAAAAAGTTCAAAGAAATGCAAAAGTTCGGGATGCTGAAGGTTGCGGCCAGCTATAGTTTCCCCCCAAAGCTGACACCCGAATCCGACAGAACCAGAAAGTCCCTCTTTGAAGAATGTGAGATTATCTTCAAAGCCAGTACCAGAGCAGTAAGTTCAGCAGAATAGACAAAGCATCGAAATGGATATGTTCCAACAGTATCTGAGAAGGACCCCGGGGCAGTAGGCTGCACAGGCCACTCCACCTCAGACTTGGAACCGTCAGTGAAACTTTTTGATAGGAGGGAATTTAGAACAGAGCTCGCATACAAAGCCTTGTACGCCAGAGAGCTGGTAACTCCTTACGGAAAGCTGCGAGATCAAAACGAATCTCTGGTGTGAAAAAGGTCCATGGAGGTTGACCCGGGAAACTGGAAAAATCGGAAACTACTCCCAGGTCTATACTGCATTCCGCAGTGAGGCTGCATACGAACCCAAACGGTGGAATACATTTCGGGTTATTTTTAAACTTACTTTGGAAGGGAGGGCCAAAAAACACAGTCATAGGCAGGATTCTGTGGTTCTGAGAACAGTCGGATATAATAATTCAAAGACAGTTTCAGCCTGCGATTGAACAGTGAAGGTTCACCTGCCTCTGCGTACAGGCTGTACACAGGGGTGGTGCGGAACGCTCCAAGACAGAGACGAACCCCTTGAGGTGGATAGGGCCCCAAGAGTTTGAGTAAGATGATCTTGCGGAGCCGTAACGCAAAACCCGTAGTCCAGTTTAGAACGGACCAGGGCTCTGTAGAGGGCAACAAAGTTTTCTTATCAGCGCCCAGTCGGTGTGTGCTACGACCCGCAGATATTCAGTGCCTTTTGGCAAGCAGTTTTGAGGTTTTTAATATGTCTGAGAAAGTTAAGTTTTTGGTAAAAAAATGACCCCCAGAAATTTGGCCTTTTTAAAACAGCTGGAATGGGAGATTTCCCTACTTGAAGTTCCGGATCGGAAAAACTGACGGAAACTATGGAAGTGAATACACTGGGTTTTGTAGCAGAAAAGGTGAAACCGTTTTCATCCGCCCACCGATGGTTTTTAAATCTACGCAAAGCTGGAGCCTGCGCTGGACACTCGGGTACAGGCTTCCAGTTGCTTTAGAGGCAAAATCATCCACAAACAATGAGCAGTCTGAACCCTGCTGAATGATTTCACAATGTTGTTGATTTTAATACTAAAGAGGGCAGGAGACAGTATGCTCCCCTGGGAACACCCAACTCCTGCTCGTGGACACAAGGAGTGGTCCCAAACCCCGGGCCCTGAAACTGTCGTTCTGCCAAAAAATTTTGAATAAAAAGCGGAAGATGACCTCGAAAACCCAAAATCTTTGGAGATCATGAAGTATCCCCGACTTCCAGGTGGTATCGTAGGCCTTCTCCAAGTCGAAGAAAATTGCCACCGCGTGCGTCTGTTTAAAAAAGCTTTCCCTAAGTGTAGATTCCAGACGAATCAAATGGTCAACTGTACTACGATGTTTGCGAAACCACACTGTTCTTTCGCCAAAGGCCATCGGTTTCGAGTTTCCAATGAGCCTAGCATTGATCTTTTTTTTTCCATAAATTTTACAGACACAGCGGGTTTCAAAGCTATGGGACGGTAGTTAGATGGATTAGAAAGATCTTTTCAGGTTTGGGGATGGGAATAATGAGGGCTGTCCGCCAAGAGGGTGGAAAGCAACCTGTAGTCCACACGGGGTTGTATACCTGTAACAGGATGTTCAGCCCTTTCTTGCGGAAGATGTTTCAATAGTTGATAATAAATGTCATCTATACCTGGAGAGGAATCGCTGCAAGAGAGTAAGGCAGATTTAGCTCGTTTAATGTAAAAGGAAGATTGTGTCTTCCATGTTGTCGGATGAAAAGTTGCAGGGGGATTTTTCTTTAGGGGTTTGTGTTTGACAAAAGTGACTGATTTATTAGAAGAGGAGGGAAATTTTTTTCAATGGTTGAAGCAAGCAGATTAGCAACTGCTTTCTTTTCTGTTATTAAAGAATCCGAATACTTGAGATGGTTCACAGTGGGACAGGTGTTCTTCCTTTGATTTCTTTAAAGATGTTCCACCTTTTTTCTTAGAAGTTTTTGATGTCAGCCTGGAGCAGAAGCTTCTCCAGGACCGACGTTTTACTGATTTTAAAAGTGTGTCTTGATTTAGCACGGAGTTCTGATGGGCTCGAGCGTTGGGGCCCCAAGGTCGTTGGTATACCTGACGCTGAGCCCGTTTTCTAACTTTGGAAATTTGTTGGCATTCTGAATCGAACCAGGGGGTTTTTGGCATTTGAAGTTTATCGGAAAACACTGGAAAAACGGCCCTTTGCACATTAATCATAGTGTTTGTCAGTGATTCAGCTGGGTCAGGACTCTGAAAAAAAATCAGTGTCCTGGAACTCCTTAGAAACAGTGGGTGCAAATAGATCCCAGTTTGCTTTTTTATAATTGAGATGTTGAGAGACAGAGAAGTGTTTTAGTTAATACAGGGTTTTAGAAGGACAGGGAAATGGTCACTTCCGTGCAGATCGTCATGACAGACCACTCATAGTCCAGGCCAGCGAGGGGGCACAAACCGACAAATCTAAACACGAAAGTGAACCTGTGGAAGAGTGAAGGTAAGTTGCAGATCCGTCGTTCAGACCCAAAACAAACCAAATCCGACAGGATATCCTCAATCAGCAGACCTCTGGATGACGTACCGGGACTACCCAAAGAGGTTGTGACCGTTAAAGTCACCCAACAGCAAAAAGGTCGGGAAGTTCCCCTAACAGATGACAAGGTCCTGACGAAAACCGGGACAGAAGGGGGAAGATTTAAAAGGGAGCAGATCGTCACAGTCTTGTGGAGAGTGACTCTCGCAGCTACAGCTTGAAGGGGGTAGACAGAGTGACAGAACTATACAACAAAGTTTATGTATGAGAAGGGCAACACCGCCCCACAGTCCCAACGTGGATGGTTGTGCAGGGTTTTTAAATAAATTAAAGCCAGAAAGATTTAAAAGGGCTTCTGGCTTTGAATTTGAGTTCTTGAAGAGCCACGACGGAAGGTTTTATAGACTGACACAGAAGCTGCAGCTCCTCAAAAGTTGGAATTTAATCCACGGATATTCCAATGGAGTATGGTACTATCCAATGGTGCAGAGGCGAAAAAAGGAGAGAGATCAGGTCTCTCCTCTCAACGTCTGCGTCCAATGGAGAGAATTTATTATTTTGTTTAACTGACTGTGTTGGTCTTTGGACCTGCTGGCAGACTTGCCCGCAGGTGACAAAGCGGATTTGAAAAGTGAGGTCTGATTTGGAGATGTGGAGGTTTTCCTATCCACATCCCACAAAGGTGAACTCCTTGCCCGCACGGGCATGACAGAGGAGTCGAGGGGAATGCTGGTTTTTAATTCCAGCACAGAAATTTTAGACTGGGCATCTGGGGGTGGCGGATTTTTGCCTCCACCAGGGCAGTCACTTTGGTTGGAAGGGTGACTTCACACCCGAACGACAGATGTACATGCAATGTTTCAAAACAAAGTAACATCTGACAGCAGACTGCGAGTTGAAAACTGTAGAACTTTCTTTACGGCCGAAGCATATGAAGAAGCTGTCGGCGACTGACCTGCCCCACAACCTGCTGCGGGCTTCGAAAAGGAGATCTTCTTTTTCTGGGGGTTTCTTTGAATAGCGGATTCCTGAATCCAAAGGGGCAGTTTTGTGAAGAGAGGGATGGGTTTTTCCCCCGCAGTTAGACAATGTGCCGGATCTGACACTGCCAATCTGGGTTGCCTTGCAGCAAATACCAACACCTCCTGCCCAAACAGCGGGCCCTGACATGGGCCCAAACTTCTGGCACCCGAAGCAAACCCCACGGGACGGGACTTACAACCAACACGGACGTTCCCGGTAGCCAAATTTATGACCGAGGGAGCACAGTTGCCCGAAGTCAAAAGAGGGTGTTGGTGGCCACTCCTCTGCACCTTTCTTTACTGTCACCCTGCGCACTCCGTCCCCCCCTGGGATCCAGCTCCGTCTTAATTTCTGCCTCTGAAAACACCAATAATCCCGCAGCGAAATCACGCTTTTGATGAGTTCAACTGTTTGTGGGGAGTTACCCTGATCTCCTGTCCACAAGTTTCTTTGCTTCACAGCTTTCAATTTTTTTTGGCGATTTACACTGAATAAAATGAACCATTCTCACCTCTTGATGGAAACCCAGGATCACCTGCTAAAGCTTGAAACCCTTCTGTATGGCGAAAGGGCTCAGAGCTGAAAGGGGTCTTTCCTGCTCCGTCCCTTCCCTCACGGCCAGGAGCCCAGAATCCTGTCTCTGCGTACCTCCATATCAGAAAAAACTCTAATCAAAATTCCCTGAATAGGGGATCAGCCTTCCCTTTTTTGGGGGTTGTTTTTGAAAAAGCCATGATGTATTTATTTTATTTCATCTCTCCCTTACCCACCACCTTGGATCCAATAAGGGGCCCAGGCCAAGAAACCAATGTTTGACCCCTTCCAGGGCTTCGGAGAGAATACGACAAGCAGAAGCAACCACCCTATCCCCCCTATCATGCTCAACTCCGGGAACAGAGGGTGAGCACTGAAAGGGTTTACTTGGCCACTGGGGAAACTGCCCTCTTTACCAACCCCAAGAAGGGAGCCGATTAGTACACCTGGGCCAAAGTTGTACTCCCCTGTCTAGGAGAGGTCCGAGCCAAAGTGATGTGTTGGAGAGCGCTGCTCTCTCCAATCACCCGGATCTCATTCCCCCCCGACACAGGGCGCACCGCACGGCAAACGCGGCGGATTTTTAAGAAGACCACAGAGAGAAAAGGAGTGTGGAAAAGAAGACCCTTTAAGGGAGACGAAGATAGAAAAGGGGCCCAAAAAAGGGAGGCAGAAAACAAGAAAAGGAAAGGGCGGTTACTGTTAGTCAGGAACCTCACCCTTAGCCTTTTCTGACATGGGGAAACCCCACCAGGGCATCAAAATCCTTACCACGTTACGCTTAGGCCAAACAGCATTTTGCACCTCTCAGGCCTAGAAGCAGTGTGAAAAAAACAGCCTATTCCAAGTATTGATGCCCCCGCCAGCAAAGCCTAAGGGATCACTGGACCACGCAAACCCTCCGACCACGACAAGGTCGCAACCCCCCGGAGGGTTGGGTATGGTGGTGGGTGTGGTATTGGTGTGGTGGTGGTTGTGGTGGTGGTAGTGGTGGTGGTGGTGGTGTGGTGTGGTGTGGTGGTGGTGTGGTGTCGTGGTAGATGTGGTGGCATGGGCCAGTTTGGCCTAGGAAAAGGGTAGGGTCAGGGAAGGTCAGTGGGGGTCAGGGAGGGTCAATCTGGCCAAGCCACCTAGAAATGGGCCAGATTGGCCAAGGCCCTTGGCCATAGAGTAGCGTAGGGTCGGGAAGGGTCAACATTGCCTTGGCCACCTAGCCTGAACCAGTTTCACAAAAGGCGGGTCGGGGAAAATCTAGGGCGAGAACAAGAGCAGTAAAACACTTCTTGTTCAAATAACCACCTTTCCCCAGATACATGAACAATCTGACCCCCAGCGGGCCGATGACCGATCCACGGATACCTCCAATTCTCTTGCCTCCCCAATCACGTCATAAAAAGATAAAATTCCCTACACACGGTTCCAGTATGCACCAACTCTTTCAAATGCATCCATCTATGCAACACAACAGAAGGCGGCCAGCAACTCTGATTCCCGGAACCCATCACCCTGACTGATGAATCACCAGAATAGGGAATAAATGCGCAGAATGAAGGGCAATGGTTACACCAGAGACAAATATGTACATATACATCTATATGTACGTATTCTCTAGCAAGGCTTCTTTAGTACAGTCTGCCCCTTCCTCTGCTCCCCACTTATTCACTAATCCAACACAACATCCAGTCACTAACAGAACTAAAGGAATGCAGTGACGTTGTTGAAAGATCCGTGGGGGAAAGAGCCCCCATTTGTAAACACAAATCGCGAATCGGCCACGAATCAGGGGCGACATTTAGACAATCCTCGACAGGAAACACGAGCGACGTTAAGGCCTATCTGAAACCAGTTCCACGGGACCTCCGGTGTGAACTCCATGCTGATATGAACCGCCATGACACGTTCTCTTGAAAAACAAGGGGTACTCAGACATACCAGGGGATCCCATGAGACACTTCAGGAAATGCATGCCTTCCTGAAGCATCTCGCCTGGTACCACTGTTCTGTACCTTTGGTCCGCAACAACTGTCGCAGAAACCACAGCAGCCATGAGTCACACGGAAGGCCGTGGCAAATCTGCTCTATCAACTAAGCTCTGACACCTCCAGGGTCCCCACACCCTGATAGCACCCCCGCGCAGGAGCCTGTCATATCAAGCTGATGCCACCGCAAAATGGATTTTCCCTGGTAAGGCCTTCCGATCCATTCAGACCGTTTTAATCTAAATACTCCGCAGAGATATTTCTCTGTATATGTTCCGACTACGCGGCGCCAAAGTTTTTATCCACACAGAACATCAACATCGCAGCATCCTGCACATCTTCAGTCTTTCCAGGGGCTAAATGATGCGCCTGGAACGGGCGTCTCCCTAACCCTACCCCCCCCCCCCCCCCCCCCCTTCCCAAAACTAACTAAAGCCTAGCCAAAGCCACCATTCTGCATCAGACTCTCTGTCCTAACAACCCCCCCATCCAAGGTGACAAGGCACCTGGGAGTCGAAGTTTCTGAAACGCCTTCCGCTGTATCCCACAGAGGATGTAGTCAAAGAAGGCACCATACCTGTGGTTCCTGCTTACAGAAGACCCCCACCCAAACCAGACAACTGTGAAGCAACAGAATGTGCAGTCTGCGCAAAACGTGGCAATGACAAAATGAAAACCACACTCTTCACGCATCAAATGAAAGCGGACCCCTTTCCGGAGAGCCTCTTCAAGACTTCCCACAGACCCGGTACAAAGTGCTGGACAATAAAACACCCTAGGTTGAACGTTGGACACACATATTTCAGTCAGACCGCAAACAACACCGGCCAAACAGGCCTTTGTGTAAAATACCAGAGTCCCCACTATTGTGAACCCCGGTTAACGTCTCATTCAAAGGACTGAAGGGAGATAGAGTCAGAACCAAAACCAACTCCGAGTCAAAAAATCCTCTGAACCGAAATGGCCTGGGGGGATTTCAACCACCCCAGGGTCAACAAATTATGGTCCGGCGCTCTAAAAACCCCTGACTATTCCGATCCCCTGGTAAGGTGTGGTGAATCGTTGGGTGTTGTGTTCTGGTGTGGTGTGGTGTAATGTGATGTTTTGGTGGTGTGGGGTGAAGTGGCGCGTTTTATGAGGATGTGGTGTGTTGGGGTTGGGGTGTGTGGTGTGGGGTTGGTGTACTGGAGTGGTGTGGCGTGTGTTGGGTGCATTGTGTTGTGCATTGTTTGTGTGTGGTTTGTGTTATTGTGTGGGGATGTTGTGTGGTGATGTTGTGTGTTATAGTGTGGTGTGTGTCGTGTTTTGTGGTGTAGTGGAAGTGTGGTAGTGATGTGTTGTGGTATGGTGAGGGTGTGGCGAGGGTGTGGTGGGGGTGCTGTGTTGTGGTCGGGGTGTAATGGGGGGGGGGAGGGTTATGTTGTGGTGGGGAAAAGAAGAGGGCACTGAATCCTTAAAATGAAGAAAGACTAAACGCTGTGGAATAAAGAAGGCACTAAGTACTGCGGACGCTATGAGCATGAAGCCTGGGAAAGTAGGCTTGGACCCTGGGAAAGGATAGAACACTAAAGCCTGGTAAAAGAAAAACGCACTAAACCCAGGAAAAAAGGCACGTGATCTTCGGACAGAAAAACCCTGAGAAAGAAGGTGGCTCTAAATCAATCCTAGGAAAGAAGACATAATACTCTGAGAAAGAAGACCCAAAATCCTGGAAAAGAAGATGCACGGAAAGAATCACTGAAGACTAGACAGTTAGGAAAGGGACAACCCAATTTTTTTAAAAAGACGAGCATCAGCTGTGGAAAATATGGTACACTAGTTCCTGAAGAAAAGGACATAACATCTGTGAATCAAGAAAACACTAAACCCTGAATAAGAAGTTTAGCATCCGAGTTCGAGGAAGATTCTAGTACCGCAGAAAGATTTCAAATTTGTGAGTGTAGCAAATATACCCGCTGTAAAAGACAGTAGAACTTTGGTGAGGAAAGGCGATGCTAAACTCTGGTTAAGAAGACAATGAATCCTGGAATAGAAGAAGACACAACTCTACACAAGGAAACACTAAACTCTATGACAGTACAGATAACTATGAGAGAAATGGACAGCTACACTGGAAGAAGTGTGTAAAGACGAGAAGAACGAGCGAAAAATCAACAACAATACTCCCCCATTTGTGGTGGCCGCATCCACTGAGTTCGTTTACGGGGCCTGGTCTCCGTTGTGTGAGAAGAAACTCCTTCCCGAGTTGATGTAGCAGTGTCTTGCCCCTGCCAATATATAATCAGTATCCTCAGTTAAGATCTTACTCCATCTGCAAACAAATCTGATTCATTCAATTAATCAATACTAACTTAGTTCAAGAAACATTTTTAGTTTGTGATTTTTCATCTGAATATATTTTGTTTTACGCTATGTATTATGGGGAACCGAGTAAAAGCTTGCTGTTTCTTCGGGTGTGTGTGTGTGTGGTGTGTGTGTGTAGTGTGTGTGTGTGTGTGTGTGTGTGTGTGTGTGTGTGTGTGTGTGTGTGTGTGTGTGTGTGGTGTGTGCGCGCGCGCGTGTGTGTGTGTGTGTGCGTGTGCGTGTGTGTGTGTGCGCGCGGTGTGCGTGTGCGCGCGTGCGCGTAGTGCGCGCGCGTGTGTGTGTGTGTCCGTGTGTGTGCGTGTGCGTGTCCGTGTGTGTGTGTGTGTGTTCCGCGTGTGTATGTGTGCGTGTCTGCGCTCCCCCTGAGGGGCCGCGTGCCATGCCTATGCGTAGGCATGTGCTTGGGGCATCTTTGTGTATACTGCGGGCAATGTGCTTCAGTATATATATATATATTGTTATAAAATAAAAAAAAAAAAAAAAAGGTTTTAAAAGGAGTGATCTACAAATTTGTTTCGAGCGTACCGCTGTCGTCTGGATCCTGACGACAGCGATACGCTCGAAACAAATTTGTAGATCACTCCTTTTAAAACCTTTTTTAACAAATGTTGCTCCCCAAGGGGTTGAGCACTCTAAAAATCGTTTTTGGGTATTTTAATCACATTGATCTATATATATAAGCTTGCTGAAGGCTCATTTTGAGAAGCATTTATTTTATTTTCCCCATTCACCCACTCAAGCACATACTGTTAGTTAGGCGGGGGAAACATCTACACTGCAGATATGAATGCGTTTTCTCCCCCTATTTCTTCAATCTAAGACATAAGAGCAAGCTTTGTTTATAATTCAATATTTCTTGCAGTCATTGCAACACCAAGCTGCTCTGTAATTTGCGGGGAACGGTGCGGAAATTACCCTTAAAATTTATTTTTTTATGTTAAAATTTTTATATATATATATAAAAAAAAAAGTTTTTTTTGCGCCAAAAACGCCAATATTACTCTTTTCGAAACTGATTTTGGGGAAAAAAAAGGTTTTCGTTCATGGGGTTTGTCTGGTTATACAAAATTATAAGGGAATGCAAAAGGGGAACCCTTACCGCAGATAAACCCCTGCTTTGAGCTCTTTCCCCAAAATACTTTTATTTAACGAACACCCCAACTTTACGAACCCAATGCCCTGATCTTTGTAATTTAAAACCAAAAGGGGACCCCGGGAAAAAAACAAAAATGCCGCTGTTTTCCAAATTTTTTTTTTCATCAAAAAAAATTGCAATTTGGAGGAAAAATGCGGGTTGTTATTTTTCACAGCTCCGCCAAAAGAATTAAACAGAACTAATGAAGACTAAACCCCCTCTTTTAAAATGACACACCCCGCCGGCCCCCTTTCCCTGGGAAAAACAAGCTCTACTTTAAAATTTTACTAAAAGAAGTTTTAAAAACAAACCCAACAAAATATCAGCGGGAAAAAAAAAGGGTGTGCAGTTAAAGGGGGCTCCTTTTGGGTGATAAAACGGGACCTCTTTTATCACACACCAATTCTAAAATTAACAGAAATCCAATGGATGTACCAGGTCTTAAATACCCAAAATTTTCCGATGTTCAAAAAAGTGTTTTGTTTGTTGTTGGGGTTTTCCCAGTGCTCCGCTTTTTTCCCTCAATGTTCAGTCATGAAATACAGAGTTTTTTACCAATTTGTTTTTTCCCTGTACAGGGTTAAAACCCCCAAATACGTGGACTTAAAAAGGGGGTTTTAAGGGGTTTTTTTTGTGAAAGCATGAAATCAGTGTTCCTTTATTTTTGGCCCCCCTCAGAAATGAAAAAAAAACCCAAAGAAAAATTAAAGCAATGCAAAGGTTAAAAAAAAAATAGAAAACAAAGAATACGTCCATTTTTTAAACCCCTCTAGGGGAAGATCGCTACTTTTTGTCCACCCCACGGGACAGTTCCCATGACCTGCCCCAATCTTAAAACTTTCCCCACAGGGGCCAGAGGCAAAAAAGTGGGGGGGGGAAAACAAAAACTTATGAAAAAAGGGGTCATCAGAGTTGAACACGAAAGGTGGACAATTTTTTAAACCCATCCGGAAAATTTCCTTTTAAAAAAATATTTTGTTTTATTCTGGGGAAATTTCGAATCCCTAGCTTTAAAACATGGACTTTTAAAAACGATTTTTTTTGTCAAAAAATTTTTCTCCCCCAAAAACCCAAAAGAACATCTATAAAAGCTGTTTGGAAAAGGGGGTAAACAATTTTTCAAAAAAAACCCTTTAAAGAAAAAAAATCTGACGCGTACTGCGGGGATGCACACCCCTGAAACAAAAGAGGACAACGATCAATGCCATGAGGGTTTAAAAA
The DNA here is from genome assembly GCA_018398815.1 of Conus ventricosus. Lineage (NCBI taxonomy): Eukaryota > Metazoa > Mollusca > Gastropoda > Neogastropoda > Conidae > Conus > Conus ventricosus. The sequence continues at coordinate 62,058,685 of CM031610.1, forward strand.
AAACCCGTTTTAAAAAATTTTTAAAATAATTTTAAAGCCGAAACATTATGACTGATTTTCCCAAGAAACCTACAAAAATTGGGGAAAAAAATGAAAAAAAACATTTCCCTTGTTTAACTATTTTTGAAAATTCGAATTAAAACTACTTTAAAAAGTAGTGGCGCCCCTTTCTCTTGGTCTGGGGATATGGGGGTCTCCTGGCAGACGGAAAACCGCTTGTTTGCCTGCCCTGCCAAAAAAAAAAATGTGTTAAAATTTTACTTACGAAGAAAATTCAAACTACACATAAAAGAAAAAAAGCCCTTAAACCCAACCATGAAAAACTATATTCCAAAAAGGATTTTTTAAAAACCCTAAAAAAGGGAGAAGTCGACGTACGACGACGTAATTCTTTTAAAAAAGGAAAATAGGGTTAAACTCGGGTGAAAGAATACTTCAAATTTTATATAATCAAAAAAGGGGGCATGAATCGTGCGAAAGACATACAAACCATGAAAGTATGGTGAACCCTATAAGAGAAACACGTAGAACTCTGTGAAAAGGCAATACTAAACCCTAAGCTAAGGACAATACAGAGAACAAAAGGACACTGAATTCGATAGAAAGAGACACACCAAGTCATCACAAAAGACACTAGGGCCCTTTGTAAAGAGGACACTAAACTCTATGCAAGAAAGGCATTCTACCTGTGAAAGGACAACAGACCATGGAAAAGAAGATGACAGAAACATCAATAAAAAAAAACAATAGTCCATATGAAAGACCACAACACAAAGGGGTCATTAAAATGCAAGATTGGACATAAAATCCATACGAAAGGAAGAGCATAAACTTAAAGAAGGGGACACTACACACCAAGAATGAACAGTACACTGAATCTATGAAAGGAGAAAACGCGAGCCCATGTGAAAAAGAGGACGCTAGCCCTTATGAAAGGAGATAACACTACCCCCTGTGAAAGAAGAGGACGCTAACCCCCTATGAAAGGAGTGAACACTAGGTCCTGTGAAAGAAGTCTCCAACCCCTATGAAAGGAATGAACACTAGCCCAGAGAAGAGAGAACACTAGCTCCTGTGACAGAAGAGGACGCTAACCCCTATAAAAGGAGAGAACAAGAGAACACTAGCCTCTGTGAAAGAAGACTAACCCTTTAAGAGAAACAGCAGTCCCTGTGAAAGAAGAGGAAGCAAAAACCTTTAAAAGGAGAGAACACTAGTCCTTGTGAAACAAAGAGGACGCTAATCCCCATGACAGGACACAACACTAGCCCCTTTGAAAGAAGAGGGGTCTAACCCCTATGAAAGGAGAGAACACAAGCCCCTATGAAAGGAGAGAACACAAGCCCCTATGAAAAAAACACCAGCTCTGTGAACGAAGAGGACCCTAACCTTTATGACATTCTACCCCCTGTGAAAAACGTTCTGAAAGGATATTAAATTCTAGGAAAAAACTAATTACGGTAAAAACGAAGACGAAAAAAAAGTACCCCCCATGAAAGGAGAACACTAAGCATACAAACGCATTTAACCCAAGGTAGAAACGGGCCCCGGAAATTTCGTGGAAGAAAGGGGATTTTAAATTGGCAGGTACAGTAAACGTAACACAAAACAAGAAAGGGTTTATCTTGCCCCCCCATGAAAAATAAATACATGTGTATTTATTTCATCGGGGGGGAACAAGAGCTCCCCTTTTCTGTTATTCCTGGGAAAAATTTGTGACCCCTAAAAAAGGACCCACATGCAACCCCTCAATGCCATATCAGTCTTTCTGTGGAAGCAACTACTCAACAAGGGGGAAATAGGTGAAAAAAGGAAATAGTTTGGAACGGGACAAAGAATTCCTACGCAGCTCTGCGCAAAACCCCCCAAAGATCTGAAAATTCCCCCATTCCCCCCGGGAACATAAAGGCCTGCGACTCCTAGGGCTTTATTTTTCCTGAACCATCCCCTCGGTGCCTACTGTTTTGTATCCATGTTCAACAGAAGACTGCCATGGAAACAAGAACATCCTGGCAATATCGAAAAAACTGTAACAGAAAGCCCGGGGCATTAAACCCTGGAAAGAAAACACAAAAACCTAGAAAGAAGTCCCCAAAGTCCGGGGAAAGAAAAGACCCCAAAAACCCTTTGAAAATGGGAAGACAAAAAACCTGGGAAAAGACATTAAACGTAGAAAAATAAAAACCCATTCATATGGAACCCGGGGCGAGAAAAAACCCCCAAAACCAAAGGGGAGAAAGGCGTATTTCCAGGGGAGGATGGGGGGGTTTAGGGTGGGGTGTGGATTTGTGATTGTTGTGTTTGGTATGGGGGGGGCGAGTGGGGGAAGGTATGGGAGGGTGGTAGGGGGTGGTTGGTGGTCGTTTTGATGGTGCGTTGGTTTGTGCTGGGGATGGTGGGGGTGTGGTGGGGTGTGGGGGTGGGTGGTGTGGTGGTATGGGGTGGTGTGGTGTGGTGGTCGGTTTATGGTGTTTGGTGGAGGGTGGGTGGATGGTGGTGGGGGGGGGGTGGGGGTGGGGGGGGTTGGGGTGGTTGTGGGGGTATGGTGGGGGGTTTTGTAGGGGTGTGGTGGGGTAGTGGGGTGGTTGGGTGGTGGGTGGGTGGGTGGGGGTGGGGTTTTGTGGTGTGGGTCGTTTAGTGGGGGGGCATGGGCCAGTTTGGTTGGGAAGGGGAAGGGTCGGGGAAAGGGTCAGTGAGGGCGCGGGGGGGTAAAATCGGGCCAAGGGCCCCCTACCTGGCCAGTTTGGCCCAAGGGGTCGGGGCCCAAAGTGGCTTAGGCCGGGGCCCGGGCCTGGGGTAGCGTAAGGTCGGGAAAGGGGTAAACCCTTCCTTGCCACCTACCTAAACCCATTTTCACCTGGGGGGCCGGGGAGTTTAAAAAGAGAACAAAAGGAGTAGAACATTTTGTTCAAAAAACCTTTCCCCAAAACTAACAATCTGACCCCCCTGCCGATGCCCCATCCACGGTACCCCAACTCTTGCTTCACAATCAAAGTCCTGAAAAAATAAAAATCCACCCCCGCTGGTTTCCCGTACCAGCAACTCTTTCAAATGCTCCCCTTGCAACACAACGAAGCGGCCACAACTCTGATTCCGGGAACCACACCCTGACTGATGAATCACCAAATAGGGAATCATGCGCAGAATGAATGGCAATGGGGGCACCAAAGACAAAATGTCATAACACTAATTTTTATTTTTCGGCCAGGGTTCTTTTGACCCCCCGCCCTTCCTCTGCTCCCCCCTTATTTAACTAAACCAACCAACACCAGTCAAACAGAACAAAGGGATGCGGGCCGGGGGTTGAAAGATCCCTTTGGAAAAAGAAACCCCATTTGTAACACAATCGCGAATCGCCAGAATCAGGGGCGAAATTTAGACATCCTCCTGGAAACCAGCGACGTTAAGGCCTATACTAAAGCAGTTCCACGGAAGCCAGGTGAAAATCCATGTGATTGGCCCCCCATGACAGGTTTCCGCAAAACAAAGGGGCTCAGACAGTACAGGGATCCCATGAGACACTTCAGGAAACGCATGCCTTCCCCGAAGCATCTGCCCGGTACCCCTGTTCTTACCTTTGGTCCGCAAAAACGTCACAGAAAAAAACCCCGCAGCCATTTTTACACAGGGGAAAGGCCCCGTGGGACTGCTCTATCAATACAGCTCTGACACCTCCAGGGTCCCCCCCACCCAACTCCCACGCGCAGGGCCTTCATTCAGCTGTGCCACCGCAAAAATGGTTTAGGTAAGGCCCCTTCCGATCCATTAAAAAAGTTTTTCAAATACCCCCCAGGGAAAAACCTGGAATGTCCCGACTACGCGGGGGCCAAAATTTCTTTCCACACAGAACTTCAAACGCACACCTCACCTTTAGTCTTGCCGGACTAAATGAGTGCTGGAACGGGCTCTCCCTGACCCCTACCCCCCCCTCCCAAAACTATAAAGCCTAGCCAAAACCACCCTTTTTCATCAGACTCCCCGTCAAAAAAAACCCCCCATCCAAGTGACAAGGCACCTGGGAGTCGAAGTTTCTGACGCCTTTTGCTGACCCACAGAGAGAGTATCAAAGAAGGCACCATAAAACCCGGTTCCCGTTTCAGAAAACCCCCACCCATCCAGACAGTTGGGGGCAACAAATGTGCAGATCTGCACAAACTGGCAAGACAAAAGAAAAACCAACTCTTCAGCATCAAATGAAAACGACCACTGCCGGGAGCCCCTTTAAAATTCCCCAGACCCAGTACAAGCACCAATGCGAAAGGGGGAAATAAAACACCCTGGGTTTAACGTTGGACAACCCAAATTTTAGTTCAGACCCAACACACACGGGCCCCAAAAGGCCTTGTGTAAAAAAACCCGAGCACACTTTGGAACCCGGTTTATCGTCTCATTCAAAGGACTGTAAGGGAGATAGAGTCAGAACCAATGCCAACTCCGAGTCAAAAATCCCCTGTACCGAAACGACCCGCGGGGATTTCAACCACCCCAGGATCACCAAGATTATGTGTCCGGCGCTCTAACCGCTGAGCTATTCCGACCCCCTGGTATGGTGTGGTGTGTCGTTGGGTGTTGTGTTCTGGTGTGTGGTGGTGTAATGTGATGTTTTGGTGGTGTGGGGTGCGTGGCGCGTTTATGAGGATGTGTGTGTTGGGGTTGGAGTGTGTGGTGTGCGTTGTTTTGTGGAGTGGTGTGTGTGTGGTGTGGGTGCATTGTGTTGTTGTCATTGTGTTGTGGTGTGGTGTGTGTTATTGTGTGGTGATGTTGTGTGTTGTAGTGTGGTGTGTGTCGTGTTTTGTGGTGTAGTGGAAGTGTGGTAGTGATGTGTTGTGGTGTGGTGAGGGTGTGGTGAGGGTGTGGTGGGGTGCTGTGTTGTGGTCGGAGTGTAATGGGGGGAGGGTTATGTTGTGGTGGGGAAAAGAAGAGGGCACTGAATCCTTAAAATGAAGAAAGACTAAACGCTGTGGAATAAAGAAGGCACTAAGTACTGCGGACGCTGTGGGCATGAAGCCTGGGAAAGAAGGCTCGGACCCTGGAAAAGGACACAACACTAAATCCTGGTAAAAGAAAAACGCACTAAACCCAGGAAAAAAGGCACGTGATCTTAGGACAGTAAAACCCTGGGAAAGAAGGAGGCACTAAATCAATCCTAGGAAAGAAGACATAATACTCTGAGAAAGAAGACCCAAAATCCTGGAAAAGAAGATGCACGGAAAGAATCGCTGAAGACTAGACAGTTAGGAAAGGTACAACCCAATTAAAAATAAGACGAGCATCAGCTGTGGAAAATATGGACACTAGTTCCTGAAGAAAAGGACATAAACATCTGTGAATCAAGAAAACACTAAACCCTGAATATGACGATTAGCATCTGAGGTCGAGGAAGATTCTAGTACCGCAGAAAGGAGATTTCAAACTTGTGAGTGTAGAAAAATATACCCCCTGTAAAAGACAGAACTTTGTGAGGAAAGGCGATACTAAACTGAGAAAGAAGACAATGAATCCTGGGATAGAAGAAGACACAACTTTTCACAGGAAACACTAAACTATGACAGCACACATAACTATGAAAGGGACAGACACACTGGAAGAAGTGTAAAGACGAGATAGAAGAACAAGCCAAAAATCAGGAATAATACTCCCCCATTTGTGGTTGGCCGCATCCACTGAGTTCGTAAACATGGCCTGGTCTCCGTGTCCGTTGATCAAGCAGCTCCTTTCCCACGCGATGCAGCAGTGTCTTGCCCCTGTCAATACATAATCAGTATCTTCAGTTCAGATCTTATTCCATCTGCAAACAAATCTGATTCATTCAATTCATCAATACTAACTTAGTTTAAGAAACATTTTTAGTTTGTGCTTTTTCCATCTGACTTTATTTTGTTTTACGCTGTGTATTATGGGGAACCGAGTGAAAGCTTGGTATTGTCTTTAATGTGTGTGAGTGTGTGTGAGTGTGTGTGTGTGTGTGTGTGGTGTGTGTGTGTGTGTGTGTGTGTGTGTGTGTGTGTGTGCGCGCGCGCGCGGGCGCGCACGCATGCTTGCCTGCCTGTCAATGCATGCAGTAATGTTCTTTTACTATGGTGACGAGAGGTGCATTTAGAGGACACGTCATAACAATATAATGTGTTCTCTTTAGCTTTCACCCCCAGGTTAAAACAAACACAAAAACCCGAGCAAATGGTGTGTGCGTGTGTTGCGGGTCAGGTGGGGGTGGGGGGTGGGAGTCTGAGGGTTTCCGCTTAGTTTAAACTTCCAGTCTTGACACGTTTGACAAGAAATCAGCCCTGGTTGTCAGCTTACCGCACGGATGCCGGTTCCCAGTGAAAAATAAAAGCAGCAGAAAATCAAAGAGGCTCACAGTATTAAGAACAACTAGTGTTCAACTGCCGTTTCTTCTAAGGTATGTCACACGATGCACTCCGGTCAGAATGCCAGACGTTCAAGCCGACACACTGCCGACACCGCCGATTTCTTAACTGGTGCTCAAAATTAAATATCAGCCAAACACCTTCTTGATTTCTGCCGCCTGTTTCTTTCAGTCTGCTATACTGGGCCCAATAGTAAAGTAGCGGTGGAATGAGTCGACCTAAAATACACTTTTTATCATGCAACTCGTAGGAATTTGGGTCCGGCCGGTGCAGTTCTCTTCTGCCATTTGATCGTCGAGCCAGAAATAATCACCTGCGTACCAGCAGACCTGATCTTTAGCTCATGATGCTAAATGCAGACAAAGCCTTTCGCCATGCCAAGGCATGCCATGAAATGCTTTTAAAGCACAAAATAGTTTGAAATTGTTACTTATCATCGAATGTCAGATGAAGACTCAAATCAGGGTCACACACAGCTACAGAGGAAAACTGAAACTATGCAGGACCCTTAAAGGCAATGAAAACTGTCCCTCGTGTCTTAGAATTGTCTTTCCTACCCAACGGTCTACGCTAAATGCTGTCCGTATGGTAGAAAAACGCGCATGAAAGAGGCAGAATACAGTAAAAATTTTCGGAGATCCTGTTCTGGCATATCTCAAACATATTTCATTGTTCACGCAAACTGAGACATATTTTTTTTCTTCTAATCCACGCGTATAAATGTCGAAAGACATTATCCCATTCCTTGGTAAGGAAACCCAGCATAGATAACGGGACGTTCGAATTTTAAGAAATGATACAAAACGAGACCAGACGGTTTGGTCAATTTCTGGATTTCGGATCTCTCTCTCTTCTCTCTCTCTGCTCTTCTCTCTCTCTCTCTCTCTCTCCCTCTCTCTCTCTCTCTCTCGCTCGCTCGTTCTGTATTTGTACGTGCGCGCGCGTGTGCGTGCATGCGTGAGTGCGAGCGCGTGTGCGGATATCATAATTTTAAAAAAATCATGACCAATGGCGCTTATGGACATGTGTGGATCTCATATCCCTTCACTTCCAGCCATCTGCGAGGATCGCACTAAAACTTCAACAGTGGTGTGTAAAGTTGTGCATCACGGACCTGGGAGCAGTACTTTTGATAAAGAAACAAAAGAAGAAAGAAAACATAACCATGAGCCATGCTTTGTGTCATTTGTTTGATAAACTCACTCACAGACACTGGCGCGCACATACACAGCAGAGCGGACGAACGACTGGGGAGGGGAAGGGAGGTGCAGAGGGGGGGGGGGTTCTGAATTTCCCTCCCCTGGATGGTCAAAACTGCATTTTCGCCATGTTGCTCCTCTCCCTTTTCCCCATCCCCTACCCTGGGGGGTGACCCCCAGACCCCCATTTGAAAAACCACTTCTGATGTGTGAATTATCCAACGGGTGGTGTTTCTTTCGTAAGAGGAGACGTCACCACCACAACTACCACCTTCACTGTAACAAAAAAGGACAGCAGAGGCCCCCCGTTACCCCCCCCCCCCCCCAAAAAAAAAAAAAACAAAAAAAAAAAACACCACCCCCCCCCCCCCCATCTCCCTCTCAATTTAAATGTAGTTTGGAAAAGAACACTCAACCATACCCGAGCCCGAGCCCCCCCCCCCCCCCCCCCCCCCCCCCCCGCCCATCCCTCAGCTTTTACCAAATATCCGCCGTATTTGCTTTACCTGTTTCAATTCATGCTGATGCCTGGGCACGTTCTCTCCTTTCTCCCACTGAGGGAGGTGGACCCCCCAGACCTCATCCTCACCTCTCTGGAACCCCCCTTCTCTTTTAATTGATCCGGCTCTAAACCAAACACACACACACACACACACACACACACACACACACACACACACACACACACACACCATTCAGTTCTCACCTGCACCTCTGTCTAGGGGATTCTCTTGTGTTGTCGGCTCTGGTCCTGGTGAGGTCTCTGCGGGCGGCAGTGCTCCCTCCTCCCAGCGGTTCTCTTTTCCCTGGCATGTCCTCTCGTTTCTGGTGCCTGTTGCTCTTCGTAGCGGTCGCCCTTGTTCCCCGTCTGGAATAAAAATCCCTCCATGATTTCTTTTTCTCGCTCATATTCCATCGTTTAAGCAATCGTCGAAACGTACAATTTTTTGTTGCAACCGGTGTACCGAACATGAGAAGCTGGGTGGTTTTTCGTTCTTCTTCCGGAATAGCTCAGTTGGTAGAGCGCCGGACTAGTAATCTTGGTGATCCTGGGGTTGCGGGTTCGAACCTCCGCCGGGGCTTTCGGTACAGGGGGATTTTTTCCCTTGGAGTTAACATTGGTTCTTCGAATGAGACTATAAACCGAGGTTCCGTGTGTGAACGCACGCATAACATCTTGCGCACACGTAAAATCCCATCACCAACTTTCGGAAGAGTAGGCCAATTTGGGCGATGGTATGGATGTCTCTTTACACATAGCATGCACCCTGCGTGAGAAATGGAAAGAATGAAGAAGTAAGGAAAATGAGTGATCGATATTGACCGATAACAGACTTGGATACACCGGGAAACAACTGAATTAAGCCGCCATCGCAGCTCTTCGAGTCGCACTAACCCAGGTAGGCCAGCCCTTGTGTAAACATTGTTGATTGTAAAGCGCTTAGAGCTTGGCCTCTAGCTGATAATAGGCGCTATATAAGTATTCGATTAATATTATTATTATACTTGCCCTAAATGTTTATCCGGTTTTAGTGTTTGCCGTATGCAGACCCAAAGATGTCGAAATGCATTGATTTTTGTTCCTGTACATTGTTTTGGTCCTATCCCTGACTGAACAAACCCCCTCTTTATTCTAAATTTTGCTTCAATTTTCCGGCCCTCATCACTCCCTTTTTAAACCTATTATTGATCATTCTGTCTAGAGCTTGTCTCTCTTATGTGGGAGTAAATGTGGATGTGGCCAATACTTCACGGCTTTAGCTTATTAGGGCGAGTTTGTCTCCTATTATCTTTTTCAGAATAATCTGTTGTACTGGGGCTAACGGATATGACATGCCAGCATGTCCATGTCTCTTCCTCCGCCTGTACAAAGTACCAAAGAGATCGCCCTCACACTGACTTCCACAAAGACTGATCAAGGCCTCAACATAGGGGTGCCGTAGTCAAATGGATAGGAGCATTTGCCCGCGGAGTCGAACGGCTGTGAGTTCGAACCACACATGGATCGGATTTTTTCGGCTCGAAAACCCCTCTCAGTAGCAGCAGTAAACGGCACCCTGAACACTTTAAAAGGTTAGAGACGGTTAAAAGAGCAAAGATAGGCTTTCCGCCTTCCAACATGCCATGCCATAGACACGGTGAATCTCAGACTTTCACTGCATTTATGGTCAAAGGTCTATGAGAACATTAGACCTTTTATTGGCGCAGTGCGGTGTTAGGTGCCGGAGTCGCAGGCTGGAGGTTCGTAGGTCGAGTCCCCGTCAGAGGTCGTTATCTCCCCCCGCCCACCCCCACCCCCCCCCCATACCCCAGGCCGATTTAGTCAAAGAGTGACGTGTTATTTTTTTTTCTTATATCAAACAAAAGACACTCCAGAGTCCCAATTCATTCACTTAATGGATAACTGTACTTGAAACCTAGCAAAGACACTTGGATTGCACAAAAGGGAATCAGTGATCTGAAATAAGACAATAGACCCAAACATTTAGATTTGTTCTTTTTGACTTGTTTGTGGATGCAGTTTCTTTTTAACAACTAGTTCAGGTATACCAAGTACAGGCAAAAACATTTAAAAAGTCACGTCCAGTTTAGCAGTCAATATTTATTCAATTTCTCTCTCAAGCTCCTTTTCTTTTTTAGACCAAACCAAATAGGAAAATCTAAAATGCGTACATAACAGTTTGAGCAAACAAATGTTTTTTACTTTATTGGGGGACACAGCGCTACCAACACGTGTGATGCTAGCGGGGACGCCGTGCTCCACTGTATGCAACTTGTCAAAATGTTAAAAACTCGTAGCCGTACAATTAAAATCCTTCTTTTAACAAAAAAAGGGAAGGGGGGGGGGGGGGGTTGGAGGCAAAGATCACATTCACACGTTTTTTTCTTTGTATAGGATAGATTTTCTTGTTCACATCCACCCCCCCCCACACCACAAAAAAGTGATAAAGGTCATATGACTTGCTCCTCATATCGGACGGAATGGAAGGACGAGAACCCTTTATGTTTGAAATAGGAAACCGTAAGATAGAAAGGGAGAGGAGGTTATCCTTCCTATCCCTCTTCCCATACAAGTTGTTGTTTGTGGGGGGGGGGGGGAGGGGCGCGTTAAAAAAATCAAGGTCCATCATGCAGTAAAACCTTTGAAGGGTGCTTTAAAAGGCAGAGGGAACATACGCCATTACCTATTTCATTTCACTAAAATACCTTCAATATTGACGGAAAACTTTAACGTAAAAAGTGGTGGATAAAAGTAAATTTTACAGGTGTCCCAGGCGGGAGGAGAGAGCGCGAACCAAAAGAAAGAGAGTAGAGAGGGGGTGAGGGAAGGAGAGAACATACATACAGCAGACAAGACCAGAACGAATCAAATTAACGGATGCGGACTTCATACACAGAGACTGGGGAATGAAAATATAAGAAAAAAAGTATAAAACGCATTGAGGACACAGAAATTTACAGAAACCAAGCAGTGAAGAAGAGAAGAGAGAGAGAGAGAGAGAGAAAGAGAGAGAGAGAGAGAGAGATAGAGAGGTAGAGAGATAGAGGATGGCTGCGAACGAAAAGCAAAAAGAAACTGAAGGAGATCAGTAATGGAGGGGTGTTCATCAAATCTGCCTTTATGAGCTTACCGGGACTAACCAATTTAAAATTAGGAGAAATGAGGTGTGTAAGGGCAGAGAGAAAGAAACAGGGAGACAGAGAGACAGAAGAGTCGGGGTGGGGGGGGATGGGAAGGTAGGGGGGAGAGAGAGAAGGGAGAGGGAGGGAGGAAGAGGGAGAAGAGAGGGAAGACAGACAGTGACGGTAAGACAGAGAGGAGGGGGAAAAGGAAGGAAGTGGGAATATATGGGCAGAGGGGTGGGGAGAGAGAGTGGATGAGAGGGAGAGAGAGGGGAAGGGAGACAAGATACTGAGAGAGAGACAGGAAGAGAACATAGAGAGGGTGGGAGGTGGGATGGATGATGATGGAAATACTACTTCTTGCTGGTAGCCAAGCAAAGGAACCACTATCATGGAGAAAGGGAGAACAGAGGAGAGAGAGAGAGAGAGAGAGGAGAGAGAGATAGAGGAGAGAGAGAGAGAAATTTTTCCTGACAACATAACCATAACAATCTGCAAGAAAAAAATTAATTCATCTTGGTAAAAAAAATGATAAAAGGCTGCCATTTGCAAGCCAAACAGATAGTGAGAAGGGAGAGGCAGGGAGAGAATAAATCTAGTCAGACATAGCTTTCCTCAAATCAAAAACAAGGCCCATTTAATAGGCTATCCACCCTCCCTTAAAAAATAAAATAAAACGAACATAGGTCATTTTTAAAAGAATCATATTTTTCCCTATCCTCCCCCCCCCTCCCACCGTTCTTCTTCCAGCCCCCCTCCCCCCCCCCCCGCCCCCCCCCCCCCCCCCACACCCCCCCCCCCCCCCCCCCCCCCCCCCCCCCCCCCCCCCCCCCCCCCCCCCCTCCCCCCCCCCCCCCCCCCACCCCACCCCCCCCCCCCCACCCCCCCCCACACAATTAAAAACAAAATTATGTGCTTGACATCCCCCACCCCACCCCACCCCCACATACACAACACCCCATCCCATCGCCTAGTGTTCAACTAAAGAAAATCGTAAACATATCAGCATACATTATTATATACACCTTTTCGCAGATTACAAACCTCCTTACACACACCAACACACACACACACAAAATCAATCTTTGGAAGTATGTTCAGAAGTGAAGGGAGGGTGGGAGGCCGGCTGGTGGGGGGGGGGGTGCGAGGCGGGAGGCGCGGTTGGGGGCCCGGGCCGGAGAGGGCAGCAACATAATTTCATCTCGCACGTCCCTTCCCCAAGAGCTTATCGTCATATCAGCCAAACTGATTACTTAAATGCAACTGTCACAGAAGTCTTCTTTATGATGTCATGGTTTTGTTGGTTTTTTGTTTCATTTCTGCAATCTAACTGTCCTCTAGAAAATTGACGGAAAAAGGTTTTGGTACGGGAGTGGGGTTTCAAAGGTATTCCTTCCACACAAAAAAATCATTTTATATATTGAAGGCCCTTACTGTTTGATTTAAACGACAAAAAATGAGGACTTCAAGATCAGTCAAACTAACACTTTACACACATTCAAAACTTCGGTGTGCTCTGATACCTTCCCTTCAATTTTAACGTGGAATTGGGCATGACAACGATTTTCAGGACCTTCATTTTCATGATGTGTTTTATCAGTCACAGGCTGCCAAACCGACTAAAGGTAAACAAACATTTTCTCTCTCGCTCTGTCACACTCACACTTACCGACTTGGACCAGCCCTGTGTCGTGTTATCTAACCTCAGTAGAACACAATGGCTTAATAGTATTCGAGAGACGATTCTTCTGAGCGTTGTTTATCCTCCATTACTCCGACCAAGTCCCCCGTATTCCGGCAGTCGACATCCGGCGCTACAATCATTCTAAATAATGATTGGTCAATAATATTACAATAATGCATCTCATTATTCTACACCCTTCATGCTAAATGCGCGTGAACTCCGAAAACCAGTCAATGCCCTAACGCCACACCCTCACATGCACGTGTTTCACATGGTGTGGACGTTGTCAAAAGTGAGCAGTGCTAGTTCACTGACTCTGGTTGTGTGTGTGTGTGTGTGTGTATGTGTTCGAGTGTGTACATGCTGTCGTACGTGTTTGTGTGTGAGGGTTGGCATCTCCCTCCCTCCCTCCTCTCTCTCTCTCTCTCTCTCTCTCTCTCTCGTACATCCCTGTGTAAGTGAGGGAGGCAAACCAGTGACAAGAGATGAAGCAAAACTTGATCAGCTCATGGAGCTATTACCAATGGTAAAGCAAATGACTAGTCGAATGGATGAAATGGAAAGACACTTCCACGAGATCATTGGGCCAAAAATAGAGGAAAAAATAGAAGAAGTCGTTGATCGTAAAATAGCAGAGGCGATGAATGAGCAGAAAGAAATTGATAAACGCAAGAAAAATCTAATCGTGGTCAATCTGAAAGAGAGTACTAAAGCTGAAATCAGAGACAGAAAAATGGATGATTTGAGAGCAGTGAGGAACTGATAGGTCAAGTGGTTGAGTTAGACCGAGATGACATACAAGATCCCATCCGCTTAGGGGAGAAGAAGAATGGCGATAAGCCGAGGCTCCTAAAAATCACAATGACAACTGAGGAAAAGAAAAGAGAAATCTTGAAAACAGCAAGAAAGTTGAATGCAAATGTGCACCATGAGGACAAGATATTCATTAATCAAGACACCACTGTTAAGCAGAGAGAGGAAGGAAAGAAATTGAGAGAGGAGCTGAAGAGAAGAAAAGCAGACGGAGAAGAAAATCTTGCCATTAGAAATGGACGGATTGTGATACTGAAGCAGAAGAAGGAAAACAAATTGGATCCAAAACGCAAACACCCAGCCCTAAGACAAGCGAATGATTCCGATGACGATGAAAATGTGAACCTGCTCAGAGCGGTGTCGGTTACACAGGGTAAGGAAAACAGGGAAAAGCCAAGGAAACAAACGCGAGATGATGATTTGGATGATGACGGAGATGAGAACCTGCTTGGGGCGACTGGTGGGACTCCCCCACTGGGCTCTGCCGAGGAGGGAACCGGAGGCAATGACTCAATAGCCAATATGTACATGGTGTAAATAATGCAGATGGAAGTCAAAGACAAAGTGTAAATAGAAAGCTGCGAAAGAAAGAGAGAGCGAAAGAGAGAAGGAAATCAAAAAGGAAAAATAAGGTGAGTAATTTCAAAGTCCTTTATTCAAATTGCGATTATGGTATCCTTAATAAAAAAAAGATGAACTGAACAGTAGAATTGCTTTAGACCAACCATGTATTATAGCAATGACAGAGGTCATTCAAAAAAATGACCCCAACATACCATTATCTGATTACCTGTTGAATGACCAATATGATATGTTTATGAACAAAACCCCCCATCGAGGAGTAGCACTTTACCTTGATAAGAGACTAAATGCTAGGGAATGTGAGGAATTTGATACTCTGGATACCGTGAAAGTGTGTGGTGCACATTCCGCACAAAAACGATGGAAATGTCCTTATTGGTTGTTTATATCGCAGCCCAAACACATCTGATGAGGATAATGACAAGAGACTTTTTGACATGCTTGAGTCAGATTTAATATTAAAGTATGATAAAGTATGCATCATGGTGACTTCAACTTTCCGTTTGTAAGATGGGATGGAAATTTCTCAGGTGATAAAGTGGAGGAAATTAAAATGAGGCTACAAGATGCTTTCCTCATCCAACAGGTGAAGCAGTACACAAGGAGGCGAGTAAACCAGAACCCAACCCTGGACGACTGGTGCTAGTTAATGATGAAGCCTTGATTTCAGAGGTCGAACACCAAGACCCACTCGGCAACAGTGACCATGATGTCTTAGTTTTGAGTTGAATGTGAACTGTGAATCGAATGAGGAACAATGCAAGTATGTGTACAATCTTAAGAGGGGTGACTATAATAAATTGAGAGAGTTCCTAAGAGAAAAAGACTGGTCATCTTTGCCTGAGAATGAGGTAGAAGATATGTGGTAAAATTTCAAAAATGTCCTCCGGGAGGGAATGTAGAAATGCATACCCAAGGTGAAAAGATGCAAAAAGAAAAAGTTGATGCCCATGTGGATGAGTAAGAAAACAATGAGAATA
The DNA here is from genome assembly GCA_018398815.1 of Conus ventricosus. Classification (NCBI taxonomy): domain Eukaryota; kingdom Metazoa; phylum Mollusca; class Gastropoda; order Neogastropoda; family Conidae; genus Conus; species Conus ventricosus. The sequence continues at coordinate 62,073,935 of CM031610.1, forward strand.
ATTAAGAAAAAGCACAAATTATTTAAACGATATTTGAAAACCAAATCTGGACAACAGTATCTCAGTTACATAAAGGAGCGGAATCTGTGTACAAAAATGCTAAAAAGAGACAGAAAAGGGTATGAAAAGGCAATTTCTAAAGAGTGCAAAACCAATCCCAAGAAATTTTGGAAATATATCCAGGAGAGGCTCAAAAGCAATACTGGTATCAGCACTTTGAAAAAAGAAGATGGCTCCATGGCTACAGCTGATGCTGAAAAGGCTGATGTTTTGAATAAATTCTTTTCAAGTGTATTTACGCGTGAAGATGCGAGCAATGTACCTAACCTAAGCGAATGTTCTTATTCACATGGTATATCAGTTAGTGACACTAGGGTTACCAGCGAAGCGGTAAAACAGAAGCTGAAAGAACTCAAACCTGATAAAGCACAGGGTCCAGACGCTATTCTCCCACGAGTATTACGTGAAGTGTGCAATAAAATAGCCAGCCCTCTCTGTCTTCTGTTCAACACATCTATCGAGACTGGAATTTTACCGAGGACTGGAAGACGGCCGAGGTGACGGCAATATTTAAAAAGGGAGGTAAATCAGATCCAGGAAACTATCGCCCAGTTCACTTACCTGTGTATTATGTAAAGTATTAGAAAGCCTAGTGAGAGATACTATTGTTTCACACTTCACTGATAATGGACTCTATGCTGATTGCCAGCACGGTTTTTAGGAAGAAAAGGTCATGTGTGACGCAGTTATTACAAGTTATGGAAAGGCTTACATTTTATTTGGATGAAGGGGAACCTGTAGATATCATTTATCTTGACTTTAAAAAAGCTTTTGACTCAGTCCCACACGAAAGGTTACTTACCAAACTCGCTGCTTACGGTGTATGTGGTTCCATTTTGAAATGGGCTAGCAGTTTCCTTAAAGGACGCACACAGAGAGTGAGGGTAGGTGATGCCAAGTCCGAAAAAGCAGAAGTACTGAGTGGTATACCCCAGGGTAGCATATTAGGTCCCATTCTCTTTACTGTTTTCATAAACGATATGCCCTCTACATTGCAGAGTATGTGCCACATCTTCGCTGACGATGCCAAAATAATGAACACTGCAAGGGAAAACTCCACCATCCAAAATGATATCAACAAATTACAAGAGTGGTCAGAGACCTAGTGCTTTTTTTTCAATGTGTCAAAGTGTCATGTTCTACATATGGGGAATAAAAATCCTGTAAATGAGTATGAAATGAAGCTGGGTAATAATGTTCAAAAGATTACAAGATGTAACGAAGAAAAGGATTTGGGTGTTACGTTTGATGAAAGCCTTGATTTGACCCGCACATAAACCAAATTGTTGGTAAGGCAAACCAAGTATTAGGAATGGTAAAGAGAGCCTTCACATTTTTAGACAAAGATACTTTCACTACATTATATAAGTCCATTGTGAGACCGCATCTGGAATATGCAAATGTTATCTGGTGTCCTGCAAACCTAGAGAGGCAATCCATCCTGATCGAAAGAGTTCAGAGGCGTGCAACCAGACTGCTGAAGGAACGCAAAGAAATGAACTATTATGATCGACTAAAATTTTGAACCTACATTCACTAAAGGGTAGACGACTACGAGGTGATCTTATACAGATGTTTAAAATTTTCCACGGATATGATGATGTTGACTTGCACTCCTTGTTTTCCTATGCACCTGTGAATGTTACTAGGAACTCTCCAGAAAACTCTTTGTAATGCATGCCAGAACTAACAAGCGCAAATTCTCATTTTCTTTAGAGTTGTTAACCCATGGAATGCATTACCTTCATTAGTTAAATTTGCAAAATCTGTGAATGAGTTCAAGAACCTGATCGACAAACTGCCCCAGCTAGAAGATCTATTTTATGGCTATGACGAGTAGAAACCCCATTAGGTACGACCAATTAGATAAAAATAACCAGAACCAAACCAGGAGGGACAAATATTAGACCTCGCGGTCTAGGCGTAATTAAAACGCCGTCCCTATTAACTACTACTACTACTACTACTACATCCCTCCAAACATACACATGCGCGCGCGCATGCATGCGTGTCGTGTATGTATATGCGTGTGTGTTGGTGAGAGAGAGACAGACAGACAGACAGACAGACAGACAGACAGACAGACAGACAGACAGACAGACAGACAGACAAAAGGAAGACGAAGAAGAAGAAAAAGGAAAGACGATGAAAGAGGAGGAAAGAGAGATCTTGGAAGGAGGTGAAAGTGGAGGAGGGGAGAAGAAAATGGAATGGAAAGAAGCAAAGAAAGGAAGGAGAAAGCAGTTGAGTTCAGTCAGCGTTGCACATCTACCTCCATATCCCACTGCCCCGCAATTCATCTCTGTGTACATCTTGTGACATTGTCCTTATTATGCATCTCAGATGCATCGATTCGTTTCTTTCCTCTGTTTCTATTTCAATTTCATTCCTTTTTCTTTCCATTGCCACTTACTTTTTCTCTCTGTTTTCTTTTGTTTTCCGTTTCGCTTCCTGCTTCCTTCCTTCCTCATCTTCCTTCTCCTCCTCCTTTTATCCCTTCTTCTTCTTCTTCTCTTTTATTTTTTGCTTGTTTTTCTTTCATATTTCTATTTCGTTTTCTTTTCGCTCTTTCCCTTCCATTGATTTCTTCCCCTTTTCCTGTCGATCTTTTTTTTAATTTTTTTTGTTTGTTTTTTTTGGGGGGGGGGGTCTTGTTTCATGTAATTGATTAGTTTTTCCTCTATTATTTTTGTATTCTTTCTGCCTCTATATGCTTTTTTTATTTTTTGTTACACGATCTACTCCTTCCCCGTTCATTTTATCCGCCCTGATCTTTCTCGTTTTCTCTCATTTTCTTTTGATTTTTTTCTCTCAATTTTGTCTCTGCCCTGATGTGCATGATGAGCATATTGTGCGGAAGGGTATGTAACAGCCTTTAACTGTAGTTCTCTTTTGCAATAACTGTCTTGTTGACCGTTGACATTTGATATTCTAATGTTGTTTTTTCTAATAATATCATACGATAGCGGTAATTACTGTTTCTGTAGGGAACATCATTATTTTCATGCTGATGCTTACAAACGAATGGAAATACGACTTCTGAACCTGGTGACGAACCATGTAACAATTCTACTCATTCTGGTGCCCGATCACCTTTTGGACGTCACATAAACTCAGAAAATGAGATAATCGCTGTCATGAAACCAACATTGCATCTACTAATGTATGTGATGTTTACATCATCTCTGGTTGTTTGCTAGTTTGTCTGGTGGTAAGATTACGCGAAAATCTGTCAAACGAAAACAAAACTTAGTGGCAAGATAGAATTTGTCCCAAGGATGAAAGCATTGCATTTTAGTGCGGATCTGCGTCAAAGGTCAGATCCGTTATCCATTGAGCGTGATTATACAAAGCAAAACAAAACGTTGATAGTACACTGAAAATGCAAAATGTATGGAACTAAACCTGGAGAATATCTTCGAAAATTTATAGTAAAACATAAGGAAACGCGGAAGGAGAGAGTGTGTGGGCCCAGAGTGAGATTTCGTTTAAAAATGATCAAATATGAGGTGCAGTTGTACACAAGAGCTGGAGCATAGTCTTTGATGTTTATATCGGTGTTGAAAAGAGGGGGTGGGAGGGGGTTCGGACGGACATCTTTGGGTTATGTAGCGGCTCTGTGGCGTGGTGCTCCGATTCTCCCCCCCCCCCCCCCCCCCACCTTTCTCACGCCTCTCCTGTGGGCGGAAAGGGGGTGGGTGGGTGAGGTGATGAATGTATGGTTTGTGCGTCGTAATCCTTTTGCTATCCTTATTTACCTTGGCTCTTCTGTCCCTCCTTTCAGCGTTGAAATTTTCAAATCCAGAGTTTTCTGAAAGTTTTTACTGAAAGACCAAAGCTGGAAGTGCTGGAGGAAGGGAGGTTCTGTCTGTCTTCTTCTGGCGTGATTCTGTGAGCATGTGAACGTGAAATTCTACGCGTGAGTGGCCTCCCAAACTCACACTCCTGCCCTACTCCAACTCCATACCTCAACATATATGTTGTGGATTCGATAACCTCCGTCCTGCACAGCCCATCCAGCCTGCAGACCAGGTTCCCCCGACACAGGCTCGGTTCTACGGCAAGGCTGAGGAGTGCGACAACCGCCCGAAGCCTCTTCTGTGGGAGCCAAGCACGAACTCGTGAGCCTGGACATCCTTGATGTACTATGGTCGAAGCTGAGTGTAGCGGTAGAGAGGCGTGTGCGTGTTACCGAATATTCTTTCACCACTTCTTTTTTTTTTTTTTTTTTTTCTTTTCTTTCGTCCTCCTTCCTATCCCTTTGGTTCACTCTTTCCACATTCTCCCCTCTCTCTCTCTCTCTCTCTCTCTCTCTCTCTCTCTCTCTCTCTCTCTCTCTCTCTCTCTCTCTCTCTCTCTCTCTCTCTCTGTGAAAATAATTGAAAACTTTGTTCTTCCTAGTGTTTTTTTAATGGGTCCGGATGGAAAGACCCCTCTCTCTCTCTCTCTCTCTCTCTCTCTCTCTCTCTCTCTCTCTCTCTCTCTCTCTCTCTCTCTCTCTCTCTCTCTCTCTGTGTGTCTCTGACTCTGTCTCTGTCTCTGTCTCTGTCTCTGTCTCTCTCTCTCTCTCTCTCTCTCTCTCTCTCTCTCTCTCTCTCTCTCCTCTCTCTCTCTCTTTCTGGGTTAGGACAAAAAGAATCTCTCTTTCTCTCTCTCGATCTCTCTCTCTGTATGCGTGTATGTGCGCGCGTGTGCGCGCGCATGTTATGTGCGTGTGTGTGTGTGTGTGTGTGCGTGCGTGCGTGCGTGCGTGCGTGCGTGCGTGCGTGCGTGCGTGCGTGCGTGTGTGTGTGTGTGTGTGTGTGTGTGTGTGTGTGTGTGGTGTGTGTGTGTGTGTGTGTGTGTGTGTGTGTGTGTGGTGTGCGCGCGCATGGTTCAAGGAACTAGATAGGCTTACATTTATTAACGTGCTGCTTGAAAGTCAATTAAAGTGGCTGTGGAGGTGAGATGGTTGTGAAAGACCCTGTTATGCCAGAGGTTTTAAAGCTGAATTTTTTGGCTGCAGTGAATTCTGTGTACCATGTCAGTATCCTTTTTCCCTTTGTATAATGGTCAGAGAGAAATGACGATAACAACAATAATGATAATATGAATGATGGTGATGATGATATGATGATGATGATGATGATGATGATGATGATGATGATGATGATGATGATGATTCATAATCATCATTATCATCGTCGTCATCATCATCATCGTCGTCGTCGTCGTCGTCGTCGATGGTGATGATGATGATGATGTGATGATGTTGATGATCATGATGATCATGATGATCATGATGATCATGATGATGATCATGATCATGATGATTATAGTAGTCATAACAGTAGTCATAAACATCATCATCATCATCATCATTATCATCATCATCGTCATTATCATCATCGTCATCATCATCATAATCATAATCATCATCATCATCATCATCATCATCATCATGACGATGACGATAGTGGTAATGATAACAATAATAACGGATGCATATCGATAGGCGGATCCAGTATCAGTTGGACCTTGGCCCGGGGGCGGGTGGGGGGGGGGGAGGGTCAGCCAAGTACCCAAGTGCCCTTGTGGTCTGATACCCTGACAACATGTCTGCAGACACAGCTTATGCACACACACACACACACACATGATGCATACAACAACTCCAGCAGTAGCGACAGCAACAACAAACCTCTCTGCAACTGCTGGTCTCGCAAACGTGCGAGGATGAAAGGGGAACTGTGAGCACAGGAAAACGGTATCCGCGTACAACGCTGTTTGTTTGAACTGTCCACGAAGTCGCCGTCACAATGCATGGGCGTGACAGTTTCTTTTTTCTCTGCCAAAGAAGAATAAGAGGGAGGCGCGGGTGGGGGGGAGGGGGGTTGGAGGGGGGGGGGGGAGGACTGAAGTGAAAGAATGCGGAGGCGGAGAAACGAGGAAGAAGAAGATGAAAATTCGATGGGCAGAGAGAAGAAGAAAGAAGAAGAAGAAGAAGGAGAAGGAGAAGAAGACAAGAAACTCAAGAAAAGGAGAAGGAAACGAAAAAAGTCTGAAGTGAAAGAATTTGGGGAAGAAATGGAGAAAAACGGCTGAGGAAAGAGAATGGCAAGGAGTTTTAAAAAAAAAAATTAAAGGCGCGGGGACACAAAGAAGACAAGAAAAAGAACGATAAAGAGGAGAAAAAGGAACAGAAGGCAGAAGAAACGGAATGATACGAAGGAGAAATAAAACAAAGAAGAATGGAGCGACAAATAATGAGGAGGAGAAAAAAACGAAAGAAGGAGACTGACGGAACAGAATGAGGAGGAGGAGGGGGAAAAGGAGAAACAAGACGATTGGAAAAAGAGGAAGCTAAGGAGGAGACAAAAGAAAAAGGAGACTGTACGACAGAATCAGAAAGATTTTAGAAAAAAAGAAAGGGTGGGGGGGGGGGGGGGAGAAGAAGACTGAAAATGCAGAATGAGGAGGGAAGGTAGAGATGATGACGATGATGATGATGATGAAAAGGATGGCGGTGGTAGTGAAACGGAACAATTTAGAACACTTAAAAAGAAAAAGAAAAAGAGAGAGAAAGAAAGAAGGACGGAAAGAAGGATGGAAGGAAGGAAGGAAGGAAAAAATGAACGGAAGTTACAGCAGAGAGTGAAAAGTATTACAACGACATCAAAGAATTTAAACTGTAGTAAGAACAGTATTCAGTAATGACGAAAGGGAGAGTGGTGGGGGTCAGAAATGGGATCATTCGTGTAAATATGTAGACATGTAAAACAAAATGAAGGGGGTGGGGGTGTCAAAGAGAAATCCTTCATATTAACATATAAACATGTAAAGACAGAAAGAGGGAGAAGGACGCAAAAAAAATCTTTTACATAGGTATGTAAACATCTAGAAGAAAAAGAAAAAAAGTATAATATTAATTCCCCTAACGAACAATAATGTCCTTTCTCTCCCCTACAATAATCTTCAAGTTCAGACGGAGCGAAAACACTTAAAGGAATTTTTTGGGTTTTGAAAATTGTCATTCAAAAGGGACAGACAATTTGGAAATTTTGACTCGCGCTGAATTACATTACCGAAATTTTGAACGGTATTTAAAATGGATATAGTTTACAATGGCTGGTATATATCAGAATCTCGGTAAACAAGCTTGAGAATAAGAGTGAAATATTGAAAAGATGAAATAAGATAGCAGTCTAGAATTTATTCAGAAGGAGGAACTCAACACAAAAAGTCTAACAAGAAATCCTGCTTTGTTTCAACGTGACATGACCGCAGGTGGAAATTGAAACATACTTTTTTTTTTTAAATGTGTGTGGTAAAAATATAAGATACAAACAAATTACAAGTCAAACACGGCGCGTTTCGACCTTTTTGGTTTCTTCAGGCAAGGCAAACAACATTCAAAACAATGAAAACGAAGCACGAAGTCACCTATCTCCTTAAGTCACCTATCTCCTTAAGTCACCTATCTCCTTAAGTCACCTATCTCCTTAAGTCACCTATCTCCTTAAGTCACCTATCTCCTTAAGTCACCTATCTCCTTAGTCACCTATCTCCTCAAGTCACCTATCTCCTAAGTCACCTCTCCTTAGTCACCTATCTCCTCAAGTCACCTATCTCCTCAGTACTATCTCCCAAGTCACCTATGTCCTTAAGTCACCTATGTCCTTAAGTCACCTATGTCCTTAGTCACCTATCTCCTTAAGTCACCTATCTCCTTAAGTCACCTATCTCCTTAAGTCACCTATCTCCTCAAGTCACCTATCTCCTTAAGTCACCTATCTCCTCACATTGTGTGCAAAATGGATGTGGAATGGAGACGAGACTGCCGGAAAGGAGACAATAATAATAATAATAATAATAATAACAATAATAATGGTGGTGATGATGATGATAATGATATAAACAATACTGATAATAATGACAATGAATATTATTCTTGTTATTATTATCAATACTATTGTTATAATGATATCATTATTATTGTTATTATTATTATTATCATTATTATTGATATTATTGTTGTTATTATTATTATTATTATTATTATTATTATTATTATTATTATTATTATTATTATTGCTGTTGTTGTTGTTATTATCATCACTAGTATTATCATGATGATGATGATGATGATGATGATGATGATGATGATGATGATGATGATGATAGTTTAAAAGAATGAACTTTTAGTAATAATATGATAATAGTATTTTTGCAGTAATGGTAATTACAAAAGGTTGTTAAACAACATGGTTATAGGAGCAACAGTAATAAAGATGATGATGATGATGGTGATGGTGTGATGGTGATGGTGATGGTGGTGATGATGATGATGATGATGATGATGATGATGATGATGATGATGATGATGATGGTGAAGGTGATGGTGGTGGTGGTGATGATGATGATGATGATGATGATGATGATGATGATGATGATGATGATGATGATGATGATGGTGAAGGTGATGGTGATGGTGATGATGATGATGATGATGATGATGATGATGATGATGATGATGATTGCGTATGCGTGGTTCCCCCCCCCCACCCCCCACCCCCACACCCATTTTTACCCCTCCCTGTTCCAATAGTATTGTTGGCTGATCGCTCCTATTCCTTTCCACCTACTATCATTAACAGTAATGTTACGTTTATCATTATCATTGTCATTATTATTGTCACCCCTATCATCATCATCGTCGTCGTCGTCGTCATCGTCATTACTATTGTCGTTGTTGTTGTGGCTATTACCATCATTTTCATCATTACTGTCATGAATTGTCGTATTACTGCTAATCCATCATAATCTCTAGTAGTAGTAGTAGTAGTAGTAGTAGTAGTAGTAGTAGTCAATTTTGTTTAAATTTTAAATGATTATAATTTCTATTAATATTGTTGATATTAACATTGCTATTATCATCATCATTATCTCTGTTGTAACTACTATCATCATCATCCTAATATTAATACTTTACTATTATTATCCTTATCATTGTTGTTACTATAATAACTGTTGGAACTATTGTCTTTACTATTATCGTTAATATTATCATTATGCATTAGTATATTTCTTACATTTCAAGACTATCTCTCCAGTTTCCTATATCATTACTATCATTATTTTAGCAATACATATAATTTTTTTTAGATTCTATCTTTCTGTCTTTCTCATGATCTATATCCTTGTTCTCCCCTTTTTTCCGGTCCCCCTCCCCTCCTCCTACTCTTTCTTCTTCATATCTTCTCTCATTATCATCATTATTGTTATTATTATTGTTATTATTATTATCATTATTATTATTATTATCAGTAGTAGTAGTTGTAGTAGTAGTAGTATTGTTGTTATTATTATTACTAGCGCTTACGCGCTTCGACCCCGTCTCGCCCCGGTGAATTTGTCTGTCGTGTAGTGTTCCGATGTCCAGTTTTGCGTCTGTGGACGCAAATTGCGTCACGACGCAATGCGTCACGTGATCGCCGACCCGACGTTGCTGTTTGTAGGACACCAAGGATACTTGATACCAAATTTGGTGGCGATCGGCCTAAAACTGTGGGCGTGTATAAGCGAACAGACAGACAGACAAACTTAGCTTTATATAATAGATTATTAGTGTTGTTGTTGTTGTTGTTGTTGTTGTTATTACCACTATTATTATTATTATTATTATTATTATTATCAGTATTATTACTATTGGTGTTATTGTTGTCGTCATCATCGTCATCATCATCATCATCGCCATGTTTACTGTTGCTACTATAACCAGGTTGTTTAGATATCATCTTTCCCCTCTCCTTCCTTCCCTTCCGTCGTTATCGTTACTATTATTAACACAATTACTATTATCATTTTCTGTCGACCTTCTCTTTTTATAAATAAACATATGAAATCAGTAGTGTGCTATGGTGTGGTGTGATATGGCTTAGTGTGATATGGTGTGGTGTGATAGGGTGTAGTGTGATATGGTTTGGTGCGGTGTGGTAGGATATGATGTGGAATAGTGTGATGTGGTGTGGTGTGGTGTGACCAGCTGTGGTATGGTGTGATATGGTGTGGTGTGGTGTGATACTGTGTGGTATGGTGTAGAGTGGTCGTAGTGTAATATGATATGATGTGTTATGATTAGTCGTAGTGTGATTTGGTGTGGTGTGGTGCGACATGATGTGACGCTAAAATGTAATATAGTGTGGTAAATGTGGCGTGGTGTAGTATGATTTGGTATGGTTTGGTGTGGTACGATGTGGTGTGGCGTTGTGTGATATGGTGTGGTGTACTGTGGTGTTGTGTGATCTGGTGTGGTGTGATATTTTGTAATGGGATGTGACGTGGTATGATAGGATGTGGTGTGGTATGGTTGATGTGGTGTAGTGTGATATGGTGCGAGAATGTGGTTTGTATAATATGGTATGGTTTGGTGAGCGTAACATGGTGTGTTGATGTGGTGTGGTAATGTGGTGTGGTGCTATAAAGTGTGGTGATGTGGTGACGTGGTGCAGTATGACATGGTGTGGTGATGTGGTGCAGTATGACATGGTGTGGTGATGTGGTATAGTATGATATGGTGTGGTGATGTGGTGTAGTATGACATGGTGTGGTGATGTGGTGTAGTATGACATGGTGTGGTGATGTGGTGTAGTATGATATGATGTGGGGATGTGGTGTAATGACATGATGTGGGGATGTGGTGTAGTATGATATGATGTGGTGATGTGGTGTAGTATGGCACGATGTGGTGATGTGGTGTATGACATGGTGTTGTGATGTGGTGTAGTATGGCATGATGTGGTGATGTGGTGTAGTATGACATGGTGTGGTGATGTGGTGTAGTATGACATGGTGTGGTGATGTGGTGTAGTGTGACATGGTGTGGTGATGTGGTGTAGTATGACATGGTGTGGTGATGTGGTGTAGTATGACATGGTGTGGTGATGTGGTGTAGTATGACATGGTGTGGTGATGTGGTGTAGTATGACATGGTGTGGTGATGTGGTGTGTCACAGCACCTCCTAATGTGCTGTGACGTGATGTGATGTGACATTGTGCGATATAGGTGGTATGGTGCGGTGTGTTACGATATGGTGTGGTGTAACACTTGGCCATGGTGTGGTGTGTATTGCAATCGGTGGTGTAGTGTAGCGGTGTGCTTGGGATTCCTGTTTTGTGTATTTTCATGTCTTGCCATTGTAACATCTGAATAAGACATATTTGACAGAAATTCAATTGTCTGTCGCATGTTTTGCACTTTGTTTTGTGACTTTAAATGAATTTTCGCTTTATGTGTACAAAGCTCTAGTTGAAATGGGCATTCGGCATCCGTCTGGCTTCCAAAGTCGGCAAGGTCACGAACGATACTGCGCATGATTCTTCTCATGTTCGACAAAGAATCTAAGACAATTGTCAGCTCAGCCACCATCAGCCCGGCTATTTCCGATCCGCCGCTCCTAAAGGCAATGGGATTGGAACACAGATACTTCTAAATCTGATATTTGAACCGCCGGAACTCTCTGCTTCCCTTGGAGAGAGTGGGGCCCACCACTCTGTAAATTCCAGCAGTGCATTCTGTCAGTAAAACACGCACGCGCACGCACACACACACACACACACACACACACACACACACACACACACACACACACACACACACACACACACAGACGCGCGCGCACACACACACGCGCCCGCACACACACACACACACACACACACACACACACACACACACACTCACACACGCACACACGCAGATAGATAGATAGATAGATAGATAGATAGATAGAGAGATAGAGAGATAGATAGATAGATAGATAGATAGATAGATAGTTGTTTCCCACCCCCTCAACCATCTACTGCTCTTCTCTTATTCCTCTTCTTATTCCAACACATTCTCCGAAGCTGGAGTATGGCTGCCTTTATGGCGGGATTAAAAAAAAACGTTCATACACACAAAACTCCACTCCCTTTGTTGGGTAGATAAGATTAATCCTTGGCTGTCTATACAGGGAGTGTCCGTAGGAGTATCAGCCTGCGTACGCAGAGAGAAAAAAAATCCAACACCTTCTTGAACATCGCCGCCTCCCAACCACAACCCCCTTCTCTCCCCCTCCTACGCCCCCACTCCCACCCCCCTCCCGTCTCCTTCCCTCCCCCCCCCCCCCCCCCCCCCCTCGCCCTCCCCTCCCCCTTCCCCGTCCTTCGCCGTCTTCGCCCGGCCCCCGTCCTCTTTGGTTCGGTCCTCCACGACCCCTCATGTCACGTTCACGTGAAACGGAAGTCTCATTTCGGCGAGATTAGGTTTAAAAAAAAAAAAAGGAAAAAAAAAAAAAAAGAGCACGAAAGAAAGGAAAAAGAAAAAGCTTCGATTTGTTTTGACCACGTTTGACCTTTGAAGGCGGTACGTTCGCGCCTCTCGTCCGTTGCTCTTCTTTTTCGCTGCCTTTGATGGATGTGAGAGTTTTTCTTTACTCGAGTACTCAGTCCTTTCCTCTACACCAACACCACACACCCCTACCAACACCCCACCACCACCACCGGCATCACCGGCATCACCACTCCTTTGCCCCGTCCCAAGTCCATTCTCGGCGTCTCCTTACGGAGACAAACGCACGCGCACCCACACGACCCAGCGCGCGTAAGCCCACGGCAGAAGAATGCACAGAGTAACCTACTCGAAAGAAAATGTCACAAAGACAAACCGTACAGCTACAAAAAGGCCATCTTGGTCTTGACAGCTGTTAGTTCGACTTGTGGGACAAGTGTAGTGCCCGTCACCAATACTCCTCACAGAAAGGTGGGTCGTTTAAAAAAAATAAATGCATAAATAAATAGATGAAATAAATAAATAAGTAAATAAATAAATTGATGAATAAATTGATAAATAAACCAATCAAAAAATAAAGAAAGAAAGAAAGAAAGAAGTAAACAAATAAATTAATCAATAGATTAATGAATAAATAGATCAATAGAAAGATTAAGAAGTGATAAATATACAAATAGACAAATGAATGTATGTAAGAAGGGTACATTTTGTTACCCAGACAGAAATGTTGTGTGTGTGTGTGTGTGTGTGTGTGTGTGTGTGTGTGTGTGTGTGTGTGTGGTGCGTGCGTGCGTGCGTGCGTGCGTGCGTGCGTGCGTGCGTGTGTGTGTGTGTGTGTGTGTGTGTGTTTGCCTGTTCTTTATCGATAAAAAAAAAAATACTCATTGTATATAAGACTGTACATCAGTCAATCGTAATTGAACATTCCAATTTACATTGAAATGTCTTTGAAAGTCTTAAAATTGCATATTTTCAGCAGTCAAAACGTTTTGTAAATGCTGGTGTTTTCTTTGAACCAAAATTTCAAACAGCTTTTTTTTTCTGATATTATAACCTGAGCATTTTTCGAAACATTGTGGTATACCCACATTAAATTTCAATGCAGTGGTCACAGACTAGCTTTTTCTCTGGGATTATAACGTGAGCATTTTTCGAAATGTTGCGGTATACCCTCATTAAATTTCAAAGCAGTGATCACAGAGTACTGTGCCGGACTGTGACAGGACAGATGAGACTGTCTGAGTGGACAGATGCACAGGTCGTGACTGGAATGAGGCGAGGAATGCTTTTCATTCCATCATAAAATATCCGAACTATGATGAACTATGTAAGAAGTTTTAACCTAACACTACACTCAAACTTCGCTCTTTTCACTTCTGTGATCTGTTTTGGTAAGTGAAGGGGAAAAAAAAAGGAAAAAAAAAAAACAAAAAAAAACCACTGCTTAATGTGTTATAATTTATTCAAGAAATAGGTATTTAGACCGATCACCAACAATGCTTTGTGTTAACTGTACCTTTGGGAGGGGGAGGGGGGTCTTTTTTTGTTTTTGTTTATCGGTTTTTTTTTTTGCTTGTTTGTTTTGCCGTTTTCGTCATGAAGTTAGTAACTTGGACAGTCGACTACATTTTTTTTTCTTTTTCTTTTTTTTTTCTTTTTTTTTGGGGGGGGGGGGGGGGTGAATGAGGGGTGATTTAATCTCTCGTGCCACACAAGTGACAGTATACCCTCGCTGCTCACTCCTGCACCCGGTCCACAGCCACACTCCGTCTCATCCCGTCACAGCTCCGGCACCAGCAATCCAGGGTGAGGTACCGTTTCGCCCTTTTTCATTTTGCCCTGCCAGGGCGAACTGGGACTTCCACAACACGATCCTGGCAGTGTCATTTCGTCCTGTCTACCAATGTCATCTCGCCCTTTTCCAATGTTCAGGGTTACTTCCCATTTGGTCTACTCCCATTTCGCCTACTCAGAAATGTGTGAGCACGACTTGGCCTAACGGCCTTCGTTCATTCGTCCTTCGTCCTCTCTCGGGCTTCGCCCTACTCTAATCTAAAGACCATCGATTCTGCTTTGGAGTAGACTGGGACACTGGTTACGCCAGGGGGGAGCCTTGCAGTAGGAACGTTAGGGCGAAATAGGAAAGGGCGAAAAGGGAACAGGACGAAATGGGAAAGGGCGAAATGAAAAAGGGCGAAACGGGATGACACCCAATCCAGACCAAGAGTCAGTGTCAAGTCGTCGTGAGGCAACCAAGGAGAGGAGACACTGCGCTGCTGCCGAGTCACTTTGGTGGTGTTCGATGGAGCTTGTTCTGATCCCAACATACACAGGCCGCCACCTATTGCACCTTCAACTGACAACAGTAATAGCACAGTCGCGGAACCCTCTGGAAGGCGCCACCAAATCCGTCCACCGTCAGTCCCCATAAACTCGCTGATACCGGCGACCGTGACGGAAATCATTAAAGAGTATGAATGTTCCAGAGTAAATCGAAACTTGGGTCACCGTGAGATCAGGACAGGCCACGGAATTTGGTGCTTTTCTTTAAATGATGATCCATGACGATGCAAATGATGACGATGGTGCTTTGGAGTTCCATTCCCTTCCATGGAAGGGTTGTTCTCTGTGCTTACTTTTATAATATATCTCGGTATCAACCAGGCCGGAGAGATACAGACACGTGCAGTGTTGGTCAGGAAATTTCAACCACACTCTCAGAGACGCATCCAAAAGTGAATAAAAATTCTACTGTGTGATTCCAGGCTTCCCAGTTGATCTCATGGCAAATTCAGCTCTACTCAGGAGCCGGTCATGGATCGAAAGATCCCACAAATATGAATGGCGCTGATGGGATTCGAACTCCACAACCTCCCGTCCAGGACTCCTCGACGCCAACCATTGCATCACGGCGGTTCTGTGTGTGTGTGTGTGTGTGTGTGTGTGTGTGTGTGTGTGTGTGTGTGTGTGTGTGTGCGTGTGTGTGTGTACGTGTGCGTGTGTGTGTGTGTGTGTGTGTGTGTGTGTGTGTGCATTGCATCGCATTGTTTATTCTTTATAATTATTTTCTTCATCGTAAATTCTTCTTCATGGCACCCATTCCTTTCGATCGCTATCGTTTGCTTGGTCACATTTAACACTTTTCAAGCATTGCACAGTGATGTTGTCTTTGACATGGGCTGTCTACAATGTACAACAGAGGATCCAGACTATCATCTTCATCTCTTATCTCTTAACACTTTTCTGTGGTCAACAGTCACTGCAAACCAGACGCGACAAGATCCAGACACTGCGGTACAAACTCTGACCATAAAAAAAAAACTCGTACCAGCGATCATGACGTTCTTCGGCGGCGTCATTCTCTTCGTCACCGCCTGTATCCTGCTGACGTCAGAATGCTACGCTCAGGCGCCACGCTTCGTCACTGTCCGTACGCCCTTGGGTGACCTCAGAGGTCGTGTCAGCCTCGTTTTCAACGAGACCGTGCTGCAATTCCTCGGGGTGCCCTATGCAGAGCCGCCATTGGGCCAACGAAGATTTCAGAAACCGGTTCCTGTGCAAGCGTGGTCCAACGTGCTGGATGCGACAGTGTTCGGCCCCTCGTGTCCACAGCCCGCATGGGGGAGAGCGGGTTTCACAAGAGAGGATTGCCTCTACCTCAACGTCTACGTCAAGGCCAACAGTTCTTTTGGATTTTCTGGTGGGCTTGTTGGGGTCGAGAGAGAGAGAGAGAGAGAGAGAGAGAGAGAGAGAGAAGAGAGGAGAGAGAGAGAGAGAGAGAATCGTGCCAACGAATCTTATGGATGTTGTAGTGGACTTATCGGTTATTTCTGGCAAAGATGGAGTCGGGAGGGGGTAGTCCGGAGCAAACAGTGAAATATATTGTCACATGCACACACACACACACACACACACACACGCGCGCGCGCGCGCGCGCGCACGCACACACACACACACACACACACACACACACACACACACACACACACACACACACACACACACACACACACACACACACACACACACACATACACACACACACAACGACGTACATAATATTCCTTGGGGTAACAGATAAGCATTAAGATTTTTTTTTTTCATTTGGCTGTTCCGTCAGTAACTAAAGCGTCACGGGCGCGCGCGCGCGCGCAAACACACACACACACACACACACACACACACACACACACACACACACACACACACACACACACTCCAAAGTTATATTACATTCGCGCGCGCACTCACTCGCTCATACACATACGCACACACGCTCGTGCGCACGCGCACGCACACACACACACACACACACACACACACACACACACACACACACACACACACACACACACACACACACACACTACGACTTACATAATATTCCTATGCGTAGCGTAAATTTTAGAAGCATCAGTCACCAAAAGATGTATCATCAGCACAGCCTCAGAGAGAGAGAGAGAGAGAGAGGAGAGAGAGAGAGAGAGAGAGAGAGAGAGAGAGAGGTGTTATAAAATGACTCGAAAGCTTTTTGTTCAGACGCAGCGAACAAACAGAAATTGTAAGTTAAACCGACTCTCTCTCTCTCTCTCTCTCTCTCTCTCTCTCTCTCTCTCTCTCTCTCTCTCTCTCTCTCTCTCTCTCTCATCATTACCATCATCATCATCGTCATCATCATCATCATATTGAATCACCATCATGAACATCATCATCATCATCTTCTTCTTCTGCTGCTGCTGCTGCTGCTGATGATGATGATGATGAAGATGCTGATGCTGCTCATCCTCATCCTCCTTCTCTCCTCCTCTTCCTCTTACTACTACTACTGCTACTGCTACAACTACTATTACCACTACTACCACTGATACACCTTCTCCTCCTCCTCCTCCAACGACTATTACTGCTACTACTACTACCACTTCTTCTTCTTTTTCTCCTCTTAATACTGCTATTGCTACTGCTACTGCCGCTGCTGCTGTTACTACTACTACCACTACTACTACTACTGCCACTACTACTACTGCTACTACTACTACTACTACTACTACTACTACTACTACTACTACTGCTACTACTACGACTACTACTACCCTTTCTTCTCCTCCTTCTCCTCCTCCATCTCAATTTCTTCTCCTGCTTCTTCTCCGTCTCCTTCTTCCTCTTCTTCTTCTCCTTCTTCTTCTCCTTCCTCTTCTTCTTCTCATTCTCCTTCTCCTCCTTCTTCTTCAGTCAGTGTCACTTTTGCTTTCTTCCTTCGTCGTCGCCGACACTCTAGCCCCTCCCCTCTCCCTCTTCCCCCTGCTCAGGTCTGAAACCCGTCATGGTGTGGATCCACGGAGGGGGGTTCGTCTCCGGGTCCGGTCGGGGGGTGGACGGGTCAGTGATGGCGGTGAGGGGAGAGTGGTGGTGGTGACCCTCAACTACAGGCTGGGCATGCTGGGCTGGCTCAGCACCCTGGACGACGCCAGTCCCGGGAACTACGGGCTGTGGGATCAGAAGACGGCTCTGGAGTGGGTCCGAGACAACATCGCCGCCTTAGGAGGTGACCCCAGCCAGGTGAGAGTCATGGCTTCACGAGGGGGGGGGGGGGGGACGGGGGGACCCCCAACCAGGTAGGTGTCAATGTTTCGCTAGAAGTGACCCCAGACGTGTGAGTGCCATGGCATCACGAGGGTGTGATCCCAGTCTGGTGGGTGTCAAGGCATCACTAGGAGTGACCCCAGCCAGGTGAGGGTCAGGGCATCACTAGGAATGACCCCAGCCAGGTGAGGGTCAGGGCATCACTAGGAATGACCCCAGCCAGGTGAGGGTCATGGCATCACTAGGAGTGACCCCAGCCAGGTGAGGTCATGGTATCACTAGGAGTGACCCCAGCCAGGTGAGGTCATGGTATCACTAGGAGTGACTCTAGTCAGATGAGGGTCTTGGCATCGCTAGGAGTGGCCCCAGCCAGATGAGTGCAATGGCATCACTAGGAGTGT
This sequence comes from Conus ventricosus, assembly GCA_018398815.1. NCBI lineage: Eukaryota > Metazoa > Mollusca > Gastropoda > Neogastropoda > Conidae > Conus > Conus ventricosus. The sequence goes on from CM031610.1 coordinate 62,092,286, forward strand.
CCCTAGCCAGCTAAGGGTCAGGGCATCACTAGGAGTGTCCCTAGCCAGGTAAGGGTCAGGGCATCGCTAGGAGTGTCCCTAGCCAGGAAAGGGTCAGGGCATCACTAGAAGTGTCCCTAGCCACCTGAGGGTCAGGGCATCACTAGGAGTGACCCCAGCCAGGTGAGGGTCATTGCATCACTAGGAGTGACCCAGCCAGATGAGTGCCATGGCATCACTAGGAGTGACCCAGCCAGGTGATGTCATGGTATCACTAGGTCATAGCCAGGCGAATGTCATGTCATTACTAGATGGAAGGGTGACCCCAGTCTAACGAAGGTCATACCATGACCAGGGGTCGCCCTTGCCAGGCTACTGTTATGGCATCACTAGGGAGTAACACCAGCCAGGTGACTCTCATTTCACGACAGAGGAGAACCCTGCCACGTGAGTGTTATGTCACAACTGTCGATCACGCCAAACAGTTGTCATGCCATCACTAGAGGATCACCTCAGCTTGAGGAATGTCATGTCGTCACCGAGGGGTGACCCCAGCCCGGTGACTGCCATGCCAACACAAAAGGTCACGGCGTGACGGATGGAACCCAATTGCCCTGGAAGCGAAGAAACCCCAGGTCAAGGGTTCGAATCTCTCTCTTGTCTTCTTCTTCACATCTCAAGTGATGGTCTTGAGTGCTCTTCTCTGACGCTTATACAATAAATAAACTGGGGCCCCGTGTATAGCATGCTCATCGGGGCATGTAAAAGAACAAGCAACAACCAAGGAAATGGCAAAATTCTGTTATATTTGAAAACAAGAAACACACATAGTTTTTTTTCCTGTTTTTGTTTTTTGGTTGTTGGTTTTTGTTGTTGTTGTTGTTGTTGTTCTTTTCTTGTTTTGTTTTGGGTTTTTTTAAACAAAGAAAACTGGGGGCTTCGCACTATGGGGACTTATTCTCCCTAGCGAAGGACCCGACAAATTATACACACGCGCGCGCGCACACACACACACACACACACACACACACACACACACACACACACACACACACACACACACACACACACACACACATGCGCCCGCGCGCGCACTCTTTCGCACGTTCGTACACAGATACGCAGGCACGCACACACGTACTCAGGCACATGCTCACACACACACACACACACACGCCACACACACACACACACACACACACACACACACACACACACACACACACACAACACACACACACACACACCACACACACACACACACACACACACACACACACCACACACACACACACACACACACACACACACACACACACACACACACACAACACACACACACACACACACACACACACACACACACACACACACACACACACACACACACACACACACACACAAACACACACACACACAACACACACACACACACACACACACACACACACACACACACACACACACCACACACACACACACATACACACACACACACACACACACACATACACACACAACTGCACGAACACTGACACACGCGCTCTTCCCACTCCTTCCTCCCCCCCACCCCCCCCCCCCCCCCCACCGCACACACGCATGCGCACATGCGCGCGCGCGCGCTCACACACACACACACACACACACACACACACACACACACACACACACACACGCACGCACGTACACACACACACACACACACACACACACCACACACACACACACACACACACACACACACACACACACACACACATCCAGTAAAACACAGCAATAGAAACTTTGTTTATATTCATTGTCTCAGATATGTTTCATCTGTCATGCTTTGTTCTCATAATGAACTCTGTATGAAAATATTTACAGATCTTTCCTGGCAGAATGAGGTCCATTTTCCAGCACGTGACTCAAACGTGCACAGTCAACCAAGTCCAGTAAAAGATGTGTTATTCACGTTCGTTTCAGGTCACCATATTCGGAGAGTCGGGAGGAGGTTACAGTGTGGGTCTGCACAGCCTGTCGCCCCTTAATAATGGACTGTTCCATCGGGCCATCATGCAGAGTGGCAGCGCCCTCAACCGGAGGACAATTGCCCTTGACCCTGTCGGCTTCGCGCAGCGCTTTGGGCGACACGTCCAATGCTGGAGAGCGACAAGCCGTGGGTTCGATACTCATTTCCTAATAGAGTGCGCAAGGCAGCGGTCTGTAAACGATATCCTCAGAGCTACTCAGACAGCCGCCGTTCGAAGCACCCTGGCCTGGATCCTTGATGTTGCGCCCGTCGTTGATGGGGAGTTGATCCCGGCTGACGTTGAAACGTTGCTGGGACCTCAGTATCATGAGCAGGTGCCTTTCTGGAACATCGATATCATGGTTGGGACCACCAGCGCTGAAGGAAGCCTCGTCCTCACGCCTTTGCTGCCTTTCCAGGGAACTCTCAACTTCACCATCGCCAACGGTATTCCTACACGCGTGTTGCGACGCAACATCACCACAGCACTGGCAAGGGACTATTTCAACGGGTCCAGAAACGTGTCCGACGCGCTGTTCAGAGAGTATGGGTCGCAGCGGGGCGAGGCAAACCAGGCTCGTCAGGTGGTCAATCTGTACGGGGACATGATGTTCGTCTCGGCTGCTGTGGAGACGCTGCAACGTCACGCCAACGTGACTGGAGATCGGCGAAGTCACTACCAGTACCTTTTCTCTCACACCAGAGCCGGCAGAGCTCCGTACCCGTGGTTCAGAGGCGCAGGTCATGCGGCGGAAGTGGGGTTCGTCTTCGGGATGCCTTCCAACACCCCGAACGAAGCTCGCCTCTCTCTCGCCATGCTTCAGGGATGGACCAATTTTGCCAAGTTTGGGTGAGTCTTGCGATGTTTAGATTATGCAAATGTGTCGAAGACCCACCACAAGGAAAGCGGAAAAAAAACATTCGTAATGACATCATGGGCAACAGGGCCGGATCAGTTACTTAAGAGGGTGGATGGAGGTTCTAAAGGGGGGGGGGGAGGTTTATAGGGTCCTTCCCCGGTTTCGGAGGGGGAAAACGTGCCAAAACCCCTAGAAACCCCGGTAAACCTCTCATTCGGCTCTGGGCAGTTATCGGTCTTCCGTAAAGGATTCTGAATTAAAAACTATGACACCGACTGTGTGCTCTTCTTCCGAAGACAAAAGCTGTATCCGTCATCGTCGACTATATTTCTGGGTGGAGACAATGTTGTTACCAGCCTTAAATAAATTAGCCTTCAAGCGGTCAAATGTGCTCTTTCAAGCATTACTTTTGCTTGGTGTAATCTATGATGTCAAGCAGATTTCACGAGACTGAAAACAATGGGTAAATATACAGTGACTGCAAAGCGTTTGTTAATCTAGGGCTCGGTTCATCGATGTTCCTTTTTCGACTCATGTGTGAAAGAATAGACACCACAAGAATCATTGGAAGAGCAAATACCAGGCAAAGGATACGGTAAAAACAGAGATCGAGGAAAGTACGCAAATTTCGGTTACTTGGCAGCAAATCTAGCACCTAAAGTCAAAGTGTTAAGGGGCTGAAAAGTATTAAAGTGCTTAGATTTTTTTTCTGTGGAGGATAGAGAGGAGTAGCGCAGCACGAGAGAAAAAGGGAATAAAGGACGATGTTGAGGATGGGGTAGGGAGGAGGGGCTTTCCGGCCATAGCGTACTTTCAGTTGACAATGGTTGGGGTGAAAAGTGAATATTATCATTATCGTTATCATTATTGTATCATTATTATCTTCTTCTTCTTCTTCTTCTTCATCTTCTTCTTCTTCTTCTTCTTCTTCTTCTTCTTCTTCATCATCATCATCATCATCATCATCATCACCATCATCATCATTAACATCAGCTTCAACATTATCATCATCATGAAGAGACCTTATACATGGCGCCTATCATCGCTAGAGACCAGGCTCTAAGCGCTTAACAATCCACATTTTCGTTTACCCAAAGGGATGTCTACCTGGGTAGAGCCGACTGAAGAGCTGCCTGCCGGCGCTTCATTCTGTCAGTCCCCGTGTCATACAGTAAATATAATACACTCACTTTTCTACCTTCACTCTTTCGAATTTTTACGCAGGGTGCATCCTATATGCAACGTGTCGTCCATACTAACGGCCGAACTGGCCATCTCCTCCGCAAGTTGGTGATGGGATTTTACGTGTGTGCAAGATGTCATGCATTCGTAGAACTTTGGTTTATAGTCTCATTCGAAGGACTGCCTTTATCAATTACTTTTACCAGTCAACGTTTAGTATCACCAGCAGGAAAAGGCTGGAGACCGTTAAACTGACAGTCATCTGTTTTGGAGCAGAATTCTTCCAAATGTTCATCACCTATATTTTGTTTGTTTCGTTGAAATGAGTTTTCATTGATTTTATTGACGTGGTACTTTAAGTCGAACGATGTTTTATTCCTATTTTTATTTTTCTATGCTGTGCACCCATTTCTGTTTTCTCTTTTCTTCAGTCAAGTAGTATCATAACTTTTTCTCTGTGAAATGTTATATTTGTGTTGATGTACATTTGCTCTGAGTAGGCACAATGTAATTTACAGTTTAGGTTTAAGAGAACCAAAGAGTGTGATTTCATCTATGTTGGTCATATAGACGTACAGTTTAAGGTGTCATATTTTCTGCATTTTATTTTCGTTTATAGCCCATGATTTCATCTATGTTGGTCATATATACGAATAGTTTAAGGTATGATGTTTGCTGCATTTTATTTTCCTTTAAAGCCGATTCAGTTCTGACATTATCAGTCATGGGTAACAAATCAACTCACCAAGCAATCGCTTTGTTTCAAGGACTCCCAACCATCCTCAATCTTCTGACAGCTTCTTCTGGCCCGCCTACGATCTCGCCACCAAAGCCTACACCGACCTTGACCTTCCACTGACCGTTCAACATGACCTCTACTCCAGGCGTATGCGTTTTTGGTTGCAGACCATTCCCGGTCTGTGCAGTGAGGTCAGTTCTCCGTCCTCTGTCACACAGAACAGTGGAGACAACTTTGATCCTCCAGGGAGGGGTCTGAAAGGATCACAGACCCTGGAAGCTGGAAATTCTGCACACTCTAGCACACATGAAGAAGCCCTAGGACTGGAGTCTGGAGAATCCACACGTAGTTCCATCAGCGAAGGGGCATCCTTGGAGAATGTGAAAGTACACTCTGTGTTGAAGTTTGGGGTTCCCTTTCTTGTGAGTCTTTTCCTTATGTAGAACGCAAAAAGGTCCTAAGACAATATGAACAGTCCGTGTAGTCTATGTCTTTCATGTGTCATGGCAAGAACCAAAACCATATTGATAGAACCTGCGTAAATAAGGCATAGTGAAACAACACAGCGGATGTAAAAAAGATAAGTGTACAAAAGTGTGTTCTCATGTATGTGTTTTGTTTAAAATAATAATGTGAACTGAAGTACAAAACAGCCTTTTTTTGTGGATCGCTAGATTTTCACAGTATGTTATAGGTTTACCTCTGATTCTTTCCTTTTGAAATATTTTTATCTACTTCAAAATAAGCCTGTATCCATACTGTAAAGGGATCGCTTTGTGTTTTCTTTCGTGTTGCTGAACTTTGTGTTTTCTTTCGCGTTGCAGAATGTTTTGCAATGACGTATTTATACTAATTTGTGGCATTGTATAACTGATAAAAAATATACGAATGCAACCCTGCGTGCGCGTGTGCTCACACACATACACACACACGCACGCACACACACACGCACGCACGCGCGCGCGCACACACACACACACACACACACACACACACACACACACACACACACACACACACACACACATACACACACACACACACACACGGAGCGGTGGAGGGGGGAAGGGGGAGGGAGAAAGGGGGTGAAAGATAAACTGACAGACAGACAGATAGGCAGGCAGGCAGGCAGGCAGGCAGGCAAGCAGACACACAGGTACAGACACAAAGAGACACAAAGAGATATGTTAGCACGTGCGCTCGCGCGTCTGTGCCCACGTGCGCACGCACACACAGACACACACAGACACAGACACACACACAGCACACACACACACACACACACACACACACACACACACACACACACACATATATATATATATATATATATATATATATATATATATATATATATATATATATATATATATATATATATATATAATATATGTGTGTGTGTGTGTGTGTGTGTGTGTGTGTGTGTGTGTGTGTCTGTGTGTGTCTGTGTGTGTCTGATGAGTCCGATCCAGCGGACGAAAGGCCTAGGAGCAGGCAATACAGATAGATCTGCCTTCAAGAGGGATTATGATGGTTCACTCGGGCAGCTAGTGAAGGGTTTCTCATATTTATAATATACTGACTTCCATAAAAAAACGCGAAAAATTGAAAGGCTATTTTTCGGGTGAAAAGGGGTGAATATACAATATTGAACCATTGTGGCAAGTTGTTTGGGTCCAAGACTCACGTGCAGTGAAAAAAATGTGTGAGCAACACATCATTCCCGGCATTGAGGGTCAACAAAAATGGCAAACTGGTTGCTGCATGTGAGGCATGTGCACACCATGCAGAGCAAAGTTAACCAGCGACAAGTACGCAGGCATGCAGCCTTTATAAAGCCGCGCTACAAGGTTCAGAAAACGACTTGCCGTCTGAGTGCTACAGAGACGCCAAGACTACGAGCAGAGGAACGCAATCGTGCCCTAGGCCATCTGGAGGCTGGTGTGGATGCCAGGCAGGTCGCCAACATCTTTAACGTCCACATCTCAACCATCTATCGTCTGCAGCACCGCATGCGAGTCACTGGTACCACTGATGATCGTCCCCGGCCAGGCCGTCCTCGGGTCACCACACCAAGAGAGGATCGCCATTTGTTCGAACCCATCTGCGGGACAGGCGGCAAACAGCCGCTAACACTGCTCGACAGGTGCCTGGGAATCTCCAGCAACGAATCAGCCTCAACACTGTGCGGCGGCGTCTTCAGGAGAACGGGCTGGCATGTAGGCGTCCTCACAGAGGTCCGTACTGACACCAAGACACCGGCAGGACAGGCTGCAGTGGGCACAAGCCCGAATCAACTGGCGCAGGCAGCAGTGGGACGCATACTGTTCTCAGATGAGAGCCGCTTTTGTATTGACATGGCTGACGGTCATGTCAGAATATGGCGTCGACCTGGTGAACGCTATGCTGACTCCTGTGTGGTAGAGCGGAACCCCTGGGAGGCCCGAACGTTATGATATGGGGTGCAATTGGCATTAACCACGCCATAGGACCAGTCATCTTTCAAAACATTGGTCCTGGTCGCGGACAGGGTGTCAATGCACAGCGCTACATCCACCAGGTGCTCAGACCCCATGTCGATCCTTTTTTTGCGCAACACCCAAACTGGACATTCCAACAGGACAATGCAAGACCACACACAGCCAGGGCCACCCAGCAATTTCTTCAGCATAACAACGTCAATGTGCTGCCCTGGCCAGCCCTCAGTCCCGATTTAAACCCAATAGAACATTTTTTGGATGAACTTGGCAGACGGTTGGACCTCCTGCGTCCACGACCAGCAACAGCGGCTCAACTTCACCAGGCCATCGTCCATGTGTGGGCTGGTGTGCCAAGGGGACGCATCAACCACCTGGTCCACTCAATGAGCCGCAGGTGTCAAGCAGTTGTCCATGCAAATGGTGGCCACACAGGGTATTAGGACTTCAAGCTGGTTTGTCACGTGACCTTGGATTTTCCACACAAAGACATATTGCTGATGACATTTTCACACATTACCGGTGTAATGAATCAAATCACGTTGAATTCTCAATTCCACTCTGTACAATTGTGACCAATAAAATTTGCCCCTAACCTTCAGCTTGTTTTGCTTTCGCGTTTTTTATGGAAGTCAGTATATATTCCCCGATTTTTCTTTTAAAAAATTTTTATAATTTTTTTTAAAAGTTCAAATCTTTGCCAAGTCATTACTATAATGACTGAAGAATTGTTAGCCTGCACTTGTTTTCCCCCACTACTTTAATTGTTCAGCATTATATATATATATATATATATATATATATATATATATATATATAATATATATATATATAAAATATATATAAAATAATGAATACAGAGAGAGAGAGAGAGAGAGAGAGAGAGAGAGAGAGAGAGAGGCGCGCGCGCGCGGCAAACACACACACACTCTCTCTCTCTTTCTCTCTCTCTCTCTCTCTCTCTCCTCTCTCTCTCTCTCCCCTCTCTCTCTCTCTCTCTCTCTCTCTCAACAGGAAACAGTCAGTTTTTAAAGCCTCTGTAAAATCCACTTTCCTACCAGTGAATTATGGTGTCCCCCAAGGATCAATTTTAGGTCCAATCCTTTTTTCGGTTTATATAAATGATCTTCATCTAGCTATTTCCTCTTCATGTGAACTATTTGCTGACGACACGACACTCCACAGTAAAGGTAAAAACGTACACTCGGTATGCAGTGCTCTTCAAAAAGATATAAATAATCTTACTGAGTGGTCCAAACTAAATCACATGGCCCTCCATCCTATTAAATCCAAATTTATGTTGATAACAACTAGGCAAAAACGACAAAACATGAAAACTAGATCACCTCCATTGTATCTCTACGATCAGATTATAGAAGAAATTGATTCACATAAGTTACTTGGTCTCACTATCGATAACAATCTATCTTGGTCTAATCACGTTTCTGCTTTATCTCGGAAGATCTCAAGTAAGATATTTCAATTAAACAGAATTAACATTTCCTTGACCAACATTCTCGGAAGTTATTTTTCCATGCCTATATACAATCTGATATTGACTATGCTTCAACTTGCTGGGACATGGCCAGTCACAATTGCTTGAAACCACTGGAGCGTTTGTATAGACGTTCACTAAAAATCGTACTCCTTAAATCATCTCTTCAAGTTGTAGACTATAAAGAACTTGAGATTCTCCATTCAGTCATAAATGTCGTTTCAATAAGGGTGTGTTCATGTACAAAATAATGAACAATCTCGCACCTTCTTATCTACGTACCAAATTCCTTGTAAACACCTTTCGTAATAAACATTTGATATCCATTCCCCGGCCCAGAATTGATCTATTCATGTCTTCCTTAGCATATTCGGGTGGTAAACTTTGGAATGCAATTCCTTGTGACATAAGAAATAAAAATAGCTTATCTACGTTTAAAACACACTATCATAAATATCTAATGCTAAGTTATAGCTAACCTTCTGTGGTATTTTTGGATCGTAATCTTGTATCCAATTTCCTCAAATGTTTTTTTTTTTTTACTCATCTCTATGTCTTTATTCTGCTGCTGCTTGTATTCTCTGCCTATTTGTCTATCTGTCTGTCTGTATTCTCTGCCTGTCAGTCTCTCTCTCTCTCTCTCTCTCTCTCTCTCTCTCTCCTCGCTCGCTCTCTCTCTCTCTCTCTCTCTCTCTCTCTCCTCTCTCTCTCTCCTCTCTCTCTCTCTCTCTCTCTCTCTCTCTCTCTCTCTCTCTCTCAATTTAACAAATATGTGATGCTGGAAGTTGACTCAATTTTACGCAAATTGCAGTGATCATCCTGTGCCATTAATGTGTTTTTTCAAAGGTTTTCGTAGGTGTTTATCCATGTCTGCTTCATTGTATTTCTCTTCCTTTATCTCTGCCTTTCTTCCGCCAGTCGGTCAGTCGGTCGGTCAGTGGGTCGGTTTCTTTCTCTCTCTCTCTCTCTCTCTCTCTCTCTCTCTCTCTCTCTCTCTCTCTCTCTCTCTCTCTCTCTCTCTCTCCTCTCTCTCTCTCTCTCTCTCTCTCCCCCCCCCACCTCTTGCCTTGATCATTTTTTCTCGTTGTTGTGGTTGTTGTTGTGTGGTGGTGTTCACTGGTTTCTTTTTTTTTCTTTCTTCTTTTTTGTCAAAGGTTCCCATGCAAGGAATTGTTCCATTTTTTCATGTATTTGTTTGATTTGCTTTTTTACTATATATCGATTTCTTTTTTTTTCTTGCCCAGAGGGCTGGATGTAAAAAAGTATTCATGCTTAATCCACTACCCTCTTAAAATAAAATTCGTTCGTTCATTCGTTCGTTCTCTCTCTCTCTCTCTCTCTCTCTCTCCCCTCCTCTCTCTCTCTCCTCTCTCTCTCTCTCTCTCCTCTCTCCTCTCTCTCTCCTCTCTCTCTCTCCTCTCTCTCCTCTCTCTCTCTCTCTCTCTCTCTCTCTCCCCTCTCTCTCTCTCTCTCTCTCTCTCTCTCAAAGTGTACGGTCTTTGTGCAGATAGACACATAAAACAAACGGATAAACAGAGAGAAAATCAGTAGTTAATGCATCACACCTGTACTATAACGATTCTGCGATTCTGTGTTTGTTTTCTCACGTTGCAGGCAAAAGAAGAAACAAACAAACAAACAAACAAAAAGAAAAAAAGAAAGAAAGAAAAAGAAAAGAAACGCGATGGTATGTTTTTAAGAAGGAAGATTAAACCAGGAATATCTGCTTCCTGCTATTAATTTTCCACCTTAATAACTTGGAAGAAAAATACATTCAATGAGATCCGAGGGGAAACAATAGAGTTGTGCGACTTGTCACCAAGTGGTCCATTATGACCGAGCTTCCTTCGCTTGAAATCTGTCCGGGAAGTATTTTTGCTGGTAAAAACGCCTGATCAGCATGTCAGTGCTATCCCTTTTTTCTCCTGTCAGGTTACTTGTTTTTTCATGATATGATCAGACTGACCTCATGTAGGCTAGTTCTGCCATGAGCAAAAAAGATAACCTGTCCCCGCCGTTCAAAAAAAAAAAGGAAAAAAAAAGTATATAAAATAAAATAAACAGAGGAACTTTTTGTATTGTTCGATAACTCTTGTTACTGTGGGAAAAAAGAGGAAAGATGATAGATGAGACTGGGAGAAGGAGGGGAGTGTTCTGGGAATGATGCTTGAGTGAATGACCCTTCTATTCCCGCCCCGTTCCTTCTCTGACCTTGAATTACGTCCCTGTGTGACCCGATTTATCCACAAGAGAAATGACAGACTCTATACGTGGCTCCTGTTGAACACGCTCTCCCAGTGAAAGAATTATCTTCATCGTAATATTGTTATTTGGCCATTTCCATGGCGCCTTCCTGCACCCTAAAGCACGCTTCAAAATAAGTTACAGCCACTGAAACACACGCTTGTCGATGATTCTTCTGATAAGGTCAATGATGAGAGAATAGACGTGAAACGGTTCGTTCGATTTCTTTGAATCAGAGAAGGAGACCTGAAATGCCTGTTGAGTCAGACAGATGAGCAAAACTTCACAAGTAAACCCGTGAAACAAATTAATTTAAAAAAGAAAAAGAAAAGAACAATTTGAGAAACATCCCATTCCCCCAAACTCTGCACAGTTCAGTCTCAAAACTGAATGAAGAGACTGACAAGTATTTAGAACGACACAGAAAATTGATGGAAGAATGCAGCACCTGCAGAGTACACAAGTAAAAGTGGTGTCTGGTTGTTGTTGTTGTTGTTTTTGTTGTTTTTGTTTTTTGTCCGTGGCAGAAGTGCTGCATGCCTCGACAGAATAAAGATCAAAGGTCAGATAAACTTTTTTTAAAGAAAAAAAAAGAAGAAAAAACAAAAGAAAAACTATTCCACCGGACGAAAGGCACAAACAAATTACGCGACAAAACACGATGCGTTTTGACCTCTTTGGTCTTCTTGAGGCAAGATAAAATTCAGATAATAAAAACGAAGGTTCTTTTACCTAAAGAAGACTGAAGAGATCCAAACGCGTCGTGTTTGCTGTGTAATTTGTTTGTCCCTTTCGTCCGACGGACTCGTTTTTTTCTTTCTTCTTTTAAACTTGTTTCAATTTGCCGCCTGCACTCACCTCACTTTGAAACCAAAGGTCAGACAGTTTTCTTGCCTCAGTTTGAAGCAGTTTACTTACTAATCAAGCGCTTGGTTACGATGGAGACATCGCCGCACTGTACGGCACAGGTCAGCCAAAGTTCAAGCTAAGTACAGCTCAGCTCAACAGAACATTTCCATCCATGCCATTCATACCACAGGACAGGTCAAGTTCAGGACGAGCAAACTCTCGAGCAGCCAGCCAAAAACAGAGGGAAACCCGAGGTCAGAAAGGTCACTAGCAGGAAAAGAAACCCACACCAAATGGATTTCAGATTCAGGAAGTGAGCCAGTTATGTACAAAGGTAGACAGTATTAAGCAGGAATTAAAATGAAGGTGTACAAGTTTTCACAACAAGATAAATTACGGACTATGTACACGAATGTAAGATAATCACAATTGACTCAATCACTTTTAACATGGTGAAAATTAGTGTATACTGTTTTCACTGAGGTGCCCATGGTAAACAAAGATATCCACCGATCCAGATTTTCATCAGAACGTACAACAGCCATCGACATATAAACTGGAAATTTTATAACGAAAGGAGACTATTGATAATAACATTTTGTTTCCCAAATCCTTGTCAGCCCAAAGAAAAAAAATTCAGACTGATCATCAGCTCAAAAGAAATGAATTAGAATATAAATTTTCGCTATTTACACATAGGAAGTTCGACAGATGGTTTGATTCAAGTGATGCACAATGCTGGTTTCTTATGCTCATAAGGATGCCAACCATTCAGGTGGTATCATCTTTTGAAGTTCCAATGGAGCGACAAACGTTTAACTGTACTGGGTGTGTTTTCAAGAATTTCGTCTAGCTTGCTGTCCAAGACTGTTCAAAAAGAAAACAGAGCTTCGTCAATTAGGGCACCTTTCTACTATGTTCATGGGTGATACAATGCCCTTGGAACACAGTTTGATGGACTGTTTTCAGAATACAAAGATCGAGATTTATCACACACTCCGGGAAATTTGTAAACAAACCTACTTAATTAAGCTTACAGAATTATAGAGTCGGGGTTTATTACTGACCGTGTTAAAACGATGACACTCGCCTGTAATATAACAGGAAAGAAAAAATATTGACAGTGATTATAACTCTCCTTGACATGGTCTGCTCTTTCACAGAACATTAAAAACCCATGCAGGTTATTGCTACAAGCTTTCGTGATATGATGTAAGGTCAACTGTGGTGTAAGTGCACGAAAGGGGACAAAATTTCAGCACTAAGAAAAAATCGGGGTGATTGTAAAGAAACTATTCGCTTAAATGAAGGTAAACAAGAATCTTCTTTCCTTTTTTTTTTTTTTTTTCGGGGGGGGGGGGGGGGGGGAGGGGGACGGGGGAGGGGGGGGGCTTATGGTTTTACTTAACTTAGTGAACACCGTCCACAGGGAAATTCAGTTGGTCACTCATCGGGTGGGGTTACTTCATGAATTAGAAAAGGTGGGTGAGTATACTAGTCAGGCATAGTGTTCGACAAATATGTCTCCAGACATTACAAACAACAGGTATACTGACTGCACAAAACTAAATTCCCAAGGTCGCAGCCAGCATTGCTGCAACCTGTTTCGCTTTTCTTGGTGGCAGATTACCCAACGGGCGAATTGACATGGTCAGGAATTAGCACGGGAGATAATCTGTGTTAGAGTTGCGTTCAGCAAGAGTGATCCCATCGTTTTCATACGACATGAGGCAATGATTGGCATGCCGAAAGCAATTTATCCTACCAGGCACCCGATGTCCTACAGCGAAGCAAAAACCATCCTGAGGAACAACTTCAAAAGCAGTGTTGCACCAACGCCTGGACATTGGGACTGAAGAGGACAGCATCCACCA
>CM031610.1:62110995-62178924 GCA_018398815.1 Conus ventricosus
CTAGTTTTCTGGTTTTTCTGTGTTTGTGTAATTTCTTCGACATAACAGATTGTTCTGTGTTGCATTGTAACCTCTTCGGTATAACAGATTTTTTTTTATGTGCTTGTGTTTTAAACTTATAACCTTTTTTTATTTGCATTGTAACTTACTCATCATAATTATCATCTCTTTGTGTTCGTACCGTAACTTTGCCTTCATGATAGATTTCTTTGTGTTTGTTTATAACTTCTTCAATGTAACACTAATTAATTTCTCTGTTCTTTATTATAATTTCTTCATTATTTACTGATTTCTCTGTTTTTATATTAACTATTTCATCATGACAGCTTTCTCTCTGTTTGCATTGTAGCTTGTACATGTATCATAATGGATTTCTCTCAGTTTGTATTACAACTTCATTTCAGCATAATTTTTTTGTGACTGTTAAGTTCTTATGAACAGGTTTCTCTCTCTGTGTGATTTAACTCCTTCAGCATAATAGATGTCCCTGTTTTTGTTATTTTTAATTTGTGGTGTAGTTTCTTCATAATAACAGATTTCTCTCGTTTTTTTCATTTAGTGGTCACTGCACCCACAGATTATTCTGTGTTTGTCATTTTGTGGAGTAATTATATCATCACCGCAGATTCTTTTGTGTTCATCATTTTGTGGTGTAATTTCATCACAGCAGCTTTGTATATATAATACATATTTGTGGTGTAATTTCTTCATCATATATCTCTGTGTTGTAATCTCTTCACCAGAATATATTTCTCTGTGTTTGTGATGTAATTTATTCATCACATCATCAGATATATCTCTTTGTTTATGTTATAATATTTTCACCACAACAGATATCTTTTTGTTTGCAGTGTAGTTTTTCATTTTGATAGATTTCTCTGTGTTTGTTTTCTCATCTGTTCATCACAACAGATTTTTTAGTGATTATGGTATAATCTCTTCGTCACAACCCATTTGTTTGTGTGAAAGTCAGGTTGTTCTCTCTAAGGAGGGTACATCCATATAGTTAGTATACATTTTTTTTTTCTGTCTGCATTTCTCTTCTTGCCACAGATTCTTTTTTGTTGATAAGCTGATAAGTACATATTGCGCAGATAACTCAACTATGGACCTCTGTTTACTGCTTACTCATACTGTCTTGCTTAAAAGGACACTGTTGACTTGAAAAGTTCTGGAAAAACCTTATTGACTTCTCTCTCCTCTCTCTCTCTCTCTCTCTCTCTTCTCTCTCTCTCTCCTCTCTCTCTCTCTCTCTCTCTCTCTCTCTCTCTCTCATATCTCTCTCTTGTTTGTTTGTTGGCTGGTTTTTGTTGTTGTTTATTGGGGGTGTTTATAGGGGCAGCTGGGAATTATGAGTGGGGATCAAGGGAATGGAGAATGAAAGGTGGGTTGGTGGGGTTGTCTCTCTGGAGTGTTTCGCAACTGCTGTCCCCAGCGTCTTGTTACTTGGTTGACCTGGCACTGCACTTGAGGGTTTCCAGGGAATGCTTCAGTGAAGAAGTATGCAGTAGAGCATGCAGGCTTTGGGCAGACAAGATGGGGGGGGGGGGGGGGGGTAGAAACAAGACATTGCGCGTGAGTGTTGCTTGGTCCACTGTCAGTCTTGTCATGTGTCTTGAACACTGCCTCTGAGTGGTTCTCTAAAATGTCTGACTTGAAATGTTCTGTCCTGTCCTCCTTACTCATTTTTCTTTTCCTCCACCTCTACCTCCATTCCTGCAACCCCCCCCCCCCCCCACACACACACACACACACACACCACCCCCTCTTTCTCTCTCTCTCCCCCCCTCTCTCTCTCTCTCTTACTCTCTCTCTCTCTCTCTCTCTCTCTCTCTCTCTCTCTCTCTCTCTCTCTCTCTCTCTCCTTCTCTCTCTCTCTCCCCCTCTCACTCTCTGTGTGCATATTATTATGTGATGCTTGTAATGTTTAGAGTGAATTGAACAGGCCAGTTTACATGATGTGTTGACATGATCAACAGATGAATTTGTTGAGAACTGGGCCAGTAATGAAAATTATGATGCAGCTGAATTGATTCCCTCATTTTTAAGTGCTTTTAAAAAGTAAGTTTTCTTGTCTGTGACTCTGCGTGGCTTTCTCTCTATATATATGTGGGCGTGTGTGTGTGTGTGTGTGTGTGTGTGTGTGTGTGTGTGTGTGTGTGTGTGTGTGTGTGGTGTTATTTGTCTGGGCTCAAAATATCCACCTGCAAGATGGCCTGTGACAAGAAAACCGTCTGGTGAACAAGTGAAAGTTCTCTTTCCACTTGTCCATCAGGTAGCCTTTTTTTTTTAATGTGTCTTTGAAAGGATGGCTAAGAAGTAAACTTAAGGGCAGACCAATCACATAAAATTTTCTCTTTTTTCCCTTTTACTGCCACACTCCTCTATCCCCCCCCCCCCCCCCCCCCCCCCCCCCCCCCCCCCCCCCTTGTCCCATTCCCCTGGTTTATCTCATAACAGAATCCTAGCAGAGTGCTCTCTCACCAAGGCATGGAGCTGGTGTTCTATGCCTAAAATGTGTCCCAGTGTGTTTGTTTTTGACTATATCATATGTCGATAGATGAAGTGAATTTATTTTGGAATGAGTATGTGGTGATGAGAGAAAGAGAGACGTTGGAGAAAGAGAGCAGGACAGTGATTTTATGATGTTAAATGCAACCCAAGGATGTGTGAATAGTTAAAACATGACAATTTATATCTTATTGTAGTTTCTACTACACTTTTGAACAGGTAAAGGAGGCTTTTTTCATTTACACTCAGTGAATGTACAGAAATTGTTTTATACCTTCATATTTTCTCTTCCGGGTCTTAATTTCACATGCGCAGAACATGCTGTTATTGAATTATGTCCGCTGATGTGTCACTACACCACGGGCACTTACTTTTATTAGCAAGTAGGTGAAAAAAAATTCTGCTTGTTTTGAAGACAATTTTAAAAATTTAACGGGGAATATCTAGTTCTCTCTCTCTCTCTCTCTCTCTCTCTCTCTCTCTCTCTCTCTCTCTCTTCTCTCTCTCTATCTCTCGCTCTCTCTCACCCTCCCCCCCCCCCCCTTCTCTCTCTCTTGCCCTGTTTCTCACTACTCTGATAAGCTTGGATACAGTAAAGAATATCATTTGTTAAAAACTTTTGCCATTAAAATGCTATGTAACGCATGGATTTTTCAACATATTTGATTTACATTCATGATGTCCATCATCAACTTCTTCTTCATCAATGTCATCATCATCATCATCGTCAACGTGTGACTGCAGGTTGCAGTGGTCTCATGATACATGCTCAGGCAATCAGGGTGGTCTAGACACATTTTTCAAACGTTCAATTTTGACCACTAAGACAGGATATATACCAAAGAATTAAAACATTAAAGAGGCTGGTTCATTATACTAAATCAGTCTTATATTATACTGTATTCAACAAACTTTTTCATGAGAGTAACATACTTAACATTGAACGGTCAGCTTCTTGATCAAGGCATTACCTTTTTTTTTCCATTTAGTTCTGGACACAGCAGGACAGGAGGAATTCAGCGCCATGAGAGAGCAGTACATGCGCTCTGGGGAGGGATTTCTGCTAGTCTACTCTGTTACAGACAGAAACAGGTTGGTGGCAACTTCAGTTATCTTTTGATCTATTCTTGTATGTCTCCTCGTGTGCTGCACACATCTACAAGGTCTTGTGTTTTTTAGCTGTCATGCTTGTAACTGTTTGTTTTAACTAAAGGCATGATGACCATACAGGAGCGAGAAAAAAGAAATTTGATTATTTGGAACTGCACCATTTTTGGTTGCTGCAATGCTATAGACCTATTAAGGTGTTTGATCATATGTCTTGCATGTAGAAATACACACAGGCATGTGTGTGCATGTCCGTGTGCACACACACACACACACACACACACACACACACACACACACACACACACACACACACTCGCACACACACACTCACACACATGCACACACACACGCACGCACGCACGCGCACCCAGCGCAAATGCGCATTCACACGCAGATACAAAAACACTCACACTCGCATTAACACACACACACGCACATATGCGCACATGCATGCACGCACGTTTGTATGCATGTGCACACACACACACACACACACACACACTCACACTCACACACACACACACACACACACTCACTCACACACACAGGTACACAGGCACACAGATTGTTTTATTATCTTTCGTTTCTGTTATCTGCAGTTCCCATAAAGACAGTATGCTATGTGACAGGGAATTACTGCATCCCAAAATCTGAATCCTTTGAAAAGAACTAACAGTGTAGACTGAATTGAGAAAGTTTGTTTCATGTCTGCTGCTAACTGGTACTGATTCACATGTGATCTGTTGTGGGAGCCCAATTAGATTGAACAAGAAGTGATTTTTGTTTGATGAACTTTGCTGTCTTTGAACATGAGCTTGTTAATAGACTGTGGACTGTATGTGCTGCTTTGAGACACAGTAGATGTGATGAAAAAAAATGTAATTATCTTCATCATTTTGCTGTGTGTTAACATCCTGTTTGAGATTCGTCTGTTTATCTCTGTTGTATTGCAGCTTTGAAGAGATCTTCAAATTCCACAAGCAAATTTTGCGGGTGAAAGATCGAGATGAATTCCCTATGCTTCTGGTGGCTAACAAATCAGACTTGGAGTCTCAGCGAGTGGTGAGCGCAAATTAGAGTTTGCAAATTTAACCATGTCACTGCCCACTGAGCGACTGACTAATTATTCTGTTGCCAGATTCTGTGTGCATATGTGCCAGTGCCAGTGAAGGCATACTTATTCACCAAGTTTTTGTCCATTTTTATTGGGGAATAACAGACGCTAATTATACAATACATTTGTTAAAACTTTGTTTTGCAACAACTATAAAGGGCATTGACAAGGTTTTCAAAGGTCATGTTTTAGTGAATTATATAGATTTATGTTGTGTACAGAACTTGGCAACCATAATCAAATGAATGATAGGATTAACTCTCAACAGTTTTTGAGATTTTTGCAAGACGGATGTTCTTTTTTTCGTAACATTCTGCGCATTATTTCTAAAATAATAACATTTTTGTGATAAATGTGTCTATTTCAGGTTTTTTGCGCGATATATTGCTTCAGATAAGAAAAATGTTGTTTTAAATACCATAATTCAGGGAAGAAAACCATCGATCACCGGTGATCGAAATTCAAGGGAAAGAACTGAAGAGAGTTAAGAAGACTCGCATGAGCAAAAATCTTGCTTGTGGTGATCTTTGGATTACTAGCTGAGGAAAGAAGATAACAACAGATTTGTCTTTGTGACATGTTTGCTGCTATTCCTTAGGAGAATACAGCACATAATTCAGTGTCACCCATAGCTTATCCATTTTCCCCCAGCATGCTCTAGTGTTGATCAGTTGAAATGGCAGGCCATCAGGCCTGTTGTGGCTTAAAGTTTCATCAGCCTTTCGATTTGCCGTACATTTTTTGTTGTTATTGTTGGTCTCACTCAGTTTTCTTCAAACACTGACTTTTACAGATGTTTTCTTCTCATACAAGAATTAACTGTGTTTTTGTCTCCAGATCATTTTGCATTCCAGCTGAGCAGAAGGCGTTTTTTCATGTAATAGTACTAACATTGCTTTAAAGCAAAGCCTTTGTTGAATATGTATTGCTCATAAAACAAAACTGTTTGGAAATGCCCATTGCTCATAAAGCAAAGCCATTATGAAATGCCTTTTGCTTATAAAACAAAGCTGTTTTGAATATGCCCGTAGCTCATTAAAAAAAGAAGCCGTTTTGAAATGCCCATAGCTCCTAAAACAACAGGGTTTTGAAATGGCCATTACTCATAAAACAAAGGGGGGTTGAAATGTCCTTTGTGCGTGAAGCAAAACTGTTTTGAAATGTTCACTACTCATAAAACAGAGCCAATTGGAAATGTCCATAGCTCTGAATTTGTTATGTGTTTTTGTAAGGGCCAACTGGTGAGTTGATTTTAACGTGGTGATAGCCCTGATGTGGCCCTTTGCGGTCGGCTGGGCTATAAGCAACATAAGCAACATTATCTTGTAAGGGCCAGGGGTGTTTCAGGTGGTCAGCTACAATGAGTACGACACAATGCCTGGAACATGATAATTTACAGATTTTTTGAAAATGCAAATCATAGATGAGAAAGGCATCTTAAAATTGATAGTCTTTTTATTCGTATTGGTTATATTTTGGGATTTGGCAAATCAGCGTGAGTTGTAAAAGTTTGGGAAACATGTGGGAGTTGTGAAATGATTTTTCTGATAACAAATCTTGCAAAGGCAGGTGGGATCCTTCATTTAGAGGAGAATTTAGAACAGAGGCAAATGCAAACATTGCAGAATAACAAGTGCTCAAGAGAGGAGGGAGGGGGTAGAGGCGAGAGGAAAATGGGAAGGTTAACAATATCCCTGCGTATGCGTGTAGCGTGAGTTCCCCCTCCAGCACACAACCACTCACACTAAAACCCCTGCCTACGTAGTGATTTTGGCATTTTTGGTATTTATTTTATGTGTTATGTTTGGTCCGTGTTTATGAATGTATTTTCAGAACTCTAAGAGATCCTGCGTTGAGACAATGCACGAACAAATAAAGTAACCAAAACACACAGAAATAAAAACAAGTGCAGAGTTTGCCGATCAGTGTTTAGTAATGGCATGAAGACAAATTGATGCAACAAAGCACTCACCTAATATACTTATGGTTATGGTGCTTTTCACTATCAGTTATTATCCGTTTTTAAACAGTTTCACAGAATTTGGGCTTCAGATATTTTGCGAGTCAAGTGCCTGTGTGTGTGTGTGTGTCACTGAATCAGTCGAATTGGTTGATTTGTCATTGTAATCAAGAACATCTTCAAATAGACGTTCCTCATCTTCCGTATCATCTCCACTGTCGATCGACTCTCCTTCATTATCAGAACCGCCTTGAATACATAAAATCAATAACTTGATAGCGAACATGAACTTTGCTTGAACTTAAGAACTAGGGCATGTCAGGCTACCAGGAACCCTCTAAGTTCTGGTGGGAGTTATTTCTCTTAGACGGTTAAAGTTTGAATACTAGAATTTATCGAAATAAGAACGCACAGACGTGTGCGCGCTGTAGACAACAGAGCTTCAGTCGGCGTACGGCACAAAGGTAGCAGAGCTATGAGCAACGCATGGAGCCGTGCATGCCGTAGGCTGAAAGTTAAAGTATGTTTATTACAGGACTTTTACTTGAGTGAGTAAAGGTTTTTTTACTCTTCTGTGGACCAGGTCCAGTCTCTGGAGGGCCAGGAACTGGCCAAAAGTCTGAAGATCCGCTACATTGAAGCCAGCGCCAAAAACAGAACCAACGTTGATGCAGCCTTTTATGAACTTGTTCGCATTGTCAGGTATGACGCGTCTCGCATTTCAGTGTTTTGAAACACGTCTGTGCATGCGAATGTGCTGAGTGTGTTTTGTATGTATGTGACATAATCTTGATGTGATCATTTATTTTCATGTGATATGATACAATGAAATATAATATGAAACAATGTAAAATACAGTAGAAGATAGTCTGATGTGGTATAACATAATATGATAAGATGTAATATAGTATAACCTGTATTTAAGAGGGGGGGGGGGGGGGGGGGGGGTCTGATGTGGTATAACATAATATGATAAGATGTAATATAGTATAACCTGTATTTAAAAAAGGGGGGGGGGGGGGGGGAGGAGCTTGAAAATGTACAGAAAGTAACAAGGAAAATGTAAGGCATGAAGGCAAGTCTGGGCATTGTCTTTCTGTTGTTGTAAGTTTCAGGCATTGAGCTTGCTGGCATTTAGTGTTGTCATGATAATTATGTTTGTATTGGATAACTTGTCACAAGTTCCTGAGTGATTGGATAACTTGTCACAAGTTCCTGAGTGCGTGCTATGTTGTCCTTTGTGTTTCTGATAATCCATGAAAAAAAATGTACGGTGTTGAAAAAAATCATTGAAATTTTGATTGGAAGAACCAAATGCCCATCTAATTAATGCAGGTAAATAAAAAACCTGATGAGTTGTAGGGAATAGGAAGGATGGGTTAGAGGAGACTTGAAAGGAGGACGCAAATTTCCAACCAAACTTTTCATTTTGTATAGGAGTTTTTCTCTCGATTTCTGGCACAAGTATGCTCATGAGGTAAGGCTGCTGCTTTCAGTGTGATATTCTAGACAACACAACTTCTCCAGAATTTGTGTTTACAGAATTTTCCAACTCGCAACTCATCACAGTCTTTTTTATTGATTTATTGGTCTGCAGAGAAAAACAAATCAAGAAATGCATCATAATACAAACAAACCAATAGAATCTGCTGAAAAGGGGAAATTTGCATGCACATTGACAAAATTGAGTGTTGGTCCCTCTGCATATTTGACATCGCAAACAGGGAACTAGCCTGTCAAAGAATCGGACTGCAATGCTCAAGGCAGACAGATGGAGAGAGAATTGGAAAGGTATCATTGTTGTCCACTTTCTTTCTGAGTTTAACAACTTGGTTCTTTATTTCACCACTGTTCTCTGATTCTGGTTTTCCTGTGCAGGAAATTCCAAGCAGAAGAGCGACCATTGTCGAAGCAGGAAGGGAAGAAACGTCGCCGACTCAAATGCACAGTGCTGTGAAGTTTCTCTCCAGTTCTGTTTTGTCATCATCTGTCAGACAAATAGTTTACTTCTTTTTTTTTAGCCTCCCCACAAAAAGGGAGGGGGAGCGGGGGAGTTAAGGGACAGAAAGAAGCTGTCAAGAAACTCTGGTGGGATTTTAAATGATTGAGCAGCAGAGCCTCTAGGTAATGGATGTTTCCAGTGTATCACTGTGCTGGGCATTTTTAGAAAAATGGTTGTTAATGATAATATCATGCTTAGTCACAATTGCCCACCAGAAACACACAAATTTAGGTTAATTGGTAATACACTGTCAAATATTGTACTCGTAGTAATCCATATTTTACATGAAACAATGTGAAGCATTTTTTTTATAGATGAATGATATCAATATATGCTGACTGGTGATTTTTATTTTTTGCTCTGTTACTTTTTGTAAGGTGGTGTTTTTGTTCTTATTTAAACATTGGTAGTGTTTCATATGAGTATATTTTGTTTATGCAAACTTTTTGCTTTAGCCTTTTTTTAACGTCTTTTTGCATCAGTGTTAGTGATTCAGTAGGTTTAAGATTTCATTTTATATACAAATATATTCATGACTTGAAAAGTCGAGTATCTCTGTAAAGAAAATTAAAATGGGATGGATGTTGTCTTTCTGACTGCAGGAGGACAAGCAGTTTACTGAACTTTGATGTTGCGTATGTGTAGATTTATTTCATACGTCATATAGATGCCAGCTTGCATTTAAGAAATAATTTTTGCTCAATCTCTGTCTTTGATTTCAGTGTGCATGTCTCAAACGGCCTGTTGTTTGTCTGTGGACAAGAACCATCATATGAAATTTCCCGTCTGGATGACGAGATGGAAATCTGACTAAACAGTAGTTTCATCTGATGGGTCTAGCTCATGTCAGAGGGGGGAAAAACTAAACCAGAAACCAATGGCTCTTCATCAGAAGAAAATTTTGGTTTCACATTTTCTTCTTGTTCATTTTTGTTTTCTTTCAGAAATGGCTTTAGCTTTTTCTTCTGACGCAAAGTTAAAAGCAGTACTGGTTTGGATAGAATTCTGATCTTGTTTTTTTAATCTTCTGTCTGTTGTTATTTAATTATTTTGGCTATATGACAATGCGAGGCTTGAAATTTTCACAGCTTTGTGTAGCTTTTACATTATCGGCTATCCTGAAAAGAAAAGAGGAATTTGTGAAGATCTTGTTTTGATTATCAGGCAACCAGTAGGAGAAGTAATGTGTTGTTACCTCTGCAGTTTTTGCAGTGTTTATGTCACTTAGCTGCTAAAAAGAGAGATGTGTGTTGTTGTCCTTTAGTCTACGTATTTCATTTTGTATTTTGCTCTTGAACTGCAATATTGTGTAAGGTCACATTCTTTTGGCTTTTTTTTTTTTTTTTTTGTAATTTGTACAACAGTAAAAATGTGATAATATTCTTTAAACAGTCATCTAATTTCAGTGAGACTGCCTTTTTTTCTCCATCACATATTCCACTTTTATGCATTTTCACTTTTTTTCAAAGTGCTTTCATTGTGATAACATATTTAAGTTTTGGAATGTGTTTGCACTCTGTGCATTTATTGTTTTTGTTTTGTTTGTTTTACATATGTATGTCTGTATATGTATGTACAAGCCATCTTACGTTTGCTTTATTTGTCTTCTGCATGTTGTTGCAAATGAACTCCGCTCGTGTGTCTGTACACACTGCCAAACTGAAGGAAACTGGAATCAGTAGAAACTATGATGGAAGCAGCAACTCTACAGTTTAATTCAGTTTCACTGTCTCTTTGAAGCTGGCCAGCGTGTTTCTTGGTCAGGGATCGGGCATAAAGGCAGTGGTACTACAGTTTCATGGAGAGTGGCGTTGTAAGTCATTTGATGCATAAAAAATTCTTAACTGTTCTCTAGAGGGACATGATAAGAAGTTCTATTCCACCATCATCCCTCTTTTCTTTCAGCCCTTGTTTGCTTGTAATTTCGAATAGGCGGAACTTTTTTTTCCCCTTCTTTTGCTTTGTTTGGTTTGTTTGTAGGGAGCAGACATTGATTAGTGAATCATCATAGGGTGCTTGTGGGGAAAGTGGTTTGTTTTAGGATCCAATCAGGTAGGTCTGATCTTGTCTGGATTTTTTTTTCTTCTTGTGTTTAATGGTGGTCTTATTTCTTTGTTTCTGGTTCTCATTGTGTGCTCTCGCAAGCACTCTAGCACACCCTGTCGTACCCCCTCCCCACCCTTCCCCTTTCCACCCTTCCACCCCTATCTACCCCCACCCTGTTTCCTTCACCCTCTATGTATGAGCCACACGTTGGCTTATCCAGCTGTGCTGCCATTGATTGCAGTCCATAAGTACCTTTACATTTCAGGCCGTCATGAAGCCGTCTGTCACACTATGCCCAGCTCTACCATTGAATCAACTTGGCAGTGATCAATGGTACCTGTTATAGTTTCAGTGCATGTCGAAACATCACTACTAAACCTCGTCTTCACAACAGCAGTGGCTTAGTCACTGAACCAGACTCTTGAGTGAGGGTCCTGCTCAGGACAGGACCCAGCTATGCCTCTCTCTATGTAAAGATGGAGATATACTTTATCAGCAGATTGAATAAGCTAGAGATGACAGTGACTAGTTTCTTCTGTGAGTCTGTGCGATTGTGGTTTAATTTAGAGATCACACATAGTAAATGACAGTGACAGTTTCTCTTCCTTTCTTCTGTCCTGTGAGATGTGGTGGCTTGGTGTTCATAGAATTAAAAATTGAGCTGCTCTCCTCATTTGCCATTTTTGTTGAGGCTGCTAGAGCTACAGAACTTAGAATTTGAGGTGTTTTTGTTATTTCTCTGTGGTTTCTATTTGGATTTATACTGCTCTGCTTCATACTGTATTTCATTGAAAGAGTGTGTAGCATTGTTTTATGTTGTTTTTATTTTAAATTTTCATGATGTACATGATGTCAAAAAAGATTTATAGAAAAACGATCTGATGGATTCTCAAGAAAAATTATGAAATGGCTGACAGTCTAGTTCTGTCAGTGTGATGTGCTTGGTCTCTCCAGTTTTCCTTTCAGACTGCAGTGGCAATATGATCACATTGTACTTGAAAGCACACTCGTTTCATATCAAATATGCATGATTGGATTGCCATTTCCTCTTGCCCAAACATTTTGGTTCTTTTTTTTTTAAAGATTATTTCATTGGTAGAAAGGGTATTTGATGGACATATTGATCTATTGAATGTCTTGCATATCACAGTCGTATCGTATCCCGTGGACATCAGACTTGGCTAGTTGTGTGGTGATGCCCCTGAAGAAAGTTAGTGTGCACTAAGAAGATCAACAGGTACATCAGTCAATAGCACAAGTCTGTCACTCTGTCGCACCTGCCAGTGTATCTGGTCCTGGGAACGACGTTTAATATGGCCTGAGCATAGCTGCCAACCCTAAAAAATTTGAATGGATTGTACCTAATTTAGAAATCATTCCTGAAATTCACAAATTTAATGAAAAAATCTGTTGTTTTTTTTTCCTTTCTTTTTCTTTTTGCAATGTGGGGTTAGGGAATATATTTTTTATAGGGATGATTAAGTTTTGAAGCATAAAGCCCAAATCATGTTTTGGCGTCATATACTGTACCATGTCAGACCATAGCATTCAACGGCAGTTAGCCAGCTCTGTCAGGCCAAATTTTATCCGTGGCCAATGCAGTCATAAGACAGTCACATGATGTCACCCCACTTCCGCCTCCGGAAGAAGCCGGTGTCAACTTCTTCTACCTTCATTCACCTTCGGCCTGCCGTCAAAGCAAGATAAGTCTTGTGCTCTGTCTCGCCTAGATTCTTATGGTCATATGTATGGAGAATGCATTTTCTTTCTAAGTCTTTCATTTGTCCAGTGAACCTTGAGGGAGTTAGAAACAATTTCAGTCAAAAGCTGACCTGTCCCTTCTTCAGCCAGCCACCCCTTCCTCTGTATTCCCAGGTTTTCAGACTTTGACTCCAGAGGGTTGGTAGCTTTGCCAGGGGCAGATAATAAGTCCAGCACTCGAGATGTCTCATCTGTCAGTGTATCCAGCCCTTAAAGTTAGGTTGAGCACGGTCTGTGAACTACCACAAGTCTAGCTCTCACTCTGTCGCATGGCTTGAGAAAGAAGGCCAGTCCAGCACTCAGTCTGTGCCCCACCTGTCATTGGTGCTGCAGCAGACCTTGCCTCTGCTGGAGCTGAACAGGGTTACTGCTGAGCATTTGGGCATTGTAATGGATGAGTCCTAAGTAGTGCTGGCGTTTTGTGTTTCCATGAGCGGTATAGCATTGGATACCGACATGGAAATAATGGTGTTCAATGCGTATGTTCTTATCGACTGCATGTGAGTAGATGAGAGTGTAAACGAGCGAGATGCAAGCAGTATAGAATTAAGGATAGATAGCTAGATTGATTGATTGATTGATAGGAATAAAGAAAGAAGACTTGAAGGAGTTCATGTCCTTACAGTCTGCACTGAAGGTGTCCTGCTAGGGTTTGAACCTTAGTCTAAGAGTCCAGCACTTAATCATTTGGCTGCTGCTCTGATCTGAGGAACCAGTGTTATTCATATCCATACTGGGTACTTTGGAGATAGGGAGAAGGTCAAGGAGGATGGGGGCAAAGAGATGGAGCAAAGGACTACCAGTTTGGGGGATAAGAGGGGTCAGTGTATATAGTTATTCAGTAGTGGTATGGTGGGGGGGGGGGGGGGGGGGGGGGGGGGTGTTTAGTGAATTTGTACAAACCATATGTGTGTGTGTGTGAATGGTGGGGACTTGGTTCCCTTTAATAAACAGAGTAAGCTAAACTGAATTGCAAACTCTCAGATGTGCATTTTATTCAGCAGGAAATGCAGCATACACCTGTCATGTTTGAAGTTTCCGTTTGTTCCAGTATATAGCACGCCATCTTTACTTTTTCGTTTTTCTGTCATCTTGAACAATTCCTATCCATAACTTGCTTTTTTTTTTATCATTAACTTGCCAAGTGCTTTCGTTGGATTGTGTCTGGAATATTCCCTGATAATGTGAAGGATAAAGAACATGTGATTTTCTTTCTTTATATAGTGGACTGATGGAGATACGAACAACAAAAAGTATCTGCTTGATTGTATTTTGTCATGAGTTTGTTTTGCCCATTGTGTTGCCTTGATGATGGTGAAAGCCAGAAAACCATGGACTGAGAGTGCTGTCAAACAGTTTTGCATTATGAATGTAAAGCATGGAAAGATTTGGCAAACCTCTCTCCTCCCACCACCCACCCCCACCCCCACCACACACTTGTTTTTGTTTTGTGAGATAGCATGAATTTTTGACACGGTTTGATCTTTTGCTATGTCAAAATGTACATTTGAAACAAATGTTTAATCTCATTCTTTGTCATACTGTTCTTTATCAGCCCCGGCTCTTACTGTTTTTATTTTTGTATGAAAAGCAGAAACTATGTACAGCATGAAACCATCTGAAATCAATTAGAAGAAAAATGTTAGTAAGCCTTACATATTAATTCTTACTTGCATGGCAGATGATGTGCACATGTTGTTTGCAGTATTATAGATTTTGATGTTTCTTTTGTAGCGCTTGTCATTAAAAAAGACGAGCATAGTTGTATAGTTGTATGCCTTTTGTATGTCTTGATCATTTGTCTGATTTTTGTCATGCTGTAATGATGATATTAATAATGTGCATTTCTTGTACTTAATCTTTAGTCATTTGCACTCCAGGAAATCAGGCTTGCATGCTGTCACAAATATAACATAGATGTACAGATGCGCACATGCACACATGCATGCACATAGCGCACACACTTGCGCATGAGCACCTACACATGCACACACACATGATCACGCACGCATATGTGCGCACACACATACACACACACACACACACACACACACACACACAATATAGGGGAGTGAGCAAAGAGGGAAGAAATGCTAGTGGTTCTATGGTGTGGATACTGGAACTAGCAAAAGAGCAGTTTGGGCAGATGTTTGAAAGATGACAAAGATGCTGGATGGCAGACCGTAAAGACTTGCCTCCAAATACAAATAAGTGTATGACTGTTTTGAAGCAGAGGTTAGTAATAAATTCAGAAAATCAGCCCGGCAGAACAGAAATTGCATGGTGTCGTGTGTATTTCGAGGAGATCAGAAAGATCAGATAGAGCAGAATCAGTGAGAACTTTGAAACAAAGAAGAAATAAGGTAATTTCATGGAAGTGATACTTTGTTGTCATTTATGGTAGATACAGCATGTTCAAAAGCCGACTGAAAGGAGATTGGTTCGTTCATTCCATTGTCACATGTGGTGAAAAAGCTTTAAATCAATTATTTCTACCCTGTATCTATTTGTCCATAGACTTTTGGTGAGTGTAATAACCTGCATTTTGGCTGCTTACATGTGAAAACCATTGAAATAACTGGTATGCTTGTCAGGTGTCATGGACTGAATATTCATTCCTTTTCAACACCACCACCAGTCTTTACTGGTTTTGGATCAAAATACCTGTTGAAAGATTTGCATGTATTAAAAGGTTCTGTTTCACAATTGTGTCTTCATGTGCAAATATGAATTGTCATGTACAGAGGTGCAAGAAAATGGTAAGTATTAAATTACAGAATGTAATTATTGCAACCATAGTAATACAAGTAAGTACATGTTGGTAAGTCCTAACTCTACACTAATGCTGGGCTCATCGTTGCTACACTGGAGCGCGTTTCCTTGCTAATGACTTACTGTTACGTTTCTCTGTATCATTTAGTGTTTTCCTTTTGGAAAGATTAGTCTGAATATTCAAATGCTATTTGATCAGACAACAGTGCTTTGGATGAAACTCCACTTGTAAAAAAAA
This sequence comes from Conus ventricosus, assembly GCA_018398815.1. Classification (NCBI taxonomy): domain Eukaryota; kingdom Metazoa; phylum Mollusca; class Gastropoda; order Neogastropoda; family Conidae; genus Conus; species Conus ventricosus. The sequence continues at coordinate 62,126,510 of CM031610.1, forward strand.
TTTTTTTTTAAGTTGTCTGTCATAGGAAAAGTTATTTCACTTGTGCATTAGTGGCCAATTCTATCCAAGTTAGCAGACCTTTCCAGTGGTCTAAAGGATCAGTGCTAGATCAGTATGTGATTTGTTAGTAGTTCCTGTGGTGTTCTTGCCCCCCCCCCCCCCCCCCCCCCCCCCCCCCCCCCCCCCCCCCCCCCCCCCCCCCCCCCCCCCCCCGTCTCTGTATATGTATCATTGATGAAGAATTCCATATCGTCACAGCACAGCTACTGTGTGGGTCTGTTCTGTCGTTTTGCACTGATCTGTGTAAACTAATCGATGTTGCTGCTCGGGCCAAGTCTTCCAGACACACTGGATCCGCAAGGCCGAGAAAAGTGAATACAACAGTCTGTGAAAGCACCAGGGATTTGACACAGTATGAATATTTGCTTAGAGTACTGCACCAGATTTGTACAAAGTACACTGCACGCTGCACAGTTAGTTTTGTATTCCCACCATAGCATGCGTGTGTCCTGTTGAAAAGCACAGGTGTCTGTCTGAAATTTGCAATTTTTTTTTTCTGACGGGAGTTTTTGCATTTCATGCATTAACTTAATGCTATCTGCATAAATGCACATTATGTTCTTGAAGTCTTGTTTTTTAAGCTAGAATCATGATTACTTTTTCTTTTTTTTATAAACCAAGCTGGACTAATTATACACCAATGTTCGCTACATTACATGAATGATCAGTTATGATCTGAGTAAAAATGTGTATAAGATTGTTGTTTATGTGAGAAGGAAATCCATCATTATGAAACTTTCTTAAATCCAGTGTGTGACATGCGCTCTCGGTGTATGCATGTGTGTGTGTGTGTGTGTGTGTGTGTGTGTGTGCGTTTCCTAACTTTGATATTACTTACATGAATCCATGGTTTTTATCTGATCTTCCTAATTTGGCATGGTGACTCATTAGCACACTAGGCAGATCAAGAGTGAATAACCTTGTGATAGACAGTCGTAATAGTGGCATTTTTTTCATTGCAACAAAATATGCATCTATATAGGGAAGCGAAGTGATGTCAAGATTCAAAGTGGGTCGTATAGGAAAAGGGGAGGGGAGGGGAAGCAGAAGGGGGATGGGGGACAGTAAAAGGGGGGGGGGGGGGGGGAGTAAAGGAGGTAGGGGTTTGAGGGAACAAAGGGAGGGAGAACACACACAGGGGAAGGGAAAGGTGGAGGAAGACAGTGGAAAGAGAGACTGGAGCGAAAGGGGGATTCAGGGGAGAAGGGGGGGGAGGGGGGGGGGGGGCGGCAAGAGAATGGGATGGGAGCTAACGAGGGGAAGGGGGGCATACAAATCCACAGTTCCCTACTAATCTCCAAATTGGCCATGTGACTCATTAGGGTATATGTGCTTCAAGAGGGAATCACTTATATACTAGATGGTTGCATTTTCAACGCAGCAACAAAAAAAATTGACTATTTGATGAAACAAAACAGTATAAAGATTAGAAGCGAGTTTAAAGGAAAGGGGGGAAGGGAATGGAGAGGGAGGGGGGAAACAAAAAACGGGGGTAGGGAGAGGGGCATGCATTGGAGGGAAGAAGGGGAAGTAAGGGTGCCAGGAAGTGAGGGGGTGGTTAAAGAAGGGATGGGGGTTGAAAAGGGGACAGGTGGGAAAAGGGAGGACAACTTGTAAAAGTATATGTGCAGGAAAAAAAAAAGAAGAAAAAAGATTTTAGGGTTTAGTACTGTGCAATTCTATGAAAATCTGAGGACTTCGATCAAGTGCCTCCTCTTTGGTCAATTAATTCTTGATGCGTCCAGCTTGGTAAATAGCGACTCCTTTATGAATGAATTGCTATTGCCTTCTCTTTTGCTCTCCAATTGTTTTATAGACAAGATGGTCGTATTCCTCCATTTTGAGTTTTGATCTGGAAATAGTCATTTCCTTCGTCCTCCAATTTGTTTTAGGATCTGGAGGTATTTTGTAGGGCCTGAAGATGTTATTTTTCCTCACCCATTTGTTTTAAAGGTCTGTTGACGTTCATTTTCCTCCATGTATTTTAGGGTCTGGAAATACACATTTTGCTTCTTCCATTTGTTTTACAGTCTGGAGATGTGCGAGCCCTCCGGCATTTGTAAAAGGGTCTAGAGATGTGCATTTTACCTTTTCCATTTGTCTGGGGATGTTGCTCAAAGTGGTGGAGTTGCAGAGATTATTGAAGTATAAGAACATGCGTAGGTTCAGAATTTTAGTTATTATAATTAAGCTCTCGTGTACAAGTTCGTAGCTTGTTAAGATTTAGTTCAGTTATAGAGATACGTTTCCGAGTTCTGTTTGATTCGAAACATACAGTAGCGTCACGCACAGACTGCCATAATGAAGGAACTTTCAAAAGTCTTGATTGGGGTTTACAGCCGAGGTATGAAGACTAGGTCAGGTATGAAATTAGCATAGCTGACTGCATTGAGATTTAGCTTTGCCCCCTAGGTATCTTCATGCTATCGTTATGTAAAGCAGGCATTTGTAAATCATACATGCATGATCTGAACGGTCAGGCAAGGCTGGTACTGGGGCGAGTAGTCCTGGTTTTTAAAATTGCATAACATTTTGATGTGTGAGATAGGATGATGTTCCAAAAAAAAAATTTTTTTAATTACAAGTGCAGCTCAGTTCTCAGTGTCTGCAGTAAGTGTGCTCTACACAGAGAAATATTAGTATTGTCAAATTACTGGCAGCAGATGTTTAGGATGTCGCATCTAGTATTGTTCTTTTTTTTCCGTAGAACCGTTTTGTGATGAGGTTTCGCCCGTCTGTCTTGAGAGACCAGGTACGAATGTTTAATCAGGTTTAAAATCATTGAGTGGTTTTAACTAATGTCATATCTCAACCAGACAATCTTTGATTTATGTTTTGGATTCTTTTATGCAGCATAACAAATTTTTTACCTTGCCAACAGACCTTTTTTTTTTCTTTCCATTTTTTCACCACTTCTTGTCCTCATCTCTCTATGGGAGGGGTCAGCACATGCATCCAACAACAGTCCCTGTGAACCTGCCAGTGCTGAAGCCTTTGACACAGTCCTCCCCATGGACAGGGAAGCAGAGAGGAGTCTCCTCATGAGCAGGGCATGAAAGATCACAGAACCCACATCCCACAGGGTTGCTTTTGTGTCTATTAGTGTGCTAAACAAGCGCTTCAATCGATTGTGAATCGTAAGTAATAAAGGAAAGTTTGAAAAGAGTATGTGAATATTTTTTTTCAAAGAGAAATCCTAAATTTTTGTGGGTTTTTTTTTCTTTGTTTTGCACGTGCATGCGCATGCGTGCGAGTGTGTGTGAAAAGAATCAGTTTAAAATATAGGATAATTCACATGGTGCAGTGCAAGTGCATGTAAAAGAAGATTTTTAGGTCACAGGGACATTGACAAGTTAACAAAAAAAAAAAGAAGTGTCAAAATCTTGGTAGAATCCCCAAAACTGCATTGCAAGAATTTTCTCTTTCATCTGTGGTGAATTTTATTTTTCCCCCTAGTATTTTATTATTTCATCAAAACCATGTTATTTTGTTTCGGTTTCAAAAGGTGTTTTGTTTTTTCTTTTCTTGTCGTTAAGGTTCCTCTTTGTTCCCATTTTTCCGAACATATCAAGGTTGATGTTTTTTAATCTAAAAAAAAATCCTGATAAATCCCGAGAGCCAATGCTGCATATTGAACTGCTGGAAGCAGTCATCTAAAGAATGAAATGCCATGCATGGATATTGCTTTGATGTTGTGAAGCATGACAAATCCTATTTTTGTACTTGATATTTTATAAGAACATCAGTCAAAATATTCGCAGTATACATGCCTTCAAGTTTGTAATAATAAAAGTGTACTGTTCAAGGTGTTAGAGCTGTGATGTTTGCAGTGAATGGAAATATCCCACCATTTTGCTTGGCTATATTCTTGGACTTGCATTTACTGGATACTGTCTGGATGATTACAAAAAATATTTGTTGAATTTTTTTTTCATTCCTATCAAAATATAATTCTGTGTATTTCAGATAATGTATAGCTGTTGGCTTTTGTTCTTTTTTTTTTTATTGCTCGTACTCATCTGTGTCAGATATTTTTTTATGGGGAAGGGCGAGTGTGGAGAAGGGGGTTGGGGTGGGATGGAGGTGGTTCTTGTCTGGCTTGCTAAAACATGGATTTAGCCTGGTATCTCTGCAGACCATGGAAGCTTCATTCGTGAAAGAAAATGGTCATCTTGTTGTGCATGTATACTTGGATGACAGAACTGAAGCACAGAAATAGCTGATATGTTGTACGAGTTGGTGTTGGTGAAAATATCGTTTGGAACAAAAGAAGGGGCCCTGCACTTGAACACACGCTTATCTCTCCCATCAAAGACAATGGCAGTAGTATTTTTGAAACTGTCGTAAATGGTGTCCACATGCAAAGTTGGCATATATTTCAACAAGGTTGATGGAAGGAAGCCGACTTCCACAGGGACATTCTCGAGTGGGTTTTGAGTTGGAGACACTCCCGAACGATTGATTTGCGACACTTGCACAAAATTTACAGTATCCCCTCCCTCCGACACCTGCACAAAATCTACAGTATCCCCTCCCCTCCCGACATTTGCACAAAATTTACAGTATCCCCCCCCATTTCTTTGTTGTGAAATTTTAATGGGTTTCTGCCATGGCCAGCTAGAAATTATATTGAGACTATTTTCCAAGACTGACATCGGAGAAGTGCAGAAATAAACACCTTGTCCATCCTCGTGCATGAACAGGGTGACCTCGCACCATTAGTTTTCAAAGAAAAAGAAAAAGAAAGACATGGTATGTGAAATAGGAAGAGGCACCCTGTAAAACATAAAACAGCAGATGGCCCGTAATTAACCCACACCCCTGCTGACTTGCAAGGATTCTGAGCCGCAGTGTATGCTTTGGTTATTCACTTGCTGTGGAAGAAATGGAGCGATTCCGTTTGTTCCATTTGTTTTCTATCTTCTCAGGATGCGTGTTTGTTTTTTTTTGTTTTGTTTGTTTCGTTTGGGTTTTTTCTGTGTCAATCAAATGGAGAAATAAATATTTGTGCACAAGCATTTGTGTGTGTGTGTGTGTTACAGACTGTGTAGACGTGTAACATCTAGATGCTGTGGTGTAATGATTCATGCTATGGGCTTCAAGTCATGGGCTCTTGTTCCATAAGAGGCATACTTGCTCGATTCTTCAGTGACAATCGATTCCCCCAGAGTGCTTGTGCATGTGGGAAGACTGGAACCAAGCAGTTGAGTTTAATCCATGTAAATGGATGCATCCTGAGAGCGATACGCACGCATCCTGAGAGCATTGCTCAAAATTTCCTAACCAGCACAGCAGGTGTCAGTATCTGTCAGTCCTGGTTGATAGCAGGATACTGTAAAATGAAGAGTGGAGTTCCGTCTTGTCATGTAATCTTGGACCAAAATGGAACACTGTCTGTCTCATTTATGAAAAAAAAAAGGCCCTTCATGCCCTGCTCTCGTGGTGGCTTCAGTTTCCTTCTCCTCTCCATGTTCACATCTCTGGGAAATTCATGTCAAAAGTCTGCAGTGCCAGCAAGTTTGAGGGAACCGGCATAAGATGGACATGGATATAGACACACCCTCCAGCAGGGGGACACAATGAGCCTGGCTTTCATGACTGAGCATGCAGTTATTGTCAACTGGGGCTTCCTGAATGGCATCGGTATCGCTGAACAACAGCACAGTGACTCGGCAGCATTTAAGGGTCTCCTCAGATTGGTTCCCTTCAGTCAACCTCTTAGAGAACCGCCAGTACCAGACTGCGACAAAACAAGCTTGGGGCTTGCCATATATGGGGAGCCAAAATGACCAGCTTGGGAGTGAAGAAGATTGGAGGGCGTGGCTAGAGAACACACGCTCGCTGAACGGGCCAGAGTATTCAACAGGGATCTGCTGAGATGGACTACAGTACTGACAATAAAGCTAAGTAAAAAATAAAATATTTCAATCTGTCAACTGAAAATAAAGCTACGTAAAAATCAAACATTTCGATCTGTCACTCTCAGCCTGTCTGTCACTCCTCTGTCACTCTGTGCAGATCTGAAATTGACAGCAAAGACCTTTTATTTACAGGAAATGCTACCAACATCAATTGTCCATCTTCATAACGGGCCTCCTTATCAACCATATAGACCATGAATTCTTTCCCCATTTGTAAAGAATTTTTCAGACACGGATGAATGTGACAATGTAACTTCTAATACACACCTTCAATTTGCTATCAATGATGTTTTCCTTTTTATCGTTTAACCAAAACTGGAAAACATGTCATACAAAGCATTTTCGAATAGTAAACATTCTTTTAAATAAAACTCGACATCATGAACAATACAAGTAATCAGACCCTATACTAACCAATACTAGACCATCCATAGAAGTTGTCTATAGGTTTCTTTAAAATGGATAATCTAGTCTTCAATGATGGCTTAGCACAAGTTAACCAAATGACTAATTTGCTCTGTGAGCAGACAAGCGTTCTCAATCCACATCAAGTGGCGAACAGTGGATTCTGAGACTGTTAAAGTCATGTACTAGCAATCTGATACTCCCTATGTCGTCTTCCATCTTGAAGGTTCTAGAAGAATATCACAAATATACAGACTGAAGACGCGATGTGGGAGAACAAAGTAACAATCACAATACCAAAACCATGCCCATGCTACAATAACCAGCACAACATGTGCCCTGTATCATTCTCATCTTCTTGTACACAGTTGTTTAGCCATTCAACTTCCAAGTTCCCAACTGTGACACCAGTCCAGGAGGAAGCCATTTAGGCAGGCAGGTTCTTGGCCGATTTCTTCTGGGACAGGTTGATCTTGTCGCCCATGCTCAGAGCCATTCCCTGCAATCAGAACCAGTTCCTTCACTGACAAGACAATCCGTGCTAGTAGCCGTCTGCAGCGAGCAATGCATACATCAAGGGGGAAAAAATCTTACGGCATGCCAAGTGTAATGTTCTTGAGGAATAAGGAACCATTCTCATTTTCTGCTTTTTAGCTTATCATCTTATATCTATTTCTTTTTTTACTTTCATTTTTTTCTTACAAATCAATTAAGAGATATACCATCCTATAAACAGTCACTCCACCATTACCACATGCATACACACACACACATGAACACACACACATACACCTTCATGCACAGGCAGACACACATATGCATTTACATGTGCGCTCGCACACACATGCAGATGTGCACGCACACACACACGCGTGCACATGTAACTCGTTACAGTGCAGAGGACATTAGCTATGTATCGAAGGTCTGATCAGCATGTTGGTTCAATGCACAGGTCAGGCACCTGCTAAGTCTGGTCCACGAGACCTTTCTCAAATCTGTTCTGTTTAGTTCTTCATTCTTTCAGTCATCTAGATGTGAACCTTGTGCACTGTGTTCTCATGGCTTAGCAGACTGGGAGTAGCACACACAGATAGGTTCACACACAGGGACATCTCTTTGATAAAACTGAAACTCTAGCTCATGGTTCCCATGGTAAATGTCATTCATAAGAGGTGAAGGCATGCATTAAACTGGAAGCCATGTGTACAAACGATACTGTGGGATTACGCCATAAAACTTATATCTCCTTTACTATTCTTAATTCTGGTGCAATCTCTGCCTTGGGGGGGGAAAAAAAAACCCACTGGACTCTTTACAAGTATGCACATGATACCGACTTGTCGCATGAACTCTGCCCCTCCAGGCCTCTCTTATCTTCCTGCATCCCTACCCACTCAACTCACATCCAGTCCTTACCTGGCTCTTGGCTCTGATGCGGACATGACCCTGCACTGGTGCATCCTTGCCCATGTGGATGGCTTTCTCTATGGACAGATTGGCCAACACATCCTCCCCAAAGATGGAGCGGGCGTACATGTTGGCGGCCATGAAGCCACACTCTCCCGACAGAGCCTACATGAAGCACAACAATCAAATTCAATCGTCATCAAGCTGAGGGTAAATGCATGTCACTTGTACAGCTCTTACAGAATTCACATTCACATTTCACCAACAGCTGTAAAGGCAAAGCGAACACTAAAAATCCTAAGTTTGTGTAAGCAGCTGTGTAACCTTATTGTAGATTTTGTGTATTCTATATTAGGTATTAGGTAATGTGCACTGACTTTGTCCATTCCAACATGTTTCTAAAAGAAAGCTTTCACACTGATTTTGTTTTCTTCTTCCTATGCCAAGTTAACATATGTGAACACTACCCCATTCAACTGTATACTTAACAACATAGTTTCCATATTGCTTTTGTTTCCTCTCTCCAGAGTGAATGGAGCTTCTGTGGACACTACACCATTCCATCCTGTTTCAGCATAAACGTTTTCTCATTTGTTTTGTATCCTCTCTCCTGTAAGAACTGAATCCATGTCTACATTCTGCCCATTCCATCTTGTTCCTACATGGGAAGCTTGCCAACACTTTGTTTCCTTTACTCCTCGAAAATACTCTGCTCATTCCATCCTCTCCTAACAAAGAAGTTTTCCCAAAGATTTTGTTTTCTCTCTGGCTGTAAAGTGACTCCATGTAAAATAACTGCTCATTCTATCCTGTTCCAATGAAGCAGTTTCCGCAAACATTTTGTTTCCTCTTTCCTTTGTTTCAGCGTTACGTGGACATTGCTGAAACAGCAGAGTCCCTTGGCATCTCTTGCTTCAACTTTCTTCACTGCAAGATGAAACTTAAGTATTCCGGGAGTCTGAAATCTACCATGACCTTTCTGCTGATAAGCCAGTTTATGTATAAACGCACAAAATTTTAGCTCTCTGTTTTGTGAGTGTGTGTCTGAATTCTGGCTAGTTAGTATTCTAAAAATTAACGAGAGAAATCACCTTACAACAAACAAAACGCTCTTCTGCACAGTTTACCCTATTATTCTCACCTCAGTTTTTTCAGCCATCTGAAAATAACGAAGGACGGTAAAAGAGCGAGCAAGTGATTTCGAAATGTGGTTAAAGAACAAAACCAGCTGAAAAGATCTGAAGATGGCATTAACAATGTTTAGTTGTTTTTTTTAAATGTAGTTTTACCATCTTTATACCCACCAATAAGACATGGCCTTTTCAGGACTGTCAAACTTACACAGGGAGAACAGCAGCTCAATAACAGAACACACTCCACAAAAGGAGCTAATAGCTTATGGGAAGATTGAAAGTTGTTAACAAAAACATTTTTCATTTAACAAACGCCCCAAAAAATAACTTTTTTTTTTTTTTAACTTTCAATTTCTTATGGAAGACAATGAACTGCCCAAGTTTACTTCACAATCTTTTTCTTTCTTCTTTCCCCCCCTTTTCTTTAAAAGATGCCAGACTCTCTAAAAGAGAAGCAAAGAATCAAAAGCCTCTCAGTGCCACTGACCTTTTCTGGAGTGAGGCACTTCATGTTGGTGCAGTTCATCACATGGTTAAGGTAGTCAGTGAGCTTGGTGATGTTGGTGTTGACTGTCACCTTGTTCTCCCACTCAAACTCCGCCCACATCTGCCGGAACTCGGTGTCTGTGCAGCTGGCCGGCACGATGTAGTCCATGATGTCGATGTGGATGTCGTTCAGCACCACACAGTTGCGGTCACTGGCGGCGCCCGTCACATCATACACTGTTACATGGCAGAACAGTATTATGAACCGCCCTGATATTTTTCTTCTTTTTTTTTTTTTAACTCTGTACACTTTTACCATGTACAACAGTCAAAACTGTCAAACTGTTCTGCATTTGTAGTTTCAAATTACTTAACAACATCCGATTTTTACCCAAAATGACAGAATATTACAATGTAAAGCTATAGCATATTCAAGAATGACAGCTAAAACTGTCAATCTGTCCTGAATTTATAGTTTCAAATTACTTACGGTAAATCTGATTATTTTTTTTCCCAAATGAAAGAATATTGCAATGCCAAGCTTTAACATTTTCAACAATGACAGCTTTCCTTTGATTAGTTCTCAAGAAAAATACCGAAATGTGAACTTGAAAATCTGACCACAAAATCAGAAATGCCAATTTCAAACCACCTGCATTCTTGAATACCATACTTCACATGATACTCCTTTCTTCAGTTAAAAAAGATACAAGAACATGAGAGATAGAGATGCTTTACCAATGTTTCCAAAGATAATTCCGTTCTCAGTGGAGGCAACCTTGATGTTGGCCTTGATGTTGCAGAAGTCGTGTGGGGCCAGCAACAGTGGCTGGGGTTTCTCCACCAATTTCAAGTCACCTGCAAACATTGTAAGGGAAGATGCATCAAGGTCAAAATATGCTGTGGCTAATAATGCCATACTGGTGAAAGATGAACGTAAGTGTCTTTTGTGCTGGCTTGCAAAGTTGACAGCAAAGAAAGAAGCCAAAGAACCATACATGCACCATAACTTAACGTCAGGAACGATAGCGGGCTGACCCATACCAGCGCAAGTAGTACTGTCAGGGAATGATAGTCAGTGGGGCGCGTACCAAACAAACACGAGGAGTAAAGTCCACAACAGTGGTCAGGGAACAGTACCATGCAAATACAAGAAGTAATGTCCAGAAAGATGTTTGAAATTTCATCCTGATCACAGAAGCTGTATTACAGGAAGATGAACTCAAAAGAATCCGGAGTTTCAAGTTTTCATTAGGCAAGAAAAAAAAAGTACGAAAAACAAGAAAAGTGTGAGTATGTTTAACACTGAAGGCAATCTGTAGACAGCATGAATAAGGAAAAAAAAAAGAAAAGAAATGGAACTGACTGCAGTGCCATGTGTCAGAGACATCTGCATGCCTTGTTTCTCGGATCCCGACTTGCTGTTTGTTAGTGTTCCCCAACTCAGCACTTCTTGTTTTAGCATCCAAACTGCGTACAGTATTCCATGAGAAGCATGAAACTCCCAGTTCAGTTACTCTCTCCTTGCCCTCTCCTCCTCTCCACTAGACTTTAAGCAATGGACTGAGTGCCAGTCTTTCTGGCAACACGACAAATCAAGGTGATCAACAGATTGTGTGAAGCACATGCTTTGCCTATGGTGAAAAGAGAACTGTCCCTGGCAAAATTCCATGAAAAAAAAAAATCATTTTAACAGAAAGCATGGCATCTTGGTACACCACTGGTTACACAATATGTCCCTATCCAACAAGAGTTTGATACAACATAGACCATAATGCCAAAAGATACACAAAACATACAAAGACTGAAAAAGAGACAGGTTGCAATGACAGAATCGACAGAACCGCAGCCGAGTTGGTCAAGCGGAGGAAGGGAAACAACCGGGGCTGACCGAGTGACAGACAACCGTAAAGGTGTTATTGTCTCCCTTGTCTAGTCGATCCTTAGGGGGGGTGGGGGGGGGGGGGGAGGATGCAGGAACGGGATCGACAGAACCACAGCCGAGTCGTTCACTGAAAGAATCACGCTCATTTCCTGGTTCACATTATTTCCACACCACCTGAGTTGCACACTACTCATGTGAGGGGGCTGAGTACGGTTTGCCGAGCAAGGGCTTGCTGTCACCTCAACAGAACCGCAGCCGAGTTGAGGAGACCCCGGAAAGAAAGAGAGCAAGAAGGGGAGAGAGCGTTGAAGAGAGAGAGGGCTTTGGTACACCATAAAAAGCACCGGCCTGCGAGTCGGAGAGATTGACGGGCGAAATCTTCTGAATCCTGGCTTTGCCACCCAAACACTTCATATACATTTGTCCCGTAAATGAAAGCATATGCAAGATCAACAAAATCAGCAGCAACAATCAATCGATTGCGAGAAAAAGTAAACAATATGTAGCTGCTTGGAGTGCACGAGGCTAGCAGGGAATATGGCTGCCGAGAAAAAGATGATCTGAGCATGCGCAAGGCAAGAGGCCCCTTCCGGGTTCTTGTCCGTACAGATTTCATTGTGTATGAGGCAGAGATAGCAAACTGCTGTCACTAACTGCATTAGTGAGCCACAGTATAGTATGTGTAATTAAATGGCACTGCATCTATGCACTTTCCTAGTCCAGATTTCCCACAGGAAAATCTTCCCCATGGTAAAAGTTATACAAACTGCAAAAGCAAAATGAATAATACATTACAACATACTTACCTAGGGTGGCCAGCTCCAAGGTAAGGTTCTGCAAGGTGTCGGCCGTCTGGTTCACAATCAGCACGTCCAGCACTATGTCATACTGATTCACATTCACATAGGCTTCGGCGTACACTGGGTCAGAAAAGCCTGTCAGCTGGGTGACCTGAAACATGCCAGCAGCATACCTGCAGATCTGAGGTCTTGTACCACACTACATCAACACCTTTATAACATCAGATCTGAACATTACCCTATAATCAAATTTTTCTTTCTTTTTTTTTGACATACTTCAATTACTTTTTTTTTTTTTTTTTAGCTCACTTTTCTCTACTCCTCACTCTTTCAGATCTCTCCTCTCCTCTTTCAAATTTTTTCAATTCTTCAGTTAGTTTCAATTCTGCTTTTCCAGTTCCACCTTTGCATTCATCACCCCCCCCCCCCCCCCCCCCCCCGGGGTTTCCTTTTTGCATATTGTTCTTTCGCTCTCCCCTAATTCTTAAATTGTTCCTCTGTGCAGCATCTCAGTTTCACCCTTTCCTATACTGCCCTATTATATGTTCATAAAAAAAAGTTATTGCAATAACTGACACAGAAAACAGGCGCTAGGCAATAGAAGTTTACACATTTGCTAACAAAGACGTGGAGGAAGTCCCCTGATCATGCTGACATTGTAATAGAGCATTTCCCTTTGAAATTGCAGACTTGGGGCTATTTCATCTTTTTTTTTTTTTTGAATCACTAGAGCAAAATTGGTAGAAATAAAGTATAGCCAAGATGAAAGTTACACTGAAGAGTTCTGACAACTTTTTTATTTGAACGAGCTTTGCCATATTGAAATGCAAATGATTCTACAAACTCATAGTGGGTTCAATCCTACCCACAAAACACATAAACCAACCAACCATGAATGCACACATGGAAGAACCGCAACAAAACTATTTTAGAACTGCAATATGGTAAGCCTTTCAATTCCACTGGAAAAGTGTGTCCAACATGCACTCAACAGTATACAGATGTGATGAATACCAATGTCTAACACGACTTCTGCAGCTTTCTCTTATTTCTATCAACACATGTGCTTATCCTTACTTTCTGAACACCTGTGTTGTTGCTGTTACTCTTAGCCAAAGGAATCCCTTGCCTGACAGCTAGTCTACTCAAGAGTCCTGACTCACCTTGCTCAACTTGGAGGACCCGATGGGGTCTGCATCCTTCTTGGAAGACATGCCCAGAGCCTGGGACAGTGTCAACTCGAACAGATTCTGCACACAGACACCAGCAAGGTCTGACATAAATGTATTCTACATCGATTTGAAAAAAAAAAAAAAATGAAGCATCATCAAACACCACACTTTGACAGCCTCATACATTCCAAAGTTCCACAAGGTTGTTGATTTTGAATTAAGTCACTTCTCAATATCACCTGTCATACCCTACAAATCTACACCATTTGAATGAAAAGCAGGTATAAAGCTTTTCCGCATGTTCTGTATGTCTGCACTGTTGCAGATTTGGAGGGAAAAAAAAAATATTCGCCTCACATGCTTTCCAAGTCCACACAAGTTAAGTTAAAATCAGTTACATCAACAGAACCTCAGATGCTCTACGTCTCCACATTTCACAAATCTCTAAATTATCATTTAACAACATACACAACTCATAACTTCTTTCTCTTCTTACAAACACCAACCAAAATACACACACACATCAATCCTTGTATCAAATATGAAAAAAAGTAAGAGAAGAAATCAGAAGAACTGTTCACTACAAATCACAAAATCAATAAAAGCCCTCCCACCTCTCCAGGCCCCATGTCAGCGCGGTTGAGGAGCTGAGTGAAGTTTATGGGATCGTCTGCTTGAACCTTCACAACCTTCTTCTCTGCCGCCTGAAAACAAAAAGACTGCCATGTCTTCCGTTACGAAACAAGTACACCAATAGTATGGAAAAAAACATACAGGAAAATCACTCTGTAGTTAACTCTCACCAGTTCGCTCCCTCAATACCCCATGACTACACTTGATACAATGCCCTCGGCATTTTCGATTGTCACTGTTTCAGCAGTCACAAATATTTCCTGTGGTCAGATTCTGTAAGTTTCAAAATCAAAATCTGAATATAGCCTTCAATCTGAGATGTTACAAACATATTTCCATTATCGTTTTACGTTTACGATCAGTAAACTGTCATAACCAAATTCTGAATAAAACTCAGCACCCAATATCCAAACTGGCAGGTTAATGCTTGTTTCATTTTTTTAAAATTCTAAATAAAATTGTAATCTGGTTCATCACTTTGGCAATTTCACTTTCCTTTAAATAAAAAAAAGGTGTTTTCTTTTTTCAAAATCTGATTCAATCATTTATCAATACAATCCATGGAGTCACAGACAATACAATTCACTGAATAATTTGTGCAAAGCAGGAATCTGAGAGGGAATTTCTCAAAGCAACAACTTCAACTATTCCTAAATTCCAAAGCAAAGAAGAGGACCCAGATTTCTTCAGCACTATCGTACCTCCTGAGCCGCTTTGTCCTCGTTGATCTTGGCTGCCAGCATGACGGACAGCGAGCCACGGCACCGATCGTTAAAAATCTCATTCATCAGATCAGAGCGCTCAGCTAGCACACGGAGGCAAGTGGCGATGCGGTCCACATCATCGTCGGTGATTGGCTGAAAAGGTATCAAAAAACATCAAAGGTTAAACATGACAAGGACAGTGTTGCACTGGATGTGATTTTCATGAACAAGTAGCGGAAAAAATAATTCAGAGAAGATCTTCACCTTTTTCTCTGTTGTAACTAATTTTCTTCTGTGTCAAGTATTTCATGGAAGGGGGATGGATTACCTATCCTTGTTTTCTTTTTTTTGTTATTATTCTGTTGTACATGAAAAATTTTTATGAACAAATTGATATGTGAAAGTCTAACAATTTTTTTGTTGTTGCTCATGACATGGGATGAAAATGCCGTTACATTTTTTTTTTTCTTACATTGCCAGTTTTCTTTTAAAATCACCCGCAAGTGATAGTGAAATTACTCTTTGTTTTGGTTTTCTGTATAGCACTGGGCCACAAGCACTGAGACAGTACACTCACCTTTTCCGACAGACCAGATTTGCCCAGATGAATGATTGTCGCCATGATTAACATCGCCTCTGCCACAAAAGACTGAAACAGATACACTGAAATGTTATACTAATGATCAATAGTAAACGAGTAAGTAAACAAACGTATCAATCAATCAAGCAGGAGAAACTGTGTTGTCTCATCTTTGCCACTTCAGTGGCACTACCCCAACATCACTAACTCTGCCTCCCCGTCCACAGCTACACCCTGGCTTGTCTCGTCACAGCCAAACCACCACCAGCAATCCACAGGGAGTAAAGTCATCATATCAGGCAATCCACTAGAAGAGACACTGCCCAGCTTCCGAGTCACTTCTGTGATGTTCAGCTGTGCCTGTTCTGATCCAACATACAAAGGACACCACCAACTAAACCTCCTACTAACGACAATACTGGCTTAGTCAAGGAACCAGCGTGAGTAAGCCTCCCCCTCCAGAAGTGCTGACACATCCGTCCTACAACAGTCCATGAACTCGCCAATTCCTGCAACCTCCACACAAACTCACCAAGGACACAGACGAGGACAGGAAATCGATGCTGAAGTTTTCATGAAGCAGGACACTTAGAGCCACAGAATTCAACACTTTCTTTCTCATGCCGATAAAATGAGGATGAGGAACATGAAGATGATGCTTTTTGAGTTCCATTTTAGTCCGAGACTTCACAGCAGGGCTGTACTCAACGCTTACATTCATACTAATCCCTGACATACAAGACTAAAAAAACTGACGGAAGTGCAGTATCGGTCAGGACATATGAGGAAAACTCTGACGCATCCACTGAGTGGATGAAACTGGACTTGTGTTTCCAGTCTTCCATCCATCAACCCCTATCCGAAAATGCCACTAAAAGCCTTGTATTTGGGTTGTACTCTCTCGTTTGTATTACTGTAACACTCTTTTGCCTTGCTCCCCATGTTGTCCCATATTTTGCTCATCCACATTTGACCATATTTCTCCATTGTTGCATTCTGTTCTCTGGTTCCCTGTTCAGCATAGGATCTCCTACGGAATTGCACCTCTCTTTTAAATCCTCCTGTCCTCAATATCTGACTTATCTGTCGCACTTCTATGTCCCATCCCATGAACTCCGTTCTGATGATTCTCGTCTCTTCCACATTCCTTTGTTTATACTAAAACTTTTGGTCAGCAATAATTGTTTATTAGGCCCCTTTTATCTGGAACAACCTCCAACATCACTAAGATACTCTGCCTCTCTGGCCTCTTTTGAATCAAACTTGAAAACTTTTCTTTTCCCAATCTGATTGATATATGTATAAATAAATATATGATGGTGGTGTTTCCAGGAGTATTCTACATGTTTGGATGCCTGTGTTTATTTATTTTACAGTAATAGTTTTTGGTTTGATAGTGGGTGATGGGTGATGAGCCATTGTGAGAGGGCGAAGCAGGATGGTGGTAGATGTGGATGTGGAGCAAGTTTGTGACAGCGGGCTGCGTTTTTGTGTACTGCCTGTAGTTCCAGTTCATTTGGCTTGTAATCTGATATGTGTTCTGTTTATTTCAAATGCCTTGGGTATTCAACTGATTAGGCGTATAAAAGTTTTTAATCATAACAATGATGATGATAAATATGACCCTATCGCAACCTCATCGCTGGGCATGAGCAGGTTGGGGCAGAAAAATCCCCCAAACCAATGGCTCTGTTGGGAACCGAACCCACAACCTGCCAGGCGGGAATCTGCAATGCTAACCACTGCACTAAGTACTCGCACACACCTGCACATACTCACATATTTGGAGACACATGAGATTGACTCTCTCATGCTGTCACCAATAGCACATGTGTGAATGCATATCAAAGTATGAAATAGCAAATACATTACAAACTTGCTCGCATACAGACAAAACAAACTTGCTTGCATACACTCAACACACACACACAAAGTATAAAATAAAAAATGCATTACAAACTTGCTCGCATACAGACAAAACAAACTTGCTTGCATACACACAACACACACACAAAGTATAAAGTAGCAAATACATTACAAACTTGCTCGCATACAGACAAAACAAACTTGCTTGCATACACACACACACAACACACACACACACACACGCACGCACACTTATGCACACATATGCATGCTTGCAAGCACACACACACACACACACACACATACACACACACACACACACACACACACACAAACACACACACTCATACACACATACATACACACTCACACACACACTCATGCACACATATGCAAGCATGCAAACACACACACACACACACACACACACACACACACACACACACACACACAGAGGTGACCCACATTCTGACGCTTCTTGTCAGTAGTCAGGTTGATGTACTTGAGGGCCAGTTTAGTCAAAGTAGTGGCCAGAGCAGCCCCGATGAAGAAATCCCCCTCCATCATGTCCTTGCGCAGAGGTGGCCTGCATCAGATACATCCACAAACCAAGTCAAAGTCTGAGCAGAGTAGTTGGATGAGTTACCCGATTGCCTGCCAACCTTGACACTGTAGAGCATTGTATTACACTGCACAGTACGTTTGCATTTCCCCCCTCCCTTCTGAATTCTTCCTTAACTTTTTTGTTTGCGTTTCCTATGCGTCAAAGGCACTGTTTTCTTTTCTTTTTTTTTAATTGAACAATTGAGCATACAGATGCACAGAAAAAGAACAGTGCGCAAAGTCAGTTATGTCAGCAGTATTCCAGTATGTTGTACAAAATAAAACGACAAGAAAAAAAAATATATCAAGAAACATTGAAGCAAAAAATCAAGTAAAAATGCAGCTTTAGCTCAATTGTCAGCATGTAACTTTCATAGTGAATACAATGTGATACAGTACAATACACTACGATGCAATACAAAAAGATCTGCTAGGTGGAGTGCTCCTTCGATTTTACCCGACCTGTACCTCGACAGGCCCTGACCCAGAAGTTCACATCATGGGCATTGTTCATTCCAAACAGGCAGAAGTCATTTGTTAGGACAAGTAGGTATGAGAACAGCTTATCTTCCCTTGAATACAAATATCAAAACCTATAAACAATGAAAAGACAGAACCCCAGGTCCCACCTCTCTTCCGTTTTCTTGACGGTGACAGAGCTGAACGCACTCTGCGTGGCGTAAGTTCCATCAGCAGTCACCAGTCTCTGGATGTTCCCTCCGCTCTGCATTTCTGGGGGACAGAAATCAAGTCATCAAGTCCGAACAACTCCCTTCTCTAACTGTCTGATGAAAAAAAAACCAACCAACTCTGAACCTCATACACCACTCCCGTCAGCACCTGACCTGTACTTTAGCACCTGACCAGTATATCTGACCAGCAGACCCGACCTGTAAACCTGGAGCCATATCTAGCAGATTCAGGAATTCATGATGGAGTCCTCTGAGGCTGAAACCACCCTTGAACCCTACCACTGCTACTGGGTGTACTCTTCCACAAAACTTAATGTATTTTCTACAAAGAGTATGCACAACTCAGTTGTGTAGCAGACGAGCGAGACAGCGGCCATTTGTTTTCCCTTGCCATCACGCAGCTGACACTGACGGGGATTACATTCCTGATCTTGCAATAACTGCAGTAAGAACAATGTTATTCCAAAAGAATCTTCTTTCATATCTCGTTCATCGACATACTTTGGCACAAATCCATGCCACTTTTGCCCAGCATTTCAGTGCAAGTAGTCTCTGCTTTTGTTCCTACATATTGTCGGAGAAGCAGACACAGCCGGACACGATTTCTTGTGCCAGAATTACCAAGAGTTGTTACTCTTTGATCAAAGCACGCAACTTGGCACGTTTCAACACCACAAGTGTAATTACTGCTCAAGAACTTTGTGTCCAGAAGAACTTTCCAACTTCTTTGCAGGCAAATCCAACAAACAATGGTTCCGACTTTAGCCTGACATTTCATGTTTTCATATAAAATTTCACAACTGATCCACCCATCCCCCAATTCCAGTTAACCCTTTGACTTACTGACAGTTTTTGCAACTCCTGTTTGATGTGCTCCCTCTCTCTTATCTGCACAGCTGTGTCCAAAGTTATTCCTTGCTTCTGCATGTTCCAAATTTGTCGTATTTCCTCACAACCTAAAAAATGATGGCTTTATCCACAAACAAGAGAGAATCGCTTAACCACTAATCCACCCATATCCACCTATCATGAGTGGTCCTTTCTTTAGTTCCCCGACAGGTTACATGCGAAGGCTTCAGAGTTTAGACGTGGTGTTTCAAAACGCCTGCTCCAGTAAAAGCGGCTGTTGCTTGCACTAGTGCTTCAAGTCAAAAAAAGTTCTAAAACATGTTTTCACCTCAGACTGACCAAGCGAGAAGCGACGGCAATAAAGGATAGTCCAGTACATTTCCATGGACGATTTAACAACGCAGGTACCACTGAATCAATGACAGCAGTGCAGCAAACAGTGAATACTGTGTGGGTGTGTTTGACATCGATTCAGACTCAAGTGCCAATGTGCTGGATGACCTAAAAGTTAAAAGATAGCATCAATCTGCATATCACTTCCAGCACCTCTCTTGCTTGTCAGTCAACTCATTCTTATTTCTTGTTTACCTCTGCAATGCCACAAACTTACAGTGTACCTCAGGAAGCTGTCATTGTCAGGCTTTCCTTTTTCTACCTTTCTCTTTTAGTAATGTTATCCTTTTCTGTCTCTGATTTTCTGTATCTTATATTCCCTAACAAAAATGAGGAACAAACGCCACAACGACACTTGACACACATTTATTTCCTAAACAAAATATGAGAACAAAAAATGTGTATGTTTTCCAAAAGTAAGACTTTTCTTCAAGATTTACACACTTTCCACTCCTTACAAAGGTTATTCTCTGCGATCCAAGTGAAAGTTTCATGTTAAGAAAAATCACGTGATCATTTCCAAACTTGTTGCATACCCATGCAAAGCATCTGGCAATCAAGAAATTTCAGTTACATCACCCCTATCATTTGTGCTTTGAACACATACACACAAATAGGTGCAGAAAACAAATGCACACACACACACACACACACACACACACACACACACACACACACACCAACAGATCTCTCAAAGGGCACACACATACCATCCTCTTTGACTTCCCCAGCTGCCTTCTTCATTTCATCGTCCACGATTGGAATCTGTCAAAAACAAAGGATCAGTATTTTTCCATCTTACTTTATACCTATAATGAATAATACTGATCTGAATTCATATGTACCTTTCCTTTTTTTTAAACAGTGCACAGTTATGTAATAGAAACTGTTAGCATCATACATCACGCAACATAGAAATGTTCACCTCAACATATGCAATATTTTCTGTTTTCTTTTATGACTGCACATCACTGTAATTATGTATCAGAATAACTCTGTATTAATATACCAGAATAGCATTTCAGACAGCAACTTTTTTTCTCCAATTTCACTTCCAAAGAACAACATTTCTCACTCTTGCAAACATCCTGTGGATAACACAATTCGTCAACTGCTACACTTTAGTTAAAATAACAGAAAATTCGAAGTCTTATTTTCTATTCAGCTGAATCTGTCACATGTACAAGCATGTTGATTAAGTTGTACTCTGCTTTAGAAAGATACACTACCATCCCTGATGGTTCACCGATGCACACCCAGCCGCCTTCTTCCCCTCTTCCCTCTCCTCATATTTCATCTCTTCTGTCTAACCTTCCTTCCTTTTTATATCTTCATGATCCCCCCTCTTCTTCTCTACCCTCTGCTCCCCTCCGCATTCCTCCAACGCACTGCCTTTTTTTTTTCAGTGAACTAATGATCTGACCCAAAATAAATTCTAAAAACATTACAAATAGCATGATAAATTTCTCCTAAAAGCCCCTCCCTCCTCAACATTCACATTCTCTCTTCCATCCAGAGTTTCTCCCCGCTGCTGCTGCATCGATTTCAGAGATTCGCACAATAACAAACATAAAGAATTATTCGCTGGGTATACTCTGTCTCCCCTTTTTCCAACAAATCCACTCATTCCCCTCTCTCCAACCCACTCTCCCGCTTTCTCCCCTTTCCAACCAAACCTGCCAATTATAGTCCTACACAAATGCAATATATTTCAATTTTCAGAGTAATCTGATTGGAATTATCATTTTTATTTAAGTTTTAAAACAGAAAAAAAAAGATATAATCATGCATACACAATAAAACGACAAATCAAGAGTGTAAGCTGGATACGTATGCTGTCATTTTTTCTTCTTTTTTTTTTTCTTAAAGGTGTAGGTATTTTCCTTCTTTTTTTCTTTTAAAAGGTGTTGGTAGCACTCTTGCACTTACTAGAAAGTAATGAGAAACGTCACTGTTTTTTCTATCGGTTGAAAAATATTTTCTCCTGTTGCCAAGTCCTTACACAAAGGGTTTGCTAGCAATTCTGTCTTGGTAGCATTGTTGCTGTCTGAGCAGTTAATCACAGTGAGAAAATATTTCTTGCCGTCTTCCAGGCTCCCATCAGTTCCCACAACAATGGGACTGCATTTTCGTGTCTGTACTTTTCACAGTTTCTTGAGCAGATCACATAATGACTGTAGTGGTTGCTGTTTTGCTGAACTAATTTTTTCCCCCCGACGATTCTGCTGTCAGGAAACATTCTTTCAGTTGACTGGCATGGTCAGTGGCCCTCAGAGCAGTATCGTGTTCCACAATAAAGTTCGCAAACAAAGTTTCTGTCTTTGTTACGTTCACATCTTCTCTTATCTGCATTCCTTGCAACCTGAAAATGTCCAGTGTCTTGTCTATAGCACTTGGTAGCTCACTGTTTGTTCTGTTCTCAGAGGCTTCTTGATGTGAAATGTGCCAGCATGTAGGATGCTGAAACACATGCAAATTTTATATTTGGCAAAATCAACTTCCATGCTTGAACTCTGATGAGCATACTTTGAATAACCCTAGTTGAATTTTTGCTGGACCGAATTCTTTTGTTTGTTTTCATGACAGGTATAACATTAATTTTTCCGTTATACATCTTTTCATTTTGACATGGCAATGCTGTACAATGCCCGACTACTAGGCCTTAAATCGCAATGTTGTTTTTGATGGGGGACAAAAATTTAGTGGTCGATCTTGACAGAAGAACATTTCTGACTGGCTGCAAGCTGCAGTGCCACTATTTCTAGCAAGTGCGCATGTCTTGTTTTTGGAGTCACTGCATTTGCAGCCCAGCTACCATGCACAAGGAGTAAGACAGCTGCTGAAAATTGAGCAGCCCCTATTGCATGCCCCACCCCCTCCATCAAAACTGTAACACTTCTTTTAAAGTGTCATAGTTTTACGTCAGACAAATGTAAGGCAAACTAGCCTTTGCAATGGAGAAATAGATAACGCAAAAATCGTACAAGTTGGCGGTTCTGCTTCAACTCACCCTACCTTTACCTCCCCACTTTTCCAACCGACTCCTTTCCTACCTCCCAGCTCCCTCACTGACCAACCAGTATCTTCGAATTACCACACCACACACACACACACCGTTCTGAGTAACTTACATCACCAAGAGACTGCCTGATGAGAGTCATGACACTCTGAATGTCGTCTGTGGTGGTGCAGTACTCTCCCAGAATCCACAATGCTGCGCGATGGATCCTGGCCAACAAACGTCTAGCATTACAGCGTGTTACACACTCCACTACACACAAGACTGCTTTAGTACGTTTTATACACTCCACTTCACACAGTGTGCTCACATCTACATCAAACAGACCAAAAAAAAAGATACCTTCTACTGACTTTCTTCTCCTATCATCAATTATGTATTCTTTCTCCTACTTTCATCCATAACTTCAAAATAATTTGTCTATAAAACAACTAGTGTTCTTCACATTTTTGACTATTTTCCCCCAACAAAACCGCTATCATCTACAGATAAGGTGCTGACACAACAGAAAACTAACAACTGACTCAAACTGCACCCCAAAAAATTGCTGCATATCATTATCATATGATTATATCATTATTATTTTTCCCCCTTTTTTTTTCCAAACATTATCGTTTTAATCTGTACCTTTTTCCCCTCCAACCTCTTCCCTGTTCTCTTCAGTTCCATTCCGTAATTTTAGTCAATCACCCATGCAACAGTTTACATCAAGATAAAAAAAAAAAATACGTGTGCAATATTTAGTAAAATTCATACCTCACTGCATCCCCAAACTATGGACCAAGTTACTTGTGCCATGTAGGTTAAAATCACATTTCTTGGTATCTTCTGAGGACAGTATTACTACCATTAGGTACCGGCAGCCAAAATTAGCATATTGTTTTTCATATTTAAAATCTATATCATTGCAAAGTAAATGGAAAAACATACAAAACACAACAAGAATGAAGTCTCTATCTTCAGTCGTTTTCGAGATATTGCAGTTTAAAGTTGCAACGTTTTTATGCACCTGACAAAATGAGATATCTTCCAAGTTTGAAAGCCAATAGGATCATACATGACTGATATATCTGGTTATAAATTGGTGTTCTCAATCTATACAACTTACACTCTTTGAACAAGTAAGTTCCATGGTATCAGTTTACATGGCTTTTGTGTGATAAAGTGTCAAACTTGTAATAAATCGCAATTCGGGCGCTTTTCGAATTTGCATGATGTGGCTACTTTGAAGCACTGCAGCACAGTCAAAATGG
The DNA here is from genome assembly GCA_018398815.1 of Conus ventricosus. NCBI lineage: Eukaryota > Metazoa > Mollusca > Gastropoda > Neogastropoda > Conidae > Conus > Conus ventricosus. The sequence goes on from CM031610.1 coordinate 62,150,371, forward strand.
ACATTTCTGAGTTTCCAGTGGTTTGGACAAACTCTCTAAGTTGTACTAAGCAAAGTCATTTTTTTCTGAGGTATCTGCTATAAACATATATGAAAACTTTTGTGCTAAAAACAGGAAATATTGCAATTTGGACGGCGGAAAAATGGGGGTTAGAACGCCTGCCACACTTAAAATTGCTATAACTTCTAAACTACTTCATAAAACTGTTTCCAAATTTTGTATACAGTTTCTGTACAGTATTTCTTGTAAATCAAAGTGTACATTTTTGTTATTTTGTACCTAACATTTTATTTCCTGTACTAGAATAGTGGCCAACAGGGGCGGAATGATGATGATGTCCGAATTAAAACCGACAGTTTTTGCAAAACTTATTGACAGATTTCAACAAAATTTGGTATGATGTTGTCTGTATTGTTATTGATAAAATCATGTTATTTTTGCTCTTTCTGACAAGTGTTGGCAGCCACCAAACAAAAGGTCACTTACGATAAGGGTGGGAAGTGCACTCTTGCTGACGGGCAGATTGGGTCGACTATGTAAACAGAGTTCTTTGGGTTAATTGGAACAGACCAGGCATGGCCAGTAGTTGTTTTTGGAGACTATGTTGAAGTCACTGGTAAACACAATATGCTTTGCACTGAATCTGTGTCTGCCTTGGTTGGCGACACAAGCATGTTGTTTACAAGAGCAATTTCCTCAGAAAATTAATGTCTGCTTTCTCAGGAGAGTGGATCTGTGACACACTGCCAAATCATCATCATAGAAAACTACATTCTGGCCAATTTTGGTAAAGATAAGTCTTCCAGAAGGCAATCAGTGGCATGTTCACAGATTTCATCATTGATGCAACATGACTGCATCCTCAAAATGGGTGATAACTTCTTATGTCTCCATCTCTTCCTCGGTCACCATCACTTCATCAGTCCCCAAGCCCAACTGCTCTGCCTCAGGAAAAGTTGAAGTAGAGACACAGCTCACACCTCATTCACTTTATCCTGGTCTGGTGGTCCTCCAACTAACAACACAGCCAATAGTGAACACCGACATGTGTGGTTAAAGACTGTGGCCTATATAAGGTTTTGGGTGACCAGCCACCCATGAACCCTGGCATGTCGGGTAAAGGCTGTGGCCTATACGAAGATTATGGGTGACCAGCCACCCACAAGCTCCAGCATGTGAGAATGCTTCTTTAATTGGTATGGTGTGACATGCCACCCACAGTATCTTATGAGGATTATAAGCTTTTATTTATTTTCTCCTTTATTTACCACCAAAACAACACAATATTTAATTGGGGCTAAGCACAAATACACATAAACAAAGTCATAAAACTTTAGTTTACATATTATGAAAACTGAGTGAGTTATGAAGATTTAAACGACAGTCTGGGTAATTTTTCACCCACAAGCTCTGGCAAAGGTTTAAACAAATACTTAAAATTGTGGATGCGTTTTCTCAGTTAAAGAAAAAACAATGAAAAGAAAGAAAAATCATCAAAGCATGGCACAGGACCACTTATTGAACTATGAGTGCATGATTTTATGTAAATTTCCCTGTCTGTTTCTTCATCATTGTGCGATATCATGTGGTGTGTGTGTGTGTGTGTGTGTGTGTGTCAAATTACTGGGGGAAAAATTAAAGCATGGCACAGGACCACTTAATTTGAACTATGAGTGCATGTTTTATGTAAATTTCCCAGTCTGTTTTCTTCATCGTTGTGTGATTATCATGTGGTGTGTGTGTGAGTGTGCGTGTGTGAAAATTATGGGGAAAAAAATTAAAGCATGGCATAGGACCACTTATCTTAACGATGAGTGCATGCTTTGATGTAAATTTCCCTGTCTGTTTCTTCATCATTGTGTAATATTCATGTGGTGTGTGTGTGTGTGTGTGTGGTGTGTGTGTGTGTGTGTGTTGTTACTGCTCACTGTCCATTCCTTACAATTAAATTTTAGTATCAGTTGTTCTTTGTAAGCAAAAATGTATTGCATGTTCTTTGTAACAAAAGGTACATCCTCTGCAAACATTATTTTGTCAACAGGGTGTGATTTAAGCATTGCCAATAACATGTTAAGTATTTCATCATTTTGATTTTGAATTAACTTGCTGATTTAATCATTGTGAATGTAAAGAACATAAATATACATTATAATGCTTTTTTTAAATAAAAGGTAAAATTAAAGAAAGATTTAACTTTATTTTGGACTCTACCTTTTTATCAACTACTCTGTTCAGTATGTTTGTGCTGTTACAGCAATATACATAACTGTGCAGCATAACATACTATCACCATAAAATTTATAATGTTACTGTCACAACAATGTAATGTCTTGGCAATGCAATGCTACTGTAGTTGTATTCTAGCAGTTTTACTTGAAAGTAATCACTAAGTGTTCAAAGCCTGCTGTGTTTGCAGTAAGGGGGGGGGGGGGGGGGGGGGGGGGGGGGGGGGGGGGGGGGGGAGGGAGGGGGGGAGGAGAAAGCAAATCTTTACAGTTAAATTACAGAAATTTTGAAATACATTAGCGGAAAAGATTAGATTGCTAAACCAAACTTCGTAGGGTCGGACTGACTCAACAGTGACACTCCCCCCTCCCCCATACCCCAACCCCACTACACCCTCCTTACTGTCCAACTTCAGACTCTACTCTCTGAGTTCTCTCTCTCTCTCTCTTTTTTTTATCCCCAAACACGCTCTGCACATCGAGTATGACAGTAATGATGGTGTTTCGATCGGTGGTCATTATCAGAAGACGGTGCTTTCAATTCAAAGCCTCGGACCGTCTTGTAACGCGCGGTTGTGGCTTCCGGTTTGAATATCTGTCTCAAACAGATGTTTTTAACTATGATTTTCTCTTTAATCGCGTAATGGAATCAGTAACCAGTTCACTAATACATGAATCGACATAAGTGAAGCCCATTACTGATATCTATTTTCATTAATTTGTCTTGTACAAAAATACGATCGCTTCGAACGGCGCAACGCGTGGGCCATTTTCAACCTGTTTAATCTTGACGAACACCAGCTGAATTACGAACAAAATAACTAAGCATTGGCACGGTATTAAACGAAACAAAATAACTGAATCGTTTCATTAAATGTTCTGGTTTGTTATTATATGCGTTATCTTACCAAGTGCATCTTGCAATTCAACAACGATAAGCGCATTCGACTCGGTCATTGTCGGATCTCGGCTTCGTTCCGCCATTGTTGAAATCTTGGACAAGGAGCGAATGTTTGCATTTGATACCTTCGCTTGATTGGCTTGCGCTTTTCGAGCATTCAACCAATCGCTTAGCTTGATACACCAATGAATTCGGGAAGAGAACGGCCTTTCTAGCGCATCGTTAATGTGCATGTTTTTTTTCGCAAGTTTTTTAGCAACGACGTTGGAAAGACAACACTTGTAAAAAAGCCTCATAAAAACTTCGATTCTAATTAATTTAAACACATCGTACTAAAAAGAGAAACAGACTGAAATAAAGCTTGAAACATGCTCTTTTATTCTGACCTATTTGAACGCCAGTGAATGGAATGAACACATTGCATGCGTTGATTTTCGACACCGTGTAGCTCGAACGCTCGGCCAAATGCCGCCTGCGGCGCATCGGGATGTGTGACGCGCTTCGTTTTCGTGTGAACGGATGGGTTATTTGGAATAAAACTATCATCATTACCGTATGTTGCAAACACAAATAAACAACACAGAGTTCAAAAGGAAACTGCATTCTTTATTCATCACAATTTCATCTGATTCTAAACGCGTTTTTTCATAGATACTGCCTATTGAAAACACGCAAATTTTTCACTCGGCTGAACTTTCCCGTACGCTGAAAGAAGGGCTGCCGGTACCTACTACCATCAGTAATGAGAAACTCTAGGGAGAGCATGACAGGAGAAGGTCTTCAGAGAAGAAACCTTTCTGCTGTCAAGCTCTCCCTGGAGTTTTTTTCCTACTGATGGTAGTGACATTAAATTAAAATCATAGCTCTGAGTCTCTTTACCACGGACTGAATTATCATACAAGAAACAATTAAAATCACCTCTTTCTGTTTTCTAAGTTAACCTTTCTACCCCCGTTCGCCTATTCCGCCCGACCCCTCAGGCTCCTGATCCGCCCTATACCCCCCGTTCGTCAGTAGGGTGATTGTCATCGGTGTGCCTTCCGTATTTGGGTTGACTACAGTAATAAGACAAACGGTCGTTATCCGGGCCTTTCACACCTTTCTCGGCGCCATTTGCAAGAGCGGTTCGTGGCTGTTTTGATTTTTTATCGATTATTTTGGTCATCCCATCGACTTCCGACTACGAGCAAAATGTCGCACTCTGACAGTGATAGTGACATGAGCTTGACTGTGGACCAAATGTTCAATTATGAATGTGTTGCCGACCGATAATAACGACTGGAATGAATCGGACATTGATCTCGACTCTGCAGACAGCGACAGTGACTATGAAGTTGCAGAAGGAGTGAATGCGAGTAGTGACAGTGACTCGGACTCGGACATAGGCGACGCAGGTGACGCAGGTGCTACTGATGTCGGTGGATGTGCACAGTCATCGCAGTGGTCAAACGACGACTTTCGGACTGAAGTTCGTGTGTTTGATGCATACAGGGGCCCCCACGTCCACAAGTGAATCTTCGAACACCTTTTGATTATTTTTCACTTGTTTTTCCTTTGGACGCATTCCATCTCATGGCCAGGGAAAAACCCAAACCCGTATGCAAGACAAACACTCGTGGCTGCTGGTCTTCCTGAGGATAAGTTTGAGCCAACCACTGTGGATGAAATCAGAGCTTTTGTTGGTCTTCTCATGTTTATGAACATGGCCCCTGTTCCTCATCGTGATTTTTATTGGAAAATTCTTCTCCTTTCTTCAATCCTTGGGTGTCAAGTGTCATGTCGAAGAACAGGTTTGAAACAGCTGAACCATATTTTCACCTCGCTGATACCACTCAGTTTGTTCCCAGAGGTCAGGCTGGGTATGACCCCTGTTCAAAGTCAGACCTCTCATTTCCATGACACAAGAATGTTTTGCTATGCAGTTTCTACCTGGGCAAAACATCACAGTAGATGAGGCAATGATCAAATTCAAGGGTCGTTGTGGTTTTCTGCAGTACTTGCCTGCAAAACCAACGAAGTGGGGCCTCAAGGTGTGGGCTTTGTGTGATGCCGATTCTTTTTATATGCTGAATTATTCAGTATATACTGGGAAGACCAATGATGTGCCTGCTGGGACAGGTGATGCCCTAGGGGATCGTGTTGTCAAAACACTTGTCAGAACCCCATTATTTCAAGTGGCACACCATCTACTTTGATAATTATTTCACGTCAGTCCCCTCATTCAGTATCTGTTTCAGAAGAAAACCTTGGCATGTGGGACTGTGCGAAATAACAGGAAGGGTCTGCCACAGGATATGAAGCCAGCAAAATGTGTCAAAAAGTCTGGGACACAAAGCGCTGGTTTCGTTTAGATTGGCTATGGTGATTTGAAGGGCAAGCTTCAGGCTGTTGCTTGGTTTGACCGTCGTAAGGTCACCCTTCTTACTTCTGTCCATGATGGAACCGATGGAGAGCTTGTCAGAAAAGGTGCAGGGGGTGTTGAAAAAGCCAGGTATTCTAGGCCCCTGGCTGTTGCTGATTACACCAAGAACTACAACGGTGTTGACAAGCATGATCAATTGCGATCATATTATTGTTCCAAGCAGAAAAATTTATGAAGTGGTGGAAATATGTGTTCTTCTTCTGCCTGGACACTGCTGCAGTAAATGCCTTTGTAATCTACAAAAACTCTGCAGATGCCCCACTGAAACTGCATGTGGATTTTCACACTGAGATTGTCATGGGCATGGTGAATGGTTTCAAGGGTCGAAAACGGATCGGCCGTCCCGTCGTTCATGACAATCCAGACAAGCACAAACACACTCCTTCCAAAATCCAGTCTGCCAGGGCAAGAAGGACTGTGTCTGTTGCAAGAAGGAAGGCAGGAAAACCCCAGCAGCAATGCCATCCAGTCAACACATGAGTGTGTGATGTGTAAGGTGGCTTTGTGCAAGGATCGTGGCTGCTTTTTTTCTTTTCACCAGCAGTGAGTAGGTTCCTACACACTCATTCCTAGCAGTACACCTGATACTTGACTAAATCAAGGACTGGACTTTGTCATTTTTGTTTTGTACAGACTGTTTTTGGGTTGACTAAATATTGAAAATGCCACATACAAAAGTACTGGAATTTGTGCATGTAAGAAAAGTGCACAACGGAAAGAAAATTTCATGTCGGTGATCTGTGTGTGACAAAAGTGATCAAAAGCAAGAACATTTCCAGTGACTGTGTTGTTTGTGTGTGATCACATTTGGATTATATAATTCATTACATCTGGAACCATATGGTGAGTACAACAAAAATTTGAGTGTTGTTTTGTGTTGTGATGCCTGCCTCTCTTCCTTCCTACTAACACTGTATATAGTTAGAAATATTATCAGCCATGGAATTATTTTTCTCACAAACAAAACTAACTCATGCAGATCAACAAGCATGCACTCAATACATTTTCAGTAAATATGGTATGATTTTGATTCTTATTTTTTTATTTTATTTTTTTCTGCTATGTAACTGCTATGTGACTTAAAAGCGTCACAAAAATTTCGCGTATATTCCTAGCTACCTGTGTAACTACTAACACCTCACAACACCATCAGTTCTTTTCAGATGGGAACCTGACCACTTGCCACCAAAAAGGTAGGTGTTATAAAGTTGATGGGTGTTGTATTGCCTGTCTGTCACCTATTTCACTGACGTAGGTGTGTTTCCGGTAAAATCAGGTGTGTGAGTGTTGAGCATGAAATATTTTCACTCCCCCTAAAATAACAAGTGCAAACCAAAGTTCAGCTTTCCATAGATTTTTGCTGAAAATTTGAAGTCTTTTTATCCATTAGTTTATTTTTTACAATTTTTTAAAGTCAGTACCCCAATTCGGGCAGCAAATTCCAATATAAACTTAGTAGTCTGGGCGAATTCTGTCATACGAAACACAGGACAATGAAGGTTAAATTATACTTCTCTAAAGAGACTGCTTCCCTGATTATCAATTACAACAGCTATCCTGGACGGCCAACTTAGAGTGAACTGACGTTAAATCTTAGAAAACATCCGGTGATCTATTTCCCGTGACAAATCCCCTACAACGAAAAGGAAAAAAAAAAAAAAAAAAAAAAAAAGGCAGAAGCATTTACAAACAATAAAACGAAGAGGGAAAGAAGAAAGCTGCTTACTTCATGGCTTTGATGGAAGGGAAGACATCAGCAGACGACTGATAACCAAAGGACGCAAGTGTTCAAAGCGCTGAACTGCTTCTCGCACAAACACCAGCACGTCAGCGGCCGCCAGCTCATTGGTGTCCCCAAGAAACTCCATCAACTGGGCACAAAAATCAGGCATCAAGGAACTCTTTTTGATTCCACTAATAACTTAAATCAGTCATCAACAGACATCTCGGGAAGTAAAGTATTTGGTAATCCCATGTACTCTGAACAATGAGAGTCCTTTTGCAAAAATGTTATCTACTCCTTTTTTTAAAGAGTTACTGGTAACTGATTTGTATGATATGAAAGTATCTAACATCCCCCCCCCCCCCCACCCCCCCCCCCCCCCCCCCCCCCCCCCCCCCCCCCCCCCCCCCCCCCCCCCAAAAAAAAACCCATAATTATTTCACTTACAACTTTCTGAAAATGTGCCTTTCCAGCCTCCGTGTGTGCGTCCGCGCCCCCCATGTGTAGTGTGTCGTTCCCGTGGGTGTGTGTGTGGTGCATAAGGTATGTGTGAATGTATGCAAAAATATGCAACATCCACACAAGCATATATGCATATTAAAACTAAGTATTACAATTATTACTGGTGTTTGTATATATGTCTGCAGGCCACATGCATGAGGGCATTAGTACATGCAAGTTCACACTTAAAAACATACCATACTCATTTTTTTCAGTTAACCCTGCTCGCAATTGCTGAAGAAAAGAAACTGTGATACACAATGCGAATGGGAAGATAAACAATAAACTCAGACATACACACAGACAGTCATGCTTAGAAAGGAACACTCATACGCACACACAACACACACACACACTGACACAAAACACACACAAACACTGACACAAAACACACACTGACACAAACACATACAACACACACATACACACACACACACACTACACACAACAACACACTACACACACGCACACACACACACACGCACTACACACACGCACACGCACACAACTCTCGTTCTCACCACAGGGATGATGGTGGAGGCCACGTCAGGGAACTTGACGCTGCTCTGGTGCAGGGTGCGCACCAGCAGCTGGCGGTACTTGCCCGTGTCCTCATGCTCCACGTTGTTCGTCTTCACCACCTCCTTCTTCAGCACCAGCACCATCTGAACACAACCATACACAGCTGTGAGACAACATGCACCGGCTCTGAGGAGACGAGGAACCAGACTGTCATTCCCAACGGGGTGACCCGAGTAAATGGCGTCAGGATAATGCTGCTCAGGGAAGAACCTGAGAAGATGAGAAAATAGAGAGGAGACATAGAAGATGTGAAAGTAAAGAGTTTTATCCACTAAATGAGAAAATAGAGAGGAGGCATAGAAGATTGGAAAGTAAAGAGTTTTATCCACTAAATGAGAAAATAGAGGGGAGGCATACAAGATGGGAAAGTAAAGAGTTTTATCCACTAAATGAGAAAATAAGAGGGGAGGCATACAAGATGGGAAAGTAAAGAGTTTCATCCACTAAATAAGAAAACAGAGGGTAGGCATAGAAGATGAGAAAGTAAAGAGTTTTATCCACTAAATGAGAAAATAGAGAGGAGGCACAGCAGATGAGAAAGTAAAGAGTTTTATCCACTAAATGAGAAAATAGAGGGGAGGCATAAAAGATGAGAAAGTAAGGAATTTTATCCACTAAATAAGAAAATAGAGAGGAGGCATAGAAGATGAGAAAGTAAAGAGTTCCATCCACTAAATGAGAAAGTAGAGAGGAGGCATAGAAGATGAGAAAGTAAAGAGTTCCATCCACTAAATGAGAAAGTAGAGAGGAGGCATAGAAGATGAGAAAGAGTTTCATCCACTGTCTTCATTCCTCATGAGGCCGAGGCAAAATATTACAACACAACACAGACTATATATGTATATTTCCTTCTCTTTTTTTTTTCAATTCAAAAACTAAACATCCTTGAGCCCATACCTCCTCAATGGTACGTGAGTTGACCAGCTCCAAAGCCAAGTTCAAGGTCTTCTTCCTGACCTCCAGGTCTGGTGCTGCCAAAACTCGCAGAATGTCCATCACCAGTTCCTGAAAATAAGTATATATAAAGTAGCGAGTACTAGTCAGCTACAACAAAGTAGAATCCCCAAACAAAGAAAGGAAGTTTTCCATACTGAGATGGATGATCTGACCGTCGTGGTTTAGATATGGATTCAATCAACAGTAAACTAAGTAGTATGTGGGTTGTAAAAACACCGCTTCCCTGCCAGTGAAGCATATGACAGACTAAAATGGGAGAAAACTGTGACAAGCTTAGGTCCTGTGGAATACTAAAGCCATCGCCTCCCTCTTTCTCAAGTTCTGAATTTAACAAATGGATCAAAAATTCAAATGTACCATATTTTATGATTGTATCACATTTACATACAATGTCAATGTGAATAAGCGTTGAACAGTTCACGTAAATATCTGAGAAATATCCCTGAACTCAAAAGTCTGTCAGTGTGAAATATCACTTCCCCTGATTCCCCAAAATATTTTCTAATATAAAACAACAAGTAGAAATAAAATCACAAGCTGAAAGTGCAGGCTCTCTCTCTCTCACACACACACACTCACACACACACACATACACACACACACACACACACACACACACACACAAGCGCGCGCAAGCGAAGGCGCGCACACACATACACCCATCAATCCAACCAGAACACAGAAAAACACACTGCTCTCCTCCCAAAATAATAACCCAAAAGATGAAAGGCACCAGGCGTGTTGCAGCAGTTCCTTCAATCCCTTACCTGCAGCACTTTCTCATGGGCTGGCACCTCTTTCAGGGCTACCAGGCGATCCAGCACAATCAGTTTGACGTTGTTGTCGCTCTCCTTGACAATGAGCTCAATGTAACAGCTGGCTGCGGCCTGAACCAACAGACACAGACAATGAAGTGTATGGTTCACATCACCCTTCATCCTAACAATGTACCCATAAACTTAAAACACCTTCATCCTAACACTATACACCCCAGTTCAAAACACCCTTCACATCTAACACTGTACACCCCAGTTTAAACCATCCTTCACATCTAACACTATACATCCCCGCGTTAAACACCCTTCACATCTAACACTATACATCCCAGCTTTAAACACCTTTCACATCTAACACTGTACACCCAGTTTAAACCATCCTTCACATCTAACACTATACATCCCAGCTTTAAACATCCTTCACATCTAACACTATGCATCCCAGCTTTAAAACCCTTCACATCTAACACTATACATCCCAGCTTTAAACACCCTTCACATCTAACACTATACATCCCAGCTTTAAACATCCTTCACATCTAATACTATACACTCCAGTTCACCTCTATAACTATCCAAACAATCACTAGTTGAGAGAAGAACACAGTGTGTGTGTTCATGTATATACACATGCATCATTTCTCTATCAGCACATGAAGAATATATGACTGACCATCGCGAGTTCAAACACAACAGATGCTTAGACACATTTATAAAGTGCATGACAAATGGACATATGTGCTTATACAAAAATTGAATACACTCTATTATTCTCTCCCTTCCATTCTTGACATGCATACATGCAATGATGCTGCACATACAAACACACACCACACACAAACACTCACTTCCACCTTAAACAAAGCATTTACATAACCAAAACAAGAACTAAGGGAAACACATAGAAACGAAGAAATGAAACAATTCAGACGGTCAGCAGTCTCATAGTTACACTGTTAAACAGACACTAGGGTGAATCATGGCTTACCCGGATGGCAGTAGGAGCACTCGACAATGTAACCAAGGTGCCAGCAGCTTCATATCTCACGGCAGGGCTGGAGGAATTCAGCAGGTTGTAAATGCAACGAATGAAGCGGGCACGCTCACCAGGGTTCGCATGGCAAACCTAAACAAAAAACTGGACAGGTTGATGACAGAATAGGCAGGGAGTAATGAACAAAAACTTTAAGGGGGGGGGGGGATGTTGAATACTCCAATATACAGAATTTCAAACTTGATTAAGTTGTAAGCAGCAGCATTTTTGTCCAATCCCTCCATGTATGGAATGTAGTGCTTGTTGCAGACCTTGCATGTGTGTGTGTGTGTGTGTGTGTGTGTGTCTGTGTGAGAGAGGTGGCAAACAAGTGAAAGGGAGAGAAGGGAGGGAGAGGCGGGCAGCCACAAACCGAACTTCATTTGAACTTATCCTAAAATTGTGGATTTTTTCCAAAAACGAGATAAACAGATAGAATAACAAATCTGCGTGTGCATGATAAGCACAGATCACTGAATGTGCTAACCAGTGCACACATTTTCATTCCAGACTTCACTTGTCAATGCCTACATTTCCATTTAAAACATATCTTGTTAATCCATGCACAATGTCCCCCTAAGCTTATAAATCACTTTTAACATGAACCAATAAATATGAATACATGAGAAATTGTTCCTATGGAGAGAAAAAGCATCAACATATACTATAAAAAATAAAAATAAAAAAAACCCACCTTGTAGATGAGCTCCACAATGACCAGCTGAAGAATGTCACCAAAAGAGGTGACTTGGTCGATGCAGCTGCTCAGGTAGTTCAGCGCACGCTCCTGAAACAAAATTAACAAATCAACCGTCTTTGGCTATATGATAACACTGCTGCACATACAATAACCATATTTCTGATACTACAGCATTAAAAAGTTCTGACAGTCAGCGCAGATTTCCCTGCCAGACACTTGGTATAACTATAACATGATCTGCCATCAGTTCATTTGTGCATACTAGTGAGATACACTGATTCTGCTATGTCCACTGGCTGCATTGGTGAATGTCCTCTGACGGACAGGTATTAAAACGTAGTTATTGCTGCTTCATGGGTATTTTGTGTGTTTTTTTTATCACTTTCTGATTTTGTGTCAGTTCACTTCGGAGTTTTTTTTTTTTCTTTTATCTTGCTAAACGGAAAAGTATACAGCATATTCATGTTATTCAAGAACACCTAACCCATGCTCAAAAACATCTACCTGTGCTTTCTCTATGCCCCCCACTCTTTCTCTCAGCTTTTCCACTGTTGTTTTGAGCACGTTTTTGTAGGTGTTTTATAACTACTTTAGCGTAAAAAGTTGCACTGGTATATTTGCATGTCTTTGAATAACTTTCTTAAACTGAAACAAACAAAAAAAAATTAACAGATGCTGTATTAGTAACGGTAAGTTTTCTTTTTAAGTCAATAAAACAAGAAAATACGGCATTCAACAAAAAAGAAAAAAAAAAATCTTCAAAGAAACATTCAGAGTTATAGAAGAGTAAAGTGGCAGTCAGCAGAATAAGCTCAAAATGTAACTGCCTGTCTGAAAGTCTTCCTGGGGTGAATCATTACATGCCTTCTTCCAAAAATCATGTAAACTTCTCTTATTTTCATATTCTTTTCTTTTCTTTTCTACATTTCGGTGACTCTGAACAGAAATGATGTCAGAAAGTTTATGAAACTGTTTGACAATTGCTGCCGACACATGAACCTCAGTGAAAACCTTCAATATGATTTTTCCAAAGCAATGTCAAAGCATATCAACAGTGGTTATCAGTGTTGCAAGTGTTAAAATATGTCAGTGTTTGAACTCTCTAAGCCATGTCAAAGCAAAACTGGCGCAGTTGTCCGCGTTGTCAGCAACTTCAATGAAAACAAACAAGCTGCATGCCAAACAAAGCAATTCCTCTCCACCTCCCACACACCACTCCAAACTGTTCTCCGCTCCTCTTACCCACCCCACCAGAACAAAGAAGGGAAACAAAAAAGAAGAAAATTCCAGCGTGCTACGTACCTGATCAGCATGAATGAGCATCATGAAGGCATTGCGCTTGCAGGACATGTCCTGCTCTCCCTCAAGAAAGTTAGCGATCAGTTCCGGAGCATCAGGAATCAGGAAATCAAAGTTTCTACAACACACACACACACACACACACACACACACACAAGAAGAACAAATACATTAATAATCCTGATCACTTTTCCCATTCATCTATTCTGCCTACTGAATTGCACCAACACGACTAACTTCCCAACTACATTACCCTGTCAGTACCACTTTTTTACATAGACAAGTAACTGTAGCCTCTAATCTCTTCACCCACACACACACACACACACACACACACACACCTCATACTCACACTCACACAAGAAAACAAACAAACAAAAAAAAACCTCTTTATCGAATCAAAAAAAAAAAAAAAAATCACTCCGCATGGCCTTCACTTGGCAGTGACATCCTGACATGACACACAGCATGGCGACATTACAGGCAGTGACATCCTGACATGACACACAGCATGGCAACATTACAGGCAGTGACATCCTGACATGACACACAGCATGGCGACATTACAGGCAGTAACATCCTGACATGACACACAGCATGGCGACATTACAGGCAGTAACATCCTGACATGACACACAGCATGGCGACATTACAGGCAGTGACATCCTGACATGACACACAGCATGGCGACATTACAGGCAGTGACATCCTGACATGACACACAGCATGGCGACATTACAGGCAGTAACATCCTGACATGACACACAGCATGGCGACATTACAGGCAGTAACATCCTGACATGACACACAGCATGGTGACATTACAGGCAGTAACATCCTGACATGACACACAGCATGGCGACATTACAGGCAGTAACATCCTGACATGACACACAGCATGGCGACATTACAGGCAGTGACATCCTGACATGACACACAGCATGGCGACATTACAGGCAGTAACATCCTGACATGACACACAGCATGGCGACATTACAGGCAGTAACATCCTGACATGACACACAGCATGGCGACATTACAGGCAGTAACATCCTGACATGACACACAGCATGGCGACATTACAGGCAGTAACATCCTGACATGACACACAGCATGGCGACATTACAGGCAGTAACATCCTGACATGACACACAGCATGGCGACATTACAGGCAGTAACATCCTGACATGACACACAGCATGGCGACATTACAGGCAGTGACATCCTGACATGACACACAGCATGGCGACATTACAGGCAGTGACATCCTGACATGACACACAGCATGGCGACATTACAGGCAGAAACATCCTGACATGACACACAGCATGGCGACATTACAGGCAGTAACATCCTGACATGACACACAGCATGGCGACATTACAGGCAGTAACATCCTGACATGACACACAGCATGGCGACATTACAGGCAGTAACATCCTGACATGACACACAGCATGGCGACATTACAGGCAGTGACATCCTGACATGACACACAGCATGGCGACATTACAGGCAGTAACATCCTGACATGACACACAGCATGGCGACATTACAGGCAGAAACCAACAAAAAGATCTGCCAAACCTGTAGATGGTGTAGATGGCCAGTACAGAGTTGCGTCGCACGTAGGAGTGGCGATGCTCCAGGCACTGCCTGATGGAGGGCATGAGTGGCTCCAACAGCTCCGACTCCTTCAGCTTGCACAAGAAGCGCAGTGTGGAGCCACGGATGAACTCGTTTGGGTGCTGGAGATCCTGCACGCCACACATGTAACTTCACAATCACAGTACACACAAGAGGAGAGGAAAGGACAAAAAGCCAATCTCAAAGACGCTTTCTGCATTCCACACCTGTTCCCTGCTTAAGCAACAATGGCTGATTTGAAACAGGCAACACCTGAAAACTTTTAGGGACCATATTATTTTGGCATTAGTCAAACATACAATTGTCTGTGGTCTGTGAGAAAGAACATTCACAGGCTTGTTTGCACTAAAACTGCTTTTGGTGTACTTTTCAACAGAAATGAATGTATTTTGTACAAAGATTGTGTATATAGATTTTGTATAAATCTGCCAAAGTTTTATAAAAGAGGGAAAGGGTAACATGTGGGTTTCACTTTCCAAATGTTCGTAAAGGCACAAAGTGGGGTGAATGGGTGTTGGGTTCGTTTTCATCTGCCATCATGCATACAGCAGAGCATTCGAGCATGCCTGATCTTGTACCAACTACAATAAAACATAACTTCTTCTGACACAAATTACTGCCAAACCTGATTCATCAGCATACTTTGGCACAAATTATGCTCCCAAGCCAATTTTTCAAATACTTCAGGGCCTGCAGTCGCAGCTATTGCAGTACTGGTCCTAGTACCGGCTTGTTGAAGAAGCAAACGCAGCCAGACGCAATTTTGCGTGCAAGGGTTTGCTCAAGATATTGCTCTTTGGTCTAAGCAAACCAAGGTACCACCATGCCTTAATCCAAAAGTGCAGTTACTGCTAAAAAAAACCTTCTCCTCTACACTTTTCTTCTTTTTTTTTTTTCTACATTTATTGTGCTTGTATTTTTGCCAAACATGTGAACAAAATGCTCTGAAATCATACTGGTAAAAGGGTCTACACTTTCATGATGATCTACCTGATGATGCTCATTGTTTGATCTCCAGCGTCGATCGAGGTGACACTCAGAAGAAAATGCAGAATATTCCCATACATGACCATTGCTGACATATAAGAAATCTGACACATTTTTTTCATTTCTGATTACACCATAGTTGATCGCACCCGCTGCTACACAAACATATCCACAAATACATTCACACACTCTGCCCTTCTTTCTCTCCCATTCACCTACCATTCACCACCTCCCTACCTTTCTGTAAGCGTCACAGACAAGGATCATCTCCTGCATGAGCTTGCCATCAGGGTGGTACTTTGGCACCACCTCCCAGAAGACCAGCAGCAGCTTCTTGATGGTGTGGTCCTGCATGGGCATCACGAAGCGGATGACAGTCATCAGAAGGGAGTTCATCTTCTCCCCATTCAGCATCATCTGGATCACCTTCTTCAAGGCCTCGACCTTGGTGCGTGTGTCTCCCTTCTCTGCCAAAAGGAGTGGGTTTTGATTATGAAAAAAAATGCCTCCTTTGCAAAGAAAAGAAGTTGTTTGTGTGTGTGTGTGTGTGTGTGTGTGTGTGTGTGTGTGTGTGTGTCTGTGTGTGCCTGTGTCTGTGTGTATATCTCTTTGTGTGAATGTGCGTGTGTCTGTGTGTGCCAATTCATGTAATTGTGCTTGGCTCATCAAAATGGAATGATCTAAAAAAAATCTTAAGCAAAACAAATAATGATAATAAATAAATCTGTAACTTAAGTTGTGAAGTAAAATGTGAAGATCAAAGCATGTCCAACAGAAACTCATGAAGCCTACATCATTTTGAAGACTCTCTCCTATTATTGCCAAACACAAAAGTCTGGAATGACAGACAGAACTGTTTGCATGATAAATGAATTTGAATTTGACCGAAACAAAAGACGCATCATCTAAGCATAACTTCAGCATTTGAATGTATCCTATACTGGGAGGAGGAGGAGTGGGGGTCCAAGTGGAGTTTGTCCTGGAATAATAGTAAGAATGGTAAGCCTTATTAGATCAGAGATCCTCAGCATATACATACTGTTCTAACCTTTTCAGTAAAACTGAACAAGAAAATATTTTCTTACATCTTTTCACTTGCAGCAAGACATGGGGGTGAATGAATGTCTTTGCGATGGTATACACCATTCTCTGACTTTCCACAGATCAGAAAAGCCTCAAACCACGCTAATACGTGCAAAAGCAATGCAACATAATCACAGCAAGACCAACAAGCAAAACAGCAAATTTACCAAGATCCTGACGTAGCTGCATCTCTGTGGGAGGCTCGCTGTCTGTAGGGGTGTTGATGAGTGTATAACATGGCTGGTCCACCAAGGAAGACATTTTGTCCTGAAAAGAACAATTGATCAGTAACACATCTACAGCATTAATTGTAGCAGGTTGGGTTTTTTTAAATTTCAGTATAAACAACTGAAATGATCAATGAAATATGTTTTCAGACATTTGAGAAATGAAAGGGATGATGTGTGTGTGTGTGTGTGTGTGTGTGTGTGTGTGTGTGTGTGTGTGTGTGTGTGTGTGTGTGTGTGTGTGTGCGTCTGTGTGTGTGTGCGTGTGCATGCATGTTTCTCCCAATCATGCAAAGTTATGTTAAGAAATTGTTCTTCAGCTGTAATATTCTATGTATAGACAAATGAATTAACATGTCAGGTTTTAAGAATCAAGTACTTAAGCTTTGGGGATACTAAGTTTCTCGCTTTTTGGCCTTAAGACCAAAGTTACACTGTTACAGCTTACCCTGCAGTTTGGATTTCTATCTGCTTGTCAACAGCATCAATTCTCCACTGGTTTACTTACTTTTTCCATTTACCTTTTTACTCAATTTACTTATATAATAATTCCTCTTTCAATCAATATAATTTACCCACAAATGAGAATGCTCTGCAATTAGTTATTTCCAACTTTTGTAGATGTATAAATCAGTGATTGATCAACCAACAGACTTGTTATGATGGTAGGTGGAACAGTTGGCTGATCAATGGGATCTCTTTTCTTACATCTTATTCTTTCACCTTGCTTACTCTCCAGAGTTACCTAGCACTAGCAGTAGAAGTTGCTTTGGAATGACAAATGTCGGATCTTCTCTGGCTGCTTTGGATCTAAGAAACATTTACATTTTTTCATTTATAAACTTTCATAACATAATGTAATACTCTTTGAAAGAATGAAAATATTAAGCATAGATGAGCAATGATACCTGTACAGGCATGGTTATTCCAGTGATGATGGTGGATCTGAAATGAATTATCAGTGTCCTTTTCACGATGTCATTACATTCACTTATAAATAAAATCATATATGTTATATCAGAAACATTGACTGTAACTGATATGATACTACAACCCTCCTACAACCCTCTTAAATGATCTTTTTTTTTTTTTTTTTTTGCTTTAGGAGCCTCTGATGCCTACCAACCTGATTTCAGGCACATGGGTTAAAAAAAATTCAGGTGCCAGGCCTTAGAACTGAAGAGAAAAAAGTCATCATGCCCTTCTCCTCACTGAATCTCACCCATGAAAATTCTTTCACACATTTCTATTGACAGCTTTGTTGACACAAAGTCTGATCAACTGTTTGTGCTGATGCAGGCTTTTTCCAAGACAGGCTGTCTAAAACTTGCTCGCTTCATGATTTCGAAAAACTTTGCTATACTTCACTCAGGCATACTGATGTGTTTGCCCAAAATGACACAAATAAAACCTTTTGCTTCTGGTTGTCATAGAAATACAGCTGAGCAAGACTTTGTTCAGATTAAGACAACCAGTTCGATCGCTGAAGTGAAAGAAACAAAATCTTTTTAAACCTATTTCATCTAAGGCCTAGTCTGGCAAATTTAATTCACTTTTGAATGCCGACCTCAGTATATTGGCAACTAAATAAGTCACCATTTAGAGATCTGCAGAAAAATACCAGAAAAAAAGGTTATTAAAGAGAACAACAATCAATGAATGGAAAAAAATGCAACGGGAAAAAAACTTTTGTGTTCCACAAAAACTAAAAAAGACAAGTTAGATTTAATAATTCATATTCATTTCATACTATCTTGTCACCTGCTTTCAATCCCGAACTGGTTATAATTTTCTTATTTATTATATACTTGTTTGTTGCAACAAGTAATTCCCATACAGTCCTTCAAATGAGACTATAAACCGAGGTTCCGTGTGTGAACGCACGCATAACATCTTGCACACACATAAAATCCCATCACCAATTTTCGGAAGAGTAGGCCAGTTTGGCCGTTGGTATGGATGACACGTTACACATAGCATGCACCCTGCGTGAGAAATGGAAAGAATGAAGGAAGTAAGGAAAATGAGTGATCGATATTGAACGATACTGACTGGAGTGGATGACACGGGAAACGACTGAATGAAGCGCCAGCTGGCAGCTCTTCAGTCGGCACTACCCAGGTAGGCAGCCCGTTGTGTAAACGAGTGTTGATTGTAAAGCGCTTAGAGCTTGGCATCTAGCCGAGAATAGGCGCTATATAAGTATTCATTACTATTATTATAATTATTAAGTGAGAATACTGTATGTTATTAGTGATCGCACAACACATGATTTTGCAAACCAGTCCTAACACTCTACTCTGCACTATCATCACTTAAGTATCAGAATTGGTCCCAGAGAAGTGAGAAGTATTGACCATATTATGATAAAAATCATTTTTCAAATAGATGCAGGATGATCATCATATAGATTGTGGGCCCTCAACAAGTTTACCTGAAAACAGGGGTTCCGGATAAGGATAAAATTTATCCAGATCTTCTAAAAACGACGGAAGACTCAGACCTTGTATATTTTCCACACAGTTGCCTGGTTTCGCTCATTTGATGAATTTCTTTCTTTAAACAGAATCAATTAAGACTACAAAAGGTTCACTGACCACTAACTTCAGTGGTGTCATTTTTAAAGAATGAACAGCAGGCATCTTTGACCTGAGGTCGGAACTAAAAAAGTATGGTAATGTGACATAGCTTACACTGATTTAAAAACTGCAACTACACACACACCAATAGATTTAAGATTTGATTTGACCATGATGTACACACTCCTTGCAAAGATTTTTTTTTTTTTATTGAAACGCAACTTCTGCTCTTATGTAGCTGCTGGTCCCAGCAAAATAAAACTGGTTTCTGGGACAGGTAGCTAAAAAAGAAAAAAGAAACAGAAAAAATTTAAATTAAAAAAATTGGTCTTTTACTGTTGAAAACAGTATTTACCAGCAATTACTGCTTAATCTGATCACTGACTTTTGAGACTGTGACTGAGCCACACAGGCCCTAGATGTTAAAGTGTTCAGGCAATAAATTACTGTATATTTATTTATTTCAATTAACCTTTGGCAGTAATCGCACAGTAATGAGTAAATGAGCCATTCCTTTTTTATTCCAAATAATGACAATTATAATTTCTTATGATCTCTCCTATCAAATCAATGTGGACTGTAACTGTAAGCCACATGGCCATGAGACTGGGTTAGCAAGTGAGAGGCATTCATGTCAGTTGATGATGCATGCTCAAAGATTTATCGATAATACTTCCACAATCAGCTTGTGCTAGCTTTGGTACTAGGCCTAGTTTTGACAAGATATGCTAAATACGAACGCCAAAGATTCATCGATAATACTTCCACAATCTGCTCGTGCTAGCTTTGGTACTAGGCCTAGTTTTGACAAGATATGCTAAATACAAAGTCAATGGTGTCACACAACAGAACCAAGCCAAATTCTGTTGCTGGCCCGAGTAGGTAGGTGCAGGTTTCCCATTCCTTATCTTCACCTCACAATGTTTGTTTCTTTATTTGTTTGTTTTCTTTTCTTCTTTCTTTTTTTTATTTTTTAGCCTTTTCTTTTTTGTAATGTGTATTTTTCATTTGGGCCCGGTTCTACGGTACTGTTGTGGTTGGGCGTGCCTGGATCAGCTCATCCGTGGCGAAAAGTGAGAAGCCACCGATGCTGATGAAATTCACATAGAGTTGACTGAATTTGTAAAAATTCTCATTGTGTCGGGTCTTTTATTTCCTATCCCGATTTTCCTATATATGTAACCCATGAAGCGGCAGAGTTTGATTACTGTGTTGATTATTATGTTGACTGTGGCCGTCAAGAACGTGAACCTAGGTTGATCCTAGTTGTGCCGAGTACTGTTCTTACGTCTATTACTAGGCCCAGATTTGAACCCCTGATTTCAATTAACATCAGAAATAGTACAGTGATAAGGAATTGTTTGATTAAAAGAGTTAGACATAGAGGAGTTAAATTATGGTTTTTTAAGCCTTATCCTATCAGGAGACATTGAACTCAATCCTGGTCCGTCCACCAAAGTAAAATATCCATGCGGAGTTTGCAATTTGAGAGTCACATGGAAACATAAAGCAGTTGCCTGTGACTCTGCAATTCATGGTATCACACTAAATGTATGTTAATGAATTCAGCAGTTTATGAAGCATTATGCAATAGTGATATATCATGGCTTGTTTTACCTGCGGGCTTCCAAACTTTAGTTCAAGACTTTTTGAAGATTCAAATTGAAAACTGCAGCTCAGAAAGCAACCGTTTTGACCCTATCTCACCAGACCGATCCCCAAAAAAAAACTTGAAATTTTGTCCTAAGTTTGCATCCACCCCTGATTCTAAAACTGATAAAATCCCAAATCATAAAGTGCAACTGAACCCTAAATCATTAAGAGAAAAAGATAAACTTAAATGCATAGTCGTAAATTTTCAATCTCTTATCAAGAAAAAGGAAGAACTCAGTAATTTAGTCACTGAAAAAAACATTGATGTTGTAATTGGAACAGAAACTTGGCTAGAAACTGGAACATCCAGCAGTGAACTTCTAATGGAGGATTTTGATATTTATAGAAAGGACAGACTGGAAAAAGAGGTGGGGAGTCTGATTGCCATTAGGAAGAATTTAGCCAGTGAGTTTTTATATCAAGGCAAAAATAGTGAAAGTTTATTTTCTAGGATTAATTTCAAGAATAAGAGACCTGTCATTGTTGGATCAGTTTACAGACCTCCAGCCCTCAGATGAAAATGTATGTTCGTCTATTTGCAGAGACATTTCTAACATTGTTTTGACCAATAGGAAGGCAATATTATGGATTGGTGGAGACTTTAATTTACCAGATATTGATTGGGGCGAAGATGCCATACTTGCAATCAATACAGTAAAAAATATTAATACTCAGTTTTTTGATGCCACCAAAGACCTTGGATTAGTACAGTCAGTTGAATCACCAACTCGTGGTAAGGCATTCCTGGATTTATTTTTTACCAATTGTCCAGCGCTTTAGGCAATCAGGAATTAATTGCAGGCCTGGGTGATCATGACATAGTTCTCTTAGAGAGTAACTTTCAACCCTTTCGAAGAAAACCCCCTAAACGTACCATCAGACTCTGGAACCAAGCAGATTTACCAAAATTGCGCAGGGATACTCATAATTTCAGTCGTCTTTTTTTGAGGTCCCATAGTGTTAAAGATAATGTCAGTGATCTTTGGAAGTGTATAAAAACTAACTTGGAATTTATCTATGGATGACAACATACCTACTAAAATAACTTCAAGCAAGAACCACCAGCCATGGATTACTACTAAAACTAAACGTTTGTTGAGAAGGAAACATCGTTTCTTTAAGAAATTGAAACTACATCCTAATTCAGAAAGATTACTGGTTAGGTATAAACATATTAAGAGAAGGTGTCAGAGAGAATGTAGACTTGCTCACTCCAATTATGTTAATTCGATGATTTCGGAAGGTGATCATCAAAACAAGAATTATGGTCTTACATAAGGAGTAAGAGACAGGACAACATTGGGATTCCAGACCTGAGAAACAACCAAATAACCTAATACAGACCCTGAAGGGAAAGCAAACTTACTAAACAAGCAGTTTTGTTCAGTTTTCTCAAATCCCAAACCTTTATTTAAACGTTAGACTAAAGGATGATGATAAACTCCCTGAAATACAAAACATCAAAGTAAACAAAGCAGGAGTATTTAAGTTACTGACTAATATCAATGAAAACAAAGCTACTGGTCCCGATGGCGTTCCTGGCAAGCTCTTAAAATTATGTGCCAATGAATTGAGTGAGGTATACCAATTACTTTACCAAGCTTCACTGGACCAGGGAGTAATACCTGATGAGTGGCGAGATGCGAGCATTGTTCCCTTATTTAAAAAGGGTGACAAAACAAAAGCAGAGAACTATAGACCTGTATCTCTTACATCCATATCAGCTAAATTACTTGAACACATAATATATAGTAGCATAATGGACCATCTTGACAAATATGATTTCTTAAATAACGCCCAGCATGGTTTTAGACAGCGAAGGAGTTGTGAGACTCAACTTATAACAACTCTCAATGATTTTAGTAACTGTCTTAACAACAGACAGCAAATGGATGCAATTTTATTAGATTTTTCTAAAGCCCTTTGATAAGGTTGACCATGAGGGCCTGCTGCTTAAATTAGAACACATTGGCATTGGCGGTTCTTTGCTAAAATGGGCTAGATCATTCCTCGTTGGAGAACGCAGAAAGTTGTTGTGGAAGGGTCGTCATCCCATTGTAAACCAGTCTTGTCAGGTGTACCACAGGGAACTGTTTCTGGGGCCCTTGTTTTTCTTAATTTATATAAATGACATAAGTAGAAATCTCTCTCCTGGAACTACTATAAGGCTTTTTGCAGATGACAGTTTATATATAGAACAATCAGAAGCAAAATGATACACGCATTCTACAAGAAGATCTAAACGCTTTACAAGAGTGGGAAAGAACTTGGAAAATGGAATTTCATCCTCAAAAGTGCCAAGTGTTGCGTATATGTAACAAACGCTCACTAATTAGATCAGATTATTCTATCCATAATACTATTCTTAAAGAAACTAATGCTGCAAAATATTTAGGCGTGATTATAGATAGTCGTCTCAAATGGAAAGAACATTACAATTTAGTATGTAAGAAAGCAAATAACATCTTAGCTTTCTTACACAGGAATATCAATGACTGCCCCAAAAGGTTTAAAGACTGCTACAAAACACTGGTTAGACCAGTACTGGAATATGGTTGCTCAGTTTGGGATCCTTACCATCTAAAGGACATTGATAACCTTGAAAAGATTTAGAAGAGAGCAGCACGGTTCGTAACAGGGAACCACATCAGAGAAAAGGGGAATACTAGGAAGAACATGAGGAAATTAGAATGGAAACCCTTAGAAGAGAGAAGAGCTTTTATTAAACTTAACACCTTTTTCAAAGGCAGAGCTAAAGTAATTGATATTCCAATGGAAAAAACTAGTATTGAATAAAAGTAGCACCAGGAGTGGCGGTCAATGTTATACCATACCTGCATTCAAATATTGACAGCCACTTACATTCTTTTTATCCCAGTTCTGTACGGCTGTGGAACTCACTGCCGGGTGCCATCAAGATTGCCACGGGTGCGGTCTCATTCAAGAGACAATTGATTCGACAGTTTTGAGATCTGCATATTGACGATTTTCTATTTTTACTTCCCCTGATATTTTACTATTACCTGGGCCTGAATTTGGCCATTGCTTTTATCTTCTTGAATATTGAGTGCGACCCCTTGTTGCTAAATTTGCTCCAGGGGCCAACAGTCTGAGTCGCACTGTTTTATGTTATTTTATTTTACTTTTTAACATGCGCGCTGGTGACCTACTCGTTTTTGAGTGAACCAGTATTTTAGGAAGAAGAAGATCCTGAATTTGCTCTAGGCCCTTTCAGTTTCAGTGAAGAGATTGCCAGATAGAACATTGGCTAGTGCTTCCATTTGTAGGTTATAAAAATTAAACACGCCTATGACTTGGTATTGAGCTGTGATTTGTCTTCTAATTACCAAAACAAAAACCGCTTACCTTTGTAAATTAATTAATGTATTCGTATGCTTATGGCACACCGACGTTCCTAGACACCAAGCACTGACGTCTGCTGGCCACACATACGTGGCTGTACTTCCGGTATGCTTTACAGCAGTGCAGAGTATCGTCCCTTGAAGACACGTCGATCACACAAGTGATCAACTACCTCTGTAATATCCTACAAATAGTTCCTTAATGATTGACTGATAGATTGATTTTTTTTAATTGGTGGTTATGACCGCTACCGTCATTATCATGAAGTAAAAGCAACGATAAGTCTGACTAGTGATAAAAGAAAAGTCGTCCGCCCCTTCCCCTCTCTCTAACCTAAAATGTCTCATCGCAGCCACTACATCGGCAATCTGTCCCAAAATTATAGGCTAGCACATGTTATCCTCCATCTGCCACCGAACAATTTGGGCTGTCAAGCATATTGAGCAGAGTCCACCCCACTCCCGCACCGGACTGTTCCCCACTTTCCCTGATCACCCAAGCTGGACAAGGATTTGTGTTTTGGTGAACAACACCTAATCTAATTGTTTGAGCATCATATTAATGCTACAACCAACAACAAAAAAGAAAGGAAAAAAAAGAAGAAAAGAAGAGAAAAGATAGCCGCCGCGATCGCTCACTTCATCCAGTCTAAAGATAAAGACGTAATGGTTCCATTTATTTGAGTCATTGATCAGACATATGGAAATGTGGTAGGCCTATAGTCTCTGGCAGCATCATCGTGTCTTGGGATGCAAACTCCTGCCTGTTTTCCCCGTTGACCACCACGTCATTTCTTTTGACCCCCAGCCCCTACCTGTAGGGGGTTTGCGCGTGTCCTATTATTTTCTTGATCTTGAGCTTGTCCTTTGTCTCGCACTACTGCTCTCCACTTTTCCGCCACTTTTTAGCCGAGGCTGGTTGTTCTCACATCCATGTCTCTTGGGTCCTCAAGCAAGGTTAGCAATCTTGTTTTAATCCACTTTGTACTCCTCGTGGACGGATTTCAGGTGGTGGCTTCTGCTTTGCTTGGCGGCATTTTAGAGCAATGTCAGTGAGGCCATGTGGGACACAGAGCAATTTCCTAATTGTTTGTGTTTAATTGATTTGGGCCTCCATCGATTCCGCTGCGCTGGTGCTGATTTTCTCATTTCAACAGATGCCTTAATATATAAGAGTTCAGACATCCGCATGAACTGCGGACACCAGACCTTGTATTTGCCTGTGATATCACACTGGTCTATTATCTCTAAGCTTTCTTCTGCATTTGCTTGGTTTCATTTCCCCTCTTTGTGTCTTTCGAGAGTCATCATGCCACCGTCATAGGCTCTTGAAACCCAGCCGTACTAGTAACTGTGTAAAACGTTGTGAAAAAAAATGTGTGATTGCAGTGATTGGGGGGTAGTAGAAGTTTCCTTCGTTCTTTCATTAAAAAAAAAAAAAAAAAGAAGAAAAAAAAAGAAAGAGAAGACTCCGCCTTTCCAGGGCCAGTAAACCGACACAAATAAGTCACGTATATGAAACATTAGGTCGCTTTCAGCAAATTACATTGATTCACATAATCTTCTGATCGATTCGCCGAAAATGTACCCTATCGTATACTGTATACATTACATGCCATTTCCTTGGAAAGGATGTATTCGAGATTTGTCGGATTATATTTCCAGTGGACCTGACAATTTTTTTTTTTTACTTATGGAACGATAATCGATATTACGATGACGCTTGTCACATACAACTGAAAATGTACAAAGGCCGATTATGTTACATTGCAAAACCAGTTTCTTGTATTCAACCATAATACCTCTGACCATATTAGACTTTCTGTAAGTCTCTTACAAATAAAGTTGTTTTGTTTTACTTGGTTTTAAAGTCAATGACAAAAAGGCTATACTTTGGCCAGATATCTCAGTCGCGACCGATGTTTAAAAATGAACTTTACTCACACAAAAAGAAAGAAAAGAAAAGGGAAAAAAAGAATAAGAAAGAAAAGAGAGAGAAAAAAAACGGTGAAAATTCGTCTTTGATTCATATCTTATTACCTGTTTTACATTCGAAGCAAATTTAGGGGTTAGAGTGGTTTTGCGCATTAACTGTTACCCCCTTCTCTCCTGACCTACCTCCCTTCCTCACACCTCCCCCTTTTTCCCTCTCTCTCTCTTTTTCCTCCTCTCTCTCTCTGTTTGTCTGTCTCTGTCTTGCACTCGTACAAAACACACACCGTGTTGTATCTGTCATATTCACCGCATTTGAAACAAGATTCCTTGCATTAATTCGATGAATGATTCGTATCTGAAATCATTAAATTTTGCGCTGAACATCGTTAATTAGATGTTTTAAAAAAAACAACAATGATATTTTCCATGGAATATTAACGTTTAATTTGTTATACCGTTTTAAACAGCAGTTCAAGTTTTCGTGTGTTGAAATCTAATAGAAAATGCTAGATCCTTTCCACACATTATAAATAATTGTTATGACACTTGACAAATTCAAGTCATTGTTTCTGTTATCATTTATACGTATTCCAGTATTTTTATCACCTATTTTACTTGGGATATCCATTTACTGAAAGTCACGAAATCAATATAGCAATTAAGAGTGGCTAAATTTCATTGCATGTAATGTATTCGCCATTTTGTTTTAAGGAAGCGCCCGATAGGATATTTTTCTTTTTCCTACCAGTTTCTTTTTTCGGATATTTTTCTGATAATTGAATGGTCTACTTTCTTTCTTTCTTTTCATTATAGAAGATTGGAACAGACAATAGTCTATTGGCACTTCTTAGCGCAGCACAATGACAAAATAATGTATAGACTGTAAATAAATGAAAATCAAACAGAGGATAGCCTTTTTTTTGGGTCATGTTTGAAACTTGAGGAAATAAATCAGTGTCAATATGGGAAGGCTTGGTGGTTATTGTCCCTTGTGGCATGGCCTTCGACGACGACATCTTGTTGTGCATATATCTAAAGCTAGCGCGAGTTCTTGGTATTAATCAAAGGTCCTTTGAATTTCTGGATATAAAGTCCCTTGTGAGAACCAGTGTGAATATGCTGACCCGAGTTGTAGGGTCTAATTCAATCCAAAGGAGACAGAAGGGACGTATGAGAGGAAAACTGAATTTTAATTTACCATCCTTAAAATATTGTAGATGACGGAGGTGATTTGATTCGAACTCGTGAAATACCGAGTATAAATGAAAAAGATGATTTGAGTGTTGATGACATTTACTCCTGTGATGAACCTGGCAAACAGGGAATGCCGTTACTACCTTGCATGTTGACAGTTTTAACGAATGCCACTAAGTACACTTTTTAAACGGTTGTGCAACCAGGCTCTGGAATGCACTGTCTGAAGTGTCCTGAAATTGTCAAAACCAGTTTTAAGTTTTACGTGGATTCTAGATAATGACCCTAATCGAGTAATCCTTTATTACGATTTTAACAAACAATTAGGAGCATTACGACAGAGACCTCAACTGAGAAGAAAAGAACAGGCTGTAAGACCTAGTATGAAAGGACGATTGAAAGGTCACGTGGCCTATCCATTATTATAGCCCCCAAATGTTTTGTAATCCTGCAAATCTTTCAATGAATAGTCACAAATATTTACGATTCACGTCAACCAAAATTAAATTTGATGTATTCGAAATTTACATTCATACCACTTGTGACAAACATGCATGTACATATGCCTATAACTCTGTTCAGCCCAATGTTTAAAGATTAGAAAAAGATGTGAAATTTGATTTGTCATGAAATGCTCTGTTCTTAACAATCTTCGTGGAATACGTTTTACGGGAAAATACTACCACAGCCGAGTTAATGAAGACGAAATTTGCTCAGTAATCAGGAATATCAACATGTACGTAATCTGACATTTTTGTTTGGACAAAA
>CM031610.1:62179924-62239924 GCA_018398815.1 Conus ventricosus
AGAACCACAAGGTAGATGACAAGCAAGAAAGGCAAAAAGCCAATCTCAAAGACGCTTTCTGCATTCCACACCTGTTCCCTGCTTAAGCAACAATGGCTGATTTGAAACAGGCAACACTGAAAACTTTTAGGGACCATATTATTTTGGCATTAGTCAAACATACAATTGTCTGTGGTCTGTGAGAAAGAACATTCACAGGCTTGTTTGCACTAAAACTGCTTTTGGTGTACTTTCAACAGAAATGAATGTATTTTGTACAAAGATTGTGTATATAGATTTTGTATAAATCTGCCAAAGTTTTATAAAAGAGGGAAAGGGTAACATGTGGGTTTCACTTTCCAATGTTCGTAAAGGCACAAAGTGGGGTGAATGGGTGTTGGGTTCGTTTTCATCTGCCATCATGCATACAGCAGAGCATTCGAGCATGCCTGATCTTGTACCAACTACAATAAAACATAACTTCTTCTGACACAAATTACTGCCAAACCTGATTCATCAGCATACTTTGGCACAAATTATGCTCCCAAGCCAATTTTTCAAATACTTCAGGGCCTGCAGTCGCAGCTATTGCAGTACTGGTCCTAGTACCGGCTTGTTGAAGAAGCAAACGCAGCCAGACGCAATTTTGCGTGCAAGGGTTTGCTCAAGATATTGCTCTTTGGTCTAAGCAAACCAAGGTACCACCATGCCTTAATCCAAAAGTGCAGTTACTGCTAAAAAAAAACCTTCTCCTCTACACTTTTCTTCTTTTTTTTTTTTCTACATTTATTGTGCTTGTATTTTTGCCAAACATGTGAACAAAATGCTCTGAAATCATACTGGTAAAAGGGTCTACACTTTCATGATGATCTACCTGATGATGCTCATTGTTTGATCTCCAGCGTCGATCGAGGTGACACTCAGAAGAAAATGCAGAATATTCCCATACATGACCATTGCTGACATATAAGAAATCTGACACATTTTTTTTCATTTCTGATTACACCATAGTTGATCGCACCCGCTGCTACACAAACATATCCACAAATACATTCACACACTCTGCCCTTCTTTCTCTCCCATTCACCTACCATTCACCACCTCCCTACCTTTCTGTAAGCGTCACAGACAAGGATCATCTCCTGCATGAGCTTGCCATCAGGGTGGTACTTTGGCACCACCTCCCAGAAGACCAGCAGCAGCTTCTTGATGGTGTGGTCCTGCATGGGCATCACGAAGCGGATGACAGTCATCAGAAGGGAGTTCATCTTCTCCCCATTCAGCATCATCTGGATCACCTTCTTCAAGGCCTCGACCTTGGTGCGTGTGTCTCCCTTCTCTGCCAAAAGGAGTGGGTTTTGATTATGAAAAAAAATGCCTCCTTTGCAAAGAAAAGAAGTTGTTTGTGTGTGTGTGTGTGTGTGTGTGTGTGTGTGTGTGTGTGTGTGCTGTGTGTGCCTGTGTCTGTGTGTATATCTCTTTGTGTGAATGTGCGTGTGTCTGTGTGTGCCAATTCATGTAATTGTGCTTGGCTCATCAAAATGGAATGATCTAAAAAAAATCTTAAGCAAAACAAATAATGATAATAAATAAATCTGTAACTTAAGTTGTGAAGTAAAATGTGAAGATCAAAGCATGTCCAACAGAAACTCATGAAGCCTACATCATTTTGAAGACTCTCTCCTATTATTGCCAAACACAAAAGTCTGGAATGACAGACAGAACTGTTTGCATGATAAATGAATTTGAATTTGACCGAAACAAAAGACGCATCATCTAAGCATAACTTCAGCATTTGAATGTATCCTATACTGGGAGGAGGAGGAGTGGGGTCCAAGTGGAGTTTGTCCTGGAATAATAGTAAGAATGGTAAGCCTTATTAGATCAGAGATCCTCAGCATATACATACTGTTCTAACCTTTTCAGTAAAACTGAACAAGAAAATATTTTCTTACATCTTTTCACTTGCAGCAAGACATGGGGGTGAATGAATGTCTTTGCGATGGTATACACCATTCTCTGACTTTCCACAGATCAGAAAAGCCTCAAACCACGCTAATACGTGCAAAAGCAATGCAACATAATCACAGCAAGACCAACAAGCAAAACAGCAAATTTACCAAGATCCTGACGTAGCTGCATCTCTGTGGGAGGCTCGCTGTCTGTAGGGGTGTTGATGAGTGTATAACATGGCTGGTCCACCAAGGAAGACATTTTGTCCTGAAAAGAACAATTGATCAGTAACACATCTACAGCATTAATTGTAGCAGGTTGGGTTTTTTTAAATTTCAGTATAAACAACTGAAATGATCAATGAAATATGTTTTCAGACATTTGAGAAATGAAAGGGATGATGTGTGTGTGTGTGTGTGTGTGTGTGTGTGTGTTGTGTGTGTGTGTGTGTGTGTGGTGTGTGTGTGTGTGTGCGTCTGTGTGTGTGTGCGTGTGCATGCATGTTTCTCCCAATCATGCAAAGTTATGTTAAGAAATTGTTCTTCAGCTGTAATATTCTATGTATAGACAAATGAATTAACATGTCAGGTTTTAAGAATCAAGTACTTAAGCTTTGGGGATACTAAGTTTCTCGCTTTTTGGCCTTAAGACCAAAGTTACACTGTTACAGCTTACCCTGCAGTTTGGATTTCTATCTGCTTGTCAACAGCATCAATTCTCCACTGGTTTACTTACTTTTTCCATTTACCTTTTTACTCAATTTACTTATATAATAATTCCTCTTTCAATCAATATAATTTACCCACAAATGAGAATGCTCTGCAATTAGTTATTTCCAACTTTTGTAGATGTATAAATCAGTGATTGATCAACCAACAGACTTGTTATGATGGTAGGTGGAACAGTTGGCTGATCAATGGGATCTCTTTTCTTACATCTTATTCTTTCACCTTGCTTACTCTCCAGAGTTACCTAGCACTAGCAGTAGAAGTTGCTTTGGAATGACAAATGTCGGATCTTCTCTGGCTGCTTTGGATCTAAGAAACATTTACATTTTTTCATTTATAAACTTTCATAACATAATGTAATACTCTTTGAAAGAATGAAAATATTAAGCATAGATGAGCAATGATACCTGTACAGGCATGGTTATTCCAGTGATGATGGTGGATCTGAAATGAATTATCAGTGTCCTTTTCACGATGTCATTACATTCACTTATAAATAAAATCATATATGTTATATCAGAAACATTGACTGTAACTGATAGATACTACAACCCTCCTACAACCCTCTTAAATGATCTTTTTTTTTTTTTTTTTTGCTTTAGGAGCCTCTGATGCCTACCAACCTGATTTCAGGCACATGGGTTAAAAAAAATTCAGGTGCCAGGCCTTAGAACTGAAGAGAAAAAAGTCATCATGCCCTTCTCCTCACTGAATCTCACCCATGAAAATTCTTTCACACATTTCTATTGACAGCTTTGTTGACACAAAGTCTGATCAACTGTTTGTGCTGATGCAGGCTTTTTCCAAGACAGGCTGTCTAAAACTTGCTCGCTTCATGATTTCGAAAAACTTTGCTATACTTCACTCAGGCATACTGATGTGTTTGCCCAAAATGACACAAATAAAACCTTTTGCTTCTGGTTGTCATAGAAATACAGCTGAGCAAGACTTTGTTCAGATTAAGACAACCAGTTCGATCGCTGAAGTGAAAGAAACAAAATCTTTTTAAACCTATTTCATCTAAGGCCTAGTCTGGCAAATTTAATTCACTTTTGAATGCCGACCTCAGTATATTGGCAACTAAATAAGTCACCATTTAGAGATCTGCAGAAAAATACCAGAAAAAAAGGTTATTAAAGAGAACAACAATCAATGAATGGAAAAAAATGCAACGGGAAAAACATTTTGTGTTCCACAAAAACTAAAAAAGACAAGTTAGATTTATAATTCATATTCATTTCATACTATCTTGTCACCTGCTTTCAATCCCGAACTGGTTATAATTTTCTTATTTATTATATACTTGTTTGTTGCAACAAGTAATTCCCATACAGTCCTTCAAATGAGACTATAAACCGAGGTTCCGTGTGTGAACGCACGCATAACATCTTGCACACACATAAAATCCCATCACCAATTTTCGAAGAGTAGGCCAGTTTGGCCGTTGGTATGGATGACACGTTACACATAGCATGCACCCTGCGTGAGAAATGGAAAGAATGAAGAAGTAAGGAAAATGAGTGATCGATATTGAACGATACTGACTGGAGTGGATGACACGGGAAACGACTGAATGAAGCGCCAGCTGGCAGCTCTTCAGTCGGCACTACCCAGGTAGGCAGCCCGTTGTGTAAACGAGTGTTGATTGTAAAGCGCTTAGAGCTTGGCATCTAGCCGAGAATAGGCGCTATATAAGTATTCATTACTATTATTATAATTATTAAGTGAGAATACTGTATGTTATTAGTGATCGCACAACACATGATTTTGCAAACCAGTCCTAACACTCTACTCTGCACTATCATCACTTAAGTATCAGAATTGGTCCCAGAGAAGTGAGAAGTATTGACCATATTATGATAAAAATCATTTTTCAAATAGATGCAGGATGATCATCATATAGATTGTGGGCCCTCAACAAGTTTACCTGAAAACAGGGGTTCCGGATAAGGATAAAATTTATCCAGATCTTCTAAAAACGACGGAAGACTCAGACCTTGTATATTTTCCACACAGTTGCCTGGTTTCGCTCATTTGATGAATTTCTTTCTTTAAACAGAATCAATTAAGACTACAAAAGGTTCACTGACCACTAACTTCAGTGGTGTCATTTTTAAAGAATGAACAGCAGGCATCTTTGACCTGAGGTCGGAACTAAAAAAGTATGGTAATGTGACATAGCTTACACTGATTTAAAAACTGCAACTACACACACACCAATAGATTTAAGATTTGATTTGACCATGATGTACACACTCCTTGCAAAGATTTTTTTTTTTTTATTGAAACGCAACTTCTGCTCTTATGTAGCTGCTGGTCCCAGCAAAATAAACTGGTTTCTGGGACAGGTAGCTAAAAAAGAAAAAAGAAACAGAAAAAATTTAAATTAAAAAAATTGGCTTTTAAATTTTAAAAACAGTATTTTACCGCAATTTTGTTAATCTATCATGACTTTTGTGACTGTGATGGCCAAAAGGGCCCCTAGATGTTAAGTGTTAGGAAATAAATTACTGTTATTTATTTATTTCAAAAATTTTTGGCAGTAATCCCCGAATGAGAAAATGACCCTTTTCCTTTTTTATTCCCAAATAATGACAATTATAATTTCTTTGATCTCCCCTATAAAAATAAATGTGGGTGTAATGTAACCCACAGGGCCTGGGAAGGGTTAGCAAGTGGAGGTTTCATGTCAGTTGATGATGATGCCCCAAAGATTTATCGATATACTTCCACAATCAGCTTGGTAGTTTTGGTACTGGGCCCTAGTTTTGAAAAGATTGTTTACGAACCCCAAGATTCTCATATATTCACAATCTGCTCGTGCTAGCTTTGGTCTGGGCCCTAGTTTTAAACAAGATTGAAATAAAAAGTCAATGGGTACACAACAGAACCAAGCCAAATTCTGTTGGGCCCGGTAGGTGGTGCGGTTTCCTTTTCCTTATCTTCCCTCACAATGTTTTTTTCTTTTTTTTGTTTTTTTTTTTCTTTTTTCTTTTTTTTATTTTTTACCCTTTTCTTTTTTGTAAGTGTTTTTTTCTTTTTGGGCCCCGGTTCTACGGTAGGTTGTGGTTGGCGTGCTGGATCGTATCGTGGCGAAAAGTGAGAAGGCCACCGTGCTGATGAAATTCAAAGAGTTGATGAATTTTTTTAAAAATTCTCTTGTGTGGGTCTTTTTTTTCCTACCCGATTTTCCATATATGAAAAACCCTGAGGGGCGAGTTTGATTACTGTGTTGTTATTATTTTGACTGGGCCGTCAAGAACGTGAACCTGGGTTGATCTAGTTGTGCCGGTCTGTTCTTCGTTATTATGGCCC
The DNA here is from genome assembly GCA_018398815.1 of Conus ventricosus. Lineage (NCBI taxonomy): Eukaryota > Metazoa > Mollusca > Gastropoda > Neogastropoda > Conidae > Conus > Conus ventricosus. The sequence goes on from CM031610.1 coordinate 62,185,900, forward strand.
CATTTTTAAAACCCTGATTTCAATTAACATCAGAAATGTACGTGATAAGGAATTGTTTGATTAAAAGAGTTAGACTAGAGGAGTTAATTAGGGTTTTTTAAGCCTTATCCTATCAGGAGATTTGACTCAACCTGGTCCGCCCACCAAAAGTAAAATACCCATGCGGATTTTGCAATTTGAGAGTCACAGGGAAACATAAAGCAGTTCCCTGGGGACTCTGCTTTCTGGTATCCCTAAATGTTGTTAAGAATTCAGCATTTTATAAAGCATTATGCAATAGTGTTATCATGGATTTTTTTTCCCTGGGGGTTCCCAAACTTTGTTCAAGATTTTTTAAAGTTTTATTAAAAACTGCGCTCGAAAGCACCGTTTGACCCTATCTACCAGACCGACCCCCAAAGAAAACTTAAAATTTTGTCCTAAGTTTGCACCACCCCTGTTTCTAAAATATAAAACCCCCAATCTAAAGTGCAACTGAACCCTAAATCATTAAGAGAAAAAGATAACTTAAAGCATAGTGTAAATTTTCAATCTCTTATCAGAAAAAGGAAAAAATCAGTAATTTAGTCACAAAAAAAAATTTGATGTTGTAATTTGGAACGAAACTGGCTAGAAACGGGAACATCCAGCAGTGAACTTCTATGGGGATTTTGATATTTTTAAAAAAGGAAGATTTGGGAAAAAAAGAGGGGGGGGGAGTCTTGATTGCCATTGGAAAGAATTTCCCAGTGAGTTTTTATTCAGGGCAAAAATAGTGAAAGTTTTTTTTCTAGGTTTAAATTTAAAGAATAAGAGATGTCTTGTTGGATCAGTTTACGCCCTCCAGACTCGAAAAAAATGTTGTTCGTTATTTGCAGAGACTTTTAACATTTTTTTGACCAATAGGAAGGAAATATTATGGATTGGTGGAGCTTTTAATTTACCGATATTGTTTGGGGGCAAAGTGCCTACTTGGCAATAATACAGTAAAAATATTAATACCCTTTTTTTTGATCCCACCAAGACCTTGGTTTTTTCGCAGTTGAATCACCAATGTGGTAAGGCTTTCCTGGATTTTTTTTTACCAATTTGCCCAGGCGTTTAGGCAATCAGGAATTAATTGCAGGCCTGGGGATCATGACATTTTCTTTAGGGGAAAAACTTTAAACCCTTTCGAAAAAAAACCCCTAAACGTCCCATCAGTCGGAACCAAGCAGTTTTTCCAAAAATTCGCAGGGTTTTTCATAATTTCTCGTTTTTTTTGAGGTCCCTGTGTTAAAAAAATGTCAGTGATCTTTGGGAAAATGTATAAAAAAAAACTTTGGGAATTTTTTATGGATGACAAATTTCTACAAAAAAACCAAGCAAAAAACCACCAGCCCTGGTTACTACTAAAAAAATAAGTTTTTTGGAAGGAAACATGTTTCTTTAAGAAATTGAAACTAATCCTAATTTGAAAGTTACTGGTTAGGTATAAAAATTTTAAAAGGAAGGTGTCAGGGGAAAGTAGATTGGCTCACTCCAATTTTGTTAATTCGTGATTTCGGAAGGTGATCATCAAAACAAGAAATTATGGTCTTACAAAGGGTAAAAGAAGGACAAAATTGGGATTCCGATGAAAAAAAACGAAAAACTAAAAAGGACCCCGAAAGGGAAAGCAAATTACAAAACAAGCGTTTTGTTCAGTTTTCTCAAATCCCAAAAATTTTTTTTAACGTTAGATAAAGGATGATGAAAACTCCCTGAAATACAAAACACAAAGTAAAAAAGCAGGGTATTTAGTTTTGACTAAAATAATGAAAACAAAGCTATGGTCCCGATGGGTTCCCGGCAAGCTCTTAAAAAATTTGGCCCCTGAATTTAGGAGGTATACCAAAACTTTACCAAGCTTCATGGACCAGGGAGTAATATGATGGTGGCGGAAGGCGATTGTTCCCTTTTTTAAAAAGGGGGGCAAAACAAAAGAGGACTTAGACTGTTCTTTACATCCATATCAGCTAATTACTTTAAACCCTAAATATAGTAGCTAATGGACCCCCTTGACAAATATGATTTCTTAAATAAAGCCCAGCTGGTTTTTGACAGCGAAGGGTTGTGAGCTAACTTATACCTCTCAAAAGATTTTAGTAACTGTCTTAACAAAAAAGACAGCAAATGGTGCAATTTTATTTGTTTTTCTAAAGCCTTTTGATAAGGTGACCCTGAGGGCCGGGGTTAAATTTGAACACATTGGCATTTGGGGGTTTTTTGCTAAAAAGGGGTAGATCATTTTCCCCGTTGGGGAACGCAGAAAGTTTTGTGGAAAGGGGCGTCATCCATTGTAAACCCGTTTGCAGGTGTACCACAGGGAACTGTTTTTTGGGGCCTTTTTTTTTTTATTTATATAAATGACATAAGTAGAAAACTCTCTTCCCGGAATATATAAGGCTTTTTTGCGTGCAGTTTAGTATATAGAACAATCAGAAGCAAAAAAGATACCACCCCTTCACAAGAAGTCTAAACGCTTTACAAGGGGGGAAAAAACTTGGGAAAAAGGAATTTTATCCTCAAAAAAAGCCAAGTGTTGGTTATGTAACAAACGTCACTAATTAGATCAGTTATTTATCCCTAATACTTTCTTAAAGAAATAATGTGCAAAAAATTTTAGGCGTGTTTTAGATAGCGTCTCAAATGGAAAGAAAAATTACAAATTTGTTGTAAGAAAGCAAATAACATCTTAGCTTTCTTTTACGGAAAATCAAAGTGCCCCCAAAAAGGGTTAAAAACTGCTACAAAACACGGTTTGACCGTACTGGAATTGGTTGTCGTTTTGGGATCCCTTTCCATTAAAGGAATTATAACCCTTTAAAGATTCGAAGAGGCGCCCGGTTCGTAACAGGGAAAACCCCATCAGGAAAAGGGGAACTAGGAAGAAAATGAGGAAAATTAGAAAGGGAAACCCCTTGAAGAGAGAAGAGCTTTTTTTTAAATTAAACCTTTTTCAAAGGCAGAGCTTAAAATAATTTTTTATTCCAATGGAAAAATGTTTGAATAAAAGTTGCACCCGGGGGGGCGGTCAAGTTAACCATACTGCATCAATATGCAGCCATTTTTTCTTTTTTCCCCGTTCTGTACGGCGTGGAAAATCATGCCCGGGTGCCATAAGATTGCCCCGGGTGCGGTCTCATTCAAGAGACAAATTGTTCGCAGTTTTGAGATCTGCTATTGACGATTTTCTATTTTTATTCCCCGTTTTTACTATTACCGGGCTGAAATTTTTCCATTGCTTTTTTCTTCTTGAATATTGAGTGCGACCCCTTATGCTAAATTGCTCCAGGGCCAACAGTACTGAGTCGCACAGATTTAATGTTATTTTATTACGTTTTAACATGCGCGCTGGTGACCTACTCGAATTTGAGTGAAACCAGTATCTTAGGAGAAGAAGATCCTGATTTTGCTACTAGGGCCCTTTCAGTTTCAGTGAAGAGATTGCCAGATAGAACAATGGCTATTGTGCTTCCATCGAAGGTTTTAAAAAAATAAACCACGCTATGACCTTGTATTGAGCTGTGATTTTGTCTTCAAATTACCAAAACAAAACACCGCTTACCTTTGTAAATTAATTAATGTATTCGTATGCTTATGGCACACCGAACGTTCCTAACACCAAGCACTGACGTCTGCTGGCCACACATACGTGCTGTACTACCGGTATGCTTAACAGCAGTGCAGAGTATCGTCCCTTGAAGACACTTCGATCACACAAGAGATCAACTACCTCTGTAAATTCCTACAAATAGTTCCTTAAAGATTACTTGATGATTGATTTTTTTTAATTGTGTTAAGACCGCTACCGTCATTATCATGAAGTAAAAGCAACGATAATCCTGACTATGATAAAATAAAAAGTCGTCCGCCCCTTCCCCTCTCTCTAACCTAAATGTCTCATCGCATGCCCACTACATCGGCAATCGTCCCAAATTATAGGCCTAGCACATGTTATCCTCCATCAGCCACGCACAATTTGGGCTGTCAAGCATATTGCGCAAGTCCAACCCCACTCCCGCACCGGAACTGTTCCCTCCCACTTTCCCTGATCACCCACGCTGGACAAGAATTTGTGATTTGGTGAACAACACCTAATCTAATTGTGTTGAGCACATATAAAAAGCTACACCAACAAACAAAAAAGAAAGGAAAAAAAAAGAAGAGAAGAAGAGAAAAGATAGCCGCCGCGATCGCTCACTCATCCATCTAAAGATAAAGACGTAAAGGTTCCATTATTTGAGTCAGTGATCAGACATTATTAAATGTGGTAGGCCGTAAGTCCCACAGGCAGCATCATCGTGTCTATAAGATCCAACTCCCGCATGAGTTTCCCGTTGACCACACGTCATTTCTGTTGACCCCCCGCCCCTACCTGTAGTGGTTTGCGCGTGACCTATTATTATCATGATCTTGAGCTTTCCATTGTCTCGCACTACAGCTCTCCACATTTCCGCCACTTTAGCCGAGGCTGGTTTTCCTCACAACATGTCTTCTTGGGTCCTCAAGCAAGGTTAGCAATCTATGTTTAATCACTTTGTACTCCTCGTGACGGTAATTCAGGTGGTGGCATCTGCTTTGCTTGGCGCATTTTAGAGCAATGTCAGTGAGGCCATGGGGGACACGAAGCAATTTCCTAATTGTTAGTGTTTTGAATTGCTTTGGGCCTTCCATCGATACCGCTGCGCTGGTGCTGAATATCTCATTTCACAGAAAGCCCATAATATATAATGTTCAGACATCCGCAGAACTGCGGACACCAGACCTTGTATATGCCTGTGATATCACACATGTCTATTATCTCTAAGCTTTCTTCTGCCATTATGCTTGGTTATCATTTCCCTCATTGTGTCGTTCGAGGATCCTCATGCCACCGACATAGGCTCTTGAAACCAGCCGTACTAGTAACTGTGTAAACGTTTGAAAAAAAATGTGTGATTGAGTGAATGGGGGCTATTAAGTTTCCTTCCGTTCTTTCCTTAAAAAAAAAAAATAAGAAAAAAAAATAAAAGGAAGACTCCGCCTTTCCAGGCCATAAACCGACACAATAATCACGTATATGAAACATTAGTCCTTTCAGCAAATTACATTGATTCACAAAATGCGTCTGAATCGGATTCGCCGCAAATGAAACCCTATCGTATACTGTAATAACATTACATGCCATTTTCCTTGGAAAGGAAGTATTCGAGATTTGTCTGGGGGAGAAGAAAAAAAAAAGGATTATATTTCCAGTGACCTGTACAATTTTTTTTTTTACTTATGGCACGATAATCGAATTACGATGACGCTTGTCACATACAACTGAAAATGTACTAAAGGCCGAAATATGTTCCATAGTGCAAAACCCGTTTCTTGTATTCAAACCATAATACCTCAGACCATATTAGACTTTCTGGGGTTTTTAAGTCTCATTACAAATAAAGTTGTTTGTTTTAACTTGGATATTTAAAGTCAATGACAAAAAGGCTATACTTTGCCAGATATCTCGTGTAGTCGCGACCGATGTTTAAAATTGCAACTTTACTCACAGCAAAAAGAAAGAAAAGAAAAGGAAAAAAGAAATAAGAAAGAAAAGAGAGAGAAAAAAAAAACGGTTAAAATTCGTCTTTGATTCATAATTATTACCTGTTTTAACAATCGAAGCAAATTTACGGGGTTAGAGTGGGGTGGGGGGGGGGGCAGCATTGAACTGTTACACCCCTTCTCTTCCTGATCCTACCTCCCTTTCTGCCACACCTCCCCCTTTCCCTCTCTCTCTTCTTCCTCCTCTCTCTCTCTGTTTGTCTTCTCTGTCATGCACTCGTACAAAACAGACACCGTGTTGTATCTGGTCATATTCACCGCATTTGAAACAAGATTCCTGCATTAATTCGATGATGAATCCGGTTCTGAAATCATTAAATATTGCGCTGAACATCGTTAAGTAGATGTTTTAAAAAAACAACAATGATATTTTCATGGAAAATTAACGATAAATTTATGTTCAACCGTTTAAAACAGCAGTTCACAAGTTTTCGTGTTGTTGAAATCTAATAGAAAATGCTAGATCCTTTTCCCACACATTATAAATCATTGTTAGGACACTTGACAAATTCAAGTCATGTTTCTGTTATCATTTATACGATTTCCAGTATTTTTATCACCTAATTTTACTTGGGATATCCTTTTACTGAAAAAGTCCGTACGAAATCATATAGCAATTAAGAGTGGCTACATTTCATTGCATGTAAAGTATTCGCCATTTGTTTTACGGAAGGCGCCCGATAGGATAAATTTATCTTTTTCCCTACCATTTTCCTTTTTTCGATAATTTTTCTGAAAAATTGAAGTGTCTACTTTTCTTTCTTTTCTGTTTCAGTATAAAGATTGGAACATACATAACTATTGGCACTTCTTAGAGCAGCACAATGACAAAATAATGTATAGAACTAGAAAATAATGTATCAAACAGAGGATAGCCTTTTTTTGGCTCATGTTGAAACCGTGAGGCAATAAATCAGTGTCAATATGGAAGGCTTTGGGTGGTTATTGTCCCTTGTGGCATGGCCTCTCGACGACGACATCTTGTTGTGCATATCTCTAAAGCAAGCGCGAGTTCTTTGTATTTAAATCAAAGGTCCCTTTGAATTTCTGATATAACGTCCCCTTGTGAGAACCCGTGTAAATCTGACCGATTTGTAGGGTTCTAATTCAATTCCAAAGGAGACCAGAAGGGACGTATGAGAGGAAAACTGAATTTTAATTCTTACCATCCTTAAAATATAGTAGATGACGGAGGTGATTTGATTCGAACTCGTGAAATACCGAGTATAAATGAAAAGATGATTTGAGTGTTGATTGACATTTACTCCTGTGATGAACCTGCAACAGGAATGTCCGTACTACCTGCCATGTGACAGTTTTACGACTGCCACTATTACACTTTTAAAAACGTTATGTGCCAACAGGCTTCTGAATGCACTGTCTGAAGTGGTCCTGAATTGTCAAAACCAGTTTAAAGTTTTTTACGTGGAATCCTAAGAAATTAATGACAGTCCCTAATCGAGTAATCCTTTATCCGAATTAAACAAACAATTAGGAGCAATACGACAGAGCAAAAAAAAACCTCAACTGAGAATAAACGAACAGGCTGTAAGACCTAGTATGAAAGGACGATTAAAGGTCCACGTGGCCTATCCATTATTATAGCCCCCAAATGAGTTTTGTAATCCTGCAAAACTTTCAATTACTAGTCACAAATAATTACGATTCACGTCAACCAAAATTAAATTTTGATGTATTTCGAAATTACATTCATACCACTTTGACAAACATGCATGTTACATATGCCTAAAACTCAGTACAGAGCCAATGTATAAAAGATTAGAAAAGATGTTGAAATTTGATTTGTCATGAAGAATGCTCTGTTCTTAACAATCTCGTGAATACGTAAATTACGGGAAATACTACTCACAAGCCCGAGTTTATGAAGACGAAATTTGCTCATGACATCAAGGAATATCAACATCGTACGTAATCTGCATTGAGTTTGGACAAAACATTTCAGATGCGTGTTACACTGTTGTGTCACCATCCCACCATCATACAGTCCTGCATCATTAATAATCAATGCTATATTAAATTCGGAAATGTTATTGTTCCCTGTACATGTAGGTTTTATGAGACCCTTGAAAAAAACCCAACCTCTCTCCCTTCTCTCTCTGTGTTGTGTGGGCGTGTGTGTGTGTGTGAGCATGCGAGCGGGAAGGCGGGAGAGAGAGAGAGAGAGCGATGAATTGTTGCCTCTCGTCACTCTCCACGCTCTCATTTCCACACGTCCGACCGTGTATGTGTGTGTGTGTGTGTGTGTGTGTGTGTGATAGAGAGAGAGAGAGATAGATCTAGAGAGAGAGAGAGAGAGATGAATGGTGATATTAATGTCCAGTTCCTCTCTCTCTCTCTCCACGCGTGCGAGCGTGTCCGTGTCCGGCGTGTGGTGAGATTCATGTCCAGTTGCCTCTCTCTCTCCCTCTCTGTCATCTGTGTGTGTGTGGTGTTTGTGTGCGTGGCGTGTGTGCCGCGCGCGCGTGCGCTCGCGTGTGCGTGCGTGCATGAGTGTGTGCATGCGCCGTGCGTGCTTGTGTGTGTGTCATCTTTAATCTTCAAAATTGTATGTCAGCCGTCCTTGTTGACTAATATTGACCTGTGAGCACAGAGGCTAGGATAAAATAACAAAGATCTAATAGGGACAACGAAAAGATAGCTAAAGAGATGAAAAATCGCCCTAGTACCCCACCGCATACCCCCGAGTTTCAGCTCCGGGGCAGCGTGTTGCGGCAGGAAAACAAAAAAAAAAAAAAAGGACTCAACACCTAATTAGTATCTGGGGATGCTTACCCGGTAATCGTGGCGACCCCAGTCATGACCTGGATCCGGCACACCCAGCCCATCATTTAACTGTTCGGCGGCAGGTTGGGATAGGGAATTTAGGCTGGGATTTGTTACTGCTCCCCTCTGAATGATACCAAAGGAGGGAGCCTCTGCTACTGTTGTACAGGCAAAAAAAAAAATGGGGGAAAAAGGGGGTTTTTATTTTTTTTTTTTTCCAAGGCTGGGATGGTGATGGGAAGAAGCTGTACTGATGGGTCTGAGGAAAGGTGCCCAGGATGGGCAAATTTGGTGGTTGTGGTTTGATCTGGTTTTGGGCAGATCCTTTCTTGAGGAATATGTCAGGGGGTATGTCCACAGCGCCATTGACGATCTTAAACATAAAGGTTATCCTCTGCCTGTTTTACTTCGTCTTCAAGGTGGTTCCAATATACAGAATCTTTCAGCATGGCTGTACGCTGCTGGTCCATTCAAAATGTTACATACTTATCGGGCTGCTCTTCTTTGCACCATTTCGATCTTTTTCCTTCTTGCCTGCTTTGGTACTGACTCCACCCAGTTGAGCAATACTCCAGGTGAGGGCGTACCAGTGTTAGGTAGCTCATTAATTTTGGTGGCTTTATTAGAGATCTTCAGGTTTCCTTTTCAGGAAGCCTACCCATTGCTGTTTTGGCCTTGTTAGTGCCTCGTGAAACTTGAACATGCCAGTTTAGGTCACTTCTTAATAGTCGACGCCAAGGTATTTCGAGCTGTCCGACATGGTCCAGGGTATTTCCTTATAAGTTTGCAATTGAAGTTGATTGGGTATTCATGATGTTGAGCAGGTAAGGACATTACATTTTTCGGGTGAACTTCCATCCCCCATCTATGTTCCCATCATTACAGTAAGTTGAGATACTTTGTGGAGCGCCTTGCAGTCTTGGCTGTTTTATAATGGTAGAATAGAACCAGTGCTTCCATCAGCGAATAGTCTGATGTTGGCCTTTGATGTTCCGAGCATGGTCCCGATGATGAAGAACAGAAATAGATCGGGACCTAGAACAGTCCCCTGGTGGGACTCCACGATGAACATTGCTGCTCTGATCTTTCATAGTCGCCTACGACAGTCTGCGAGCGGTTCGGAAAGAAATGGCCTTGAACCAGTGCATCGTCGATCCTCATATACCATAAGGTCAGCTTACGGAGTGAGGCTTTTTGTGAGGGACCTTTCAAAGCTTAGAAAAGTCCCAAATGATTCATCTCCGTCTGTCGTTTGCTATCTTGACTCTTGGCGACGTCATGGCATAGTGTCAGCAGTTGGATTCACAACTCTTCTGGCTTCTGAAACCCATGGTGGGAATCCACAAGAATGTCGTTGCTGGTACAGATGGCGCATGAATGTAGCTTGCTATTGATGTGTCTTGCATCAATCTTACAACAGAATACGGTGAGGGAACCGTCGATATTTGGCAGCTGAATTTCGGTTACCCTATTTGGCACTGTCTGTCACGATTCGCCCTATTCCAGTCATCTGGGACACAACCATCTGCCAGGGAACTATTGTGAAAAGCGCAGAAAAGCAAGGCGTGATCTCGTTTGCACATACCCTTTCAGCAACATTGCTGGGATTTCATTGGTCCTGGCCGCTTTAGTTGGTTGATGTTCTTCAGCAACTTGCCTACCCCTTCCTCATTGAGTGTGATCTCGGCCATTGCAGGGGGAGGTCGTAACCTGATGGGACTGGAATGTTGCTGTCATTTTCTCTTGCGAAGACCGACTCGAATTGGAATGGTTAGAGTTGGCCTTATCTTTCGGGAGCATGTAGTCCTTCCAAGAGCTCGTAATGGAAACACCCTGTACTGTCGCGTCTTAATGTATTATATGTAGCTCCAGAAACCGTTTCAGAATGCTTTCCCCTCACTCCCGTCGTCGCTTTCTGGAGAGTCAAATGATGTTGTTGATGAATGTCCAGTAGGACTGCCGCTGTTTTTCAAGCTGACTTTGATCATCATCTGAAGGTATTTCGTCGTCCTAGGGGTCTGATGAAGTATTTGCTCCTCTTGATTCCCATCCAGCCTCCCTTTTCAAGATCTGATGTGAGAATGATCCACTTTTGTGGGAAATGGTCTTGCCTCGAATCGTTTTCATGGGATGTATTCATTCATGAGGGAGTGGATTAGTGACTTTGAACTACACAGAGTTTCGAACGACACTCAGCGTGTTTGAATCCTGGATGAAGGAGACCTCGCTCATCATTAGTTTTTTTCCTTTATTTTATTAAATTCAGCTTCTCCTGAAGTTGAGCATTCCTTGGTGAACTTTTGTGTAAAGCGGCCGAAGTGATGACTCAATGAAGAGATGCCTTCATGATCAGACACCCCAGGTTGCCACTCTTGCAGTGTTATTTAGGTGCTATTTATCGTCAGGAAAATGTCATGGTAGTAGCAGAGTCTCGGTTAACCTGGTTTGGTTCGAGGAACATTTGTTCCAGGTGTGCATCAGCTCTACATTGCAGAAGTTCTTTACAGATTTGCCTGTCATGTGCGTACTAGGGAAACCTGACCCAGTACTCCAGTTTGAAGGCGTCTAGATTCGTCACCTCCAATCCAGATGTGAGGCAACATTTGGCAGTTTCTGAAGTGCAAAGTTTCCCAAGTCGTGCAAAGGCCGGCTTTGTATTGTCCAGATATGGAGATCTGTAGTAAAGGCACATACATACAGCTTTTTGGCTCCTTTAAGATGGTGATTTCTACCCAGATCATTTCTTTTGTCAGTTTTTATTTGGAGCTTTTTCAGGCTGGCTCCTTTTGCAGATACTCGTAAAATACACCTCCATGTTGGGTTTTTCTGGTCTGTCACGCCTGTAGGCTACGAAATCAGGTGAAGATTTCGCTAGACTTTGATGCTACTGTCCAGCCAGGACTCCGTGCCTATTTTGAAGTCCGGGAATACCAGACTACAAGTCCTTCTATTAGGGGTGCTCATTCTATACGAGCCGACTGGAAGTTGGCACCACTACTCTCAATGGTAGAATCTATTCTCGTGGTTCCTTTGGGCTTATTGGAGGATTTTCTGAACGAGGTGCTCGATGTTCCTCCTCTGAGCAGTGACTCTAGGTGAGGACGTTGCATTTTGGTGTATGTGAATCTCAGACTGGGAATCACTATTAGGAGAGATGGGGTCGAAGTAGATGTTGTTTCGCATGTTGACGTGTCAAAAGGGAGAAGCAAAGTTGGTAGGCCACATGGCAGCACTCCAGCTCCCATTATTCAGAGCCCCACAAACAGCATCTGGCATAACAACTGCAGTTCTGAACTGCTGCATTAGTCGCTCGAGTCAATTCATCAAAATCGTGAGACGGAAAACAGAAGTAACAAAATTGTTCGCAGCGCAGCAACCAGCCGGGTCTGTTAGGCCTAGCGGTCTGGATCCTGAAACCCTAGAGTGTCTGGAGAAACGAGGGCCCCAAGGACCGCTTGTACTGAAACGTGGAGAATACGAACTACACGCAGCTTTTGGTTCTGTAACGCGCACAAGCTGACCAATGATACACAACGCTGCAACACAGGAGGCGAGTTAACCGAGAACAGCGGATTGTCTTGTCCACAACACACTGTAGCGCATTTCTGCGAATGTTAATCTTAACACATACCCGAATTCATAACACATACACGAACGCAACCCACGTACGCGTGCGCACTGGCGCGCGCTCACATGCGCACAAACACACACACACACAACACAACACACACACACACATGCGCACGGACTCAAGCACACCATGCTCGCGCACTCACAATATGTACATAAAAGCAAGAAACATACCGTCAATACCCTCATTATGATTATTAACATTACAGAAGTGGGTTTAGGTATGAACAATTACCATCCTGACTAATGGAAAAAAACCAAAACAATAACAAGACCAGCGCTTGAACTAAAAACTGCTGCAACCCAAGTCGATTTGTGTGTGTGTGTGTTGTGTGTGTGTGTGTATGTTGTGAGTGAGTGTGTGTGTGTGTGGTGTGGGGTGTGTGGTGTTGCTGTGTGTCGTGAGAGAGAGAGAGAGAGAGAGAGGAGAGAGAGAGAAGAGAGAGAGAGAGATAGAGAGAACGAGAAAGAGAGTGAGAGAGGAATGGTTGAGTAAACAAGACTACCAAGACCTGCAACGCAAATTTACCACTTATAAAATCAACTAGGAAGAAAAGAAACATGCACAGTGTACACCGGCGCGCATTGCAAAAACAGAGAGAGAAGAGAGATAGAGAGAGAGAGAGAGAGAGAGAGAGAGAGAGAGAGAAATATGAGTGCGAGGACGAGAGAGAGAGAGAGAGAGAGAAGTCTGACATAGAGAGAGAGTGGGGAGGGGAGAGTGGGGTGGGGAGGAACGACTGATTGAGAATACTAAACCTAAAGAAACAGACAAGCACCGGATACCAGATTACATCACAAAATCAATAAAAGCAGGCGAGAGAGAGAGAGAGAGAGAGGAGATGGAGGTTGTGAGGGAGGACTGATTAATAATACATATATGAAGAACTTGACATGCACAGATACTTGTACATGTAAAACAAATCAATAAAAGCATCATCAGAGAGAAAATGTTCACATGACAATGGCTTGCACTCATAACTGAAAAACAATCTCTCTCTCTCCTCATTCATTCTCTCCTCTCTCATCTCACACACACACACACACACACACTCTCTCACTCCTCTCTCACACACACAACACACACTCTCTCTCTCTCTCTCTCACACACACACACACACACACACACAAACACTAAAAAATTACATATACAAACGGCACACGGCATACGTCCTGAGGCGAGAGAGAGAGAGAGAGAGAAGAGATGAGAGAAGAGAGAGGGGAGAGAGGAGAAGAGAAGAGAGAGAGATGAGAGAGAACTGAAACTGAAACTGAGCGTGCAATGCATGACCTTCACAGAACAAAACAGATATCACACACACACCACACACACACACACACACCACAAATAACAAGGCACACGGCATACGAGAACTGAGTGGTCGGGGAATGGGAGGGAGGGAGAGGGAGAGAGAGCATAGAGATAGAGGGGTGGGGGGAGGAAGAAGAGAGAGAGAGCGAGAGAGAGAGAGAAGAGAGAGCGAGAGAGAGAGAGAGCTGAATTGAACTACTGCATGCATGACTAACAAAACAAAACAGATACACACACACACACACAACACACACACAGACGTCAACACACACACACACACACACAAACGCACTCACCCCACACACACGCACGCACGCACAGGCCCGCACACCATCACACACATGTGTACTCACGACCCTTGTAGTAAAGCTGGTTGTGTGTCAATATCCACTCTCATCACAAAACAGATCACTAACTCTTATTAACACAACACAAACTGTCTTGTTGGCACATGTCTATCGTGGTAGTGCCTACACTCTCAAACAGGGCGGCTTATGTTTTACATAATAGTGAGACACTGACAGGCTTTGCTGTTGTCCCACTCCTCTCTCAAACCGCCCCCACCCCCACCGCCCACCCTTCCCGCCACCCCCACACTTTTAACATGAAGTACACTTTTGCCCTTTTGAAAAAAAAATCTAAAACAAAAAACTATAGATGATGTTCAGTAGATTAACTCTCACTTCATGAATAATTTAAAAACCAATATTTATTCAATATATGCATAATCATGGAAACAAAGGTCAATATTTCTAGCTATTTAAATACACCCTTACAAACAGCAATACCTTGTAACAGTGAACATAAGTCAACTAGAAAGTAACATTATAATAGCTCTTACTATTCTATAGGAATATTATGAACACCAATATTTTGTGTCAATTGGGATAGTACATATGTATGCTTTTTTTCATTTCAACAAGATCTTCCTGTAAGAAATTTCATCCTGTCTCTCTCTCGCTCAGAATGGATGATCTCAAAAGTCTGCCGGGAAACATATAACTTAGAATTTTGTTCATGACAAAATATAAAGATGCTTAGGGAAAGAATTACAAACCTGACAACTACAAAACGATTCCTCCACCCGTAATCAGTGCTGTGTTTTTTTATTCTCACGTGGTGGCAGAACATTCACATTGAAATACGTTAGTTCAGAAGCAACACACAAACATGTTCCCACTGAAATGTTTTTATCTTTCTTTAATCTCTAGTACCTTTTCCCACACAGTCTACACAAGACCTTTAAACGTTCCCAAAAGTACAGTGCGAGAATGACCTTTTTTGTTCCATAATCCTTTTGGCCCACCCTCTCACTCTCTCCCTCTCTCTCTCTCTCACATAACCCACACACACACACACAAATCAAAAACACCCTAAAGTTACTACCAACAAACAACACTTTAATTTGAATTTGCCGATAGAAATAGTAGTAGTGATTGAAATGAAGTTTATAATAATTATGCTAATTGTAATTTACTTATACTGTTAGGCCTACTACCATTACTGTTATCAGTAGTGAAATTTGCATGTAGTAATTAAGTTATCTACGATTTCCCTTTAAATAGTCCTACGTTGCTCCACATCAACCATAGTACATAAAAAATGTAGCAACAATGAAGAAAAAAATAAGTAATAACAGTGTAAATACGACCCCTTTACACAAGCTAACTTTTCATTCACAAAGATGCTTCCAATGTTTGACCAAAGATAGTTCGCCCTGTAGGGCGTACAGTCTTTGGTTTGACCTACTTCGCTACAATCACAACACCAACGAGCGCACGCCGCAGGCTCAGGGCTAAAGGTTTTGCCGTCGCTAAAGTTCTGTCAGAAAGTTTTAAAGCACATGCTTAATTATGGTACTCTCACAAGCTGATCGAAATGCCATTATTGTCACCTTCCTCAATACTCACTGATCAATTGCTGACACACAGAAATTATAGTCTAAAAACAACTGTACAGTAAATATAACTTAGATGATTTGCACCAGTCCTCGAAGCGTCCCAAACACAAAGCGAGTTTCGCAGAGGAAAAGAAATCGCGCGTCTGGAACAGTGCGGTGGCTGACTCGTTACGGGCCAAGCTGGGTCAAAAATGGGAAAGCTTGACTGAACTAACTGCAGTTGGCTGTGAGTGGGGGGTTGGCCGCCGGCCCCGTGATAAGCACAATGCTTGATGATAACCCGAACACCGCATGAAACACAGCAAACGCTAGGGGCCTAGTAATCAAACTTGCATTCCTTGCACACACTCCCACATGGTTACTTGGGGGGGCCTTGGTCCTGGGTTCTGGAACATTTCCTGCCAAGTAAGAGAAGCAGTAGGAAAGTTGTTTTGGTGGCGGTTTTGGACCGTTGTCTTGTCGTATGGAATTGGAAAGGCTACTTTAAACAACGTAGAGAAAGCAGGTCAACGCCGAGATCATCTGAGTTGATTAAATCCGCAAAGTTGGGGTCATGGAAGTGCGTGAGAAAAGCATCAGGGCAAGAAACAAAGAAGAACTGCACATATCTCTCATGGCGAATGATGGCGACCTTCCGAGTCCTTCACAGTCCCTTTGAACATGCTGTTGTGGCTCAAGCATCGTGGAGTATCATATAAATTAGAAAGTGGACATCTAGATCTCACTGGCTGTCGGTACTTGCTAGTCCCGATGCTAGTCATGCATACCCGTTTCGTTTTGCCCGCATTTACATCCCGAGTGACTCCTTCCTGTAAATGATCGATCTTCTTGACCAGTAGTTTTGCACCATCATAAATAAATAACGATATCAAGTCATGGAGAAATTAGCTTCCTCAAATTGTATCTTAAATGCTATCATAGTCTTATTTCTGGTTGTTTTGAAAACTTGAATGGCGATGTTAACTCCAGCCGTGACTGGTAAAGCATCAATGGCGTAAGAACGTAAGCATTTTCAAGTTGAAAAGATTACTAAAAAAGATACGATACGTTAGAACATAAATAAGCACCACAACAGAAAAAACGATAACTGTACACTACAAACACTACAGACAAGATTTAAGCAAAATTTAGAAAAAAGAGCGTAATTAGGAAAGTCGAGGCAAAATGTAGGAGACACAAAGAAAACCGTCTGATCCTACGCATTCGCTCCCCATAACAGTGTGTGTGTGTTAGTGTGAGAGAGAGAGAGAGATAGAAGAGAGAGAGAGAGGAGAGAGGGAGATTAAGCATCGTTGCACAGAAACCGTATTTAGGAGTCCCTATCAAAGCCAAACAGCCAGAAACGAAGTGCGCTTAAATCGAATTGCGGTCCAAATGGCTTTCTAGAAGCTTAATGCCGGACAGCTAATCTCATCCGTTACACGATTTCAGGCAAAGTGCCACCCGATCGGTAAGACCAGCTAAGTATGTGACCACACTGTGCACTGCAGAATATTAAGCTTGCAGACAGCTTGAACCACAGATGCATCACAACAAATTCATCCATTATTTATGTCAAAAAATTATAACAGTTAGCCATCATCATTTGCTGGTGAAAACGAAATTATTCATTGTACCGTGGTAATCTATTTTACCCCAGTGTCAACCCAGGTACACGTAACCGTACAATCAGTTATTTTCGTGTTTCATTTAGTCAGAAATATATCGTGAACGTGTAGTCCGCTGGCAGATGGTTTTGGGAAGGGGGGCAGAGGCACGAGGTAACATCAGAATGCTGTGAACAGAAACAGCATCACTGAACACTTAAGTGACACAGCAGCAGTGCAGTATCTTTTCTGGTGGGTTTGCATACGGCTACCTGACGTAGCACCAATGGCTCCTGTGCTGGTATTGACTGCGCCATCGCAGAGCGAGAGAGAGAGAGAGAGAGAGAGAGAGAGAGAGAGGACACAGACAAAAATGTTTAATTGTAAAGGCTATGGCCCTTAGAAGGGGGATAACACGTAAAACAACTTGCATGATCTCCTTACCAAAAATAGCCTTGCTAACTCCAATAACCAATCGGGAAAGTAACAAACTAAGATATTACAGAATTTCTCGTTTAAATTCCTCTGTACAAATACGCAGCCATCTATATCACTGTAATATCATGTGACGGTGTCGTAAGTTAACAAAATCAATTTCAAGAATGAAGATAATCTAAGTATTAGCTGAAAATACAACTGTTTTCTAAGATCACTTCCTTCAGGACAATAAAGGAAAAAAAAAACGTTACATCCTATTTATTTATTTCAATGGTTAAATGTAATCGTTACTGGTTAAGGGAAACACAAATGGAACCAACGCAGAAGATGCCCTACAAAGCCTATACGATGCTCGTAGAGTCGGATGCCAGAGTAAGAAAACTGAATTTTGAATGTAAGTGCTGAAACAGTTATGAAAACGAGGCTTTTGGTTTAGTATGGGAGAATCAGGGTGTGCAAATAATGATCGATTGCAGTTGGCAAAGATGTACCTCACATGTTGAAGATAGCTGTAGATTTGATATTTACAGAAATGATAAATCCAATGCATTGTGTACCGAAGATAAGCCCATGTATCTTGATAGTCATTGGTCGAAATAATCAGACAAGTTCAGATTTATGGTATTTCTGATGTCTATGCCAATCTCACCGTTATAGCAGTTTAAACTATCGAGTAAGTATACTGTCCAATTTTTGTCAGGAATCACAAGATAATAAGAGAGAGAGAGAGAGAGAGAGAGAGAGAGAGAGGAGAGAATAACGCAGCTAGAAGAAGCAGAATGATAGATGGGGGAAAAGAAACGAAGAAGAAATGAGAAGAATAGTAACAATAATTTTAGATAGGTATGACACCAAGAACAACAACAATAATTAATAATAAAAACAACAATAATAATAATAACACCATATGATAATACAATTGATAATCATAATAATAATAAAAATGATTGATGATCTCTGATGATGATAAATTAAAGAGTGTGCGAGCATATAAACCCACACCCCCAAAAATTCTAATAACGATGTTCCTCAATAATAACATATTTTCATACCTT
This sequence comes from Conus ventricosus, assembly GCA_018398815.1. NCBI lineage: Eukaryota > Metazoa > Mollusca > Gastropoda > Neogastropoda > Conidae > Conus > Conus ventricosus. Next base: position 62,204,194 of record CM031610.1, read on the forward strand.
TAAGATTCATGTTTTTATTTAATCCTGCTTGTGTTGTCAAACAATAGAACATAAACAGAAATCTTAAAACCTAAACTCCTTTTCTTCTTCTGCAGGAGAAACTATAGGGGGGTTTTCCTATTTGAGTCATTGATGACATATGGAAATGTGGTAGGCCTATAGTCTCTGGCAGCATCATCGTGTCTTAGGATGCAAACTCCTGCCTGTTTTCCCGTTGACCACCACGTCATTTCTGTTGACCCCCAGCCCCTACCTGTAGTGGGTTTGCGCGTGTCCTATTATTTTCTTGATCTTGAGCTTTTCCTTTGTCTCGCACTACTGCTCTCCACTTTTCCGCCACTTTTTAGCCGAGGCTGGTTGTTCTCACATCCATGTCTCTTGGGTCCTCAAGCAAGGTTAGCAATCTTGTTTAATCCACTTTGTACTCCTCGTGGACGGATTTCAGGTGGTGGCTTCTGCTTTGCTTGGCGGCATTTTAGAGCAATGTCAGTGAGGCCATGTGGGACACAGGCAATTTCCTAATTGTTTGTGTTGAATTGATTTGGGCCTCCATCGATTCCGCTGCGCTGGTGCTGATATCTCATTTCAACAGATGCCTTAATTATATAAGAGTTCAAAACATCCGCATGAACTGCGGACACCAGACCTTGTATTTGCCTGTGATATCACACTGGTCTATTATCTCTAAGCTTTCTTCTGCCATTTGCTTGGTTTCATTTCCCCTCTTTGTGTCTTTCGAGGAGTCATCATGCCACCGTCATAGGCTCTTGAAACCACCCGTACTAGTAACTGTGTAAAACGTTGTGAAAAAAAAATGTGTGATTGCAGTGATGGGGGCTATAGAGTTTCCTTCGTTCTTTCATTAAAAAAAAAAAAAAGAAGAAAAAAAAAGAAAGAGAAGACTCCGCCTTTCCAGGCCAGTAAACCGACACAAATAAGTCACGTATATGAAACATTAGGTCGCTTTCAGCAAATTACATTGATTCACATAATCTTCTGATCGATTCGCCGCAAATGTACCCTATCGTATACTGTATACATTACATGCCATTTCCTTGGAAAGGATGTATTCGAGATTTGTCGGATTATATTTCCAGTGGACCTGACAATTTTTTTTTTTTACTTATGGAACGATAATCGATATTACGATGACGCTTGTCACATACAACTGAAAATGTACAAAGGCCGATTATGTTACATTGCAAAACCAGTTTCTTGTATTCAACCATAATACCTCTGACCATATTAGACTTTCTGTAAGTCTCTTACAAATAAAGTTGTTTTGTTTTACTTGGTTTTAAAGTCAATGACAAAAAGGCTATACTTTGGCCAGATATCTCAGTCGCGACCGATGTTAAAAATGAACTTTACTCACACAAAAAGAAAGAAAAGAAAAGGGAAAAAAAGAAAAAAGAAAGAAAAGAGAGAGAAAAAAAACGGTGAAAAATTCGTCTTTGATTCAATTTTATTACCTGTTTCATTCGAAGCTTTTTTAAACCGGGGGTTAAGGGTTTTGCGCATTAACTTTACCCCTTCACTCCTGACCACCTCCCTTCCTCACCCCCCCCCCCTTTCCCCTTCTCTTCTCTTCCTCCTCTCTCTTTGTTTGTTGTCCTTCTTGCATGAAAAAAACACCCCCGGTTGTATCTGTCATTTTCACCGCTTTTGAAACAAGTTCCTTGCTTTAATTCGATAATGATTGTATCTGAATCATTAAATTTTGCGCTGAACACGTTAATTAGATTTTTAAAAAAAAAAAATGATTTTTCCCCAGGGAATTTTAAAACTTTTTTAATTTGTTTTTTCCCTTTTAAAAAACAGAGTTCAAGTTTTCGTGTGTTGAAATCTAATAAAAATGCTAGATCCTTTCCACAATTTAAATAATTGTTTACACTTAACAAATTAAAAGTCATTGTTTCTGTTACATTTAACGTATTTCCCGTATTTTTTTCATATTTTACTTGGGATATCCATTTACTAAATCACAATCAAAAAGCAATTAGAGGGAAATTTCATTTCATGTAATGTATTGCATTGTTTTAAAAGGAAACGCCCGATAGGAATTTTTTTTTTTCCTACCGTTTTTTTTTTTCGGATATTTTTTGATAATTTTAATGGTTCTTCTTTCTTTTTTTTTCATTAAGAAAATTGGAACAGACAAAAGTCTTTGGGACTTCTTAGCGCACACAATGACAAAATAATGAAGACTGAAATAAATGTATCAAACAGAGGGTAGCCTTTTTTTGGCTCATGTTTGAAACTTTAGGAAATAAATCAGTGCAATAGGGGAAGGCTTGTGGTTATTGCCCCTTGTGGCATGGCCTTCGACGACGACATCTTTTTTGTGCATAAAACTAAAGCTAGCGCGAGTTCTTGTTTTAAATCAAAGGTCCTTTGAATTTCTGGATATACTCCCTTGTGAGACAGTGTGAATATGCTGACCCGAGTTGTAGGGTCTAATTCAATTCCAAAGGAGACAGAAGGGACGTATGAGAGGAAACTAAATTTTTAAATTTACCATCCTTAAAATATTGTAGATGACGGAGGTGATTTGATTCGAACTCGTGAAATACCGAGTATAAATGAAAAAGATGATTTGAGTGTTGATGAAAATTTACCCCCGGGTAATGAACCTGGCAAACGGGGAAATTTGCCGTTACTACCTTGCATGTGACAGTTTTAACGAATGCCACTAAGTACACTTTTTAACGGTTGGCAACCAGGCTCGGGAAATGCACTGTCTGAAGTGTCCTAAAATTTGGGTCAAAACCAGTTTTAAGTTTAAGTGATTCTAGATAATGCCCCTAATCGAGAAATCCTTTATTACGTTTTTAACAAACATAGGAGCATTACGACAGAACCTCAACTGAGAAGAAAAAGAACAGGCTGTAAGACCTAGTATAAAAGGACGATTGAAAGGTCACGTGGCCTATCCCCTTATTATTTGCCCCCAAATGTTTGTAATCCTGCAAATCTTTCAATGAATAGTCCACAAATTTACGATTCACGTCAACCAAAATTAAAAATTTTATGTATTCGAAAATTTTAAAATTCATACCCCTTGTGACAAACATGCATGTACATATGCCTATAACTCTGTTCAGGGGCCCAAAGTTTAAAAAATTAGAAAAAGATGTGAAATTTGATTTGTCATGAAATGCTCTGTTCTTAACAATCTTCGTGGAATACGTATTTACGGGAAATACTACTCACAGCCGAGTTAATGAAGACGAAATTTGCTCATGTAATCAGGAATATCACATCGTACGTAATCTGACATTGTGTTTGGACAAAACATTTCAGTTGCGTTGTTACACTGTTGTGTCACAATCCCTCCATCATACAGGTCCTGCATCATTAATTAATCAATCTTAATTATATTCGGAAAATGTTATTGTTCTCCTGTACATGTAGGTTTTGACCCTTGAATAAACAACCTCTCTCTCTCTCTCTCTCTGTGTGTGTGTGCGTGTGTGTGTGTGTGAGCAAGCGAGCGAGCGAGAGAGAGAGAGAGAGCGATGAATGGTTGCCTCTCTCTCTCTCAACGCTCTCTTTCCCACACGTCCGACCGTGTGTGTGGTGTGTGTGTGTGTGTGTGTGTGTGAGAGAGAGAGAGAGAGAGAGAGAGAGAGAGAGAGAGAGAGATGAATGGTGATATTAATGTCCAGTTCTCTCTCTCTCTCTCCCACGCGTGCGAGCGTGTCCGTGTCCGTGCGTGTGGTGAGATTAATGTCCAGTTGCCTCTCTCTCTCCCTCTCTGTCATCTGTGTGTGTGTGTGTGTGTGTGCGTGTGCGTGTGTGCGCGCGCGCGCGCGTGCGCTCCGCGTGTGCGTGCGTGCATGAGTGTGTGCATGCGCGTGCGTGCTTGTGTGTGTGTCATCTTTAATCTTCAAAATTGTAGGTCAGCCGTCATTGTTGACTATTATTGACCTGTGTGCACAGAGGCGTAGATAAAATAAACAAAGATCTAATAGGGACAACGAAAAGATAGCTAAAGAGATGAAAAATCGCCTTAGTACCCCGACCGCATACCCCCGAGTTCAGCTCCGGGGCAGCGTGTTGCGGCAGGAAAAAAAAAAAAAAAAAAAAGGACTCAACTAGCCTAATTAGTATCTGGGGAGGCTTACCCGGTAATCGTGGCGACCCCCCAGGTCATGACCTGACCGGCACAACCCTGCCCATCATTTACTGTTCGGCTGGTTGGGATAGGATTTAGGCTGGGATTTTGTTCACTCCCTCTTGAATGATACCAAGGAGGGAGCCTCTGCTACTGTTGCAGGCAGGGAGTTCCAGGCTGGGATGGTTGATGGGAAGAAGCTGTACTATGTATGGGTCTGAGGAGTGCCCAGATGGGCAAATTTGTGGTTGTGGTTTGATCTGGTTTTGGCAGATCCTTTCTTGAGGAAGTTGTCATGGGGTATGTCCACAGCGCCATTGACGATCATATACATAAAGGTTAGCCTCTGCCTGTTTCTTCGTGCTTCAAGGGGTTCCAATTCCAGATCTTGCAGCATGGCTGTTACGCTGCTGGTCCAGTCATATCTGTTACATACATATCGGGCTGCTCTTCTTTGCACCATTTCGATCTTTTCCTTCTGGCCTGCTTTGTACGGACTCCACACTGTTGAGCAATACTCCAGGTGAGGGCGTACCAGTGTTAGGTAAGCATTAATTTTGGTGGCTTTATTAGAGAATCTTCAGGTTTCTTTTCAGGAAGCCTACCATGCTGTTGGCCTTGTTAGTGACTCGTGTAACGTGATCTTTCCAGTTGAGGTCACTTCTTATGTCGACGCCAAGGTATTTCGAGCTGTCGACATGGTCCAGGGTATGTCCTTTAAGTTGGCAATTGAAGTTGATTGGGTTTCTTGATGTTGAGCAGGTAAGGACATTACATTTTTCGGGGTGAAATTCCATCCCCCATCGTTGTTCCCAATCATTCAGTAAGTTGAGATCTTGTTGGAGCGCCTTGCAGTCTTGGCTGGTTTTAATGGTAGAATAGACTGTGCAGTCATCAGCGAATAGTCTGATGTTGGCCTTGATGTTCCGAGGCATGTCGTTGATGAAGATCAGAAATAGGATCGGCCCTCTAGAACTGTCCCCTGTGGACTCCACCTGATGACAGGTGCTGGCTCTGATCTTTCATTGTCGACTACGACAGTCCTGCGAGCGGTCGGAAAGAAAGGCCTTGATCCAGTCCAACGTCGATCCTCATATACCATAATGGTCCAGCTTACGGAGGAGGCGTTTGTGAGGGACCTTGTCAAAGCCTTAGAAAAGTCCAAAATGATCATATCCGTCTGTCGTTTGCTACTTGACTCTTGGCGACGTCATGGAAAGTGTCAGCAGTTGGGTTTCACAACTCCTTCTGGCTCTGAACCCATGTTGGGAAATCCACAAGAATGTCGTGCTGGTTCAGAATGGCGCATGATGTTGCTTGCTATGATGTGTTCTTGCATCTTACAACAGATACTGGTGAGGGAGACCGGTCTGTAGTTGGCAGCTGAATTTCGGTTACCCTTTTTGAACACTGCTGTCACGTTCGCCCTTTTCCAGTCATCTGGGACACATCCATCTGCCAGGGACTTTGTGAAAAGCGCAGAAAGCAAGGCGGTGATCTCGTTGCACATTCTTTCAGCAACCATTGCTGGGATTTCATCTGGTCCGCCGCTTTATGTGGTTGATGTTCTTCAGCAACTTGCGTACCCCTTCCTCATTGATTGTGATCTCGGCCATTGCAGGGAGGCGTTCCTGATGGGACTGGAATGTTGCTGTCATTTTCTCTTGCGAAGACCGACTCGTATTGATGGTTTAGGATGTTGGCCTTATCTTTCGGGATGCATGTAGTCTTCCATAGCTCGTAATGGAAACACCCCTGTACTGTCGCGTCTTAAGGATTTTATGTAGCTCCAGAATCGTTTCTGATTGCTTCCCCTCAACTGCTCGTCGTCGCTTTCTGGAGAGTCTATGATGTTGTTGATGAATGTCCAGTAGGACTGCCGCTGTTCACGCTGTACTTTGATCTTCATCTGTAGGTATTTCGTCGTCCTGAGGGGTCTGATGAAGTTTTGCTCCTCTTGAATTCCCAGCCAGCCTCCTTTTCAAAGATCTGATGTGAAATTGATCCACGGTTTGTGGGAAGGTCTGCCTCGAACCGTTTTCATAGGGATGTATTCATTCATGAGGGAGTGGATTAGTGACTTGAACCTACTCCAGAGTTCGCCGACACTCAGCTGTGTTTGAATCCTGGATGAAGGAGTCTCGCTCATCAATTAGTTTTTCCTTTATTTTATTAAATTCAGCTTTCCTGAAGTTGAATGCTTTCCTTGGTGAACATTTTGTGTAAAGCGGCCGAAGTGATGACTCAATTGAAGATGGCTTCATGATCAGACACCCCAGGTGCCACTCTTGCAGTGTTGATTAAGGTGCTATTGTTCGTCAGGAAAATGTCAGGGGTAGTAGCAGTGTCTTCGGTTATCCTGGTTGGTTCGAGGATCATTTGTTCCAGGTGTGCATCAGCTGCTACTTGAAGAAGTTCTTTACAGATTTTGCTGTCTTGTGCGTACTTGGAAACCGACCCAGTACTCCAGTTGATGGCGTCTAGATTAGTCACCTCCAATCCAGATGTGAGCATCATTTGGCAGTTTCTGAAGGCAAGTTCCCAATCGTGGAAAAGGCCGGCTTTGTTGTCAGTTTTGAGATCTGTAGTAAGCACATACATACAGCTTTTTTGGCTCCTTTGATGGTGATTTCTACCCAGATCATTTCTTGTGTCAGTTTTTATTTGGAGCTTTTCAGGCTGGCTGCTTTGCAGATACTAGTATAAATACTCCTCCATGTGGGTTTCTGGTCTGTCACGCCTGTAGGCTACGAATTCAGGTGGAAAGATTTCGCTAGACTTGATGCTACTGTCCAGCCAGGTCTCCGTGCCTATTTTGATGTCCGGGGAATACCAGTCTACAAGTCCTTCTATTAGGTGCTTCTTCATACGGAGCCGACTGGAAGTTGGCAACCACTACTCCATGTAGGAATCATATCTCGTGGTTTCTTTGGGCGTTATTGTGGATTTCTGAGACGAGGTGCTCGATGTTCTCCTCTGAGCAGAGTCTCTAGGGGAGGACGTAGCATTTGGTGTTGTGAAGTCTCAGACTGAATCACTATTAGGAGAAGATGGGGGTCGAAGTAGTTTGTTGTTTCGAATGTTGAAGTAGTCGAAAAGGGAGGAAGCAAAGTTTGGTAGGCCATAATGGGCAGCACTCCCAGCTCACATTTATACAGAGCCCCAAAAACTGCATCTGGCATAACACGGCATTCTGAACTGCTGCATTAAGTCGCTCGAGTCAAATTCTTCAAAATCGTGAGACGTAAAAACAGAAGTAACAAATATGTTCGCGCGCAGCCAACCAGCCGGGTCTGTTAGGCCTAGCGGTCTGGTATCTGAAACCTAGAGTGTCTGGAGATAAGGGCCCCCAAGGCGCTTGTACTGAAAGCGTGGAAATAGCGAAACACACTCACACTAGCATTGGGGATGTCCTGTATCGCGCCAAAAGCTGACCAATGTTATCACAACTGCTGCACACAGGGAGGCGAGTGTACACCGAGAAACAGCGTGAATTGTCTTTGTCCACAACACACAGGAGCGCTTTCTTTCTGCGAAGGTTTATTCTTACACATACACGAATTCTTACACATACACGAGACGCAACAAAAAAAACGCACGTACGCGTGCGCACGGCGCGCGCGTTTCACATGCGTCCCACACACACACACACACACACACCCACACACACAAGCGCACACCATGCACACATGCGCGCGCACTCACAATATGTAAATAAAAGCAGAAACTTACCGTCAAACCTCATTATGATTAATTAACATTACAGATGTGGGTTTCTAGGTATGAACTTTTAACATCCTGAATAATGAAAAAAACAAACAAAATCAAGACCAGCGCTTACGAAAAACTGCTGCAAAACCAAGGGGAAAAAACTAAAAGACCCAAAGTCGAGTGTGTGTGTGTGTGTGTGTGTGAGTGTGTGTATGTGTGTGTTGTGTGTTTGTGTGTGTGTGTGTGTGTGTGTGATCGTGTGTGTCTGTGAGAGAGAAGAGAGAGAGAGGATAGAGAAGAGTGAGAGAGAGAGAGAGAGGAGAGGAACGAGAAAGAGAGTGAGAGATGGAATGGTTGAGTAACATGACTATCACAAGACACTGCACGCAAATTTTACCACTTATAAAATCAATAGGGAAAGATAAGAAACATGCACAGTGTACCCGGCGCGCAATGCAAAAACTGAGAGAGAGAGAGAAAAGAGAGAGAGAGAGAGAGAGAGAGAGAAGTGAGAGAGAGAAGAAGCGAGAGAGATAGAGTCTGACATAGAAGAGAGGGAGGGGGAGATTTGGGGTGGTGGAGGATGACTGATTGGAGAATACATACATAAAGAAACAGACATGCACGGATACCTTTCAAGCACGACAAAATCAATAAAAGCATTCAGAGAGAGAGAGAGAGAGAGGAGAGTGGAGGTGGGAGGAGGACTGATTAAAAATACATATATGAAGAACATGACATGCCATGCACAGAAAGCTTTGTAACATGTATACAAAATCAATAAAAGCATGATCAGAGAGAAAATGTTTTCACATGACAATGCTTGCCACTCATAACTGAATCAATCTCTCTCTCTCACTCTTTCTCTCTCTCTCTCTCTCACAAACAAAACACACAACACACACTCCTCTCTCTCTTCACTCACCAAACCAACACACACACACTCTCTCTCTCTCTCTCGCTCACACACACACACACACACACACAGGGTGGTCGCACACACACACTATAAATTACATAACACTGCACACTGCAAACGAGTCTGAGGCGGAGAGAGAGTAAGAGAGATGAGAGAGAGAGAGAGAGAGATAGGGAGAGAGAGAGAGAGAAGAGAAGAGAGAGAGAGAGAAACTGAACTGAAACTGACTTGCAAGCTGACTCACAGACCCAAACAGATATCAACACACACACGAACACAACACATAAACACACACACAACATATACACGGCACACGGCAAACTAGACGTGGAGGTGGGTCGGGGAAGGGAGGGAGGGAGGGGGGAGAGAGACAGAAGAGAGAGGGGGGGGGGGGGAGAAGAGAGGAGTAGAGAGAGGAGAGAGAGAAAGTTAGAGGGAGAGAGAGAGAGAAGGCGGATTTGAAACTGACCGTGCATGCCATGACTTAACAGAACAAAACAGATTCACACACACACACACAACACACACACACTGACTCACACACCACACACACACACACACAAACGCACGCAACACACCACACAAAAACTCACCCCGCACGCACGCACGCACGCACACACACACACATATGTACTCCACGGGACCCTTGTAGGTAAAGCTGGTTGTGTTCAATATTCCACTTCTCATCACATAACTGTTCACTAACACTTTTAAACAACACAAACTGTCTTGTTGCAGCATGTCCTCGTAGTGTGTCCTACACTCCTCAGATCAGCGGCTTTGTTACAGAATAGTGTGAGCACAGACAGGGCTTTTGGCTGTTGTCCCCTCTCCTCTCTCAAACCGCCCCCACCCCCACCCCGTCCCCCTCTGGCTCCCACACTTTAACAAGAAGTACACTTTGCCCGTTTGAAAAAAAAAACTAAAACAAAAACTATAGTTGATGTTCAGTAGTTACTCCCACTTCATGTAATAATTTTAAAACCACTATTATCAATATATGCATAATCTTGGAAACAAAGGTCAATATTTCTAGCTTATTATATAACCATACAAACATGCAATTCAACTTGTATCAGTGAACATAGTCAACTTGAAAGTAACATTATAATGCTCTTACCGATCTATAGGATGATTATTAAACAATTATTTTGTGTCAATTTGGGATAGTACTTATGTATTCTTTTTCATTTCAACAAATCTTACTTAAAATGAAATTTCATACCTTCTACTCTCTCGCTCTGAAATGGATGATCTGCAAAAGTCTGCGGAAACATATACTTAGAATTTTGTTCATGACAAATAATAGAAGATGATAGGGAAAGAATGTACAAACTGACAATTACAAAACGTTTCCTTCCCCCCCGTATCAGTGCTGGTGTTTTTATTTTCCTCACGTGGTGGCAGAACATTCACATTGAAGATTACGTTTATTTCAGAAGCAACACTCAAACATGTAACCCTGATTTGTTTTTTATCTTTCTTTAATCTCCTTAGGACCTTTTCCCCAACAAGTCTACACGTAAGACCTTTAAACGTTTCCAAATGAACAGTGAGAGAATGACCATTTGTTCCAAGAAATCGCGCTTTTGGCCACCCCTCCTCTCCTCTCTCCTCTCTCTCTCACACATAACCCACACACACACACACAAATCAAAAACACCCTAAATGGTACTTACCAACAACACACCTGTAAGTTTGAATGTTTGCCGATAGAAATAGTAGTATGATTGAAATGAATTATTATTATAATTATGATAATTGGTTTACTTATTACTGTTAGGCCTACTACCATTACGTTGATCATAGTGAAATTTTGCTTGTATAATTATGTTATCTACTTTCCCCTTTAATTAGGCCTACGATGCTCTACATGCAACCAAAAGTACATATAAAATGTAGCAACAATGGAAGAAATAATATGAGATAACAGTTTAGAATTACGACTCCCTTTACACATGCAACTTTTCCATTCACAAAGATGCTTCCCCAATGGTTACCAAAGATAGTTTCGCCCATGTAGGGCGTACAGTCTATGTTTGACCTACATCGGCTTGCACAAGCCATCAGCCACGACGCACGCGCGCTCAGGCTTTCGGTTTTGCCGGTCGCAAAGTCTGTCAGAAAGATTTAAACAACATCTTAAATATGGTACTCACAAGCTGATCGAAAAAGCCAGTTTTTGTCACATTCCTCAAGTACTCAACTGAGCTATTGCTGACACACAGAAATTATAGTCTAAAAACACTGTAACAGAAAATAAAACTTGCTGATGATGCACCATTCTCGAAGAAGCGTCCAAACACAAAGCGTGTTCGGCTGAGAAAGATCGCGCGTCAGGTACAGTGCGGTGAGCTGACTCGTTACGGGCCTAGCTTGGGGTCAAAAGGGAAAGCGTTGAATTAACTAAATGCTGGTGGCTGTTGAGGTGGTTGGCGCTGTCCGTGATAACATACAATGCTGATGATACCCGACACCGCACGAGTCACAGCAAACGCTAGGGGGCCATGTAATCAACTAGCATGCCTTTTTGCAACACACTCCACATGGTTACTTGGGGGCCTTGGTCCTGGATTCGTGTGTAACATCTCCATGTCCAAGTAAGAGAAGCAGTAGGAAAGATGTTTTGGTGGCGGTTTTGGACAGTTGGTCCCGTGTCGGTAATATTTGAATGCTTTCTTTAAACAACGTAGAGAAAGCAGGGCACCGCCGAGATCAACGGTGGTGATTATCCGCAAAGTTGGGGCATGGAAGTGCGTGTGAAAAGCCAGCAGGGCAAGAAACACAAGAAGAATGCCACATATTCTCTCATGGCTAAGATGGCGACCTTCTGAGTCCGTCAAAGTCTTTGACATGCTTGTTTGTGCTCTCTTCGTGTAAATAGTCATATAAAATTGAAATGGACAGCAAGATCTTCAACTGGCTGTCGGTACTGCTAGACGATGCTAGTCAATGCATACAATATTTCGTTTGGCACCGCATTTAACATTCCCGAGTGACATCCCTCCTGTTAAATGTCGATCTTCTTGACCAGTAGTTCTCATTGCACAAAAATAAATAACGATGTTCACGTAATGTGAGATAGCTTCTTACAAATTGTATCTAAAATGCTATCTTTAGTCAAATTTCTGTTGTTTTGAAAACTTGAATGGCGATGTTAACTGCGTGACTGGTAAGCATCAATGCGTATGACGTAAAGCAGTTTTCAAGTGAAAAGATTACTAAAAAAGATGAATACGTTGAAATTGAAAAAAAAACAAAACGAATATACAGCTCCACAACAGAACGGAACATAACTGGTACACTACTAACACTACAGAACTACGATTAAAGCAAATTTAAAAAAAGGAGCGTAAATTAGGGAAATCGAGCAAAGATGTATGAGAACACAAGAGAAAACGTCTGATCCTACGCATGCGCACCCATAACATGTGTGTGTGTGTGTGTGAGAGAGAGAGAGAGAGAAGAGAGTAGAGAGAGAGGGAGAGAGGGAGATTAAGCGAATCGTTGCACAGAATAACCGTATTTTTGAGTCCCTTTCAAAGCAAAACAGCACGGAAAACGAAGTCGCTTAAATCTGATGCGGTCCAATGCTTTCCCAAGAAGCTGAATGGCAGACAGCTAATCTAATCCTTCACGTATGTTTTCAGGCAAGGCCACCGATCGGTAAGTACAAGCTAGTATGTGACCACACTGTGCACGTCGATATAAACAGAGCAACACCGTTGAACCACAGATGATCACAGAACAAATGCATCCATTAATTTATGTCAAAAAATTATTACAGTTCATCATCATTGCTGGTGGAACGAAATTATTCATTGGACTGTAATCCTATTTTACCAAGTCATCCTCAGTAACAACGTACTCGTTCAAGCATTTATTTTTCGTGTTTATTTAGTCAGAAATTATATCGTTAACGTGTTGTCGCTGCAGATGTTTTGAAGCATGAGCACGAGGTACATCAGAATGCTGGATCAGAACATGCATCCACTGAACACTTAAGTGACTAGCAGCAATGCAGTAATCTTTCTGTGGGTTTGCCTTACGGCTACCTGACTTAGCTCCTAGTGGCTCCTGGTGCTGGGATTGACTGCCCAGCAAGAGAGAGAGAGAGAGAGAGAGAGAGTAGAGAGAGTAGAGGAGGACAAGACAAAAATGTTTATTGTAAAGGCTTTGGGCCCTTAAGAAGGGGGATACACGTAAAACAACGTTGGCATGATTCCATTACCAAAAATAGCCTTGCATAAATCCATTACCAATCGGTAAAGTTAACAAACTAAATATTACATATTTCTTTCGTTTATATTCTCTGGTACAAATGACGCAGCCACTATATCACTGTTTTATCAATTTGTCGGCGTTTATTAACAAAAATCAAATTCAAGAAATGAATGAATCTAAAGTATTTAGCTGAAATACACAGTTTCTAAGAGCACTAATACAGACAATAAAGGAAAAAAATGAACTTCATCCATATTTTATTTAATTTCAATGGTTAAATGTATTTCGTATACTGGTTAAGGGGTACACAAATGGAACCACCAGATGCTTACAAAGCCTATACGATGCTCGTATAGTCGGATGCCAGAGGTAAGAAAAATTACTTAATTTGATAAAGAGGCTGAAACGTATGAAAAACGGCTTTGGTTTGATTGGTAGAATCAGGGTGTTCAAAACTGATCCGATTGCAGTTGGCAAAGAAGAAACTCACATGTTGAAGATAGTCTTAATTTGATATTTACTGAATGTTAAAATCCAATGCATTGTGTACCGAATATTTGTTGCCCATGATAATGGAATATTCAGACTCGAACTATATCAAGGATCAAGTTCAATTTGGTAATTCTGATGTCTATGCACCATTCTCAGCGTTAAGCATTTAAAACGATCGTGTAAGTATACTTGTCCATTTATGTTCAGGAATCACAAGAAATGGAAGAAGAGAAGAGTGAGAGAGAGAGAGAGAGAGAGAGAGAGAGAGAGAGATAACGATGATGATGATGATGATGAGATGGGGAAAAAGAACGGAAGAAGAATGAGAAGAATAGTTACAATAATGTTTTAGATATGGATGACAACAAGAACAACAACAATAATAATAATAAAAACAACAATAATAATAATAACAACAATAGTGATAATAACAATGATAATAATAATAATAATAATAATGATGATGACTCTGATGATGATAGAAATTAAGAAGTGTGCGAGCATATAAACCCACACCCCCAAAAATCTATTAACGGATGTTCCTCAAGAATAACATATTTTTCATACTCTTTAAGATTCATGTTTTTATTTAATCCTGCTTGTGTTGTCAAACAATAGAACATAAACATGAAAAGCTTATTACATAAACTCCGTTTTCTTCTTCTGCAGGTGAAAATATTTGGGGGGAAAAAATCCACACCACCACACAACATATATCAGCACCAATTTTCAGGCAAATTCCTAGAGATTAAAAAAAAAACCCAAAAACAAACAAACAAACAAAAAACGAAAAAAAAAAGACTGCAGTAGGATGGAGTGGTACGTGCACTGGAAGGCAAGGAAAAAACACCCCAAAAAACCCAGTGCTCTTGAGCATCCCTTTCACATAGCAAAGTAACACATTTGCAGCTGTCAAATTAATTCTCAACAATTTTCTATTCAAATGTCGCATCAACAGGAAAAAATCGGAGGGGGGGGTTTGCATTCCTAAGATATACAGCAGCCAAAAAAAAAAAAAAAAAAATGAAAAGCATCTGACACTGACATGCTGGACTTTTTTTTTTCCAACTACTGCCATCAGAAGTGCTCACATGCACACAATGTGACAAGCATACATTCTCACAAATTTGTTACCGACTACCACATTGAAAAGCTGAAGGAATTGTTCATCTTGTAATTAAAAAGAGTTTTAGATGACCATGTCTCAACTCCACAACCGCCAACCTTCTGGAGTAAAATTTGAAATCAAAGCGGGTAGAAGGGGTGAGGAAGGGGAGGGAGAGTGGAGGCACCACTGAAGTGGGGGCAGTTTCACTCCTGAATGCATTTTTGACCTCCTGCTTCTGGTAACGGAAGTTGTGTTTTAAAAGGAAATGTTACTGTGAAAATATTGGGCTTTACTCTGCACTTTTTGTTATCTGTGTTAAAAAAAAAGTTCCCCCCCCCCCCCCCCCCCCCCCCCCCAAATTCTAACACAAAACCCCCATATGGATTCCTGCAATTTGGGATTTAGAAAATGAAAATTGTGGAAAGTTAGCTATGAAACTGTACTCATCTAGGAATGTGACCCATCCAAAAATACTTTTTACATCTTGTTTTGCAACTGCAACTTCCAAAGAACTGGGCTTGTCCATCTCGTTATTAGGCACATGCAGCAACGTTCTCTGTGTACCAACCTTTTCAGGCATTGAACATTGTGAGCATTATTAAAGTCAACATTTTCTATGCAGTGATTTTTCACATACATATACAAAAAACTCAACATTATTTTAGTTAACATTCTCTGTACATATATCTTGTCGCACACACAAAACTCAACATTATTCTGATCAACATTCTCTATGCATGGATCTTTTCATACAAACTTGTTTTCTCACCATTGTCTGTGCCCTATCTTTTCACCCAAAAATATTCCCTACATTTTTCTACTTGCAGCCAGTATTTCATTAAGCAACACTTCAGCTTACTATAATTTTCAGACAACACACTACAAAACAGCATGGCACACCGTTTGTAAAAGAAAAATATATTCCAACACATCAACTGTTAAGATACATCCACTGTTGATGCTGTATACTATATCAATTTCCTAGCTCCAGCCGTCTATAATCAGGGCAAGTTCTAAGATTTCTCTAACCCCCACCTCACTGCTCCCTTGATGGCCGTTCGTTTCTCTCCATATTTATCATTATATACATGCAGATTCCTCATGTTTTGGCACTTTGACACTGCCCTCAATAATCAGTGGTATCAGAAAATGTATGTGGATTTGTGTTGCCCAATAGTAGCATACTGATTATGCAGATGCACACTTGACCAACAATTAGTAGACCGATTATGCAGATGCACACCTGATCAACAATGAGTATACCTTTGAGCCAAGTTCACAAAAACACCGAGCAAGCTGTAGAATATGGACGGGTACGACTTCGATGCACAGATTCACAACTTATGTTGCTACCACCACTGAACAAAATTGTATACCATGGACAGATACAGATTCGGCTCCACATTTTCCTAACTTAATTCTACCCACAGGATGTTTTTGAATATGAAACACCTTGGTCAGAATTTGAGAAAAGAAAAGCATTTCTTGAAGAGATTTCTACCTGGTCTATCTCTACACATCAGCTCTGAGGTGAATGCTGCATTTCTCAGAGCCTTATGTTCATGCAGCTTTTGTTGCTCTGGCCAATCTTATTACTGTGATCTTGAAATGCTCAATGCTTAGGAGGATGTGAAAGAACACGCTGAAATTTAAAAAGAAAAAGAAAAAAACAAAAGGGTCCTTACAGAATAAACACGCTTGCCAGTCATTCTGGAGTATGAAAAAAAGAGATGGTGTTAAGATCACAAGACATTTAAATGCCTTTATTTTAATAACAGTTTATGAAAATAAAAATCTGTACTTAAATCAGGAGCTACCACCATCAGTATGTACAAAATTGCTCCTATACTAAAAATCTTACAATCTTCTGCAAACCCTTGTGTGCCACTGACAAGTGCCATATGGAGTAGCAATATGAAAAACTGTCACGGTTTACCATAGCCTCCATCATGAAGGACAGATCAACTTGCGTCCTTGAGGTGAACCACCAACACATCCAAACCCTTCACACAGTAGAGTGCCCGTCGGCTCCATGGTCAGTGATCAGCCTTCAACAAGCTTCACCAGTCACAGGTCAGAGAAATACTAACATGATCAACATGCAAAGCATATTAACATGCCAATCTAAGGGGACAAAAATCTGTGGTCAAATATAGCGGAGAAAACAGGTATGCCAGCAAAGAAATTGCATTATCAATAACCAAATTATTAAAGTGGAGAAAAAAAAAAAGAGATACTCAAAAAGAAAGAAAATGCGTATCAGTAACAAGGCTGACCTCCAGACAAAAAAATATACACATTATAAAACCATCTATACAATGTGAATGCAGACAAAATCTCCACACTCCCTCCCCCATGTCACCAAATCTAGAATTTCCAGTCCTAAAATATATTCCCATTTTAAAACTCATTCAATTGCATCAAAATTTTGTCACCAAAAATGAAATTTTTGGTTCATAGACTTGATCCATGTCTGAAATAAAAGGCACACAAGGTAAACAAACAGGATTAATTTCCACCCACATGAGGACTTCCTGAAATTTTTCTTCCCACCATCTAACCTTATCAGCAGCCAACTTTCAGTTCAAGTCATAAAAGCCAGCCACTTTCACTTTCTGTGCCCATCTTTGCATCAGACAGTATCATTTTGGGGTCACCTTTCTCATGCACGTTAGCTTTTTCTTTTACTGTAACACTGCCAGTTTCATCTTCATCATCATTACCAGGACAGTTATTAAGAGTCTTATCAGGTACTTTCGAAAAGACACTTTTCTCGTCTGATGTTTCACTGTTTTTCTCACTTTCAACCAGGTCACATTTGACATCCTTGTTTTGATCTTCCTTCACCTTGACAGGGCTGTCTGGGATGCATTCATTGTTTCCACTATCTTTCTTCTGCTTATCAACAGATTCTCCATCACAATGTGCATCCCCAGAAACGCTCTTCTGCCCATCGACAGATTCTCTGTCACAATCAGCATCCCCAGAATCGCTCTTCTGCCCATCAACAGATTCTCCATCGCCATTTGCAGAGTCAGAAAAGCCAGAGTCTGACGACTTAGATGGCGACATAGCCTCCTGTAAACAAAACAGGCACATCATCAGCAATGCACACATTCAACATGAAAACGTACCTTACATCTGAATGAATAGTATGAGGTATGAAGTGCATGTACTCTTTACTGCTACTGAACAGCAAAATGCAGCAAGCTCTCAATGACATTTGTTCGCATACACCACACTGAAGATGACGGAATTGTCGAGGCAGATGGATGAAAAACTTAAATGTATTACCCTTTCTTCTTTACGTTAAGAATTGGTATAAATTGCTTTTACACTTTGCAACAATCAGTGACAGTGACAGATGGCAGTCCACACAATGTGTAAGTGAATAGGATAAGATAAGATAATGTTGCTTATAGCCCAGCCGACCGCAAAGGGCCATATCAGGGCTGGTGTAAGTGAATAACTGAGCAGCTTGTATGTTACTGAATCAACAGTTCAGAGAGCAGCGTAAATTACACCAGTACGTTTTCCCCGTTCCTGAAAACTTCGATGGCAGCGAGTTGACACAAGAAGCAAGGAGCATGAATCTGCTTTGAATCAATTCAGGATTTTCGAGCTCTGGAGAATGACCACATGGACAGCTATTAACATCAAACATATACATAGACATATGCATAGCAGACTAAATTTTCTGGATGATTCTTTTCTTTTCTTCTCTAGTATGTACGTGTGTGTATGTGTGTGTGTGTGTGTGAATGTGTAATTTTATTTGAGATTTCATTCTAAATCAAAATTTACTTGACAGTTAACGTATACTTGAAATTAAAGAAAAAAAGAACGGCAAAAAAAAAAAGTCAGACAGAGAGACAGCATGGTAATGAAAAGCACACATCTGAAAAAATTTTATGTCATAAATCCGCCAAACATACACAAACTAATCACAAGACAAAACACGACGTGTTTCGACCTCTTAGGTCTTCTTCAGGCAAAATAAACAATACTCGGGACAAAGAAAACAAAGAAGGAGCAATCGCTTATCTTGTCTATAGCATAAAGATGGAAGGAGGTTGGTCATATATTTTCAAATTCATATCATTTAGTTAGAGTGCGAGTTGTGTGTGAAAGTGCAATTTCCTGCAACCTCTCTCTGTAAAAATGTCATGGAGTAAAATGGGAGTTTACGACTGAAACTTCAAAGCAATGGAAAAGAACAGAACATGTCGGTAAACTGAACAACCAGTTGCAAAATGACAGACACAAGATGAACTGGAAAACAGACAGATGGGTGCCGATTCTGTGCGACAATAATTGGGATCAAGAGAGCCTAACCCGTTAGTGCGATGTACATAGTCACTCAGCATGCAGTTACTTCAGGCAACAAGACAGCATTAAAATGGAAAATGCATGATTCAAGTCATGTCAAAAATGTTTTGCAATATTTCAAGCAGGCCGAGAGCGCAAACTACAATAACAGGTTCTTCCCACAGAATTATTTTCAAACCAGTTTCATCAGCATCATTTTGGGTGCAAACTGATGCCCTTTAGCTGTTTTTGTAAACTTTTGTACGTTTTCACATTCTTGGGCCTGTAGTTGCCACTATTGTTCCTACAAACTGACAAGTTGTTGAAGTAGCAGTGGTGATTTCATGTGCAATAACAAGCAAGAGCTGCTTGGTCACAGCACATCGAGACACCACCATGATCGACCTCCACAAGAACAATCACTGCTCAAGAACTACAATTTAGGTTCTCCCCCTCCTCACTTTGTTTTTTTTTTTTTTTTTCCCAACATTCATCGTAATACTATGGTCACACAGACCCTTGTCAGACACCAAGCCGCATTCTGTCTTTGAGACAAACCCATACTTTGTGCTGCATTGTTTAGGAACACGGTTCTGAATGAAGTGCGTAACAGGTTGCGTAAAGGCTCCACTCAAAACTGTAATATGCATCAGAGTGTTCCAAGAGCTGTGATTGGGGAGGCCAGGTTCAGCCAGTCCTCTTCAACACCCTGATTGGTCGCTGTGTGCACAAGTGTAGGGAGTTGATTGGTCGCTATGTGCACAAGTGTAGGGAGTTGATGGGTTGCTATGTGCACAAGTGTAGGGAGTTGATTGGTCGCTATGTGCACAAGTGTAGGGAGTTGATTGGTCGCTATGTGCTTGTACAAGTGTAGGGAGTTGATTGGTCGCTATGTGCACAAGTGTAGGGAGTTGATTGGTCGCTATGTGCACAAGTGTAGGGAGTTGATTGGTCGCTGTGTGCACAAGTGTAGGGAGTTGATTGGTCGCTATGTGCACAAGTGTAGGGAGTTGATGGGTCGCTATGTGCACAAGTGTAGGGAGTTGATGGGTCGCTATGTGCACAAGTGTAGGGAGTTGATTGGTCGCTGTGTGCACAAGTGTAGGGAGTTGATGGGTCGCTATGTGCACAAGTGTAGGAGTTGATTGGTCGCTGTGTGCACGAGTGTGGGGAGTTGCTAGGACACTCGGGAAAACAGTTAGAAGGAGATTATACATGGCCGGAAGCAGCGCAATTCTAGGTTCTCCGGAGTGACAAGGCTACAGATCCTGATGGAGTCTCCCTGTCAGCACACGACCTCCTGGAAGCTAGTACTCTCTGGTGGAGTCCATTCCGGAGCAAACAGAAGTGTGGTGCGGCAACATCCTCGAGGACACAAACACCGAGGCGGGACTGGCCTTCTGTCCAGTCCCTACCGACGCACCACCTCTACCCACGCCAGGACTTCACCACAGCCAGGAACGGCCAGGAGGATCCGTCCTGCTGACAGAGGAAACAAGACCCGAAGAGCCCCTCCAGAGAGCAAACGAAAGCCCTTCTAGTTCACCTAGCTGAGAACGTCACGTTGTTTGACGTCAAGCGCCGTGACGTTATTTTCCTAGTCGCTGCGGAACAGGGTCAAATCCTGGGGGCCCTGTCAAGCCTGAGGTTGAATACGTGGACCACGCACGGCTGTTCAGAGCAAGCCACTTAGTTCTGAGAGGCAGGGGAGTTTACAGCTCTCTCACAGCTGCAGAGGCCAAGCCGTGAATGCAGGTCAAGGAAAGGGGTGTTTTCTGCAGGCTGCTCCCCACCAGCCAGCTAACAGTGCTGTACTCGACTAACTGAATGTCATCTGTGTACAGCCGGTCTGGCAGCAATGTGTTCGGCATTGATGAGCGGCCATTACAAATGGGGCTCTTAGTTTGATAATCAGTGGTTGTCATGAAAAATGTAATATATCTGTGCTCTTGAGATGACTGAATAGGCAAATTCCCGACAATTCTTTTAATACCAAACTCGATTAGGTTTATTTTCCTGTAGATAATGTAGATATGGCATGAAAGCTTGTACACAAGAGGTCAGGCGATATTCAAACAATGACAACACACACACACAATTGTGCAAGAATGACGTCATCACTTTCTGGGAACTTAATTTTCCCTAGTTAACTAGTACACAAGTTTGATACATGCCTCTCCTTGGACTACAACAACAAAAATGTTGGGTCAGAAATGTGTAAGCCTTGTTTGTTCGGCCCTATAACTAAGTGTCTCGAATGGGACAGAAAAATAAAGCTGTGCACGAGAAGCAAAGCTCATCATCAACGAGCAACGTCTACAGGACCGATGATCAAGGGTCACGACAACGTTGACTGACCAAGAATCTTCCGTGATCATCACACGACGACAGAACTGATGTGTGCTGGCTAGACAGGCCAGAACTGCAGTTTTTTTTTTTTTTTAGCCCACAAGACATAAACACAAAAAGGAAGGGCTCGCTTTAGTCAATGTGGACTTGTTTTCGGCTATGATTTAATAATTTTGCTGTGTGCAAACTTATGTATTTAAATAAATGTGTGGTTAATTTACATTTTGATGTCAGTGACTGAATCGAATGAGAGAGCCATGGCAAGAGACCAAAATTCGAATAGTCAGGCACCCCCTAGACACGCTACACCAGATGAAATTAGTGCCTGACAACCCTCCAGAAATACTGATCCATTATTAGATTTGGACTTGCAGCTTTTTACCCCAATGTGTTTTTTTCTTCTTCTTCTTTTTTTCTCATTACAAACTCTCTACTAGCACGTCTTAAAAATGATCTTGTGGGTTGGTACATTGTACTTCAGTACAACTTGGCAGTTGGACAAACCAACGTCTTGACGAAGGTTCAGTGTAAAATGCACATCAAAACAGCTGGCCGATGGGTTATTACTTACACAGGCCAACTCCCATGGTGGTGCAGCTTGATTTGCACAGCGACGCAGGGCAAACTTGTAGACACCAAATCCCGACAATCCCTTGGTGAACCAGAACTTCTCGACTGTGTACAGACCTACAAACAGCACAAGGCACATGAATAGTGTTAGACACTGAAAAAGGCTTCAACTGAGAACTATTACATTCACATTTCAGCTGAAAAAACCCAGACTGAACAGCCAAGGAGGAGGGGGAGTGTGGGAGTGGTGTGTATTTAGGTACAGTCTTTTATGAAAATTCAGTTGTATGCATCCCATAACGCATTTTCTTTTGTGGCTTCCTACAGCTTTTTCCCCAGGACAAAGACCTCCATTTCCCCCACTGCCTAACCTTTTCCCCTTCATTCTTTTTCCTCGTTCTCACACACCTTTGAAACCTCACAGGGTTTTTTCCCCCTCTCTTTTAATGAATCACACTGAAGTTTTCTCCGAGTGCTGACACCTTTACATCAAAATGTTACCCAACCCTTGCTGATGCCGACAACTTTACATCAACGTGTTACCGAACCCTCGCTGGTTATAGTGATTAGCTGGCGAAATTGTGTGACAAGTACATGACTTTCACTTCTCATTTGTGGTGCATGTACATGTTTCCAGAATTGCACCCGTGGATACATGTACACACATTTCCAGAAAGAGATAGGGGTTTATTATGCATCTCCCTGAACCCTATGAAAAGCTATGCATCGCGCATTCTGCCCAAAGACAGGGCAGACCTGTTTACCAAAAAGCGAACAGTGATGTATTTCTCAATTGAAATGAGCACATTTTCCTAAAAATGTGTGTACACATGTACTAAATTTGTGAGTTTTTGTAAAAGCAGGTCCCTCCTATTGTTCTGTCATCCAGATGCAAGTGTGCGCGCATGATGTGCGAGCTGTTACTCTTTTGTTGTAGTGCTCGAACAAAGTGGTTATACACCACAAGTGCCTCTACCACTTAAGAACTTCCTCTCCAAATTTTTTTACCTGTTTTTTTCCCCCCGGTTCGTCATATTCATCGTATTTTCGCCAAACATGTTCACAAAATACTGTAAAATCGTATGGGTAAAACAGGTCTGACAGGGGTTGTTAATCCTTACCATCATAGCGGTATCCCTCATCAGGGGCAAAGGGACTCTTCAACTTGTAGCCTCGGATGACCCGCACTGGATGGCCCGTCTCCACACTTCTGCTCAAAGCCAGGTTTCCACGGGTCAGCTCCTGGTCTTTGGATTGGACGGCCGTGCGTAAATTCTGCACATTTCAGTGGAGTATTGTTCAACTTTACATTGCGTAAATTCTGCACATTTCAGTGGAGTATTGTTCAACTTTACATTGCGTAAATTCTGCACAGTTTCAGTAGAGTATTGTTCAACTTTACATTGCGTAAATTCTGCACATTTCAGTAGAGTATTGTTCAACTTTACATTGCGTAAATTCTGCACAGTTTCAGTAGAGTATTGTTCAACTTTACATTGCGTTAATTCTGCACATTTCAGTAGAGTATTGTTCAACTTTACATTGTGTAAATTCTGCACATTTCAGTAGAGTATTGTTCAACTTTACATTGCGTAAATTCTGCACAGTTTCAGTAGAGTATTGTTCAACTTTACATTGCGTAAATTCTGCACAGTTTGAGTGGAGTATTGTTCAACTTTACATTGCGTAAATTCTGCACATTTCAGTAGAGTATTGTTCAACTTTACATTGCGTAAATTCTGCACATTTCAGTAGAGTATTGTTCAACTTTACATTGCGTAAATTCTGCACAGTTTCAGTAGAGTATTGTTCAACTTTACATTGCGTAAATTCTGCACAGTTTCAGTAGAGTATTGTTCAACTTTACATTGCGTAAATTCTGCACAGTTTCAGTAGAGTATTGTTCAACTTTACATTGCGTAAATTCTGCACAGTTTCAGTAGAGTATTGTTCAACTTTACATTGCGTAAATTCTGCACATTTCAGTAGAGTATTGTTCAACTTTACATTGCGTAAATTCTGCACAGTTTCAGTAGAGTATTGTTCAACTTTACATTGCGTAAATTCTGCACATTTCAGTAGAGCATTGTTCAACAATACATTGCGTAAATTCTGCACATTTCAGTGGAATATTGTTCAACTTTACACTGCGTAAATTCTGCACAGTTTCAGTAGAGTATTGTTCAACTTTACATTGCGTAAATTCTGCACAGTTTCAGTGGAGTATTGTTCAACTTTACATTGCGTAAATTCTGCACAGTTTCAGTGGAGTATTGTTCAACTTTACATTGCGTAAATTCTGCACAGTTTCAGTGGAGTATTGTTCAACTTTACATTGTGTAAATTCTGCACAGTTTCAGTGGAGTATTGTTCAACTTTACATTGTGTAAATTCTGCACAGTTTCAGTGGAGTATTGTTCAACTTTACATTGCGTAAATTCTGCACAGTTTCAGTGGAGTATTGTTCAACTTTACATTGCGTAAATTCTGCACAGTTTGAGTGGAGTATTGTTCAACTTTACATTGCGTAAATTCTGCACAGTTTCAGTGGAGTATTGTTCAACTTTACATTGCTTTTTCTTCTTTTTCCAAAACGTAAAGTTCATACAGACTGGTTACCACTTCAGTATTGTTCAACTTTACATTGCTTTTTCTTCTTTTTCCAAAACGTAAAGTTCATACAGACTGGTTACCACTTTCAAATGTTGGGGGGGAAAAAAGGTTAAAAAACGTGGATGAATATCTCACACACTGCAATAAAAGCAATTATAAGCGTGCTTCAATTTTGAATAACAGCAATCTCAAATAGCAAATTCTTTTAACATGCACGACAACAAAATTCATGAATATTATTGGTCTAAGCTTTCAACATTCACATCCAAAACTTTAAAAATTTGTTTCGCTTTTTCATATATGTAGAATTTCTTTGATCAAGGAAACCTTCTTGGTACAAATATGTGATGGTTGATTGATAGCATTCAATTCAGACAGGTGTATTTCCGGATAGAACATGACTTGATCAAATGTTTTCATAATGAAATTCCAGCACCTGCATACAATATTCAAGAAAATGGATAATTCGGCAAGATTAACTGCCTTGTGCCCTACCCCCCCAATCATAATACAGCTTAACCAGATGCTTCCTTATAACTGGACTTGAATGCCCCTAGCAGTCACCGACCAATACCGAAGTGCTAGTTTGTTATGGTAGTAAATAAACTGATAGAAAAACAAAGAAACGCAATATTAACATTTGATTCTCCCCTCACCTTTGGATTGTTCCTAGTGCCTTTCAAGTCTCTTCCACCTGTAACATCAACAATCAATTCACCATTTGAGCTACTTCAAAACTTCACATAAACACAGGCTAGTGAAAAGCTGCCTTGAAAAATCTCTGAAAAAGGCTGGGGTCCAGGGGATGACCATGCCCATAGCTGCCCACCCCCCTCCATAACTTCCAGGGACAACCTTGCCCAAAACCAGTATTCTGAAAAAATTCCAGGGACACTTATTTTACACGGACGTTTACACACGGACGTTTACCACACACATCACAATAACGACTGTACAACACAAACTTTGGTACATGCATGTACTCACCATAAGCGTTTCATGATGCGGCACATATATATTTCTGCTACAGTTTCCCTTTCTTTGCATGAGGCTGTGATCCTGAACAGCACTAAAGTAATCCACCTACAAGTGCATCGCACACAGTCACTTTCTGGTTGAAAATAGCAATCTTTACTGAACATTTTCAGTCTCTGTCTGTTTGAAAGTATTATAATATTAAAGTCTTTGCTGTTAAAAAAAAAAAAATTGCTGTTGTTGTTATCAAGCTACTGCTGGGGGTGATGGTGCCTGTAGTTGGCACTCTTCAGATCCCACAGTTGGCTGTCAGTGTAGCTCCTCTCCAGTGCTGAGCCAGGTCTACTCTTAGCTACCAAGAGAGCTTGGCTATTTCAGAGTCCGGAAACATCACCTTAACAGCCTTGTTGAGCTTTTCCAGGCTATTCATGGACAGGTTAAGTTCAACTGCTAGGTCAAGCATCATTATTTCAGCCCGAATCACAGCTAAATCGAACTTTTCTGAAGATGCAGAATTCGTGAAAAACGATGTCATCTTCAAATTAGCCTTCTCATTGTCTCGTATCTTACTGTTCTTCTTGTGTTTGTCCGTAGCCACATGTCGTTTTATATCATCTCCGCCTCCTGAACCTATCGCTACATCACAAGAGCAGATACCACAGAAAGCGAACGTGTCGAGTTTACCTCGACTCATGAACGGCCATGTCTCCTTATATTTGGGGATAAAAAGTTGCTGTCTCTTCCCTTTTTTGGGTTTAGAAGGCCCAGGTAGCGATTCCGCGGCACGTTTCGACGCCATTTTGCAACCAGGAAGGAACAGGTTACGACTTCGCGCATGCGTAGTGCAGGAGTTTGTCGAAGCCAAGATGTTGTCTGCTACTGTTATGTTCGTTCGTCTTTCGTGTTTTACTCGGTGTATTGTTGGCTATAAAGTCTGTTTTAGAGAAATGGATGGAAAAATCGTGGTTTTAGTCTTCACAGCAAAGATGCTTTGAATGTTTTCAGCGCAAAAAGGCATGATCGATGCTAAAATTTGATTTCCCGGGACACACTACCAAAAACAGTATTCCCGGGACAGGTGCCGACTTTTTACCAAAACCCGGACGAAATACGGGTACTCCGGGACAGTGGGCAGCTATGCATGCCCCACTGGGATTCACGGGCCTAACGTCCTGACGGGGAATCCAAGGAGGCCCAACCCTTTCACCGAAATGGAATTAAAAAAAAAACAATTTAAGACCTTTTCATGCTCTCCCATAATGGCAAATTACTATGCAACAAGTAAAGAAACCAAATGAAAATAAAGTAAAGAAACCAAAATAACTGACTGCACACACAAATGATTTTACACACACACTGGCATGCGCACATTCTACAAATAAATTTCTTATATTAAACAAAACAAAGAAAAAACAACAATAACAAAAACAAACCTACGCTCATCTCAACAGACATTCATGTAACATGGTAATGAAAGAATAGTACTATCCTTTTCTTGTCGACACAATTATTGTGCATCTCATCTCTTGTTGCTTACGACCCCAAGCAGACCACATTACACCTCACTTACCCCTCCACCGGCCCAATGGAAACTGGTACAGAATCTTTTACTTTCAGGGAAGTACTGCAAGCCACCCACTGCCAGGTTCAATACATTTTTCTACCTGCTTCACCTGTCTGCCTGTTAACCTCTCTCTCAGAATAATTTTACTGTTTCTGTTTGTTTATTTTCTAATGGTGCAATTTTGAGCTATAATTAAGGTTAGTGTTGAATTCTCATGCTTATTCCTGTGGATTTCCATGTGCTTTAAGGAATTAAAAAAAAAAAAAAAAAACATTTAAGAAGAAAATAAATCAAGGGGACCATTACTGGACGGATGTGGCGGCGCCCTTCAGAGGGGCTTGAATCGATCACACTGGGTCTGTCAACAAGGCACAAGTGTAACTGTAGTCGGGAAGCCTGAATGAATAGGGTGGTGGTGAGGGCAACGCCACTTTGATGGCTAGGAAAATAAAGACTGGAGAAAACAAAACAAAATACAGCCACCACACCTTCCATGTTTCTGCTTAGTTTTCGCACCTCAGTGACTATGTAGTCCAAGACAGAAGTGCTTACTGCAGTCACTCAAAGCCAAAGCCTTGCCTGTGTTGTGTATTCATCTGAGCTGCCAACCACTGAAGAGACTTGAGAAGAATATTTTTTAAAACTGAGAAGCGTTTCTGATAATTGAGAGGAATTCATACGCTATCGCACACAAAACAAAACAACAACATTCCAGACACTTTTTTTTTCTTTGCATTTGTCCAGTGCTTTCATGGAATCACCGACTCAGTCAGTACATTGTTGCTCTTTTACATTTTTCAAGCACACCATCACTAAACTTCATCTTATGACTCGACTCATGTTTGCACTTCAGAATCGTCTGTGCCTCCGACGTCTTGACTGAAGGTGGGACGAAAATCTGTTAAGTTCTTTCTGACATGGCTCAACACTTTCACTTGCCCAATTGCTGACTGGGATCAGCAGCATTCCCATCATGACAGCAGAAAGCAACCTGAATATGCACTTCTAATTTCTTTTTCTTTTCTGCCTTAGGTCGGTCCAGCAGGTCACTTTGACATGACAGCAGAAAAAGCTGAACCGGAAGTTAGTTTCGAAACAGCTCTTTGGCTAAACAACCAGCAGATGCGCAAACTTTTCTTTTCGGAAGCAGATTTTTTTCACATAACCGGAATTATGTAGGTTTGAACAAAACAAATTCCGCCGAAAGTGCGATGGTTGGCAGCTCTGAAGCATGGACAATTCCACTGTCCACCAGCCCCATGTTCAGACAGACCAGGTCCCCATTTTACTCTGCCTCCGTGGCCTACAGGACCTACCCTCTCCAGTGTAGGTGAAACAGTCGCCAAGGTCCACATCATCTTCGTATCCACCAGACAAGGCGATGGAAAAGGCACCGTCAGCACCACCATGGATTCCAGCCACAGTCGGCCTGCAAAAGACAACCAAACACGTGCCAACTGTTTCAGCGTTGTCAAAATTTTGTCCCCTGATCCACTGGAAAGAAAGAAAAGCTTTCTTTTGCAGGTCAGCCGGCAAGAATTATAATGCTTGATTATAGAACAATCATGAGGGAAACCTTTTTATGTATTAAAGTTTGCAAACTGACAGAAATGGAGCATGCAAACTTAAACTTGACATGCAATATGCACAGTCTCATACTGAACCACCACTACAATTGCAAAATTGATAACGTTCCTAATGCCTTACCTATACTTCAAATATTCAGCACAAAGTAAGGAAGATTTATTTCATTATGTATGATGTGCAAAACACAAGCGTAGCATCTATCCCTACAATAACTTGTACACGAACATCTACACATGTAATGTCTTTCACACCAACACACAAAAACTGTTTACTTATTAATTTTCCTGCAGTTTTCCCCTGCAAGTTCTTTAAAAAAATTTTAAAAAAATTAAAAAAAAGAAAGAAAATCTACTGTCGCCAGATGTGAAAGAGTTGAATCATTATAACCCATCCTTTTGGTGAGAAAAACATTCCATTCAACATTTCATGAAAATGATCGTCGGACGCCTCAGATGTCTGGTACACCTGATGGAGATGTCGCACCACTGATGGAGTCCTGGACAGTCTTAGCTCCTGAACCGAACCCTGCCACCCTGCTGCAGTTTTGCATGAGCATGGATGCTGCCTTATAAACTTGCAAGCTGGTCTTACTCGCACATAGAGAAAACCTTTTGACGTTCTCAACTTCCAGCGTTGAGCTAAAGCTTCTCTGGCTGCCAAAGTACCTTTCAAATGGGAGGCAGTCTCCGGTTTGGCCCTCCCCGACTAGTGAACGATTCACTCCATTTTAGCCACTGCTGAGGGACGAAGGCGACAGCCTGGAGGCAGACTGAACCCGTCATATGGAAGGTGAATGGAACGGACATGAGAAATGAAGTCCTGTAGCTCGCTACCTGAAGAAGCAGCAGAATATGTCTAAAAGGAAAGAGCTACAGCCACCCTGATTGCCATCTTAAATCAAAAGTTTTTCCCATTCTGGGTCTCCATCGGAGAGTAGAAAAAGGCAGAAGGGGATGGGTCCCTTTGGTGGGGTGGGGTGGGGTGGGGGGTTAAGGCAGGAGATGGGTCTCTTAGGTGGTGCCAAGTCTTTCCCATTTCACTCAAGGAGACAGGACATTCCCAGTGCTGGAAAGAAACCATCCCTTGCATGTGGCGTTATTCCAGCTAAACGAGTGATGGAAGTGGGTTGGGAGAACAGGCTGCAGCCAAGTGTCGCAGTTGTAGCTGGCTCATTGCCCAGGTATGGATTTCATGACCCGAGGAAAGAGTCTGACAGAAAGGATCGTCTTCTCATGACAGTTGCACTGCTGGGACACCTGCCAAACAGTGTATGAAGCAGAACAACAACAAAAAAGAAAGAAAAAAAAAAAGAGGAACAAAGAAAAAACAATCTTTTATTAAAAAAAACAAACAAATATATCACAACAAGCACAGCCATGTTGAGTACAGAGGCAAGTCTAAATGGTGAAGGATTATTGACAAACTAGCAGTAATGTTGAAAGGCAAGACAGGTATGGTAAGGTAAGGTAAGGTAATGTTGCTTACAGCCCACTCGACTGCAAAGGGCCATATCAGGGCTGTCACCACGCTGAAGTCAACTCACAAGTCATTTTTTTAAAAAAAAAAGAAGAAAAACCTCATTCAGCATCACACAACCCTCTAAAAATACACCTAAAACACACCAAAAACTTTGTTATAAATCTTTCCTCCGTAAAATCTTAGATCAGACAAAAATGTTAATCTCCCTCAGAAAGTCGAACAGCACATCAGGTGGGACCATCTCTGAACAGGGTTTTCATGG
Organism: Conus ventricosus; assembly: GCA_018398815.1. Lineage (NCBI taxonomy): Eukaryota > Metazoa > Mollusca > Gastropoda > Neogastropoda > Conidae > Conus > Conus ventricosus. The sequence continues at coordinate 62,234,472 of CM031610.1, forward strand.
AGTCTGCTGTAAAGTGTTCAAGTCTCACATCATGCAAGTCCCAACACTCTAAAAAGAAAACGGTTCATTGGGAGTGGCACAAGACAAAGCAAACTCCTGAACCCAGCAGGAAAAAGGCATATCAAAGTGCTATAACTAGTGGTCTGAACCCAACAGGAAAAAGGCATATCAAAGTGCTATAACTAGTGGTCTGAACCCAACAGAAAAAGGCATATCAAAGTGCTATAACTAGTGGTCTGAACCCAACAGGAAAAAGGCATATCAAAGTGCTATAACTAGTGGTCTGAACCCAACAGGAAAAAGGCATATCAAAGTGCTATAACTGGTGGTCTGAACCCAACAGGAAAAAGGCATATCAAAGTGCTATAACTAGTGGTCTGAACCCAACAGGAAAAAGGCATATCAAAGTGCTATAACTGGTGGTCTAAACCCAACAGGAAAAAGGCATATCAAAGTGCTATAACTAGTGGTCTGAACCCAACAGGAAAAAGGCATATCAAAGTGCTATAACTAGTGGTCTGAACCCAACAGGAAAAAGGCATATCAAAGTGCTATAACTGGTGGTCTAAACCCAACAGGAAAAAGGCATATCAAAGTGCTATAACTAGTGGTCTGAACCCAACAGGAAAAAGGCATATCAAAGTGCTATAACTGGTGGTCTAAACCCAACAGGAAAAAGGCATATCAAAGTGCTATAACTAGTGGTCTGAACCCAACAGGAAAAAGGCATATCAAAGTGCTATAACTAGTGGTCTGAACCAAACAGGAAAAAGGCATATCAAAGTGCTATAACTGGTGGTCTGAACCCAACAGGAAAAAGGCATATCAAAGTGCTATAACTAGTGGTCTGAACCCAAATATAGTGGTCTGAACCCAACAGGAAAAAGGCATATCAAAGTGCTATAACTAGTGGTCTGAACCCAACAGGAAAAAGGCATATCAAAGTGCTATAACTAGTGGTCTGAACCCAACAGGAAAAAGGCATATCAAAGTGCTATAACTAGTGGTCTGAACCCAACAGGAAAAAGGCATATCAAAGTGCTATAACTATGGTCTGAACCCAACAGGAAAAAGGCATATCAAAGTGCTATAACTGGTGGTCTAAACCCAACAGGAAAAAGGCATATCAAAGTGCTATAACTAGTGGTCTGAACCCAACAGGAAAAAGGCATATCAAAGTGCTATAACTGGTGGTCTAAACCCAACAGGAAAAAGGCATATCAAAGTGCTATAACTAGTGGTCTGAACCCAACAGGAAAAAGGCATATCAAAGTGCTATAACTAGTGGTCTGAACCAAACAGGAAAAAGGCATATCAAAGTGCTATAACTGGTGGTCTGAACCCAACAGGAAAAAGGCATATCAAAGTGCTATAACTAGTGGTCTGAACCCAAATATAGTGGTCTGAACCCAACAGGAAAAAGGCATATCAAAGTGCTATAACTAGTGGTCTGAACCCAACAGGAAAAAGGCATATCAAAGTGCTATAACTAGTGGTCTGAACCCAACAGGAAAAAGGCATATCAAAGTGCTATAACTAGTGGTCTGAACCCAACAGGAAAAAGGCATATCAAAGTGCTATAACTAGTGGTCTGAACCCAACAGGAAAAAGGCATATCAAAGTGCTATAACTAGTGGTCTGAACCCAACAGGAAAAAGGCATATCAAAGTGCTATAACTAGTGGTCTGAACCCAACAGGAAAAAGGCATATATCAAAGTGCTATAACTAGTGGTCTGAACCCAACAGGAAAAAGGCATCAAAGTGCTACAACTAGTGGTCTGAACCCAGCCCACTGTACTGAGGAAAGGGGAGAGGAGGAAGGGAGGGGTAAGGATGGACCAGAGAGAGCCCAACTGGCTGACGCACGAGCTAAAGGCACTGTGACTTGCAGAGAGATTGTGTAAAACACACACACGGTTCCACAAAAAGTGAAAGCTGTAAGTAGCCAACTGTTAAAATTTCCATACCTGTGAATACCATCACGGCAGCAGTCAATACGCATCATCCATGTAGTTCCAACATCCACACCTGTTAAACAAACAAAAAACACATAGTTCCAACATCCACACCTGTCAACGAAAAAAAAACCATAGTTCCGACATCCACACCTGTTAACGAAAAACAACAACAGATTCTTGCCTTCATGGTGACACCACAGCACAGACAAAATATGACTACTACGACTTGGTATTCTAGAAAAAACACACTGCAGACAAATGATTAATAGATTCTGATAGCGATGCTGGAAATACCAGAACACAGGCAAAACACGACTAACACAACTACGCATTCATAGAAAAACCACACCACGGTCTAAATAGACAGACCGGTCTGGTACTTCCCCACCCCAATTTAAAGCTCTCATTTCTGGCACCACAGCATCGACTGACCTGGCACTTCCCCATACCAGTTGGGTCTGTCAGGCATGACATACTGATACTTGACTCGCTGCTGTTCGTGTTCGCTCTCCACCTGGTCATCTTCACCAACACATTCCGTGCCTGGAAGCTGTGCAACAAACAGAATATCAGCAATACTAATACTATGCAGACGTGAAATTTGATAAGACCTGGTCATTCCCTTGCACCTGTCCCACACATCTTGACCTAAATACCAACATGAACTGAAATCAAAGCAAGCTAAATCAATGAATTAACTGTTGAGAGGTATAGAGTTCTGTAAAATTCAAAGAGCAGAGTACAGCCTTTCTTTCCAGTGAGCAGAGAATCAGAAAATATCAAGAACATACTGGGATAGAGAAATTGTTCACAGGGCTAGAGCAAGGGTGGGAAACTCAGCAGGAACAAAGTGTTAACAGACCTGATGGCAATATCTTTTCATAATACATAACAATGGCTGCATTTGCAATCTTTAAAAAAAAAAAAAAAGCACATCCAATAGAATACTCTGATCTCACACCTGATGACTTTTCTTGCTCACCTTTCAGAATTTTCATTAAATGCAAATGTTAAGGGTTTTTTTTTTTTAAAAGTACTAACAAATAACAAGACAGCAAACCTAGTTATCAAATGAAAATCAACATTTTCAATCCAATTCTTTCACAGTGACATCACACAAACCTGTCCTCGTAAACGGGCTGACAATCTTCTTGCTCCTCGAATAGATCCGCTATTTCCAGGTCAGCCACTGTCTGAACCTTGGCCTTTTTCTTTCTGGGCTGATAGGTCTCATCGTTTGCAGGGCGTTTAATCCCTTTCTTGATCACTTTCGGCAGCAAACGGTACTGCAACAAGTACAGGGGGAACAAGAACCTTTGTTGTTAAAGCAATGTTAAAATGTTAACTCAGTTGCACACAAATATGCAGTTAAAGGAAAAAACTTGAGATTCTCTACGAGTAGCAACATAAAACTGTTGACTGATAAAGGTACAACTTGTAGCTTATTGAGTTTAGTATTTGTTAACGGTGTATTTATTTTGTTGGCTTTTAAACAGCAACAAATTCTTTTTCAGTTTTGTCTTTCTTCTTTCTTCTTCCTTTCTTTCTATCTCTCTGTTGTAACAAATACAATGAATGTGTCAGCACACCAAACATTAGCACATTCATAAACCCAGACAGTCTGTATCAAACACTAAAATAGTGAAGTTCAAATGAGAATATCCTTCAGTAATACATATACAGATTGCATGGTGAATAAGAGTTGGGGGGGGGGGGGGGGGGGGGGGGGGGGGGGGGGGGGGGGGGGGGAAGAGGAGAGAGAAAAACGCCAATGAAGATAGGCATGTAAAGCACCTACATGGGGAAAAAAAAAAACGGAGGATGAAACAAGCAACCACAATGTCAGAACTGGTCCCAGAGAAATGATGCACAGTGGTGACAAATGAAATACACTGAAATGGGGCTCCAGGATGATCCTAGATCTATTACAGTTGACTGGAGACGCCAACAGTGTAGGTTCTCCACACTGTCAAGTCTGCATTGGTTCACTGGTCGAAAAGGAAAACATTATTTGTCAGTTCTCCCCATGAAAAATGTAAACACTTTGTTGGGATCTTATGCACCATCTGCCTAAAAAATTTTTCTTAAGGGGTTGGGGAGAGAGAGAGGTGTGGGTCATTTTAATGCTTTCCTGCTTTTTGTAGTACTTGTAAGAATGTCCTCCCCTGATCATGACCTTTGCACTCCAACAAACTTCTAATCATTTTCCTGCAGGAGGCTTGGACCTCGGGCTAAGAATGATGGCTGATTGCCGTGAGCTCTGCCTTTATTGATGAAGAGTGGGCATCTTTGTAAGTCTTAGAACCAACAGAAAATGACGCAGTCTTTCTGTGACGTAACAACCGATTAGAACAGCCACTGCAATGGATCTGAAAGATGGTTTGACCACATTGTACATTTCTTTTAAAACAAATATAAATTGCATTTCTTCTTTCCTTCTGACACAACCTGTGTTCTGATAGGTGCTGCACCAGCACAGTAAACTGGTCCCTGGGACCCACAGCTTAAAAAAAAAAGAAAAAAAAAATCACTTTGCTACTTTTATGCAATCACTGGTCACCATGATCACTAAAAGTGATATGTAATAGGCCTACTGCCTGCTGTCAACACAGGACCCTTTTCAATGGAGGGAGGGCGAAAGGGGGGGAGGGGGGGGGGGGGCAGCAATCACACCAGGGAAGCTGCAAAATCAGTCAGACATCCAATAACGCATCTGCAAACCCCAAAGTTCACTCCTTAGTGTCAGACTGCAGACAACATATGCATTTATTCTGGGCGTCAACATTACTTCTCCTTTATTTTTTTTTCTGAAGAGCACTTCCTTCTTATTTTCGATATAAGTTTATTTATTATCATTAATTTTTTTTTTTTTTTTTTTTGGGGGGAGGGGGACCGTGTTGGCTTTAAGTACTGACAGCCCCTCTCCCCTTCACCTCCTCCTTCCCACCAGTCCATCTCTCCTTCGAACTTTTGTTCTGCACACGCTGAACTTCGAGTGATTGACTCGTGCGGAAAAAATAAAGCTCCTTAGACAACTTGAGAAATTTACGCTAGTGTATGATTTCTAATTCACTGCAAACTTGCGTGCCAAACGCAAACCCAAAGTAACCAAAAGTATCCGGTATCAACAAACCCTAACCCTAACCCTATCAGTATCAACAAACCCTAACCCTATCAGTATCAACAAACCCTAACCCTAACCGTAAAATGTTTTGCGCCGCTAAATAGGATTTAAACCATTCACTGAAAATCGCTTCACCAAAACATACACGCACACAAGTATACAGCTGGCGCACATACCCGTGCCCACACGCCCACGTGTACCACTCACCACACACACACAGATAATGGTACAGCCGATGCTGACCAAGGTCTTCTTCTTCTTCTTCCAGTAATGTTCAGCGGTCATCAGGTTGACCATTATTAACATACAACTGGTTGCATGCATTGTGTATTTTTCGTGTAGCCGGTACTCACCCGTCTTAGGACATGAG
>CM031610.1:62244924-62249924 GCA_018398815.1 Conus ventricosus
GAGACTTCCGAACAGTGACAAAGAAAGACAAGGTAACTTACAATTTAAGAATATACCCAAGAGCATACCCAGTCTGCTTTCAGAACCCGCAGTGTGCGCAAACAGCAAGGGCTTAAGAGGATATTATCACGCAGCCATGACAAAATCCTGTTCTAGCTGTCTCGAAATATTGAGATTAGGCATGGTGTGTTATATAGCCCTTTTCGTCTCTTGCGATCCTGACTCTTGACATTGAATATGAGAAAAAGAAAACTGGACCTGCCTAAACGTTTAGTGGCACCTAGCTTTGTCAACATCATCCGGAAGTTTTAGCATCATGCGAAGGATAGACAAACAGATGGACAAAGACCAGTCCGATCGATCCGGCGACTGTTGCATGCACGCAGGCGCACACATGCACAACACGCATAGCAGACATGTAGCATAATGGAATGTGACATAACGAGCATATGGCATAACGGATCTGTGGCATAATGGGCATACGGCTTACCGGACTTGCTGCGTAATGGGCCTATGGCATAACAGACTTTTGGCATGATGGGCCACGGCTTCACGGACCTGTGGTGTAATGGGTTTATGGCGTAACGGACTTCAGTGTGCGGCATAACGGACCCGTGGCTTATCGAGCCTGTGGCGCAATGGGCCTGTGGCATGACAGAGGGACCTGTGGCAAAACGGACTTGTGGCATAGTGGACTTAATGGACTAATGGAACAATGAACTATTGTGGTATAACGGACTTGTGTCATAGTGGACTTAAATGGACTAATGGAGCAATGAATCTGTGGCATAACGGGCCTTTGGAATAATGGGACTTGTGACGAATTTGTGGCATAACGGACCTATGGCATAACAGATCTATGGCAAAACGGACCTTAGGCATAACGGACTTGTGACATATCGGTCCTGTGGCATAACGGATTTCTCCGCCCATATCACATGTGGGTATAGCTTGTGTAAAATGTTGTCATTCTTTATGTGCATACTGTAAAGATCATGTGTTAGACGATGCAAAACCGAAACAAATTCATTTGTGAATTCATTGGCAAATGAAGAATCCTGAAGTACTGTGATTACCGCTAACAGAACCGTACGATGTTAAAATGGGAAGTTCAGAGTTACTTTAGTATGCTAGTTCTACTCTACATACGGATATGGAATATATTTCTGCCACAAAACATTCACGTGTCTGCAGTAAAACAAAGTGTGCGGTTCATCTTCGCAGCCTGCGTCACACAGTAGACATTTTACATTTTTTAGATTAACAATTATTAGAGGGCATATCTCCTTTTAAGGGTAGGCGTACATATTTCAAAGGTGCCAGTCCTAGACCTGTTCAAAATTACCATTCCTAATGTGACCATTTTTGACAGCTTTGAAGCACGATTCAAATGAGAGAGAGAGAGAGAGAGAGAGAGAGAAGAGAGATGAGAGAGAGAGAGAGAGAAGAGAGATAATAAACATAGATAGATGATGATGATAACGATATCTAAAAATATATCATGAGTAGAGGCAGTGGTAGTAGTTGTAGTCGTAGTAGTAATGGCAGCAGCAGCAGTGGTAGTATCTGTTATTATTAAGATTAATATTCTTTGATCCAAATGAGAGAGAGGAGAGAGAGAGAGAGAGAGAAGAGAGAGAGAGAGAGAGAGAGAGAGAGAGAGAGAGAGAGAGAGAATAAACAAAGATTATGATAATGATGATGATGATGATGATAACGATATCTAAAAATATATCATGAGTAGAGGCAGTGGTAGTAGTTGTAGTCGTAGTAGTAATAGCAGCAGCAGCAGTGGTAGTATCTATTATTATTAAGATTAATATTCTGTGATCACTCAGTTATGCGATGCAGAGCACGACTTGAGTCGTTGTCCCAGAGTCGTTGTCCTTATCAGAAATCACACCCATCTGCCCCTCCCCCTCCCCTTTCTCCTCCCTTCCCCTAAACTCCTCTCCTCTTGGCTTCTCCCTTATTCCCCCACCCCCTCGACCTGAGAAATGAACAAACACAAATTACCGTATGTTAAGATGGCACAGCCTTTTCGATCTTGACAGTGCAAGTCTTGAATATACGGTAACTTGTGTTTGTTCACTTCTCCAGGTGTCGTTGCTGTGTAGATGTGTCAGGCGCAGAGTATAATTATGGGTAAGTGTTTGAAAATCCTTTTCCTGGGGATGTGTCCTTATTTGTTCTGTGTGCTTTGTGCTGTCATTTCTGCAAGGCGATTCGGTGCTATAAGCAGCATTCGTTTCGAGTTATAGGCGCGTAATTATTTTATAATGGGAGCTAGAGTTACCCTGCTTGTTAGTTATTTACTGTTTACTGTTCTCTACCTGATTTAAGATTTCCCTTCGTACGAATCAAACCGATGTTATCTGCACTTGTAACTGTTCGCCTGTGTGTTTGTTTCACTCCAAACAAGATTGAAAAGCCTGTACCTGTCTTGAATATAAGGTAATTTGTGTTTGTTGATTTCTCCAGTTGTTGCTGTGTAGATGTGTCAGGTACAGGTACGCGGGCAAGCTTGAAAGGGAAGGGGAGGAGGTATCTCCTTGTTTGTTCTGTGTGTTCTGTGTTGTCATTTCTGATGGACCATTAATGTCGTAAGCAGCGTTTGTTTGGAGTTATGGGCGTGTATCCATTTAACCATGGGAGCAAGAGTTACCCTATTTGTTCATTATTCATTGTTTAGGAGTCTCTCCTTAGGCCTTGTTTTGGTCTGTGTTGGCAATTCGGTGTCGTAAGCAGCGTTTGTTTGGAGTTATGGGCGTTGCATTTATTTCATCATGGGAGCAAGAGTTACCCTTCTTGTTCGTTATTTACTATTTACTGTTCGCGGCCTCATTTAAGATTTCCTTTCTGACGTGCAGTGTCAACAAGATCAAAGTACTCTTACCGAGAATTGATCTGTGTAAATCTAGCCTTTGGAATAACTTATTATTATTTTCATTAGATGTACGTACAAGTTTAAGTATTTTCAACAAACATTATTACTAACAACGTCCATGATTGATGATACAAATCGCCTTCCATTTCTCTTTGATGCATTATCTGAATCTCTCTCTCTCTCTCTCTCTCTCTCTCTCTCTCTCTTCGAGTGTACAAAGATACAGACTCATGGAAAATAAGTGGCATGTGTACTGCATATCATCTGTATTATTATCCGGGGGCCGGAAGAGCTCAGTTGGTAGAGCGTCGGACTCGTGATCCTGGGGTCGCGGGTTCGAATCTCCGCCGGGCCGTTTCCGTACAGGGGGATTTTCCCTCGGAGTTAACATTGGTTCCGACTCCATTTCTCATACAGTCCGTCGAATGAGACTATAAACCGAGGTTCCGTGTGTGAACGCACACATAACATCTTGCACACACGTAAAATCCCATCACCAAGTTTCAGAAGAGAAGGCCAGTTTGGCCGTTGGTATGGATGACACGTTACACATAGCATGCACCCTGCGTGAGAAATGGAAAGAATGAAGGAAGTAAGGATATTAGTGAACGATATTGGGTGATATTGACTGGATGACACGGGAAACGACTGAATGAAGTGCCAGCTGCCAGCTCTTCAGTCGGCACTACCCAGGTAGGCAGCCCGTTGTGTAAACGAGTGTGGATTGTAAAGCGCTTAGAGCTTGGTCTCTAGCCGAGAATAGGCGCTATATAAGTATTCATTATTATTATTACTGTATTGTGTTTTGACTTAGTACGTTTGTCTTACCTCCTCAGCCCCCTCCCATTACTGTCTGCCCTCCCTCTTCAGTCTGATCCTCCTTCCTTTCTTATCTGTTCTTGTTTTCTGTTCACCCAAGTCATGCCTTTTCAAGGTTTGCCTTTTTTTAATAGTATATATTCAGATACCTTTGTATTTCAACTTGCACTGTAATTTAATATTGGCTGCATTGTTAGACTGCTCGCTTACTTTTGCAATCTTTAATTTGTATCTCTTCGTTGAGGGAAAGATATGAGAAAGCCTGTTTCTGTGGTTCTTTTTTTCCTCTCATTCAAAAAGATTCCCCCCCCTCTCTCTCTCTCTCTCTCTCTCTCTCTCTCTCTCTCTCTCTCTCTCTCTCTCTCTCTTTCCCCCTCCCTTCTACCAACGTCTTTCGATCGATCTCTCCTTGATCTTCTACACATTCCCAAGAACTTGTCTGCTAGGTTGCCATCTCTACATTCTACCTTGTCAAAGCCAGGCTCTAAGACCCACTATAGACACGATGGAACACACCCATGGTTTCCCTTGGGTCCAAACTGACAATGTGTTCTTGAGGAGGAGGAGGAGGAGGAAGAGGAGGAGGAGGAGGAGGAGAGGGGGAGGAGGAGGAGGAGGAGGAGGAGTGGAAGAAGAAGAAGAAGAAGAAGAGATGTTTTCATCGATTAGTCCACATGTGAAGACTGGTGCCGATGAAATCCTCCTGTGATTTCCTCGGGCCAGGAAACTAAAGATTGATGTGACCATTTGGTTCAGCCCTATTACTGGTCAATGCTGTGTGTGCCTGCCTGCTTTTTTTTGTTTGTTTGTTTGTCTTGTCAGTGCGTTTTCCCCCCTCTTTCTTTCATTCTTCTTTTTCGTAATGTTTATGGTTTTGCTTTGTTTGGTTGTCTTTCTGTTTTTAGTTAGTGTAACGCTCCAAGCAACTACACTCACAGGCACGCGAATATTTGTTTCTGCGAGAGTTAAATGATCCTGGCCCTTCTTATTTTTTATTTACTTGTTATTTGTTTATTTATTCATTTACTTATTTATGTACTTATTTAATTAGCTATTCATTCATTCATTTAGTTATCTATCTATTTTTCATTTAATTTTTTTTAGTACGCAAAGTAAAATCAGCGCTTCTCGTGTCATGCAGATTGTAAGGCTCACTCTCCTTTCGTGAATCTGTCCACGAGAAATTTGGCCGAGCCACCAGATCACATCAGCAAGAGGGCATTTTACCCGTTCATTCACAGATTAAATGAATAAATAGCAAAACAAAGGTTGGGTGGAATGCCGTCGATAACTT
>CM031610.1:62262424-62277424 GCA_018398815.1 Conus ventricosus
TCAGCTGGAATTGCGCTGTACAATTATTGTTTATTATTACTCATGATCATATTTGATCCTCCCTTTCCTTCTTTCCTCCCCCCTGTCCTCATTCAATCCTCCCTTTCTCCTTTCTTTCCTTCCTTCCTTCCTTCCTTCCTACTCACCTCTAACCCCAACTCACCTGACATTCTCTTTTTAGTTTCCGCCCCTGCTTACGTCATTGTTTCACATGTTTACTCTTTCGTTTTTATTTTCTTTCTTTCGGTTAGGATTTGTTTGTTTGTTTTCTTCTTTTTTTCTGTCTAGCATTCTTTCTCTCTGTTTTTTTTTTCCTAACGCTTTTCCTTCTATTCTTCTTTCTTCCTTTTTGTTTTGAAAAAAAAAATTAGAAAGAGAGGGGGTTAGTTACCGCTAAGGACACAGACAAACATAGCACAGGACAAGACACAATGCATTTCGACCTCTTGGGCCTTCTTCAGGCAAAAACAAATAACGTTCAGGACAGTGAAGATGAAGAAAGAAAAAAAAAGTTTTGGTTTTGTCTTTAATTTCACTTTTTTTTTGGAGTATCATCATTAGGTCCTTCCACCCTTCTCACTTTCATTCCTGTTTCGCTTTCTTTTCATCATTTCTTTATGATAAAGACAGGCTGAGTCCTTTACCGTCTGCAAGCTTTCAATCCTCTTAGCTGTAATTAGAACCTGGCCAAAGCTCTTGATGGTGTCCTCATTGGTGAATCGGTTTGCGCTTCTTTTTAGCTTACATGAAATATGATCCTCACGTTAACCAAATGCATTTTTCACACCAACACTCTCACACAGGCATGCACGTAAGAGGTTTCACATAGAAACAGACAGGTACAAGTGCAGATACAGACACACACAAAAATGCGAGCACGTGCACACTTACACGTGCACGCACAAACAAACGAACAAGGAAATAAACAAACACATAAACCTTCGCACGCACGTACGCACACACGTAGGTATACACGCGCATGTGCATGCGCACACGTATACAGGCACATAGGCGCACGCACTCACACACACACACACACACACACACACACACACACACACACCACACACACACACACACACACACACACACGCACGCACGCACGCACGCACGCACGCACGCACGCACGCACGCACGCACGCACGCATGCACGCACACACACACACACATACAAACCACAGAAATTGAGTTTTTTTAAGCAAACATACAACAGTAACAGCAACAACAACATCAACAATTTAACGACCACACCGTCACCACCACCAGTAAGACGTGGTACCAAGTTGTGCTAAAACCCTAGCGACAGATTGAAAGAAGACGGGAATGGGTGTGTCTCCCATTCCATCCGTCCTATCCCTGAACTCTGCGGCATCGTTAGGAGCGCATTAACTCTCCCCCCCCCCCCCCCATCCCACACACGCCATCCCCACCTCCACACACACTTCCTCTACTCCCACAATCTGATTACTGAGTTTTATGGTAGTATCAATCCAGGACTCTGCCCCCCCCCCCCCCCCCCCATCCCTACCACCAACCACCTCTCATCTCCTGCTCCTCTTTTCCCCTAGCAGTGTTTGCTTCAGAAATAAGAATGGTCTGTTTTATGGCATCGTTGTGGAGACATAAACCCGAATGTGTGAAGTTATTTATTGACCTCTTTCTCCTTACATACTCACTCTCTCTCTCTCATCTCTCTCCTCTCTCTCTCTCTCTCTCTCTCTCTCTCTCTCTCTCTCTCTTTCACACACACACCACACACACACACACACACACACACACACACACACACACACACACACACACACACACACACATTATGAAAACTGAAGTCAAATTACATATACAGAACACTTATCCAAATCATTTAAAGATATATACAGATGGTTCACTCCTAGAAGATCACCGGGCAGGTTCAGCTTTGTAATACCAGCGTTAAAAAAGGAAAAGTCATACTACATTGGCAAAAATCGATCCATCTTTACTGCTGAACTTATTGCTATTCTTATGGCTCTCAATTACATAGTTGATTTTCCATTACAGTTATTTCAAATCTTATTTTGTGTAGATTCTCAATCGGTTCTCTATGCTTTAAGGTCATCAGATTACAAGAAAAAGACCAAAATTATCTTAGAAATCAGTCAGTTAATTCATGTCTTAACTTTAAAAGGGACCAACGTTTCCTTCTGCTGGGTTCCTTCACATCTTGGATTCTCTTCAAATGAGTGGGCTGACAAAGTAGCGAAAAAGGGCGCAAGGCAAGGCACAGAATCGACTGAAATTCATGTTCTCTTATCCATTCAGGAGGGTTATCACTTGCTGGAACAAGCAGTTTGGAGTAGAATTAAAGGCTAAAACCCTGAGAAAAGATAGACTGTCCAAGAATAAGTATACTGATTCTCGTGGTTTGGATAACAAATCATACTTGAATCATACTGGCGTAATCAAATTCAGACAGATTAGTTCGCTATCTTACAGGATGAAACTTAATGCGTTCATTACAAAATACAGCAAAAATGTTAGATGTTTATGTGGTGAACAAATTTCTAGCAAGCACATCATTTTTGAATGTCAGAGGTTAAGACCTATCTTACCAGTGATTTCTGAAAATTGTATTGAAGGCTTTTTCGAAAATGCTACTAGCTTGTTTAATATTGCGAAATGTTTACTTCATAGTCCTGTAGGACATTTGTTATAGACTAGTTGATTGTGGAGACTGAGTGAGCGCTCGATGTCGAGCGGTCGGGTGTTTGGTGCTCTGCCGATTTTGGCGGTGTTTCTGCGGTTTTTGTTTTGTTTTGGCCTCTATCTGTGGCGGCGGTTGTGCGGTGCGGTGGTGTTCGCTGTGTGTTGGTTTGAAGTTGGTTGGTGGAGCTGCGAAGTGGTGGTGACGGAATTTGTAGTGCTTTTTCGGTTTGTTTTTCTCTCTCTTCTGTCCTCCATTTGGCAGCGCTTTGATTGTATTTCGTTTTTCACGTGCCCGGTCGCCCCTCCCCCCCTTCCTTTTTTTTTTTTTTTTAAAAAAAAAGAACAACGCTGTACTCTCACCCCCCCCCCCTCCTCCCTCCCACGTGATTTCTGCTATGTAAACATTTGTTACGGGAACTGTGGTCACGCATGTGGAAACCCGGGTTTGTTCCTTAAAAGGAAGGACTTACCCCCTGTCGACGCTACCCGCCTTTCTTCTGAAAATGACGGTTTTTTCCAACCTCGATATCTGTCTTGCGGCAGAAAGGGTAAGTGGGTGTGAAAGTGTTTTGGGAGCCCAACTGATCAGGGGGCTTTGGCGCATATATCCCATGACTAGGTCTGCCAGGAGCCAGCTATTAATTGAAGGAATTGTGCTTAACGGACACACAGTGTCCCTACATGACAAAAACCCTTTCATTTTGAGAGGGGGCTTGATGGAGGCCCCAGTTACCAAACTCTTTATCTCTGATATCCCCATCTCAGTGGCCGATGCGGACATTGAGTCAGCCCTGAAAAGACTAGGGTGCACACTCAGGTCTTCTCTTCTGATGGAGAAGATACGGAACAATGACGGTAAGCTAACGCGTTTCATCACCGGGAGGCGCTTTGTTTTCATCAATTGTCCATCCACCCCTTTAGAGCGTTTTGTGAAGGTGGGGAACTTCACAGCCAGGCTGTATCACAAGGAGCAGCCAAAAGCCGCTCGCACAGTGCAGTGCTCCCGGTGTCTACAGACTGGCCATCTCCAGTACCAGTGTCAGAACCTGATTACATGCAGGCAGTGTCACCAGAGCGGGCACAGGAGTGGAGACCCTGAATGTGGTGTTTTTCCTGATCCTCCTTCTCTTTTAGAAGAACCAGGAGAACCCGTTTCAGACAACGTCATGTTGCCTTCGGAGTCTTCAACACCACTTAAGTCCCAGAACCCGTTTGTAGATCCTCCAGTGTCTACCGAGTCTACGGAGGAAGACGTCTTTGAGGACTCCCACACGGACGTAGTGACAGAGTCCCAGCCAGAGTCGACCCCGGAGTGGTCCACAAATACTGTCTCCCATGACCACTTTGACCAGGGTGACAATTTCAGCGAGGAAGGGGAGCCCTGGGGACCAGACACCGTTAGTAAACGGCCGCGCTCAGACGACAGCCTTTCTCCTTCTTCCATGCAGGTGTCAGGGAAAGTGATGAGGCAATACGCACGGAAATCTCGTGCGTTGTCACTCTCCAACTACGACACGTGTGATGACGGGTAAAGGGGAAGCCTGTCAACGTTGCCTTTTGTTGACGATCCTTGCTTCGTTTAACGGACATGATAACGGGCCTGCGAATGGGATACTGACCACAGCTATGGCTATCGGACTTGCATTATGGATTGCGATTCCAACTTGTATGTTTTCTCATTAAATGTACGCGGATTACGATCTCGCACTAAGAGAAATTATTTATTCAAGTACATTAAAAATAAAAAGTATGACATAGTTTGTTTCCAGGAAACTCATATTACAAAAGAAGTAGTTGATCAATGGAAAAAAGAGTGGGGTTCCGGTACACTTATATGTAATGACCACAGTGCTTACAGCTCAGGGCAAATTATTTTGTTTAAAAAAGGAATGATCGATAAGTATAAAATATTATATAGTTCCCGCAGAATTTAGTGGTAGAAGTTGAATTTTCTCAGAGAAAAATAATCATTATCAATGTGTATGCTCCTAATGATATACCTGGGAAAATGGTCTTCTTCAATGAGCTAGATGAAGTAATATCTAACTTTCCTTCAGAAAACATCATTGTATGTGGGGATTTCAATTGTGTCTTAGGTAACGATAATGATATTGTTGCAGGAAGACCACATGCGAACACCACAGTAGAAAAATTTAATGATGTGGTGAGTAAACACAACTTATTTGATGTCTGGAGGGTGTTCCACCCGCATGAAAAAGAATTTACCTGGAGCTCAAATTCACCTTTCCTGGCTAGAAGACTCGATTATATAATAGCTACTTCTGCTATATTTGATAAGACACTTGAAGCAATCATTCACTCCTTACCGTTCACTGATCATAGAGCATGTTCAATGACTGTAAAATTCAGTAATATTGTACGAGGACCTGGCCTATGGAAACTCAATAATTCATTACTTGGAGATCAGGTATATGTTGATAAAATGAACAATCTAATTGATACTCACACTTCAGAATTACAAGAAAGCTCTGATCACCAATTGGATTGGGAAACACTGAAAATGAAAATTAAAAACTTTACTATTGATTATAGTAAAATAAAAAGCTTTGAAAGGAAAAATGAGATATCAGACTTGAATAATCAGTTAAATGTCTTAGACAGTAAGCTTGCGGTAAATCCACATTGTACGGATACTCAAAATGAACGCGTTAAATTAATCTCAAAAATTGAGATTTTGGAAAATTACAAAGCTCGAGCTGCTCAGGTAAGATCAAGAGTGAAGTGGATAGAAGAGGGCGAAAAAACACCAAGTATTTCCTTAGCTTAGAAAAGGCAAGAGCGAATGCTAAAGTAATGGAAGGAATTCTAGATGAAAATAATGTATTAGTAACAGATCAATTAGAAATAATGAAAGTGCAAAGAAGTTATTTTTCAAATTTATACAAAAAAAAAGTTATGTTTGTTGGCCTGTCGCGAAAAGTAGATACATTTATTGCAAATGCTAATGTTCCCTCAAGTTTCCGAGTCCCAGAAAAATAGCTGTGAAGGCATTGTTTACAGAACAAGAACTACTGGAGGCATTAAAGAGTTTGAATAATAACTCAGCTCCAGGAAGTGATGGCATTTCCATAGAATTCTATAAAGTCTTTTGGATTAAACTAAAAAAAATACTAACCCTATCATTTAATCTAGCTTTTGAGAAGGGAGAGCTGTCCTGCACTCAAAAACGAGCTGTTATTAATTTAATACATAAAGGTAAGGAACTACCGAGAGAAAACTTAAAAAACTGGAGACCAATTTCATTAACAAACAGCGATTATAAATTTTGACTAAGGCTTTGGCTTGTCGTTTAGAAAATGTGATATATGATATTGTGAATGACGATCAGGTTGGATTCATTAAAGGTCGTCGTTCAGCCAAGTTGTTAAGGCTTATAGATGATGTCATAGAACAACTTTATGTTAAGAATAAACCTGGGCTGATGGTAAATATTGATTACTCGCAGGCCTTCGATCGAATTTCAAAGGATTTCATGTTATTGCGTTTAAAAAATTTGGCCTTGGTTCTGATTTTATTAACTGGGTGAAGGTGATCATGTTCAATGCACAAAGCTGTATAAAGTATAAATGGCTGGATATCTGAATATTTTCCAGTGGAAGCGGGAATTCGACAAGGCTGCCCTTTTTCACCTCTGATGTTTGCAGTCGGGATTGAACTCATAGCAATTAAAATAAGACAGTGTCGTAATATTAAAGGTCTTGACTTATGGAGGCATCAAGATGATTTACTTGCAAGTCTTATAAAATTGCATTGTATGCTGATGATGTAACTTTGTTTTTAAAAGATGAAATAGATATGCAACATGCTCTTAATATAATAAACGAATTTTCTCAAATTTCAGGACTAATATTAAATCAGAACAAATCTACGGCAATGTGGCTTGGGAGGAAAAAACTATGTGAAGATACGTTCTATGGATTTGTTTGGAAAAAAAGAATAAAAATTTTGGGAGTTTATTTTCAAAATGACAAATCAGCCTCGTTTGTTGAAGAAAATTGGCTAGAAAAAATAGATAATGTCAAGAGAATTATTCATTCATGGGAAAAACGGAATCTAAGCATAATGGAGAAACTCTGTGTTATAAAAACTTTTCTTTTATCCCAGTTTGTGTATTTTATGCAGGCTTTCGTAATTCCCGATGATGTACTGATTAAAATTAACAGGCTGTTATTCAGATTTTTATGAGAGAAACAAGATTGCAACAAAAGAGCATTTGAAAAAGTAAAAAGAACAGTTTTATGCAAAGAAATTGAAGAAGGCGGTTTAAATATGATAGACATAAGACAAATGCAGATAGCGTTTATTTTGCAATGGGTAACGCGACTTTGCACCACAAGTAAAATAGAAAAATGGACATTAATCCCAAGAAAGATATTATCATGTCTTGGCAAACATTTTTTATGTTTTTATGCAAATTCTAAAAGTTCTTCATTCAAAAATCTTCAATATATTCGATCAGCATTCTGGAAGACTGTATTAAAATATTGGCTGGATCATAACACAATTAATGATTTCTCATCTCTGTTGTGGAATAATGTTAACATAAAATATAGAGGGAACGTTTTGTTTTTCTCTGACTGGATTGAAGCAGGAATACTTGCGGTCCAAGATATTTATGACCAAAATAGAATAATGTCATTCCAGGAAATATGTGGTAAAATTGGATATACACCTGCAAGAATGCTGGAATACAATGTAGTAACTGGTGCAGTTCGTAACTATGTTTCTTTAGTTGAAAATGAAAATATGTATCAACCAAATTTGTCTCACCCCCTCCTTTTAGGGGCAAAGTAATATTCACTTGTAAAGACTTCCGTAAACAATTATGTGCAATGAAAAGTTCTACTCCTTGTGCCGTAGGTTTCTGGAAGAATAAACTCGGATTAGAACTAACAAAGCAACACTGGTTGTACCCCCATAAGTGCACAAAAGAAACAAGACTTAGATTATTACACTGGAAGATTTTACATAACATATATCCTACGAATATTTTGTTGTGTAAAATGAAAATAAAAAATAGTAACAAATGTACCTATTGCCCTGACGAAATAGACTATATAGAACATTTCTTTTATTTATGTCCAAGCGTCAATTCCTTCTGGAAATATATTTGCCAATTCATACTCGTAGAGCTTAACATCAAACTAACATTATCAGTTGCGGATGTTTTGTTTGGAAAACTCCCAGAGCGGAATTTAAGTGATCTGAATATGAAAAAAATTAACCATATTATTAAGCGAAATGTGCATAAGTATTTTCCAAAAAACTGAATCGACATTGCCTTTGTCATTGATATTTGAAAATCGATTACAGTATAGGCGTCTAAGCCTATAGGTAAGCCAGTACACGCCTTTCCTCCTCCACTCCTCTTTCTCATCCTTGCTTGCTCTCGCTTTATTTAGAGCAAGGGTAGAGTGACCCATGGGAGATGAGGGACGAAAAACACTTGCGAAGGAAAAAACTCAACAAAAAAAAAAAAAAAAAAAAAAAAAAAAAAGAAATTCATGCCTCCCACTTTCCACTCCTCTGCACTCTCTTTCACACTTTCGATTTTTTCTTGTGCAAGAGATTTGTGCATCTGGGGATGATGCAGACTGAGGAGACATACTCACATGCAGGCACGCTCTCTCTCTCTCTCTCTCTCTCTCTCTCTCTCTCTCTCTCTCTCTCTCTCTCTCTCTCTCTCTCTCTCTCTCTTCTCTCTCTCTCTCTCTCTCTCTCCTCTCTCTCTCTCTCTTTCTCTCTCTCTCTCTCTCTCTCTCTCTCTCTCTCTCTCTCTCTCCTCTCTCTCTCTCATCTCTCTCTCTGACTATCAGTAAAAACACCACTTAAACTATATATTGTGCTGTGTGCAAGTGGAATGAACGGCAAAGTAAAAACAATGGAAGTAAATTACAACACTTAAACCCGGACATCACCTTAACATCTGTACTACATTAAACGTATAGAGAAATGACTGTCCATTGTTTTAAAAAACGATAACAGTGTCCATTGCTTGGGAACAACAGCGCACATACACACTTTGAACCGAGCAGGAATGACAGTGCGGAACGCGTGTCAGCAGGTGTCTGTGTGCTGGTGTTCTTGTGTGAGGATGATTGACGGCTCTATTATGATTATGATGTTGGAAGAATATTAACAACAACAACAACAACAAAAAAGAAAGAAGAAAAAAGGAAAAAAAAGAAGGAAAAAAAAAAGAAAAGAAAAAAAAAAAGGAAAAAAAAATGCGAGAGGTCAAAAAACAAGGTAGGGGAAACTGGCATGGAGAGAGGGCTCTTCCTTGAACGAATACGAGAGGGATATAATGATAGGTCAATGGATGGATAGATACAATGATAGCTGGACAAACCGATTCATGATGAGACAGAGAGATGGGGAGTTAGGGGTTAATGAGGAGGAGGGGGGGGGGGGGGGGGGGGTGGGGGGGGGGGGGGGGGGGGGGGGGGGGGGGGGGGCGAACAGGAGGGGGAGGGGGGGATGAAGTAGGAGGGCGGAATAGGGTGCGTGAGAGAGAATGTTTGCATGATTTTATATGCTTGTATAATCGTGGGTGGATGTGCGTACGAGTGTGTGTGTGTGTGTGTGTGTGTGTGTGTGTGTGTGTGTGTGTGTTTTAAATATATATGCGTATACGCTGGAACTTCACCTTCCAGATACCCAAGCCTATCTTAGTGAAATCTAGTAATTGTTATGTGTTTTGTTAAAGTTCTTCCTTCCAAATTCAAAGAAAGCGAAATATCTCATAGTTACATCACGACATCAGGAGCCTAATTCGATGTAGGTATCTTGATAGACCGGGAATGTGGTGGGTAAAAAAAAAAAAAAAAAAAAAAAAAAGACTAGTTGATTGTGATTTTGTTAATGCTTGTAATTTTGTTAATGCTCATTTTTCTGACTTTTTTTCTCCCCCTTATCAAAGAGACATAAACACACAATACGGTCCCCATCCCCTCCTCTTCCTCCGTTTCCCTCCCTCCCCCCGTCTAATATCACTATGTGGATAGACGTTAAATTGAAGACAACAACAAACAACACACACACACACACACACACCACACACACACCACCACACACACACACACACACACACACACACGCACGCACTCACACATAAACGAACATCAAATAATACAAATGAAAAAAAAAAACCTGCAACAACGACGACGACGACTATAACAACAACAAAAACAACAACGACGACGACGACAACAACAACATCATCAATTTACGACAACGCCGTCACCACTATCAGTAAGACGTGGTACTGAGTTGTGCTAAAACCCTAACGACAGATAGCTTTCCCTCCACCCCACTACCCCATCCCACACACGCATCCCCATCTCCACACACACACTTCCTCTACTCCACCAATCTGATCACTGAGTTTTGTAGCAGTATGAATCCAGGACTCTGCTCCAACCCCCCTCACCCCAACCCCCCACCCCACCCCCCCTACCCTACCACCACCCACCTTTCATCTCCTGCTCCTCTTTTCCCTTAGCAGTCTTTATAAACTTCAGAAATTAGGATGGCCTGTTTCATGCATCGTTATGGAGACATAAACCCCCCTGAGCCTCAGCAGGAACGTAACTTCATCTCTCTCCTCCTCCTGTCCCGATAATCTTGTTTCTAAATGTTGTAACATCATGTCAATACATATCGCATCGCACCTCCACCCTCCACCCTCCCACAGACCCCATCACCATGCCTGTACTCCTCCTCTGCCTCTCCACAAACTCTTGTTTCTGAGTTATTAGCCACCGGTATGAACTATTTATGACTCGGCCCCTAACTTTCCCCACCACCACCCCCTCCTTAACGCCCCCCCCCCCCCCCCTCCACCGCTGCCGTACGTCCTCTCCCTCTACCGCCTCCTACCCTCTCCTCCCCATCCTTCGCTAACGTATAACAGTCTTATTTCCGAGTTTGGAGACATCATTATGAACACAGAACGTTCTCTCTGTGTGTGTGTGTGTGTGTGTGTGTGTGTGTGTGTGTGTGTGTGTGTCTGTTTCTTTCTCTCTCTCTCTCTCTCTCTCTCTCTCTCTCTCTCTCTCTCTCTCTCTCTCTCTCTCTCCTTGTGACTAAAATGACAATCGAGGTCTCGGACATTTGTGTTCATTATTGTTGTTACGGGGAAACAAATGTCCGTGATCTGATAAGCCCATTGTGTAGACAGTCAAAGGAAGATGAGATCCACTTTGTACTTGCCTGTCCACAATTACAAGAGTTAGTATAACATTTTATTCCTTACAAATTCCATGCTCGACCCCGTATGTCTAAGCTGATGTTGTGAATGCCATTTATCTGTATAAAGCATTTCAAGGAGCGAAGTATCAGTGTAATGTAATCGTTTGTATATGTTCATGTGAATTGTTTTAGTTTCATGTTTACCCACTTTTGAGAGGCCAGAGTTTATGGTAAACCAGCATCACTTTCATTCTGTTTTTTTCCCCACCTCTCCCCTTTCTTCTCCCTTTCTCTTTCTGTTTTTTTTCCCCATTGTATCTTTTCTTTTAGGAAAATTTATTTTTGTGGATGTTAAAGTATACTGGTCAATAGTCGACTGCTTTGCTTTTATCTATTTTGGTGCACTGATTCGTTTCCTCCGCCTGTATCCCATAAGGTCAGAGATTCATGTAATAACTCTGAAGGTTAGGGTCTTCTGTGTGTGTGTGTGTGTGTGTGTGTGTGTGTGTGTGTGTGTGTGTGTGTGTGTGTGTGTGTGTGTGTTTGAGTGCATGCGCGCGCGCGCGCGTGTGTGTGTGTATGTGTGTGTGTTCTTTTCGAGTCATTTTCTCTCATTTTTCTTTCCTAGTTACCAACAAGAAACCGCTCAAAACGTTTCCAACAAAACAAGAAAACAAACTAGCCTGTAACGACACATACGTTTTTCTTTTACCATAACCTCATCTTGATCCCTCTTCATGGCACACAAGAGAGAGAAGAAGAAGAAGAAGAAGAAGAAGAGAGAGAGAGAGAGAGAGAGAGAGAGAGAGAGAGAGAGAGAGAGAGAGAGTTAACATTTGTTGTAAATTTAAGTCTCTGGCTGCATGTTGTTAAAGTGATCATTTTGGTTTTAATCAAATTACAGCCGGATACGATATTCGGTTTAACGTTGCCGTCTTTCTTACATTTTTCTTCTTTTTTTTTTAACATTCTGTCATGAAATGCAGTTCATTCTAAATGGCATCCACGCTAAAAGATTGAAAATAACCATTTTGATTTTTTTTTGCAACCAAGTATGTGAATGTGTTTCAGTTAAAAAAAAAATGACCGCTTCTTCCATAGTTAGATAGCATGCAATTTTATTGTGTATATACATTTGGAAGAATAATGACATAGAATTGATTTCGGAATACAGTTTTAAAGAGCTGAAAGAGGTGTAATATGGACACCAATTACTTCTGAGCATGAAATTGAAAAGTCTATCATACACGCGCGCGCACACGCGCACACACACACACACCACACACACACACACACACACACACACACACACACACACTAACACACTAACACACACACGCGCACACGCACACATGCACACACACACACACACACACACACACACACACACACACACACACACACATACACACACACACACACACACACACACACACACACACACACACACACACACACACACACACTCACTCACACACACATTTTCGCGCGTGCGTTGGTGTATTGCTGGCACTACGCAGACACAGATGCAGGCTTGGACACCCAAACACGCGCATGCGCGACACAACACATTAACTCATGCACGCAAACCCATACATGCGCACGTGTGCACGCCACCCCCCCCCCCCTACATATATATACATACCCACACACATAGCCACTGTGTCATAAGAAAAGATAATGTTGCTTATAGCCCAGCCGACCGCAAAGGGCCACATCAGGGCTCCACTGTGTCATCTACACACCCCTACACGCACACACACACACACACACAAACACACACACACACACACACACACACACCACACACACACACACACACACACACAGACCACACACACATACACACGCACACACACACACACAGACCACACACACACACACACACACACACCACACACACACACACACACACACACACACACCACACACACATACACACGCACACACACACAGACCACACACACACACACACACACACACACACACACACACACACACACACACACACACACACACGTACGCACGGGCACGCCTTGTAGGCATCTATATGTTTGAAAAATCCTCTTAACGCAATATTGATGGATGGTTTAAGAGAGAGAGAGAGAGAGAGAGAGAGAGAGAGAGAGAGAGAGAGAGAGAGAGAGAGAGAGAATTGCTTAACACCCATCTCCTCCTAGAGTGTGATTCCTTTTGATTCTTTCTCTTTGAAAATGGTCCAACTAAAAGTAACCAAATGATAACGATCCACAACCACGTGTCACAATCTTTTTTTTTTTTTAAATTGGTGCTCTCTCATAGAGCGCCCCCCCCCCCCCCCCAAAGCCCCTTCCTTTCCTTCCTTCCTTCCTTCCTATCTTCCTTCCTTCCTTCCTTCCTGTCTTAGTTTGTTTCTTCCTCCTTATTTTTCCTGTCTTCCTTCTGTCCATTTTTCTTCCTTCCCTTCTCCATTCCCTGATTCTGTCCTTTATTTCTTCTTTTTCGCCTTCTTTTCATGATCTTTTCTTTTCACTTTGTTCATTCATTTTGTTCTCCCCTCCATCCTTTTTTTTTTCTTCCAATTTTCCTTTTTTTATTTTTTTACCCCCGTTCCATTCTTCCTGTTTTCCGGTCCTTCTCTTTTTCTCTTTTATTTATTCATCTTAATTAACTTCGTCCCGCCTCCTCTTTCACACTCCTCCCCCCTTCCATCCTCCAACACTCCCTTCCATCCTCCGACACTCCCTTCCATCCTCCAACACTCCCTTTCCATCCTCCAACACTCCTTTCCATCCTCCAACACTCCCTTTCTCATTTCTGTACTTATTTATATAATTGTCGTCTTACTTATTCTCTCTTCCTTGTTTTCTTTCCTTCATTCTTTCTCATTTTTCTTTTCTTTTTTTTTCATTCTTTCTTTCCGTCTGTCCACCCGTCCTTCCTTCCTTCCCTCCATTGTTGTTTTTTTTCTCTCCAGTCTTCTTTCTTTTCTTTCAACCTTCTTCCTTCTTCCGTCTCCTTTCTTCATCCCCTCCTTCCCTCTTTCTTTCCTTCTTTCTTTCCTTCCTTCCTTCCTTCCATTTTTTTTCCTTCCTTCCTTCCTTCCTTCCTTCCTTTTTTTCCTTCCTTCCTTTCTTCCTTCCTTTTTCTACCTTTCATCTCTTTTCTTTCTTTTCTATTTCCCTTCATGCCTTTCTTCATTCCTCGCTTTATACCCTTCCTTCTTTCCCCTTTTTTTTTTTACTTTCTTTTTTCAATTCCTTTTCTCTTCCTTCCTTTCTCTCTTCTCTCCTTGTTTTTTTTTTTTTTTTCTTTTTCTTCTTCATACTCAGTCCCCCATTTTCGGTCTTCCCTCCCGCTTGTCCTCCATCCTTACATCATTGTCTTACTGTTCTTTCTTTCTAGTTGTCTGTCCGGCCTTCTTTCTCTCTTTTTTCCCACCCTTTCTTTCCTTTTTCTTCTATTTTCATCTTTCCTTCTTTCGTTCTCTCTATAGTTCTTCTTTGTTTTTTTTATTTCTATTTTTTTATTGCTGTTTTTATTTTCTTCCTTGTTGTTTTCTTTTTTTCATTTCCTCTTTCTTTCCTTTCGTCTTTGTTTCTTTTCATTGTTTGGAGTTTGTTTAGTAATAGCCTTTCCACCCTTCTCATTTTCTTTCCTGTTTTGCTTTTCTTTTTTTTTCTTTTTTTTCCATCATTTATCTACGACAAAGACAGGTTGAAGTCCTGAACAGTTGGCTAACTTTCAATCCTCTTAGCTGTAATAATGAATGACCCGAAGCTCTTGATAGCGTCTAAACTGTCGAGTCGATTTTTCTTTTTCTTCTTGGCTTGTACGAGGTATGAATCTCACGTTAACAGAATGCATGTTTGCGTTCAAACGATCTTTCACAGGCACGTATGCAAGAGCGCCCGCAACGTTAGAAACAAGCTCGGACACAGACGCGCGCGCCACACACACACACACACACACACACACACACACACACACACACACACACACACACACACGCACGCACGCACGCACGCACGCACGCACGCACGCACGCACGCACGCACGCACGCACACACATACACACACACACACACACACACACACACACACACACGCACGCACGCACGC
>CM031610.1:62297424-62299924 GCA_018398815.1 Conus ventricosus
GTCTGTCTGCTTGCCTGCCTGTCTATTGTAAAGCTGTATAAATCTTTGAACTTAAAGAATAAAACTAGTCAATTAGCAAATTAGCCAAACAGCCACCATTAACTCACTCACTCACTCTCTCACTCACTCACTCACTCACTCGCTCGCTCACTCACTCACTCGCTCGCTCACCCACTCACTCACCCACTCACTCACTCGCTCACTCATTTTCAGAAAATTGTCAGTCTTGCTTTTCACACAGATGCTGGTGGTTTTTATATTATTTCTGATAAACTCATAAACCAACTGATTAACGAATACACAGTCTAACAAACGAACGAACTAACTGCCACAGTGGCATAGTGGTTAGCGTCGTGGATTCCTGGCTGGGAGCGTGCGGATTCAATTCCAGTCAAAGCCATTTATTTGTGGGATTTTTCGGTCTCAGCCAGCTTGTACCCATTGCTGAGTTTGCTGTGAGCTCAGCTGGGAAGACTGGGACCACGTCGCCAGATCTCAGCCACTTAATGGATGTGTTTCACGAGAGTGTCGTTCAAATTTCCTGACCAACACCACAGGTGTCTGTATCTCTCGGGCCTGGCGGCCTCGAGGTATATGATGAGAGTGTGCGTAAAGCACAGCCCTGTAGAAAAAACAACAACCACAATACAGCCCTGTTGTGCAGCCTCAGGCCAGGATGGAACTCCATAACGTCATCTTCATCATCGTCATCCCCACAGATCAGCATAAAAAGCATCCCCAATTCTATAGCCCTTCATGTTCCACTCTCATGGTGACCTCAGTTCAGTTTTGATTTGCTCTTCATGTTTATGCTCTTGATGGATTCGTGTCCAGATCGCCACTATTGGCAAATTGATGAGGACTGTCGTTGGACGGACAGATCGCCACTATTGGCAAATTGATGAGGACTGTCGTTGGACGGACATGGTAGCACTCTTTGGAGAGCGAAGCTCACTTACGCTGGCTCCGCGACAAAGCAGTCATTGTCGCCAGTAGCTGGGCTCAGCAGGTGTTGAGCTGTGTATGATGGATCAGAACAGGCACCACTGAGTACGACCAAAGGGATTCGGCAGCAGTGCAGTGTCCTCTTTGGTGGGTTGCCTCTTGTTGCCTTGATATTGACTGGCATTCGTGGGTTGTTGTTGCCGGGGTCTGCCATGGTGCAAACCAAGTGTGGTTGTGGATGGGAAACCGGAATGAGCAACGTTGGGGTGTTGCCACTGAAGGGACACAGAAAGGGAAAACAAACATACAAACAAACAAACAAACAAGGGAACGAACGAACGAACGAACGAGCGAACGAACTATCTAACTCCAAAGAGGACCAAACAATTGTCTATCTTAACTTACACACAGCATTAATTTTTTTTCGTATCATTTCTTTCTAACAGATTCCCTCCCTCTTCTTCTCTTCCTTTCTTCTCAAGCAACTAGGTAGCTTGCTGGCAAACTGACCAACTAACTGATGACTGATTAACTAACAAATTAGGCAACTAGTGAACTAGCTAGACAGCTAAGTAACAAAGTAACTGACTAACTAAGTAACCAACTGACTAACTAACCAACCAGCCAGCCAACTCACTCACTCACGAACTCACTCACGAACTCACTACACGAGCTAACTCACGAACGAACTAACTAACTAACGAAATAACTTTTACAAAACAAACCTCCTACAAAAAAAAGATACTCAGGATGAAAAAAAAATGTCCGAGGGAGACTTTGTGATGAGGGGGAGGGAGGAAAAAGAGAAGCGTTTTGCCGGCTATAAATACACGGGTGTGAGATGGCGGCTGGAACTGTCTGGTCTTCACCCCAAAGCGCGTGAAGTGTAAAAGGAAGCTGCACGAGTTGGGCTAAACAGCATCTTCTGTTGATTCTCCTCTTACGACTCGCTGCCCAACAAAGCCATAGGTCTGTCTCTTTTGGTGATTTTTTTTTTCATTTTATATTCAAGCCCTGGGGAGGGGGGGGGGGGGGTGTGGAGAGGAGGGAAGTGGGAAGCGATTGAATGAGAGTTTGGGAATGGGAATAGGATGTGGCTGTATTAGAAAGGGCTGCTGGAAATAATCTAGCTGGAGGGCAGGAGAAAAGGGGGGGTGATTGAGAGGTGAAGAGGCTGTAGAAAACAGAGAGGGGTGTTGAATGGAAATGTCAGAGGATGTGTGTGTGTGTGTGTGTGTGTGTGTGTGTGTGTGTGTGTGTGTGTGTGTGTGTGTGTGTGTGTGCGTGCATGCGTGCGTGCGTGCGTGTGTGTGTGTGTGTGTGTGTGTGTGTGTGTGTGTGTGTGTGTGTGTGTGTGTGTGTGTGAGTGTACCTAGCTAGCCAGTTAAAAGGGTGCAGATAAACAACAAACAAAACCAACCTCCTGATTAAAGTCTATCTGTTCCCTTTTCCCTCCTAAGTACCATATCAGATGCTCCAAACAGAAAACAAAAATGTCCGAGGGGCAGTTTGTGATGAAGGGGGAGGGAGGAAAAAGAGAAGCGTTTTGCCGGCT
>CM031610.1:62304924-62327424 GCA_018398815.1 Conus ventricosus
TCCCTGGATCGTTGGTGTCGGAGGGTTCATGAGGGCTGTCCTTGGACGGACGGACGTGGTGAGGTCCCCCGGAGGAGGAAGCTCACTCGAGCTGACTCAGCGAATTAACAACTACTGTCGTTAGCAGGAGGCTTAGCAGATAATGTCCTGCCCTTGGTGGATCAGAACAGGCACCGCTGAACACCACCCAAGTGACTCGGCAGCAGTGCAGAGTCTCCTTCGATAGGTTGCCTCATAACTGGACATGGACATCACCCTGTAGATTGTCGATGCTCGGGGCTGCAGCGGGGCGGGCCAGGTTGTGACGATGGACTGGAATGCAGGGGAGGAGGGGGGGCGGATGGGGGATGGGGTGGGAGGGTGAGCGGCGTGGGTGCAATGCCACTGAGTTGGCGCAGAAGATGAGCCAGAAAAAAACACACCAATCAATCAAATTCATTCAGCAAATATTCCACTGAATTCAACATTATGCTCATGATCAAATTCAGTTAGTAACATTCCAACAAAGTCACCCTTATTTCATAATCGTCACGGCCAATCAACAATCAACACAAGGCAACGTTATTTGGCAATAGTTGTGGTCAAACTCAATCGGAACTATTTAATAATAATAGGTTTCAAATCCAGTCACTAACATCACAGCCAAATCAACATTATTCGGGAAAAGTCGTGTTCAGATTCAATCACCAATCCTCTGACAAAGTCAACATTCGGTGAAAAGAAAAAAAAAATATCGTGGTCATTAGTTGTACTGTTTGCTAATACTCATGGTCAAATCCAATGAGCAAAACTACATACAACAAAGTCAACGTGACTTGGTAATGGTCTTGGTCAAAATTCAATCAATCATACTTCGACGAAGTCAACAGTACGAGCGATTAGTCGTGGTCAAATTCAATCAGCCACACTCGCTGCAAAGTCAGTACTGCTCGGGGACACTCGTAACAGCTTTCACCTCCGGTCACCGAAACAGTTGTACAGTACAACCATGCTCTACAGCCATGCTCTACAACCATGCTCTACAACCACGCTTTCCAACCACGTTCTACAACCATGCTATACAACCCTGCTCTATGACCAGTCTCTAAAACCATGCTCTATAAACAAGACATACAACCACGCTCTACAACCATGCCCTACAACCCTGCTCGACAACCATGCTATACAACCCTGCTCTATAACCAATCTCTAAAACCATGCTCTATAAACAAGATATACAGCCATGCCCTATGATCATGCTCTACAGCCATGCTCTACAACCATGCTTTACAACCATGCCCTACAACCATGCCCTACAACTATGCCCTACAACCCTGCTCTACAGCCATGCCCTACAACCATGCCCTACAACTATGCTACACAACCATGCTACACAACCATGCCCTACAACCCTGCTCTACAGCCATGCCCTACAACCATGCCCTACAACCATGCCCTACAACCATGCCCTACAACTATGCCCTACAACCATGCTACACAGCCATGCCCTACAGCCATGCCCTACAACCATGCCCTACAACCATGCTCTGCAACCATGCTCTGCAACCATGCCCTACAATCATGCTTCTTTTGGGTCTGTTTTTTCCCCTCTCTTTTCTGCCCGTCTGTCTCTCTCTGTTGTCTCTGTCTCTCTTTCTCCTTGTTGTCGTTTGTTGTGTCTGTCTTGTCTCTGTCTTGTTGTCGTCTGCCCTGTCTTTTTTCCTCTTTTTTCTCTCTCTCTTCACAGGGTGCGCGGCACCCACACCCCACACACACACACACCCCAACACCACAAACACCACACCCCCCCAAACACCAACCTAAACCCCCAACGCGCGTAACACACACCACACACACACAACAAACCCCAACACCCCACCCCAATAAATCCACACGGGGCCCATCCCAAAAAAAAACTTTTAACCCCCAAAACACGCGCCGTAACAACACACACAACACACAAAAACACACCACAACACAAAACAAAACACACCAGAAACCACCACCACACACACAAAAACCACAACCACACAACACCCCAACCCACACACCCCGCACACCCCAAAACACACAAAACACACACAAAACCAAAACCCCACCCCCACCACGAACCACCCACAAAACCAACACACAAAACCACACACACACACACACACCACACACCAAAACACACAAAACAAAAACACACAACGAACGGGGCCGGCCCCAAAGCAGGCACTTGGGGTGTTGAAAATGGGGAAAGGTGGGCCCTTTTGGAGGGTGGGATGTGGAGGTAATCGGGATGTAAAATTAACAGGGGTTTCTGGAGCGGTTTTCCCAAAATTTTTTATCAGGGGTTTGGACCGCAGAGGCCCAACAGAAGAGGAGAGTGGGAGAGAGAGGAGAAGAGAGAGAGAGGCGGAGAGAAGAGGGGGGGGGAGGAGAGAGAGGGAAAAAAGAGAGGAGAGAGTGAGAGAGAAAACGGAAAAAAGGGGGAGAGGAGGGGGGAAAGGGAAGGAGGAATGCGAATGTGAATAGGAAAGGGAAATTTTCTCAGTGGGAAAAAAATTATGTATGTTTGTTGTATGTTGTAGGGATATATGTATTTTTTTATATATATATAATTTATTATATATTTTAAACTTCTGGTTTTAATCCCCTTAAAGAAAACCCAAAAGAAAGAGGAGAGAGAGGGGGAAAATAAAGGAGGAGAGAGAAAAGAGGGGGAGGAGAGGGGAGAAGAAGAAGAGAAAAAACAAAAGAGGGCGGGGGGGGGAATAAAAAATGTGATTTTATATTTATATTAATATATATAAAGAGAGAAAAGGAGAGGAGGAGACGGGACAGCAGCCCGAAAGAAGAAGACAGACAGACAGGACAGACGACGGGACGGACAGACAGACAGACAGCCAAAAACCGACAGAGAAAGAGAGACAAGGGAGGAGATGAAGCTTCTTTGTTTAGGCCCTAAAAAACCCAGGGGGAGAGGGACACACACAAAACACAGACACACAATACACCACCACAACACCAAAAACACCCCCACACACACCCCCCACACACACCACCAAACAACCCCACACCCCAACACAGGGAAAGTCGGGGGGATGTAAATTTACGAAAAAAAAATTTTCTCGTGGGGGGGTGTATATGAAAAGCTTTTTTTGGCTCTGGCCTTAACAAAAAAACCCCAAGGGGGAGGAAAAGAGCCCAAGAAAAGGAAAAGAAAAAATTTTTATTTACGAGGATAATAGTAAGCCCTGACGTGTTTTTTTTACCCCGCCCTCGCCCTGGTAGGGACTACAACAGCGGTGAAATCAATTAATGAAAGAAATAAAAAGAAGCAAGAAAAAGCGGTTTTAAAAATCATAGAGGAAATAAAAATAAAAATCAAAAGTAAATGAAACAAAAAAAAAAAAAGGGAAAAATTAATAAAAAAAAAAAAAACCAAAAACAAAAATAATAAAAAACCCCAAATAAAAAAAAATTAAAAAAAAAAAATAAAATAAAAATAATGAAGGGGAAAGGGAAAGAGGGGGGGGGGTGGGGAGTGAGGGGGGGCGGGGGGAAACAAATGAAAGTTACTACAACGTAAAAGTTTGGATGTTGAAAACAAAAGGTAAAGGGGAATTGAAAAAGTGGTAAAATTTTTTGAACCACAAATCACCCCTTTTTGCAGCTTAGAGAGGGGAGAAAAGAGAGAGAGAGAAAAGAGAGAGAGGAGGGGGGAGAAGAGAGGGAGAGAGAGAAAAGAGGAAAGACAAGACAAGACAAGAAAAAATTTCTTTATTTAGAGGATAAAAAAAAACAAAGCACTGTTTTGGGGCTTTTTTAACCCAGCCCTCCCCCTGTGTAGGGTCAAAAAATATAAAAAAAAAAGGAAACCCAAAGGAAGCATGAAAAAGGGGACTAAAACAAAATAAAATAGGGGATTTTAAAAATTTTAAAAAAGGGGAAAAAAAAAGAGGGAGAGAGAGAGAGAAAAAAAAAAAAAAAAAAAGGAGAAAAGAGAGAGGAGAGAGATAGAGGAAAAGAAAAAGGAGAAGAGAGAGGAGAGGGGGAGGGCCAGGAGGGGAAGGGAGTGGGGTTAAGTGAGAGAGAGGAGAGAGAGAGGGGGGGGGGAAGGGAGAGAGAGAGGGGGGGGGGGGGGGGGGAGAAGAGAGAGAGGGTGGGGGGAGAGGGTAGAGTGGGTGCGAAAAGAGAGCATTTTTAGAACAATCTGACAATAAAAAAATTCCCAAAGAGATAAAAACAATAAATTTAAAAAACCACCGGGGGAGGGGGGGGGGGGGGGGGGAAAAAATTTAAAGCACAAATGGAGGGGGAAAATTTGCAAATGATAGCCAGTCGCCAGGGTGGGAAGGGGATTTCAAGGGATAAAAAATCAAATCTTTCCCAGAAAAACCGTGGAGAGGAGGGGAGAGAGTGAGAGAGAGGGGGGAGAGGAGAGAGGGGAGAGAGAGAAGAGAAAAGAGGGGAGAGGAGAGAGAGAGAGGAAGAAGAGAGAGGGGAGAGAGAGAGAGGGGAAAGTCAAATGAAACAAGTTTTCGAAGAATGACAAGAGGGGGGAGGTGTGGGAAAAACCCACACACACAACACCACACACCAAAAAAACCCAACACACACACACCCACAACACACACACATACATGTATCATTTTGGGACATACATTTAAAAAAAAAAATACATGTGTTTTTCAATTTAAAAAAAATTTTAAATATTTCCCCCGGTTTACATTTTAAAGGAAAAGGGGTGGTGGTGATTGGGGTGGTTTTATGGGGGAGTTGAATTTGGGCCCACATAAGAGGGTTTTGAAATAATGGTTTTTAAAGGGTTTTGAAAAGTTTGGCTTTGTTTGGTTGTTTAAGGGAGCGATTTAAAAAGGGCAGGAACCGGGAATATGAAAAAAATGGATTTGAAAAAGTCAATTTGGAAACAGGGACACGAATTTTTGGGTTTAGAGCCCTTGAGAATTTATTGGGGAATTGTAAAATTAATGTTGAGGGGGGCCTTCCGGGCCCACAATTTGTGCTTTTTTATCCCTTTGTTGTATTTAATCTCGGGATTTAATGGGAAAATTTGGGAATTTTTTTATAGCCCGAGCCCGGGAAGATTTGCCTTTTTAGGGGGACTAATTTGAGTGCCGTTTTGGCAGGCTTAACAAGGGTTTTAAAGAGTTTTTTGCGCTTGAAGCCATAGAGTAGATCCATGTCTAGGTTTGTTTGAATTTGAGACGGGAAAAAAGAGTTGCGGGGAAAGCAGGGAGGGGGTTTGGGATTTTGGGGTTTGAAAAAAACTTTCTGTGAAATTTTTTTGCATAGTGGGTTAGGGTGAGCTTAAAAATTTATAGGGGTTATCAATTGTTTTTCCCTTGATTTGGGGGAAAATAAAAACGAAAGGCAAAAGTTGGCTGTGTCTGGGTGGCATTGTTTCATCTGTGTGGGCAGGGGGGGGGTTGGGGTTGGGTGGGGTTTGTCGGCAGTGGAGGGGGGGGTTGTTTTTCCCCGGTGGGCTGCAGTCATAAAAATAGGGTGGTACCCCCTGGGGATGTTTAATTTAAGGTGTTATGAGTTTGATCTTTTAGTTGATTTACCTTGTTCAGGAGCGTTATGTCCTTGATATTTAATGGAGTGCCCTGCGCTTTGCCTTTCCCTCCGTCAAACAGCGCAGGCCCCCAAGGGGTGGTACGGGGACTGCTCAAAAAGGAGGGGAAGAAGTGCTTTCTTTTTTCCCCCCCCAGCCCCTTCGGGGTTTTTTTTTTCTTCTTATTCCTGCACTTTGAGGCATGAAAAAAAACCGGGAAAAAGGGGGTTTTCTTTTTTTAAGTTTGTACAGGAGGAAATTAAGAGTGAGTTTTTGTTTTTTTTGGGGTTGTGTTAGATGGTTTTATTTTTTTGGGGGGTGAAGCAAATTTGTGTTTTTAGTTCAGTCCTTTCCGGGGACTTTCGCATTTCTTGTAAATTTTGGGCCCAAGGGAACAGTAAATCAAAATTTGATTTGTGTGGATTGTTGTGCCCTCAGAAAAAAATTTCCCCGGGTTGGTGTGATATGTAGGGGGAGATCTTTGATGTAAATTGTGAATAAAAAGGGGGCCCCAAGTTTAGAGCTTGTGGGAGCCATAGGAACGTTTTTGAAATGAAGAAAAGGTTGTTTTAAAATTTTTCAACATTTTTGCCTATTTGTGAGATAGGTAAAACCCAAGGAAAGGTTTGGGGGAAAGAAAAATAAAATTTTTAATTTTTTCTAAAAAAGAAGGTTATGGTCTATCAATCAAATGCTTTTTTAAAATAAATTTAAATGGGAAACCCCACAAATTTGTTGTTGTTAATCCCTGTTTAGCCATTCATAACCAGATTGATTAGTGTTTGTGGGGCATGAATGGTTTTTGGGAAACCCGGGAACTGTTTTGGATGAAGAAAATTTGGATGTAAAAAGGTGGTGTAATGTGTGTTTGTTTATGTTTTTTTCCCAAAGGTTTTGGAAAAGAGTGGAAATGATTGAGTTTGGTCTGTAGTTTGCGGGGTTGAGCTGTCACTGCTTTGTAGATGGGAAGGGGAAAAAGAGAGAGGAGAGCAAGGCAAAAACTTGTATTATTTTTCGAAAGGCATGAAAAAAACGTAAAAGGGTATTAAAAAAATTGGAGTGAAATTGGGGGAGGGGGGGGGGGGGGGAAGGAGAAGAAAAAAAAAGAGGGGAGGGAGAGAAGAGAGAGAGGGTGGAAGGGAGAGGGGGGGCATGGTGTAATGATTTAAAAGGGAAAATGTACAAAAAGTACAAATTTCCCGTATAATCACAGTAAAATAAAACATGACAAAATATGTAGGGAAATTGGGGAAACATACACCCCGAAAGCAATGCAAGACAGGACGAGCCCAGAGAGAGAGAGAGAGAGAGAGGAGAGAAGGAGGAGAGAGAGGGGAGGGGGAGAGAGAGGAGAGAGGGAGAGAGAGAGGGAAAGACCGTTGGTACAGAGAGAGAGAGAGAGGAGGAGAAAAGGAGAGAGGAGAGGGGAGAGAAAGAGGAGAGAGGGGAAAAAAGAGTGAGAAAAAGGGGACAAAATGTTTATTTTTCATAAGATTATATCCATAGCCCCACATATATATCCCCAAAACCCCAAAATTTTAAAAGCATACACACACACACACCAACCCCCACAACAAAACCACACCCACACAACAACACACCCAATATATATATATACTTACATACCGAAACACATACCATACATGCGCACACGACATATATGTATTTACAAATACTTAATACAAAAATACATAAAAAAACTTTTACTACATAAAACCACAACATTTGGGTTGATATCCCAAAACATATATATAATATTTATATATTATATTTTATATATTATTAAAATTTTTTTATATATTTTTATCTATAATTAATAAAAAAAAAATATTGGTACATGAAAAAAGAAAAAAAAAATATTAAAAAAAGACAATTGGTTTTAAATAATGGAAAAGGGGGGGGTTTATGTTTTGAGATTACTTGGTTTACTTATGGTTTTTTTTTTTTTATTTTTTTTTTTTTTATTTTTTTTTTTAAAAATTTTTTTTCCGCAGAAGATGGGGGAAGGGAATGTTTTTTTTAAAGTTGTGGTAAAAGGATTTGTTTTATGTATTTGGAAGGGAGTTCCCCAAAGAGGGGTTCCCCAGTACGTTTTGACTTGATTTAATAGGGCCCCATTCTGGGGTTGGGATATGGAGTTTGTGGGGGAGAGAGATAGAGAGAGAGGGGAGGGGAGAGAGAAAAAGAGGGGAGAGAGGGGGAGAGGGGAGAGGGGAGAGAGAGAGAGAGAGAGAGAGAAGAGAGAGAAAAGGGGGAGAGAGAAAAAGGGGGGAAGATGGGGAGAGAAAAAAAGGGGGAGAGAGAGAAAGGAGAAAAAGAGAGAAGAGAGAGGGGAGAAGGGGAGAGAGAGAGGGGGAGGGGGTGGGGGGGGATGTAAAAAACGAAAAAAATTTCTTTGTTTGGGGGGGTAATGAAAAGCTTTTTTTGTCAAAGCCCCCAAAGAAAAAACCAGAAGAGAGAGAGGGGAGAGGAAGGAGAGGGAGGGAAAAGGAGAAGAGGAGAGAAAAGGGAGGGAGAGAGGGGAGTTCGCGTGCGGACATGCATGTGTGTTTGGGAAAAAAGGGCCCTTAAAGGGATAAGGGCAGGCGTTTATGTGTGTGATGGGTGAGGAGGGGGGGAATGGGTGGGGGGGGGGGGGGGGGTTAAAATCCTTTTACTGGGGATGGAGGGGGGTGGGGCGTGGGCGAGGGGCTGCCAAGGGGGGTTGAAGAATAGCAAAAAAAACGTTAATTTAAAAAAAACCAAAGAAAAAAAAAAGGAAAAAAAAAAAAAGAAAAAAAAAAAAGAAAAAGAAACAGCGGCCAAAAGGGAAATATTGAAAAGACACTCCCTTCCCCGTCTCTGTTGCTGTCTGTTGTCTGTTGTCTGTCTGTTTTCTCTCTTCTCTCTCTCTTCTCTCCTCTCTCTCTCTTTTCTCTCTCCTTTAGTTGTGTTGTGGGTTTTGTTGTGTTGTGGTTTTGGGTGTTGTGTGTTGTGTGTGTTGTGTGTGTGGGGGGTGTGTGTGTGTGTGTGTGTGTGAGTTTTGTGTGTCTGGTGTTCTGGTGTGTTGTGTGTGTTTGTGTTGTCTGTTTTCTGTCTGTTTCTGTGTATGTGGCTGTCTGTCTCTCTTTCTCTCTCTTCTTCTCTCTTCTCTCTCTCTCTCTCCTCTCTCTTTTCTTCTCCCACCCCCCCCTTAAAAAAGCCTTGCCTTTTTCCCCCGACCCCCCCCCCTTTTTACCATTTACCCACATTAAATCCCTATGCCCCGCTTTATCCCTAAACCCCCCCCCTTACCCCATTCCATCCCCAGTTGTCTTTTAAAATAAATTTTTCTCTGAGGGCCCATTGAACATCGATCATACGTTCCATTATTTTACATCAATCCTTTTAAAAAAAAAAAAAAAAACAAAACACGAAGTTCCCAATTTCCCCCCT
The DNA here is from genome assembly GCA_018398815.1 of Conus ventricosus. NCBI lineage: Eukaryota > Metazoa > Mollusca > Gastropoda > Neogastropoda > Conidae > Conus > Conus ventricosus. The sequence continues at coordinate 62,313,881 of CM031610.1, forward strand.
TTGCTGTGTGTGTGTGTGTGGGGTGTGTTGGGTGTGGGGTGGGGTGTGTGCGTTTCGTTTCGGGGCGGCGGGGCGTGGGGCTTCGTGGGGGCGCGCGGTGCGTGCGTTGCGTTTCGTGCGTGCGGCGTGGTGGGTGGTGCGTGCGTGTGTGTGGGGTGTGTGTGTGTGTGTGTGTGTGTGTGTGTGTGTGTGTGTGGGTGTTGTTTCAAAAATGAGAGCTTCTGCTTTTTGGGGGAGAAAGTAAATTTATTTGGGGTTCTCAAAAAGAGAAGAGAAACGATTAAATTTTTAGGGGGGGCGAAAAGGACACAAAGTAAAATTGTTTTGAGCAAAAAGATCTTAAGGGAAACAAAAATTAAAATCTTTCTGAAAAAGTACGAAAAGCATCTCATTTAAATTTCGCGTGTTAAAAATCACGGGGGTACACGTAGTAACACAGCACTCACACAAGAAAACCCCATGCCCCCCCCGGGGACAAAACCACCCTACCCCAAAACGAAGCAACCACACCCAAAGCCACGCAAGGCCCCAATCATACACACCGCACGCACACACCACACAACAAAACACAAAACACACACCCCCAAAAACACCAAAAAAACAACACAAAACACGCCCGCAGCACCAACAAAACAACACACAACCCCACACAAAACACACACACACAAAAACACACACACACACACGCACGCCGCGCGCGCGCGCGCGGCACACACACACACCCCAACCCCAACAAACAAACACACAACACAAACTGCATTACAACCCCACGCACGCAAGGGCCCCGACAAAAGGGCCCCATCCCCACACAACACATACATAAACACCAACAACCCAACACACAACACCACACACCACAAAACACAACATTGGTACACACACAACCCCAAAATTCACCTTTCACCGTTTCACGAAGCAGCCCCGCACATAAGCACGAACGACGCACGGCACCCACAACACCCCATAAAACACAACACACACACACAAAACACAACACACAACACACAAACACACAAGAGGCCCCGGCCCGACACTTAAAAACATATATGTAAAAAAATAGAAACAAAACCACCACACACACAACAAACACACCAAACCACGCACAAACACACACCACACAAAAAAACCCCCACAACCCCACAACCCCCAAAAACACACCACACACACGACTCGCACACACCCGTAAGAAGTGGAAGGAACTCTGAAAGGAAAAAAAATGTTCCCTTTCCCTTTTTTAAGGGAAAAAAAAGAAAAAAACTTTGCCAAGATTTTTCTTCTTCCTGGGTTTTTCCCTTTTTTTTTTGAGGGTTTAGTATTAAAAAGGCAAAGGAGTTTAGGGAAGGTTTAAATGGGTTTGGGGGTGGTTATCGGGGGGGGGGGGGGGAGGGGGGGGGGAGGGGGGGGGAGGCGGGAAAGGGGGGGGGGGGGGGGTTCAGAAAGAAGGTGTAGAGAGGTTAGAGAGACGGGTTTGCTATGCCTACGGCCCTGACCCAAAATAGGGGGGCCATCAAATCCTGTCTTTGGGGAGGGGGAAACCCTTTGGCCCGCCACCCGTTTGGGCCCAGTTTCTCCCCTTTTCTCTCTCCTTTTTTCCTTTTTTTTTTTTTTTTTTCTTTCTCTCTCTCTTGTTTTGTGGTGGGTGTGTGTGTGTGTTTTGTGTGTGTGTGTGTGGTGTCTGTCTGGTTTTTGTTTAGTGTTTTTTTGGAAAATTAATTTAGTGTGCGTTGGGGCGTACGGGGCGCCCCGGGGTGGCATGTGTGTGTGTGTGTGGGTGTGTGTGTGTTTTGTGAGGAGAGAAAAGAGGGGGAGGGAGAGGAGAGAGAGAGAGAGTGTGTTGTGTGTTTTGTGTTGTGTGGGGTGGAAAAATTTTTTTTTGAAAAGCGGTGGGGTTGTTCTGTGATAAAGAGGGTTTTTTTGGGGACTGCGTTCTTGCGAGAGCGGAGAAGTACAGTTCCCCCCGTAAAATGGGGCAAACGTTTTCCCAAAGCCCCGTTCTTTTTCTTTTTACTCTTTTTTCTTCTTTCTTCTCTCTCTTCTCTCTTCCCCTTCTCTCTGGTTTTTTGTTTTTGTTTGGGGGTATTGTGGTACTTTTGTACGAAGTGCGTGCGTTTCGTGGTGCCCGGGCCGGTGTGCGTGTGTGTTTGATGTGTGGGGTCGGTCTATGGTTGTTTTGAAGCGGTGTGTGGGTGTGTGTGTTTTGTGTGTGTGTGTGGGTTTTGTGTGTGTGGTGTGTGTGAGTGCTGCGGGGCGCGGTGTGTGTGTGTTTGCATATGTGGTTTTTAAAATGTGTGTTGGGGTGAATTCGTGCTAGTGCTGTGTTTTGGGGCATGCGCGCTTTTGCGGGTGTGTGTGGTGTGCTTGGTGCGTGGCGCCGCGCGTGTGTGGGGGTTATGTATGTGTGTGTGTGTGGTGTGTGTGTGTGTGTGTGGGGTGTTTGGCGTGGTGTTGGGTGTGTGTGGGTGCGTGCTTTCCCCCCTTTTTTTTGTGTGTGTGTTTGGTGTGCATTTCGTGCGTGTGTGTGTGTTTTGGGCCCTTCATTGTTTTTCCTTTTTTTCTTGCGAGATTTAAAAAAACTCTTTCTTATTTCATTCAAATCTTTTCCCCTTTCCACACTGAGTTCTTATACATACATTTTTCCTTACATTCAGTTTCTTTGTTTCTCATTTACTTTCTTGTATACTTTTTTTTTTTTTTTTTTGCTCTGTGTATTCACTCTTCCTTTCTCCGTTTCTTTCTTTCGTTCTTTCTTTCTTTTTTTCTTTCTTTCTTTCTTTCTATGTATCTTTTATTTCCCTTTCTTTCCTTCTTTTATGGCTCTGTGTTATGTGAAGGAGCGAGGGGGGGGGGGGGGGGGGGGGGAGGGGGGGAAGTGGGGGGTAGGAACACAGACGCGCACGCCAGCCTCACAGCCGATAAACCGCCTTGCAGTTGTAGTAGTCTAGTAAAACCCAACATCGATCGCCGGGAAGAGGGGGGAAAATCCCCGGCAAAGTTGACCTACTTCCTCGCACAGCGAGCCGTGATGGACGTGCGTGCTGTCGCCCTTTTGTGTAACGCGTCACACAGAGGGGGAGGGAGGAGAAGGTAGGGACGGGTGGTGGTGGTGTGGTGTAGTAGTGGTGGTGGTGGTGGGTGGTGGGGGGGAGGGGGAATGGGGTGGGGGGGGGGGGGAGGGGTTAGAGGGATGGTTTAACCAGAATGTGACAGCCGCGGCTGCTCCTATAATTATTCTGTGGACTGTGTCGGTGTAAGGAGCAGAATTCCTCCCTATCTCTTCCCCACTGCCACCCTTTTTTCACACCGGTTGTTCTCGTTATTGTTCCCGCCGCAAAGAAGGCTATGATTTTGTTGTTGTTGTTGTTTTGTGCGTGTTTTTCTTTTCGTCTTTTGTTGTTGTTGTTGTTGTTGTTTTCCACGCGTGTCTGTTGGTTTGTTATTTGTTTATTGAACTGGGAATCAACACACGATGAAACCCAGACTAACGGAATCAATTTTAACGACCTTTGTGATAAAATGTCATGTGGCTGGCCCGAAAACGAATCTGAAACTTTTGGAGTGGATCCGTAACACGTGATCCAGGATCGGTTCAACAACAAGACACAAAATAAACTGGATTGATTTAACAAAACTTGGTGAAAAGATAAAACAGCCAACAGCCGAAACCGTTAAAGCGTTGTTGGGGCTGCACCAAATGGCGGATTCACATTCCGGTAGAGTAGACCTTGACAAAGGACTGCGTTTTCCAACATTGACGAAGGACTGCGTTTTCCTACGTTGACAAAGGACTGCTTTTTTCCTAACTTGACAAGGACTTGCGTTTTCCTACGCTGACAAAGGACTGCATTTTCTTAAGTTGACAAAGGACTGCGTTTTCCTTAGTTGACAAGTTGACGAAGGACTGCGTTTTCCTACGTTGACAAAGGACTGCGTTTTCCTACGTTGACAAAGGACAGCGTTTTCCTTAGTTGACAAAGGACAGTAAAAACTGCGTTTTCCTACGTTGACAAAGGACTGCGTTTTCCTTAGTGACAAAGAACTGAGTTTTCCAACGTTGACAAAGAACAGGGATTTCCTAAGTTGACAAAGAACTGAGTTTTCCTTCGTTGACAAAGGACTGCGTTTTTTCTAAGTTGACAAAGGACTGCGTTTTTTCTAAGTTGACAAAAGACTACGTTTCCTGAGTTGACATAGGAGTGCATTTTCCAAAATTGACAAAGAAATGCGTTTTCCTTCATTAAGAAAGGAATGCGTTTTCCTACATTGAGAAAGGACTGCATTTTCCTAAGTTGACAAAGGACTGTGTTTTCCTATATTGAGAAAGGACGCCGTTTTCCTAAGTTGACAAATGACTCCGTTTTCCTACGTGACAAAAGACTACGTTTTACTACGTTGACAAAGGACTGCATTTTTCAAAGGACTGCATTTTCCTAGGTTGACAAAGGACTGCGTTTTCCTAAGTTGCCAAAGGACTGCGTTTTCCTAAGTTGACAAAGGACTGCGTTTTCCTACGTTGACAAAGGACTGCGTTTTCCTACGTTGACAAAGGGCTGCGTTTTCCTAAGTTGACAAAGGACTGTGTTTTCCTATGTTGACAAAAGACTGCGTTTTACTACGTTGACAAAGGACTGCGTTTTTCAAAGGACTGCGTTTTCCTAAGTTGACAAAGGACTGCGTTTTCCTAAGTTGACAAAGGACTGCGTTTTCCTTAGTTGACAAAGGACTGCGTTTTCCTACGTTGACAAAGGACTGTGTTTTCCTACGTTGACAAAGGACTGCGTTTTCCAACGTTGACAAAGGACTGCGTTTTCCTAAGTTGACTAAGGACTGCGTTTTCCTAAGTTGGCAAAGGACTGTGTTTTCCTAAGTTGAGAAAGGACCGTGTTTTCCTACGTTGACAAAGGACTGCGTTTTCCAAAATTGACAAAGGACTACGTTTTCCTACGTTGACAAAGGACTGCGTTTTCCTAAGTTGACAAAGGACTGCGTTTTCCTAAGTTGACAAAGGACTTCGTTTTCCTACGTTGACAAAGGACTGCGTTTTTCTCAGTATCTTTCTAGTCAGTTTTGTTATTGATGTCTTGTTCTTGTTATTGTTGCTGTTAGCGTTCCCATGACGGAATACTGAGGGGGCGGGGGTTTGGATGGGGTGGGTGGGGATGGGGCGGAGTGGAAGATGAAGGGAAGACGGGGGAGATGAGGGGCAGCGGGAAGGGGGGGGGGGGGGGGGAGGAGTAGGAGTCATCCCCGAAATGATCTGCCCTCTCATTAGCGAAGTCATCGAATGCCTTTCAGGGGATGACAGGAGTGCCATGCGTGTCCTCTTTTGATGCCCACGAGCAAAGCCGCATTTCCTCTTCTGACCAGTTATGAACTCAGCAGAAGAACATCCTGACTAAAACACACACACACACACACACACACACACACACACACACACACACACACACACACACACAAAGAAAATAAAAGAACAAGAAAAGTGCTCATTCGTTGACGTGACAAATCAAAACCGTCAAAATGTAAAAAAAAAAAAATTGAAAAAAAAAATCAACAACAAATGAAATAAGATTCGACCCGAACCCAGACCAACACAACCACAGTGCAACCCTAACTCAAAACCCGACACCCAAACTAACTCGACTCAACCCCATCCCAACCTAGTGCCAATCTAAACCTAAATACCAACCTAACCCCGTCCCAATTCATTGCCAATCCCTTACCCATCCCCATCCCAACCTAATCTCAATTCCTACCCATTACCAAATCCCATCCCCATCGCAACCCAATTCCTGATCCCAACCCACCCCCAACCCAATCCAGTTCCAACCCAATCCAATGCCAATCTAACCACACCCACCCAGTACATACTCAAATCAAACCCAATCCAATCCCAACCCAGCCCAATCCCTTTTCCGACCCAACCCAATCCAAAGGAGGCCCAAATCAAAGCAACCCAACCGGACCTTAAACCCAACAACCCATCCTAAACATACCCAGCTCAGTCTAACCCAACCAAGGCCAATCCTAACCAACCCAATCCAACCCAGTCAACCACTCTGTCAAACGGGTAGATGTTCTCGCCTTCATCGATAAGGACAAGAGAGACAATTCTATTACTCCCACAATGCAGGTACAATTTATCCTTGTGAGTTTTCATAAGATTTTATACAGCAACGGTCGGGTCTGTTTTGGATTAGGGTAAGGGTTACGTCACAGTCGGGTTTTGGTCAGGGGTAGGGTTTGGGTAGGATCAGGGTTAGGTTAGGAATTAGAGTCAAGCAATCATGGGTGAAAGAGTCTTCGGCTTTTGTTATCCAAGTTCCCATTTCTGAAATATAAAGGCGCCGCCCAGTCAAACCACCCTTCATCGGACCATCAGGTAAACCTGCCATGCGGGGGGAGGGATGGGAGGAATCTGAATAGAACTCTTCACGGCGTTTGACGCAGCTGCCAGTCAATGAGTCACATGGTCGGACAGATACAGAGACAGACAGGCAGGCAGGACAGACAGACAGAGAGGCAGGCAGGCGGACAGGCAGGCGGGTAGGCGGGCAGGCGGGCAGGCAAGCGAGCGGAGTGCCGATCAATCATCCCATTAAGACACAGCCGGGCGGACAGCCGAGGTCTCCATTCACTTGCCCCCCTGTCCATCTCTGGAGATGGATTATACAATATCGCTCTGGTCAATGACGCTGGACTTTTGAAAACTATGGCGTGAGAGCGGCGTCAAACGTTATTGATTTTCAGTAGAGACTGGGTGAGGGGGGGGGGGGGGAGTGGAAGGAGAGGAGCTAATAGGGCGGATGCTTTTGTATGTCTGCTTATTCATTTATTTATTTATTTATTTATTTATTTTTTAGATATCCTTTTTCCAGTTTACAAATATTATGTTTAGACTCGAATTATAGCTTTTGGATCGTTCAATAAAAGCAAAAATAGAATAACTGAGCCGCTAAACGAAGGCACGAACAAATTGCAAAATTACAACGCGTTTCGACCTACTGGGTCTTCTTCAGGCAGAATTGGGTCTTCTTCAGGCAGAATTGGGTCTTCTTCAGACAGATTGGGTCTTCTTCAGGCAGAATTGGGTCTTCTTCAGACAAATGACAATCAACATATTGGAACAGGGGTGAATGAAATCACGTATGATCTGGTGCAAACTGTGGCGTGGTTTGTTTAAGGTTATGCTATATTGTTCTCTTTTAAAGATGCGTCAAGGATGAGCCTTATCGACAACACCAAGAGTGTGCGTAGAAAAAAAAGGCAAATCAATGTCGCTGAATAACATTATTTCTATTATTTATTGGCTGGAAGGCAAACGCAGCTTATCAATTCTGCCGTGGAATGGGTTTCAGTGGAGTGTGGGAAACTTCTCACCGAAAGAGAACACACAGCTTTTGTTCTGTTTTAGAGATTTATTTGCAAAAGGAAGGGAACACGCATGTTCGTTTATCTGTGTAATGAAAATAGACTTACACTTTCAGGAAAGGGCTAAATATTAGCATGTGCGTTCGTCATGCGCACGCACTGTCCCCTCTCACACACACACACACAACACACACACAATTCAATTCAATTCAATTCAATTCAAATTTAATCCTTTGACCCCTGCTGGGGCATGGAGGATACAAATGTAACAAAGAGAAATACGAAAACTCACTCAGAACAATGTGTGAACATAGTTGCGAAATGCTGAATTCTGGTGAACTGTAACGATCTCATTAAACAATCTTCCCATTTTTTTAGAAACTTACTAATATTCAAACAAATGCGTCTTCCTTTTTGAAATAAATTACAAAAGTTGAAAACAGACTTTGGTTTTTAGATATTTTTTAGGGATGAATTTTTCACGAAGTTCATTATATTTTGGACATTCCATGATGCAATGGAATTCATCTCCAATTTCACCCATTTCACAGTTACGACAAATACGCAATTCTCTTGGAACATTATGGTGTCTTCCAATTTCAATTTGCAATTTATGGTTACTACATCTAATTTGAATAAAGGTATAACATAATATCTGGTAAGGTAGTAAATATAATGTTCTTTTCCAAAGACAGTCTTTATACTTTTATAGAATACACACTTGTTGCTGTTTTCAAGAGAACTGCGCCAATCACGAGCATAATTATTTGCAACTCCTTTTAACACACTTACATAAGTTATTTCTGTTTGTGAATGAATGAGATCCCAAACACAATCAAAACAGTTTCAAATAAAATGCTTTTAACATAACTAAGCCATGGTGAAACGAAAATTCCTTTTGTATATAGTTCATGTAAGATATTATTATACTTTGTTTGAATACTTCTTAGAATCAGGAACAACTAAGTTAGCCAGAACCTTATCATTCTTACTTTAATCAGTACAGATAAAGGATAGATTCCGGTTTCACCATAAATCATTGAAGTCATTTAGTTTTATTTAATCTAAATAAATACTTTAAAAAAACGTAACTGTAACTTTTCTAATATATCAACATTTTCATAACCCCAAATTTCACAACCATACACAACACAGGTACAACTATGGTAATAAAATAATTGTATGCAAACATCAATGTGGCAATTTCTGCTTCCTTGCAATTTGTAATAATGAAAACATTGCCTTGACAGCCTGATTATAAGCACATTTTTTTGCTTTGTAAAACGAACCTGTTCTGCTGAACTCGATGCCTAAGTATTTAATTGAATTAAGAACCTCTATTTTTTCATTCCCAAAGAAAAATTTCACGCATACTATTTCGACCATGAAAGACAACTATTTTTGTTTTCTTTGGATTTACTTCTAATTGCCATTGCATGCAATATATATGTAAGGCATTAAGTTCTTTTTGCAAAGCTGATTTAGAATTTGCCAGTAAATTGTATCATCAGCATATAATAATACAAGCAATTTAATAAACTGTTCAAGTTTTAACTCTTGCGTTAAATCATATTCTAGAGTAGAACAGTTTATTGTCAATAAGGAACTGTTGTAGATCATTTAAAAATAATGAAAACAATAAGGGTGAAAGGTTTTCTCCTTGACGAACTCCCCTAAAACTGCCAAAGAACTCTGATTTTTGACCATTTAGAAAAATGCACGATTTTATTTGATCATACATATTGATTACAACGTGCAGAATTTTCCCAGATATGCCTTGACATCAACAGTTTGTGCCATAAAGCATGTCTCCAATAGAATCAAATGCCTTTCGTAATCAATAAAAGCACAGTATAATTTTCCATTGTTGATTGCAAACATGTCAATCAATGATTTAAGAACAAAGCATGTTTCAAGCGTTGAATGCATGCGTCTAAAACCTGCTTGGTTTTCTGAAATAAGCCCATTCATTTCAACAAAATAAGTAAAGTCTGCTATTTTAGAATTGACGTGATAATTTGCCTAACAACTTAACAGTGTTATTCCTCTGTAGTTATTGCAGTCTTGTTGATCTCCTTTGCCTTTATAGAGTGGTACAATTAACCCTGTCACCCAATCTTCTGGTATAATACCAGAATCCAAAACACGATTAAACAAAAAACAATAAAACTTTGTCATATAAGGAACACTATTCTTTATATATTCATTCCTTACTAAATCAACTCCTGCACACACACACACACACACACACACACACACACAAGCACGCCACCACCACCACCACCATCACTACAACCCACCACCACCAACCAGACGCATTCCATAAACATCACATTCTAATACTGACAAGCACATGGCCAGAAATGTACGCACCCATACTGTTAGTCCAAACCCCGCTTTAACCGGTAGATGCAGGCACTTTGGGCCAGGCAACCAAATGGATAGAAATAACAAACAGGTAGGGTAACTCTTGCTCCCATGAATGAAATACCTACAGGCTCATCATGTCACCAAACGAACGCTGCTTACGACACCAGATCGCCTAGCAGAAATGACGACACCGAGCCCACAGAACAAATACAAGAAACATCCTCTGCCTCATTTTAAGATTTCCTTTCATACCAGAAGACATATAGCTTTTGCAGTCAATGTTAAACAAACAAGGTATGTCTTTGCTCCTGAAGAGAAAGAAAACGAGGACGGACAGGTGAACAACATCCTTTGGAAGCCAGCTTTCAGCGTTACCCGCCAGGCTCTCACCTGAAACCTGCAAGGCAGAGAGAAGAGGTAACGATCCAGACACAGCGGGAGATGAGACACTGAAACAGAGCTGAAGAGGAAGGAAACCAAATCAGCGGAGACCAAGGACAAAGGACAGGTATACTGGATCAGAACAGGCACCACTGAACACCACCGAAGTGACTGGGCAGCAGTGCGGTGTCTCCTCCGATGGGTTGCCTCTTGACGACTTGACATTGACTGCTCCTTGCGGATTGCCGGTGCCGGGGCTGCGGTGGGCTGGACCGGGCTGTGGTTGTGGCCGAGAGGGGGGGGGGGGTGGAATGAGCAGCGTGGGTGGGGTGCCACTGAGGTGGCACAGAAGATGGGACAGAAATAAGAAGAAAAAAGGACGTAGGACGCCCGCAGTCGAGCACGCAATAGACCTGTTGTTGACAGCCTTGAACAGGTGTCCCATAGTCATGTGGCAACGCCTTGACACACTCACCTACCCAGAAGTAGCTGGTTCGAATCTCGGCGGTGCCAGGAAAGAAAACAGAAAAAAAAAAATCTGACAACTGAGTGGCATCTAGGAATCGTGACCTGGATGGGGCCCGGCCCCCTTAATGTGTAAGAAGCTTCAGGTCGAAACACTGTCCGGAGACGGGGTTCTTCTTTGAAGACCTTCAGCCGTCAAGCTCTCTCTACAGCCCCCCCCCCCCCCCCCCCCCCAGTACTTTTTGGGCTACGGGCCTAAGCAAGCAATTTGGGTGAAAGAGTTGCATGCACAAGACTCGAAACTTAGAGTATTGAAGTATCCATTCACCTAACACGCATTCGGACAGAAGGCACACAGAACGACAATATACAATAACGAAACACTTCCCACACCCTCCCCCACCCTTAAAGAGTTACACGCTTGTCCTCAAACCCCGAGGGATGCGTGCGGAAAGTGGAAAAGATGAACAAATACTATTAACATTTATTGAAAACGGGCGTGATGTTTTAATCCTGAATATTGACTCACAGAATATGCAGACGAACAGAAAACAATACAGCTCGCCTCAGTGTGCAAGACATGAAAGGGAATCCGAAATGAGGCAGGGGGGACAAATAACAAATAACAAACAAAGGCGGTAACTCGGTTCCCTGGTGAAAAACAACTCCACACAGACTTTAGAAAAATGTGAATTTGCGCTTGAACATTTCCACCGTTGGACAAAAAGGTCTCTCTCCCTCGTTGGTCTCTTACTCTTTCTCTCTCTGTCTGTCCTGTCTATCTCTGTCTGTCTGTCTGTCTGTCTGTCTCTTTTCTCTCTCTCTCTCTCTCTCTCTCTCTCTCTCTCCGTTCTGTGTCCAGAGAATTACTAGCTTCATCATTGGTGAGTTGTTTGTTTATCCCACCAGTGAGGTAAGCACATTCTATCTTCGGTCATTGTTTTTCACACGATACCAGTATGTGTGTGTTAAATTCTCATATCATTCATCCCAGGCACACGACTGTTTGCTCTTCTTCGAAAGGTGAGTTTTGATTGAACGTGCGTGCAAGATTGTGTATGCACGCATTACGCATTGGATTTCTGTTTTAAAACGTTTATCTGAAGAATTCGAACTGTGGTCTGCTCAAAGGTTAAGTCCGAAGAGAAAATCTCTTCGAATCTCGCTTATCTCGCGTGGGAATTGAACCCTAAACCTCGGAAGAAGAGCTGACGCCTTACCGATTAAAGCGACATATGAGCTGTTGTCCTGTTGAATAATATTTCCCTTTCGGGTTCATTTCATACTTCCTTTCTTTGAAAATGAAATGAGGCAGGGAACAGTAAACAATAAACAATAAACGAGTAGGGGGACCTCTTGCTCCCATAAGTAAACCTAACACACAATAACTTTTATTCAAGACTGGCACAGCCTTTTAAAACTGAAAAAAGTCAGACAAATACAAAGACGAACAATCTAACAGTGATGCAAAGACGAACAATCTAATAATGGTACAAAGCGAACAATCTAATAGTGTTAGGTTTTCTTATGGGAGCAAGAGTTACCCTACTTGTTTATTGTTTATTCCTTTCTTTGTCAAATCAGAAATGGGTGCTATCATATACAGCATCTCCATAGCTTTTAAGATGACATACTAGGGTGGCCCCCTACAACTTGAGTCTTCCCTGACCGCAGACCCTGGCATCAACTTGTATTAAGAACACAGCTAAAGAAGACATCAGCGAGAACAAGACGCACCATGAGATGGTAAAAGGAAAGCGCTAATGAAGCAGGGTGGAGCAGAAGCCCAAGACTTTTCGCCCTAGACGATAACCTCGCCATTTGCCCGAGGACTCGTCCTGAACCTCCTCCTCCTCTTCCTCCCTCCCTCCCTCCCTCCCTTCCCCATGCTCTCCTATCGCCCGACTAGATTATCGGCGACTCCGAGAGACGCAATATCCTGGTAATTGATGCCTCGGGCGTCCATTAGAGGTACATCTAGTCTTTACTGCTTTCGCTGCCTACCTTTGGCTGATTTTCCTGTTTTCCTTCTCTGACCTAGCCTTTCTTGAGTCTCTCGACCTTTTCCAACTCCCCCTCCCCCCCCTCCCCCACCTTTGCCTGCTACTTTGTTGTTGTTGTTTGTTTGGTTGGCAGTTTCTGCTCTCACTCCCCCCCCCCCCCCCCCTCACCCCTTTCGTACCTTTTCCCAGCGTCCTTCTACCTGAATTTTCACTTCAAACCTTAGATGACTAAATCGGAAATGCTGCTATTTCGGTGAATCACGCGCTGTGTACAAGTTTCTTCGTTGTTGTTTTGTTAAAAATACATACTCTTACAGCAGACGACACCAGCAAAACTTCCGCCTGCAAGTGACACGATTACAACACAGCCCAGCAAAATCAGGACCACTGGTCAGCTTTAAATTTATCCACGCTGTAACTTCGATTTGACACAGATTTGCCTCCAAGTCCCATGCTGGAACGAAGAAAGCAAAACAACAACAACAACAACAACAACAACAACAAAAAACCACCAACCAAACAGAAAACAGAAGAACAAACCCCGGGTGTCGGGTTCATTGTTTTGAGTTTCAGTTTCAAATTCATCCGGAATGTGTCACTGCATGCGGACTGGTCCATATACGATACACCAAATCACGCTAAGTGTCGAGACCATATTGCGAACGATTTAAAGCTGGTGGATGAATGAATTAATGACTGAGATGAGAGAATTTGAGAAGAGGGTTTCATGGCTACGACCTAGTAGATGTCTGATCTGCGCAGTCGCCCAACGCACTGGTTAGACCTTGGGTATCTACCTAACATTGGCTGTACCATTGTTGCATTGTAAATGTGTTTGATGAATGTGCACGTGTGTGTGTGTGTGTGTGTGTGTGTGTGTGTGTGTGTGTGTGTGTGTGTGTGTGTGCGTGCATGGGTGTGTGGACACGGCCTCATGTATATGTCCAGTGTATGCGA
>CM031610.1:62332424-62334924 GCA_018398815.1 Conus ventricosus
AAAGAATGGGAGAATGGAAAGTGAATTCAGAATGGCAGAGGCGTCTGGAGGGTCAAGACTTCGAGCCCTTTCTTCTGCCCCTTTTTTCTTCTGTGACAGACTGGTGATAATAATGTCCAGTGGTGAGATGACGTGGGAGAAGATGGAGGGTGCGTTAAACATCTGGTGTGTGTGTGTGTGTGTGTGTGTGTGTGTGTGTGTGTGTGTGTGTGTGTGTGTGTGTGTGTGTGTGTGTGTGTGTGGGTGTGTGCTGGTGTGTGTGTGTGTGTGTGATGTGTGTGTATGTGGTGTGTGTGTGTGATGTGTGTGTGTGCCAACGGATTCTATAATAAAGTCGTCGCTGACATTAGTGCATGTCTGTATATAGATGGACAACTACCCCAACTGAGAGTGTGTGCTTGATATTTTGAGACTTGGACTCAGATTAGACTTTTATTGTATGAAAACCTTAATGGTAAACAGCAAGACAGGATCATGATGTCGGCTGTACATGAAGACTGAACGTGGTTTATGCTGGAATTGTATAATACATCATATATATATATATATATATATATATATTTTAATATATATATATATATATATATATATACTATATATTCATATATATATATATATTTTATATATATATTATATAATATCTATATATTGATATACACGGTGCCTTAATTATTGTCTTTATATTCATGCAGTTTGATATGTGTGTGTGTTGTTGTGTGTGTGTGTGTGTGTGTGTGTGTGTGTGTGTGTGTGTGTGTGTGTGTGTGTGTATGTGTGTGTGTGTGTGTGTGTCTGTGTGTGTGTGTGTGTGTGTGTGTGTGTGTGTGTGTGTGTGTCTGTCTGTCTGTCTGTCTGTCTGTCTGTCTGTCTGTGTTATGTATGTGTGAAAGTAGAGGCAGACAGACAGACAGAGACAGACAGAGACAGAGACAGACAAACAGAAGGAGACAGACAGACAGACAGACGATGTGGCATCCAAATAGTCAGGGTGACTTCTTTCGTTTTCCTCAAGACGATCATTGGTTGATTTTTTTATTTTATTTAAGTGCTCTCTGCCTCATATTCTTCCCAAACCCGGAAAGTGTCACTGATCCGTCACCCCCCCCCCCCCCCCCCCCGCATCCCTACCCCTCCCCATTCTTACTATTTCGCCACCATCATTATCTATGCGGACTAAGGGTATTCATGGGCGACTATATTGTGGAATCCTTACGATGATGACTTTAGTCATAATATTATCTTTAGTGCTTGGCTGCCATTTGTCCACAAACGCTGAAACAACATGATGGCGCTTAGGTGACAGTAAGGATTACATAAATCTTTAGCAATTTCTGGTATAGCTGCATGAGACTGGTGTGAGTCTTAAGTTACATTAAGGATATTTTTTTTTGCGACGTCAAGTTGACCGGAACCAGCGCTTGAACAAGATAATATGTTCAGTTTTATACAGTTGACTTCGAGCAGACAAATCAGTAGCTAGTGGTTTTAAATTTGGGGTTTTGTCTTTGTCATTCGTCACCGTTATCTTCACCACCACCACCACCACCACCACCACCACCACCATCATCATCATCATCATCATCATCAACATCATCATCATCATCAACATCATCATCATTATCACCATCTTCTTCTCTTCTTCTTCTTCTTCTTCTTCTCTTCTTCTTTCACCTTTAATGATAATATAGGCCTACTCCACACACACCACCAACAACAACAACAAAATGACTGTGACATCATGACCCTGATTCCAGCATGCTGGGAAGACGGGGAAAGGCAAAGAAACCAGAGAAACTGTATTTCCCACACCGCCAAGACAGAGGAGACAAGGAATACAGAAAGCCGTGGGATAGTTTTCCTTTCCTGGGAAGATAGATGCTACAGAGGGACATAGAGCGATGGGTGTGTGTGTGTGTGTGTGTGTGTGTGTGTTCATGTTGGGAAGATATAGGAGGACACGGCGGACAGAGAGCGATGGGATTCCCTCCCATGGTGGGATGATAGAGGATTTAAGGGAGACAGAAAGCGATGGAACTTTTCCCGTGATGAGAAAATAAAGGAGGCAAGGGACATAATGGGGACAAACAGCGATTATCCCCCCCCCCCCCCCCTCCCATGCTCGTGTTGTGGAATTAATGGAGATAAGATTGGCAGATAATGACGGACTGTTTTAAACAAAAAAAATCTGTATTGACACAGGATAGTAGAGATAAAGGAGACAAAGAGAGAGATGGAATTTTTCCCGTGTTAAAAAGACAGGGGAGTTAAGAGAGGCAGAAAAACGCGGGATTTCTTTCTCTGTGGGGAAGACAGAAAGAGAAGGTTAATGATACAAAGAGCGACAGAATGTCTTCCTCTTTGGGGAGACAGAGGAGGAGAAGGACATGCAAAGAACGATGGAATGTGTCTGTGTAAAGAAGAGAGAGAGAGAGAAGAGAGAGAGAGAGAGAGAGAGAGAGAGAGAGAGAGAGAGAGAGAGAGAGAGAGTTTCTTCCCCTGT
>CM031610.1:62349924-62359924 GCA_018398815.1 Conus ventricosus
AGAGAGAGAGAGAGAGAGAGAGAGAGGAGAGAGAGAGAGAGAGAGAGGGGAGAGAGAGAGAGAGAGAGCAATGCAATATTCTTCAACTGCAGCAAAAAAGAAAAAAAAAACAACAACAGAAATTGTGGATCAATATAAATGTCTTTGGGGTCCTGTTACATGAAAATGGAAATGTCACGGCAGTCCAAGAGCACTTTGCCAGACAAGGCGAGAAAGCCGCACAAACCCCGAGGAGAACCGTCTCTTGTTAGAGGGGTCAAGATGTCGAACAGTTACGACGCGTTTTGACTCTCTCCTCTCTCTCTCTCTCTCTCTCTCTCTCTCTCTCTCTCCCCTCTCTCTCTCTCTCTCTCTCTCTCTCTCTGTGTGTCCAAGCAAACGGGACGGAGGTGTGGTTCCCATCCTCTTATCAACACAATGATGAAATGTTTGAAGAAAAGAAAAGAGAGAGAGAGAGAGAGAGAGAGAGAGAGAGAGAGAGAGAGAGAGAGAAAGAAAAGAAAGAAAGAAAGAAAGAAAGAGAGACAATGCAGAATATCCTCAAAACTTGTCTTACAAGGGCAGTTTTACATGTAAACCGCACATAAAAATTAATTTTCCGCTGGCAAATATAGAAAAGATGTGACGTCACTATTTCGAGGCGAAGTTCCCAATGGTTTTATAAGTGATAGCAGACTACAAATCATTGCATTCTGAATACACATGTTAGGTCGTGCTGGGACTCTTATCAATCTTCTTCTTCTTCTTCCTAAAATACTGGTTCACTCAAAAACGAGTAGGTCACCAGCGCGCATGTTAAAAAGTAGAATAAAATAACATAAAACAGTGCGACTCAGACTGTTGGCCCCTGGAGCAAACTTGGCAACAAGGGGTCGCACTCGATATTCAATAAAATATCTGGGGAAGTAAAAATAGAAAAACGTCAATATGCAGATCTCAAAACTGTCGAATCAACCTGTTTTTTGAATGAGATTGCACCTGTGGCAATCTTGATGGCACCCGGCAGTGAGTTCCACAGCCGTACAGAACTGGGATAAAAAGAATGACGAATCTCTGTCGATGTACATTAATTAAGGACGAGTACCGAAGAGAACAAATGGACGAACCTGTCAACAATATGATTAGATCACGTCTGGAAAAGAAACCACAGAGCGTTTAGCTCGACTGAAGATTATTATCAATACAAACCTTAAAGCATTTTATGCTGACTTCTGGAAGAGTCTAAAGAACGACAACACTCACCAGCTCAAATGTTACGCGCTCAATACCAACAGGCTGTTTTCATTGAAAGCAAACCCCGTAACACAGAGAGCAGCTGGGATCTAACGAGTTAGCCCCCTGAGCTCCAGATTGAGAGGTAGGTCGCTGAACGAACACACACACACACACACACACACATACACACACACACACACACACACACACATGCGGGCGCGCGCGCGCACACACACACACACACACAACACACACACACACACACACACACACACACCGGCATGTCTCGTCATGGAGAGCGATATATATATATCTTGCAAGTCATTATATAACGACTAAATTGTTACTGCACTTAACTCACTTTTTCCCATATTAATGTTCATTCTATATATATATATATATATATATATGGCTATATATTTATTCTTTTACACCGATTGGATAACATTAAGTAGATGCTTAGTGATATTCTTGATGTTATTGCTTTGAATTCGTTCGTTAATGATTTTTTTTTTCAAATACCATTGAAGATTGGGTTGCTTGTTTGCTATTTTGTTGTTGTTTTGGGCGCGCGCGCACTCGCGAGTGAGTGAGTGTGTGTGTGTGCGTGCGTGCGTGCGTGCGTGTGTGCGTGCGTGCGTGCGTGCGTGCTTGTGTATATGTGTGTATATGTGTGTGTATGTGTGTGTGTGTGTGTGTGTGTGTGTGTGTGTGTGTGTGTGTGTGTGTGTGTGTGTGTGTGTAACAGAATAGAAATGGCAAGCATGAAAATGACGAATTAAGCAAATAAATTCATCGTTGTAAGATAGTCATTGTCATTCTTCTCTCTCTTCCTTCCGTCATCTCCTCTCTCTCTCTCTCTCTCTCTCTCTCTCTCTCTCTCTCTCTCTCTCTCTCTCTCTCTCTCTCTCTCTTCCTCTTCTCTGAAGGTAAATAAACCAAAGAGCTCCTGCCATTCCGCCTACTTTTCACAAGAAACAAAAAGTGTTAAAAAAAAAATCACCGAGAACAAAGTTTTGGATGACCTTTTAAAGCCTATACAAAATAATTGAGGAAACGATGTATTTAAATGACTCAGGTGGGGGAGGAAGGTGGGTGTGGGCTATTCAGAGAAAACAAAACAAAACAAAACAAAACAAAACAAAAAACACCTATTATTAAAATAGAATTTCAAGCAAATAGAAAAGAAACAATCTCAAGCAAACGAAAAAGTTTTGAAAATACTTTAAAAAAAAAAAAAAGCTTTTGACATGATCACAAAGAAGCAAAGATCAGATAACTTCAAAGCTGCTTTAGGTGATCACACAAAAGAAGGCATCGAATAATTTTTAAAAGCTGTTCTACGAGGTAAAAACACTTCCAAATAACTTTGAAAAGCTGTTTCATGTCGCAAAAAGGAAAAACCGCCTGCAAATGACTTTCGAAAATCTCAGTAATCAAAGAAAATAAAACATTGAACAGCTTTCAAAAGCTGTCATAACTGATTACAAATAAAGAAAGTGACTGATTTCTAAGAGCTGTTATTGGTAATTACCAAAAAGAATACAGTGACTAACTCCTATAAGCAGTTGTCATTAACCACAAGAACGAAAGCATTGACTCATTTTCTAAATGTGTCATGAGCATTATAAGAAAGAAGCATTGACTTACTTCCAAGTTGCATAGGTGATACACAAAGAAAGAAAGCATTGACTTACTTCCAAGTTGCCATAGGTGATCACACAAAGAAAGAAAGCATTGACTTACTTCCAAGTTGCCATAGGTGATCACACAAAGAAAGAAAGCATTGACTTACTTCCAAGTTGCCATAGGTGATCACACACAAGAAAGAAAGCATTGACTTACTTCCAAGTTGCCATAGGTGATCACACACAAAAAAAAGAGGAAAAAAAAACACAAGCAAACAAACTTTGTCTAATTTCCAAACGCTGTCACAGGTGATCACGAAAAATAAAACTTTGGCTAACTGTCGTAAGTGATATCACACAAACACACACACACACACACACACACACACACACACACACACAACACACACACACACACACACACACACACACACACTTAAGCTAACTTCCATAAACTGTCATAAGACGGGACACTTTGGCTAACTTCCAAAAGCTGTCATCAGTATTCTCGGGTAAGGAAACATCAATACGTTGCTAAACCTGTCGCAGGTGAATTGATCGCAAGAACGAAAACTATAGACTATTTTCCAAACGTTGTCATGAGTAACCACACAGGGGGACATAGTAAATACTTTCCTAAACCCCAGTGAATACAGAAAGCAAACCTCTGAACACCTGTAAAAAGCTGCTTTAGTCGGTAACAGAAAAGCAGTCATTGAATACAATGCTTAAAAAAAAGAAAGAAAGAAAGCTGATTGAACTAGTCGCAGAAAAATAACCCTTCTATGGCTTTCCTGGACCATCACAAAGAAAAGTCATCGAACTACTTTAAAAGCTGTGGTAGTCTGGTCATAATTATTGAACAATTTTGTCATACCGAACAATTCTCCCTCTTGCTTTTAGCGAGATTATTCTCCCTTACTAGAATTCAATGGAATCTTTCTTAAATCGTCCTGTTTCCACATGACAAGATTCTTGAGAATCTTTATTTAAGAAACAAACAAACTGCATAACAGATGCACATATAAAACAGACGCAACGCGTTTCGACCTATTGGGTCTTCTTTAGGCAGGACAAACAACGTTAAAAACAATGGAAACAAAGAATGAACAGTGCTCAGTGTTTCCACTGTACTAACAATTTAAAACGGCAACACCAACAAACAAACAACTCATTGAAAAAAACAACAACAGTTTTCCTCTCTTGAATACTTCATTTACCACGGCGAAAAAGAAAAGAGATTACGTTATGTGTAAATTAAGCTTCACTCGGCTCCCACATTGACTAACGCGACAGACAGAGACATCCAAACTAGGTGGGTGGGTGGGGGGAAGGTGAGATAAGGGCAGACTATAGCGAAGGGCGAAGGGATGGGGGTAGAGGGGTAGGAAAGGCAGGGAAAATAGAAAGGAGGGGTAAAAGAGAGATTGGGGGAAAAAGAGAAGGGAGGGAGCGAGGGAGGGGCTATCTAAATTCAAGGAGAGATCACTGCTTGTTATTAGATCACGAACCCACGACAATCCATGGTTTGTTTCTGAATGAAGTCCAACGATCCAGGATCTAGTTTGCACAGGGCGTTGTTTCGCGACGATCTTACAGCTCATTCTCTTAATTGGTCCATCTGTTGTCCGGGGAGACAATGGATCCTCGTACCCCATTCATTACTGCTTGTCGGGGTTGGACTGAAATAGAACGTGATTGTCTGCTGAGTCTGGAACTTGTTTTGAATAAGTTCTACCTGCAATTTCAGCAGGTCTCTTTGTCCTAAATGTTACTCTTTGTCTGTCAGAATATCGTGCGCTTTGGATATCATAGCTGTGCAGAATGGACCTGGAGCGATGTCCGAACACTGACAACTGACCGATCCCGCAGGACAACGATGACCGCCTCGCACGTGTGTTGTTATGGCCCATATTGTCGCCCCGGCACAAAACTTGTCACTGGCGACTGTTTGTTCCGGACGTGGTGACACAAACTGTCGCCTCCGGCAGAGGGGCGACAATTTGTGAGGGAGTTCTTCTTTCTTTCTTTCTTTCTTTCTTCCTTTTTCTTTTTCTCTTTTCTGTTTTGTCTTTCTTTCTTTCTGTCTTTTTCTTTTTTTTTTCCTTTTCTTTTTCTTTCTTTCTGTCTTTCTTTTTTCTTTCCGTCTTTCTTATTTTCTTTCTTTCTTTCCTATTTTCTTTCCTTTCTTTTTTTCTTATTTTCTTTCTTTTCCCGTTTTCGTTTTCCTTCCTTCCTTCTTTCTTTCTTTCTTTTCGTTTATTTTTTTTCTCTTCTTTTGTTTTTGACTTAAGGCGTTTCCACAGATGATGGGTAGCGGAGATCCACCTGGAACAATCAAGAGCCTGACAGATCCCCTAACCTACAGTCTCGTCCGGGAAGCTCAGGAGCTTCAGTCACAATCCCCTGGACTACTGGATTTGATCAGCTTCAGTGCGACTTGACTGAAACGTTGCCCATGGGGACGGGGGGAGCTGCCTGTTTGAACAGGGTGGTGATGTGTGGGAGGCGGGTGACAGATGTGGAAATAGTCTGGCTTGAGGCGAATCTGGCTTCTAGATGGATGACTCGTTTAAATCCACCGCACTGGCAGTCAAATCGGGCGAGTTCGGGTTTAGACATATAACCCTTACAAAGCCATCACTCCGGTGTCTATTGGGGGGAATCCGCCTTTCAGTTGGATGCCTCGGTGAAAGCCATCATCACCTCAGTGTCTAATCGGGCAAGTCCGATTTGAAACCCTCACTCTCATTAAGGCTGAGACCAGTCTGGCCAATACCATGAGCCTAACCTTCAGTCGGAATCTGGCTTCTAGTCGGTAGAATCTGGCTTCCAGTCGGTAGAATCTGGCTTACAGTCGTAGAATCTGGCGTACAGTTGTAAAATCTGGCTCGTCGTAAGTTACGCGTAGAATCTGGCTTCTAGTCGGTAGAATTTGGCTTACAGTCGGTAGAATCTGGCTTCTAGTCGGTAGAATTTGGCTTCTAGTCGGTAGAATCTGGCTTCTAGTCGGTAGAATTTGGCTTACAGTCGGTAGAATCTGGCTTCTAGTCGGTAGAATTTGGCTTACAGTTGGTAGAATCTTGCTTCTAGTCGGTAGAATCTGGCTTACAGTTGGTAGAATCTTGCTTCTAGTTGGTAGAATCTGGCTTACAGTTGGTAGAATCTGGCTTCTAGTCGGTAGAATTTGGCTTACAGTCAGATTTTCCTAGAAAACGTCCGCCTAGCACTATTTGGTCTGAGAAAAGTCTGGCTTCTGATTGGACTGATCCAGTTTTTAATCGGATAATCCTTAGAAAGTCGTTAATCAACATGGTATTGGTGGGAAATGGTTCCGGAGGGGGCAAGGGTAGGGTGAGAATGGGTAAGGGTTTGTTTTTTTTTAAAGTATAAGACACAGGGTGGGGGGGGGGGGGGGGGAGGCAAGGGGGGGGGGATTTCTGAAGTGGATTTTGTGAAAATGGTGGGTGAATTGGCTGTTTTGGGTGGTAAGTGCTCATAATCTGCAAAATACGATTTTTAGTTGACTGCGTTTTAAATGCTCTTTCACTCCCTTCACCCCTTCTCTCTCTAACACACACACACACACACACACACACACACACACACACACACACACACACACACACACACAACACACAAAACACACACACACAAAACACACACACACACACACACACACACACACACACACACACACACACACACACACACACACACACACACACACACACGTAAGCACGCACGTAAGCACGCACGCATGCACGCACACACACGCACACACACACACACACACGGATAGATGCTCTCTCTCTCTATTTATGACTTGGATCCCAACATAATCAAGTTGTCTGCACCAGTCATAACAGACTCTCTTACTTACATATATAACCTATGTATAGAGAAAAACTGTTTTCCGGAATGTTTCAAACAAGCAAAAGTTGTCCCGCTGTACAAAACTGGAGATCCGTCCAACCCTTGTAACTACAGACCTGTATCTGTTCTGTCAATTCTTTCAAAACCGCTCGAAAAACATATCCAAAAATATTTAGCTATCCATTTAAACAAATATGATTTGATTCATCCTAAGCAGTCAGGTTTTAGGGAAAACCATTCCTGCCATACCGCGCTTACGCAAATGATTGACAAATGGCTCTTGAACATTAATAACAATGAACTTACAGGAGTTGTCTTCATTGATCTAGCTAAAGCTTTTGATATCATAAACCACTCTCTTCTCCTAAAAAAGCTCGCTTTATACGGACTCTCTGAAATACTCTTCAGTTCATGTCCTCATTTCTTTCTAATCGAAAACAGGTAGTATGTGTTAATTCCTTAAAATCAGATTTGCAGCCAGTAAAATATGGTGTTCCACAAGGATCTGTTCTTGGCCCTTTACTCTTTTCGATCTATATAAATGATTTACCGCTACGTATCCGATGTGACTGCGAATTATTTGCTGATGACAACTCTATGCATTCTAACCACCCTTGCTTGCAGGTTGTGACGTCCGATCTACAAGATAGTTTAAACAGTGCCGTCAAATGGGCGGAAATCAATCACATGTCTCTTAATGCAAAAAAAAAATCTAAATGCATGGTCATTACTAGCAGACAAAAACGTCAAAATATGCCTGTTGATTTATTTTCAATATTTGTTTCTAGTGAAAAAATCGAAGAAGTAAAAACACATAAAGTTTTGGGTGTTGTCATTGATAACAACCTATCATGGTCCGATCACGTAGCTTACCTATGCAAAAGAATATCCCAAAAAATATTCCAGTTGTCAAAAATAAAGCATTTTCTGAATATGCATGCTAGAAAACAATTCTTTCATGCCCATATACAGTCAATTATAGACTATGCTTCTACTTTATGGGATTCAGCCAGCGCAAACATTCTGAAACCTTTAGCAAGATTGCATAGGCGCGCAATAAAATTAGTTCTCTTAAAATCTAGTTCATTAACTCTAAACGATTATAAATCCTTGGATATCCTTCCCTAAAGCAAAAACTCGAATATAATAAGGCTATATTTATGCATAAAGTGGTAAATGGAAATGCACCTCCCTCCATTGTAAACAGTTTCCGGACGAATGACAATAGGCACGTCCACAAGTTAATAATGCCTCTGCCCAGACTTGACCTTTACAAATCAAGCCTCGTATACAGTGGTGGTACGTATTGGAACAATTTGCCTCCATTTCTGAAAGAAATCTCAAGTCTTAATATTTTCAAAGAGCGCTTAAAAGGATATCTGTTCAGTAAGTTAAAAGATGTATATTAAAAAAAGCAACTGTACTAGTTGATTCCTAAATCAATTAAAAGACTCAGTGAATAGAAATAAAATACTGTACGATTACAAGCCTGTGTTAGACGGAAATCTTGCACGTGTCATTTGAACCACAGCAATAATGGGTTAAGCTAATTGACATGTTTTACATTGATGATATCGCTCAACCGCATTTTGTTATTTGATGTATTGAGTGTATTCAAGTCTATTTGACTCTTGTTTCCCCGTTTGTATTTGTACTTTACATGTATTTTCTTCCCCCCCCCCCCACCCCCCCTATCCCGCCCACACCCCATACCCCGCTTCCGCTCTCTTTCTCTCTCTCTCTCTTTCTCTCTCTTTCTTTCTTTTTTTCTCTCGCATATGGATGCTTGCACGATCTTGTCGTTTGCTTTTGTAGTATTAGTCTGTTACTTCTTACAGTTTGCAAGTTGACTGGTGTATTTACTTTTTCCTCTTTGTTGCCATATTGACTTGTGTGTTGTCCATGTGGTTTTTTTTTGTTTTTTTTTGTTTTTTTGTTTTTTTCCCCAGGGCTGGGTGAAAAAAGCATGTGCAATTTGTTTATCTCATTACCCTGGTGAAATAAAATTTCGTTTGTTCGTTCGTTCGTTCTCTCTCTCTCTCTCTCTCTCTCTCTCTCTCTCTCTCTCTCTCTCTCTCTCTCTCTCTCTCTCTCTCTCTCTCTCTCGCTCTCTCTCTCTCTTCTCTCTTTCACACACCACCATCAACAACAACAACAATAGCAAGCAACAACAGCAACAGCAAACAACAACAATAGCAACAACAAAAACAACACCAACACCACTACCCACCCACACACACACACACACACACACACCACACACACACACACACAGCACACGCACGCACGCACACGCACGCACGCACGCACGCACGCACGCACGCACGCACGCACGCACGCACGCCGCGCGCGCACACACACACACACCACACACACCACACACACACACACACACACACACCACACACACACACACACACACAGGTACCTCAACAGAGAGCCAGAGTGGCCATTATTTTCTTTGGTGGTTTCTATGTTGTTTAGGCGTCTGCAAGATTAAACTCGTGTTCTTCACTTCCAAGTCTTCAGTTCAGAGTTGGGCCATAAGAGTTGAGCAGACACGACTTGAAAAAACGAGGAGAAAATCTGAGACAGGACAAGACTTCTCAGACCTATATTCATTTCTTTTTGCATTCATTTATGACTTCTTTCTTTCTTTGTTTCTTTCTTCTTCATTCATTCATTCATGAATTTATTTATTTATTTTATTTTTGTTTATTTATTCATTCATTCATTCATTTCTTTCTTTCTTTCTTTCTGTTGACAGTATTTTTTATACGGCTTATCCTCATAATTATAGACACCGAGTTCCTTGCGCTTTACTATCCAAACTCTCGTTTACACAATGGGCTGCCTTCCTGGACAGAACCAAATGAAGACCTTCTGCTGGCACTAAACATGAGTTTCCCCGAGCCATTCAGTCGGATAGCAGCCACTCACTCCTTCGATTTTTTTTTACGGAAGATGCATCACTATGTGTATACGTGTCATCCTTACCAACGGCCAAGCTGGCTTTTCTTCGGAACATTGGTGATGGGATTTTACGTGTGTGCAAGACGTTGGGTTGGTGGTGGGCTGAAACCCCCTTTAACCTGGCATGAACAGAAAATAAATTCACAATGTGTTATCATCTGTACACGCTTATCTGTCTGATTCTAGGTTTGCTGTTGGCTAAACCTTAATCTGACTCCAAGGTCTTTCAATTAACGAAGACAGAATTTAATTTTAAAAAATTCTAGGGATAAACTATTAAATTGTTGTTAACGAGTTTTGTTGGAAGG
>CM031610.1:62377424-62397424 GCA_018398815.1 Conus ventricosus
TAAAAATCTGACAGCGTCTGTCCAGGGGCGCCGTTAAACCGCTCTATGTGGCTGGCATTTCGCTCAGCAGTGTGGGCTGGCTCTGAGGAGACCACCGCGGCATCAAAGGCTCTGGCAGCAATACGTGTCTCAGTTGTAACCTGCTAGAAGCACCCCCTGTCTGAATCTTTGCCGGTGTTGACTGATAGAAATAACAGCTTCCCACAAATTTCCATTTCATGATCGTTTTCTTCTTCTTTTTTTTTCATGAAACGTTCACGCCGCACAAAATCCTAAACCCGTCTCTTGGTGGTCTGTTTTCACTTCAGATACCCACTGTTTTAACCAGTCATATAAAAGCAGTAACATCAGGAGGATAGGGAGGATTGTAATACAAGAATGTAACCCTGAAAGAAAATACTCCATAATGATATATATTTTAATGCAGTTGACCGTCTTGTCACTGAGGAGACCGTCTTCTCACTGAAGATGTCACAGAATGTGTCCTCTGCGAAAACAAAAATGGAAAAGAATGAATGAGAAACTGATGTTCGACTGATTGACACAGGAAACGAGTGACAACAACGTCAGCAGGCAGTTCTTCAGTCGCTTTAACCCAGGTGGACAGCCGTTGTGTTCAATGAGAGCGTGGATTGCAAAGCTTGGACTCTAACTGGCAATAGGGGCTACACTGACCAAAGTTTAGGTTGAAGTCAAGACTGGGTCCAGCGGTCACAGACATTGATCTCTGCCTTTAGTGGTGCCCTGTGATGCCCTTATGGGTACACCAGTGTCTCGAAAACTGACCACAGACATGCCTGTCGTTTTGCATACTGCAACTTTATTTCCCAAGGGAAAAGGTCAGGATAAACATTAAAGGAAGGTAACTTTGGTGCAGCCGCTTCTGAAAAATCCACGGCTAAATCAGAACTCTCTCTCTCTCTCTCTCTCTCTCTCTCTCTCTCTCTCTCTCTCTCTCTATCCGTCCTTATCCTGTCTGTCTTTTGATCGCCCATTTTGTGCCTTTTGATCGTCACCGGAATACTGCTAAATCAAAGCCAAACGTCGTATGACTTCAGAAAAAAACAACATGGAATGAAGAGTGCGAGGATGATTTTATAAAACTGTTGAAATGTTATGACATTCAAAACCAACTAATGCTGGCCTTGCAAACCGTGGACAACGCGCTTAACATTTTTGTGAAGTGCTTAAAAGATGGCAGTCACTGCATGTCAAAATCGTGCACAGTCAATGAAAATAAAAGGTCAGAATGTTTTGATGAAGAGTGTAATACAGCAAAAAAAGGAAAGCAGGAGTATGTTTAACTATTTCAGAAGAACTCGAAAAGAAAAAGAGAGAATACCTTAGGTACAAGCACGGAAGAGGTGCAGATACTTTCTAAAAATGAAAAGACAAGCGTTTAGAAAACAGCAAGCAGGTATGTTAGCGAATGCAATTGGCAACTCATCGCAGTTTTGGAGAAATGTGAAAAGAATGGGATGCCGGCCAGAATATTAAAAATAACAGCAATATTAGCATAGATGACTGGTTCAAGCATTTCAGAGTGTGTTTCAAAACAGCGGCGAAGAATACGACGAGCAGTTTGATATTGAAACCGATCTCTACGAAGAATCGGACCATGTTTTGAATCAATTTATTTCAGAGAATGAAGTCAGGTTGTTTCTAAACTTAAGAAAAAATAAAGCTAACGGAATAGACGCAATTTCCGCAAAAATGTTAAAATCTGAAGTACAGATGTTCAGAAATTTCTGACAAAACTCTTTAATACCGTTTTTGAAAAAGGAGTTTATCCTCGTGAGTGGACGAAATCTATTATCACACCAGTATTGAAGAAAGGTAACCCGATGATGCTGACAATTAAAAAGGAGTATCCTTGCTAAACATCATATCTAAGTGTTATACATCAATATTAAGCACAAGACTGTGCACATGGTTAGAAAACAATAACTATATTTCAGAAAATCAGGCGGATTTCGAAGAAACCACTCCATCGTTGATCATATCTTTACATTGTATGCTGCTATCCAGAAATGTATGCTTAGAAAAGGTGCAAAACTGTATGTTGCTTTCGTTGATTTTAGACAGGCTCTCGACTTTGTACGTCGTCACAAACTTTTGGAGTGTATAAAAAAAACAAAATGTGAAAGGGAAATTTTTGGCATCTCTCAAAGCAATGTACAATTCATTATTGTCGTGTGTTCGATCAAATCATAAATTTTCTGAGATGTTTGATTGCCCAATAAGAGTAAGACAAGGATGTGTTTTGAGCCCCACATTATTTTCAATATTCATAAACCACTTGGCAAAACATGTTGAAGAAAAGAGCAAACATGGTGTGCAGCTATTATGGAGTTATTTATTTTATTGTTTGCAGATGATGTGGTTCTGTTGTCAACTACTCCAAATGGTCTACAGAATCAAACTAAATATTTTACAAACATGTTGCAACAATATGAAGTTGTATTTAAACATCGAAAACACAAAAGTTATGGTATTCAGAACAATATTCTTGGGAAGGCATGAAACATGAAAATGGTTCTATGATGGCACAAGACTAGGGGTGGTTAATAGTTATTGTCATTTATGTGTAATTTCACAACTATGATTAGTGCTAGAAAAGGCACAATGCATTTGGCAACAAAAGAAGGAAAGCCATTATACAGCTGTGCAGAGTTTTACAAACGTACACGGAAATGAGTTCAAATACCCTTTTAAAAAGATGTTTGATGTAGAGATTCAGCCAATGCTGTTATACTCATCAGAAGTGTGGGGGTTAAATAGACTGGATCATATAGAAAAAGTACATTTAATGGCATGTAAGAGGTTCATGGGTGTTCCAAGTAGAACTCCTAATAAGATAGTATACGGAGATCTGGGTAGATACCCTCTGTATGTTAATTCTTACGTTGCATCTTAAGATTCTGGTTTAAACTGTTGCATATGGATGTTGAAAGACTGCCATATAAAGCTTACATGATGTTGCTTGAATTAGACAGAGCTGGCAAAAACTGTTGAGTTTCTCAAGGTTTGACCAGCACATTGGGCTAATGCGTAGGTCAGACATTTGTTAAGTCGTAGCCATGAGCCCTCTTCTTCAATTTTCTCATCTTAGTTGTTAATTTATTTATCCATCAGCTGAAAATCATGCGTATTGTGGTCTCAAAACTTAGCGGATGTGATGTAGCGTGTGGACTAACACGCAGTGACGCCTCCTTGATGAAACTTAAACTGAAACTGTTGAGTTTCAATGTTAAGAGACGTTTTGTGGGAAACTGGCTTCAATATTGTTTGGTTACAGCAAGGAGTTCGTGATGTAAAACATTTTTTGAGTTTATTTAAACAGAGAATTGTCAATTTCTTTATTCAAGAGTGGAGCGGTACTATTAGAGATCGGGACAGATATAGCACTTACAGAACATTCAAAACTGTTTTCGAA
Source organism: Conus ventricosus (assembly GCA_018398815.1). Taxonomy (NCBI): domain Eukaryota; kingdom Metazoa; phylum Mollusca; class Gastropoda; order Neogastropoda; family Conidae; genus Conus; species Conus ventricosus. The sequence continues at coordinate 62,380,861 of CM031610.1, forward strand.
AAAGAAAGGTACGTTTGTGATATGTATATGTATTGTTTTCGTGTAGCATTTTCTCAGTCAAGATTTAATATGCTTCCTCTGAATATTAATGTGCATTGGTGCATGAGTCTGTCGAAGATAGAAAATTGTTTATTTTAGGTGGGTCAAGTTGAAAATGAGCATCATTTCTTATTTGATTGTTGCCTGTATATAGATCTTTGGGTTAGTTTTCTAAAAGAATAAATGAAAGCGCATGTAGATGTTCTGTTGAAAACAACAAATACGAATCCAGGCATAATGTTTCATGATATGTGCTCCATGCAATCAACAAAAGGAATAAGGTTATATTTTAGACGACAATGTCTTGCTTATTACTACAGCTTGATAACTCTGATACTTATTCTTGTACTTTATGTCATAATGACTTTATCATTCATCAATGTAGTGTTGGTTTCTGATGTAGATGCATGATTTTGAATTATTAGCAATATTCAGGTTTAAAAGAGATTGTCAAGATATTTGTTGATATTTGGACTATATTTATCCTTTTCCCTCCTCCCCATAATTCTTAGATCCAAACCCTCAGTCCTAGGCCCTTCCCAGCCTCACACTCCCATTTCCATTTTTACCTGGATGTATATTGGCCAAAGGCGTCGTCGTACATTAAAATTCTGAGTTCTCTCTTCTCTCTCTCTTTTTTTTTCTCTCTCTCTTCTCTCTCTCTCTCTCTCTCTCTCTCTCTCTCTCTTGCTTTCTATTGGACAGAGTTAAACCATTCTGACCTCGGTCTTATATGGTTCCTTCTGTCTGAAAGTATGTCATACCTTTTCTTTTGTAATACTACGGTATTTGATTTGCGTAGGATGTTGGCTAATCCTTTTTGAAATTGCTGTGGCCGAAACAATGGAACTTTCTTTAAGAAAATCATCACTACTGATAGATAGATAGATAGTTAGATAGATAGATAGATAGATTATAGAGAAGTTATAAAGGAAAAGCCCTTTCCACCATAAAGAGGTGATATCAGACTTTACACTGAGGGTCATTTACGTGACCTCATAAGATTTGAATGCTAATCTGATTGAAACGGGGAAGAAATCAGGAAATGTACGAATCTTCACTAACGGAAAGAGTCACGTCTGGCATAACGCCAAGTTAGAATTTGACAACCGACACTCCGTACAACGGTGCATGTGTGTGTGTGTGTAGGGGGGGGGGGGGGGGGGTTGAGAGAAGAGAAATAACACGACATAATCTACATGGGTCGTTACAGCTGGAAACTCTCATTGCCTAACATGCGGCCTCGGAAGACATGAATATCGGCCAGACCAGGAAGGGGCTTCTAAACTGGACGTCAATCAATGTTGGACAAATTACCTAAACTTCTAACCCCCCCCCCCCCCCCCCCCCCCCCCCCCCCCCCCCCCCCCCCCCCCCCCCCCCCCCCCTCATTTTATCCGGATTCCGAAGGTTGCACTGGAGGGCAAGAACACGATGGCGTGGGAGTGTGTTACTCAACACAGAGAGAAGGAGACAACAGTTTCTGGGGTCGTTTTATTCAAGGAGGTGTCAGGTTGTGAAGACTAGACCAATTTTTTTTTTTTTTTGTATTAGCACTAAGACCAAACATGTAGTAAGACTGACAGCACAGTGCGCATGGGGAAATGATTAGATGGACTAATAAATTGAATAACGAAGGAAAAGTTCCAGATGAGACTTTATGTTATAGGACTTTGTGGAGTAAAACACGCATGTAATGGAAAAGAAAAAAAGAGAAAAAAAAGAAAGACAGGAAGAATGACGGGGATAGAGGAGAGAGAGAGAAAGAGAGAAGAGAGAGAGACGAGGAGAGAGATTGAGAGAGACCCCGAGACGAGAGAGAGAGAGAGCGAGAGAGGGAAGAGAGTGAGAGGCATACAAAACAAACAGACATTTAGACATAGATACAAAGGACACAGAGAATAACGAATGAAACAAATGGAAAGTGAATTTTATTTCACACAGAGAGAGAGAGAGAGACGGAGAGAAGCGAGGAGAGAGGGAGAGAGTAGGAGAATGATGAGAGAGGAGAGAGAGAGAAGAGGAGGGAGGGCAGTAGGAGAGGGGCACACACAATTATATGAATGTGTGTGTGTGTGGGTGGTGGAGTGTGTGTGTGTGTGTGTGTGTGTGTGTGTGGGCTTGGGTGTGTGGTGTGTGTGTGTGTGTGTGTGTGTGCGCGAGTGCTGCGATTTAGTGGGTGTGTGTGTGTGTGTGTGTGTGTGTCGTGTGGAGTGTGTGTTGTGTGTGTTGTGTGTGTGCGTGTGCAGTGCGTGGTGTGATGCGTGTGTGTGTCGTGTGTGTGTGGGTTGTGTGTGTGTGTGTGGTGTGTGTGTGTGTTTGTGCGTGGTGTTGCGTGTGCTGTAGTGCGCGCTTGTGCGTCTGTGTGTGTGTGTGTGTGTGTGTGTGTTGTGTGTGTGCGAGGACGTGTGTGCGTGTGGTATGTGTGTGTGCGTTTGGCTGCGCATGCGCGCGCTGTGTGTGTGTGTGTGTGTGTGTGTGTGATGTGTGTGTGTGTGTGTGTGTGTGTGTATGTGTGTGTTGTTGTGTGTGTGTGTGTGTGTGTGTGTGTGTGTTTGTGTGTGTGCTGTTGAAGGGATGGAAACGGGACTGAACAAGGAATGAAAGGTGGCTGACCTCTGGAGTAGAGCAAAAAAGTGGACAAAGAATCGAAAAATTGGTGGCTGGTAAAAGACTTTGGGTTGTCAAACATTCAGGTGCCTGCATTTTCGGGCCTGGATGACTTTACGGATGGTGTGTGGTGCGTGTTTTGTTGTCTGACTCTCGTCTAAAGTTTGGATGCGTGTACGACCTTTTCCCCTAACAAAACCCACCCCATAGAACATCGATGGACTGGCACACAGTGTAAGATTTTTTTCTTTTTATATGCTGCCTACCAATTGACCATCGATCCTTGAATTCGTTACCAAACTCATACATGCCTTATAGAATACAATTCAATGCACGTCAATTAAGACATATACATAAGACACTTCAATCATCATATTTCAGCGTATATACTACGTATCTTGATATTAACTCACAGATCTGCGGCGCGTCCACAGTGTCTCACATATCAATTCAACGCATTCGTTCCACAGAAAATACCAAGCCAAACAGGTCTACGCACTAAAATAGACGAAAAAGAAGGATAACAAGGTCCCACGGTTACACACAGCCGTTCACAAACACAAGCGACGAAGAAGAACAGGTCTCAACACGCAAGCAAATATATTACGTCGAATTCAGAAGAAGAACCGCAAATTCACAAGGCCAGTATCCATAGCAGAAGAACGCCAGATTCACAATGCACAACAATCCACAGAAGAAAACGCAGATTATAAAGCACATAAACCATAGAGAACTGTAGATTCACAAAAGCACAAAAATCCACTGAAGAAGAACCGCAGATTCATAAAGCACAGTAAACCATAGAAGAACTGCAGATTCACAAGGGCACAGCAATCAATATTGAATCCCGTAGAACACAATTTTCAACCAAAGTCCATACAACACAATAAACTGCGATTCGACGTACCGTTGATCTAAAACAAAATTAACCTTCTGTGTATTGATACTACATTGTTAATCAATAAAATTCCAGCCACCGGACCACAATGCGGTGGTACATTAGCAGCCATAAATATTTTACAGGAGTTTTAAAAAGTCACTTGGCGATACAGCATTCACAACAATTTTTATACCAAATACATTTCCTGCTACATATTCGCTGGTTCCGTCATCAAAAGTATCCCACATACACAATAAACTTCGTCTTACTATGACTTGAAGTCAGTCTCCAATAGAATCACTTACGGAGAAAATGATTGTACAAAATAAATTAGGGCTGGACACCTAAGCCTCGGCCGTTAATTCTTGCTCCCTTCTCTTGTATCATAATATTATTTTCGTCATTGAGTTATCTTTGTCATTTTAAGTTGACGTCATAATTTACGTTGCGTCACAATATCCCCCTCATCAAGAGAAAAAAAAACAATGCCGAATTGTATTTTTTTTAAAAAGAAGTAACAAACAGCAGGAATACACAAACTACAAATAAATTTCCCTCGAGGAAAACGATAGCCGCTCACGGAAGCAGTACGTGGGTCCTTCAAGGGACTCTCACGGCAACAGAAGGAAGAAAGTTGTCGTCCCGACGGAACTTCTGAAGCCCTTTGACATGTAGCTTGTTGCTGACTCACCGGACAACATCTCCTACCACACGGGATAGAGAACGGCGGCTGGGCATGGGCTGACCCAACCGGATGGCAATGATATAGATGTCTACTGGACCATCGGTTCAGCCTCTCCATTACCCAACTGGGTAGAGACCACACATGTCTATGACCACTCGGTCAGCCTCTCCATACCCAGGGGTAGAGACATTGGTGGGCACGGGCTGCACCCCACACCAGAATGATAATGCACATAACAATGTCTACTGACATTCAGTCAGCTCTCCATACCCACGGGGTAGAGACAATGGAAAACATTCCGCTTCATAGTGCTGTACGCCTTCTCACGAATTCAGCAACTTTCGGAATAGCGATACGAACTGGGTGAAGAACATCATCATTCTACTGGGAAAATACAGCACCCAAATCAACAGAAATAGCATCAGTCTGAACCAAAAGTATTAACTAAACTAAGTAAAACACACAGGTGCAGGAAGACAAGATTCCCTGTATCTTCCTCAAAGGCTTCGCACAACAAAAAAAAAACCAGGAGTGTGAAACGACAGTACATTCTTTCTTCCTTGACGAACACAACTGGAGATGTATACGGAGACTATTCGATGGCTCAATGATTCACGATCCAACATGTAAATCTCTCTCTCAACAACCTCTTTCGCAGAGAAGGGGATATCATAACATTCTTTTAAATGGGACATCCTGTTGTAAGAGGATCTCTAATAGTGCATCACCTGAGAATGAACCTGGTTTAGAAGTCAACATGTCTGAAAATCATCAAAGACTGCAGGCGCAACTCCTGGAATGCTAGTCAGACAAAGACAATCAAACTGTACAGACGACATCTTTCATTGGCATAGAAGACGCCATCGGATCTGTTATAGGGGGATGGGTAAAGCGTCATCACAGTCCTGGACGACACCAATGTACAAACTACTTCATGAACAGTTCAAACAGATCTGGAGAGGGATCGCAGAACGACCAATTCCTGGAGAACTGGTCCAAGAACCTGTTCTGTCACAAGCCAAAGTGCTATTTCTGACAGGCACTGAAGTACTTGTGAAGAAGACTGTAGGTACAACATCAGAAGTAGACAGCAGACAACATCAAGGAAGGAGTTAACTGAAAGCAAAGAACTTCAATGACCTATCCTGTTTCTGAACAAGATCTAGAACGGAAATGTTCATATCATTAGGATCTGACACAAGGCTGTTTGTCTCAAACTTGCTAGCTCTAGCCTCGTAGACGGCGGCCTAAAGAGAAAGGTTCAACAGATACATCACTAAATCACCGTCTCACAGAAACACAGGTACATTACCAAATGGATCTGCGACTGAGGGCTTTCCAAGAACAAGTCGATCGCCACAAAAATCAAGGAAAAACTGACTGAAACTGTAGCAGTGGAAAAACATTACGACCACAAAAAGAATCACACTCACTGTGGTCCTAACATTGGACGTCAGAAACTACGTTGCGAAACGCACAAATGGTTGCACCGTATCACGCAGAACAGAACTCAAGGGGGCCATTCACAGAACCAGACTCCAATGCAATTTGCCTGTGAACTCACCAGCAGCTAGACAAGGCAAACGGAGTATCAGAAAGAACCAACAAAGCATGGACTGTTTGCTTGTCGGCTGATTCCTCCCCACAACAGTGGAGATACTAACCAAAAAGGACATTTTATCTGGGTGGCTAAGGGTATGCAAATTTTCAGGGGTTTTACCTCGACTTCATGCGACACCTAGACAGCTACATTTGTCCTGTCTTTTTACACATAAAACACACAACACTTGCAAACTGATCAGGAAGCACTTTTGAGGAACTCTTACTGCAGAGTTATAAACGGGGCCACGACACGATCAACGGCGAACCGCCAAGTCATTTCCAAAGACATGCTGGAGTAACAAAGCTTGTTGGACCACAGTAACAGCTTCCACTAAAGTTACTTCCCGATCAGATGAGGAACCATTGTAGTGGCACTGTTTTTGAAAAGTAGGTATCTTTTCTTCTGTCTGACTGACCACAGTATGGAGTTCTATCAGGATGAGGGATACGGATTTCTATCAAATTGAGGAATTTTGTATCCAAAACGAAGCAAAATGTTTACATCAGCTTTCCTAGAAAGCACCTTAGTGGATGAGCATGTCTGTATGACTCGCCGACTTGATCATTTGATCAAAAGTTTTCACATTCCTTTCACACAAAAAGGTTGGCAAAAAAAAGTCTTGGAGACACATTCCAAAAACTGCTCACGTCAAGATTAAGATCCACAGATCTTCAGAAGAATCAATTTTTGACATAGAGACCAACGTCAAAAACAACGCCTAAGTTCAACTGCAAAGTTCTCGAAAGGTTCATTGAGCTAGGTTAGCATCAGAAAACGCTTACCGAAAACATCTGGAAGTACATTGAAAATTTTTTTTAGCAAGGCTCTCTTTAAAAGCTCGTAAGACAACAACATAGTTTTCATGAGACTGTGATATAGAGTTAAAGCAGAACCTCAAGTAGTGCAGAAGGTTTGTTACCCACAAACTCTCAGACCATCCCAAAGGACGAGGCATGGGTTTAAAACGAAAACAAGTAACTGTCTATATCATCAGTTGCCCCCCCTTCTTTCTTTAACAGGGGGCAACTTAGGAGACGTTGGGGCGAGGAACCCGAACCTGACTCTCACTGTCCTGTCCTGAGACCGCCCCCTGTGAGAAGTTTGTGTCTTTGTAACTGTATTTTTTAGTTCATTACTATTGCATTCTTTTTTGGTTTATTCTTGCTTTGTATTGCTCTCTTTTAGTTTCCTCTTGTATCTGTCTCTCTTAGTTTTCTTTCTTCTGTACTTCAACTTGTAAATTCTTCAATGCTCTTTCCTCTCTTTCCATGTCTGGGCAAACATTGTCAAACATCGGCAACGTCATTCTCCCAGACCACATCCTTACTGTTGTAAATATTTAGCGAAACTTTGTCTGTCACAGAGGGACCACAGGACTTTCTTCCTTAGCATTCTGTGCCATCATGAAAATATGAAATAATGTCCTGTCAAAACCCGACACACAATAGTGGATCAATTATAATCAATTGCTATCACAAGCAAAAAGGTTTGAAAACCCTGTCCACTAAATATATATGAATTCCAAGAGGATTTTTTTTTAAAACAAGCATAAATGCAATCATCTTAAAAGACTAAGTATTATCAAACCCAACCAACACAAAGATAGAGAATAAACAATGAAACTGGAATCTTTTGGGATATGGGGAAAAGAGAAAAACACAGTCGTAATCAATGCTTATTTTCAGCAACAAGTATAAATAAGCATGACTGAGAGTAATAACAATATTAATCAATGTTTGTTGTTGTTGTTGTTTTACACACTAAGCATTCACAATGAAACAACTAATATTTTTTTTTCAAAAATGGCTTCAGGCAGCCACTCACATTCTCTTATTCAAGAGAAAAGAACCTAAGACTGTGAAAGAAGCAACACAATTCCTAATTAAAGATGGAAACCAGAAATAATCAGAGAGATGATGAAGATACTAAATTTAAAAGCCCCAAAGGAAGGAAGAATAGGGAACTATGCCCTGTATCTCCTAGATAACTATACAGAAGGAGATACCCCGTTACGCTGGGAGACGGAAGAAGAAAGTAGTCAAAACAGTCATAAATCAAAACAATACAAACACAACTCAATTGTTCAAAGGAAAGTCTGTTGAACATGACCTATCACTTCTAATTGGGAAATTAAGGTGTACAAAACAAATCCTACCACTTATTAATTCAATAGCAAAAGTAAATTAAATCGGGGTCACAGTGTTACGAAGGTGTGTGGTGAGTGTTTATGTTGTCTGACTCTCGTCTCAAAAGTTTGGATGCGTGTACGACTTTTCCCTACAACACCCACTCCATACGAACATAGATAGCCAGGCAAACACGTGTAAGATTTTCTTCTTTTTATATGCTGCCTGAAAATTCAATATGAATCGGATTACCAAATCAATACATGCATTACATAGACTACAGATCAATGCACCGTCAATTAAGACCATCAATACATAAGACCCTTCATATCATATATCAGGTTATCATAACTACGTATCTTGATATCAATCACAGATCTCGCCGGCGCCGTCACAGTGTCTCACATATTACACTCAAGCATTCAGTTCCACAGTTACCCAAAAGCACAGTCTAAGCACGTAAATAAGACGATGAGGATAACAAGGGCGGTCCTCCCACACTGTAACCACAGCAGTTCCAAACACATGCGAGAAAGAAGAAAACAGGGTCTCATACAGCAAGCACAATTTGTTACGTCGAACTATCAGAAGAAGAACCGCAAATTCACAAGGACAGAAACCATGCAGATGAACGCAGATTCACAAAGCAAACTCCCAAGAAGAAGAACCGCAGATTCATAAAGCCAGTAAACATAGAAGAAGAACTGTAGATTCACAAAGCACAAAATCCACAGAAGAAGAACCGGCAGATTCATAAAGCACAGTAAACCGTAGAAGAACTGTTGATTCACAAAAGCACAGAATCCACAGAAGAAGAACGCCAGATTCATAAAGCACAGTAAACCATAGAGAACTGCAGATTACAAGGCACAGCAATCAATATTGAATCCCGGCGGAGAACAACAATTTCACCCAACGTCCCATACAACACAATAAACTTCGATTTCGACGGTACCGTTGATCTAAACTAAATATTAAATTCTCCGTGTATTGATACTACAGTGTTAATCAATTAACTCAGCCCCACGACACACATGCGGTGGTAAATTAGAAGCCATAACATTCTTAGGAGTTTTAAGGTCACTCTCGGCGATACAGCATGCACAACTATTTTATAACAATACATTTCCTGCTACATATTCCGTGGTTCGTCATATAGTTTCCACATTACACTCATCAACTACGTCGTTAATACTGACTTGAAAATCAGCCTCTCCACATAGAATCACTACGGAGAAAATGATTAAAACAAAATAAATTAGGCTGGACACCAAAGCCTCGGCCGTTAATTCTTGCTCCCTTCTCTTGTCTCATTATTATTTTTTCGTCATGTAGTTACCTATGTCATTTTAAGTTGACGTAATAATTTACGTTGACGTCACAATGACGTCACAGTATATCATGAAGAACGCAACACTGTCATGTATTGCCAAACCGGAATGGAACTCCATAGCATCTTCCTCATCATCCTGGTCCTCAAGGTTCATCATAATAATGTCACTGATACTGTGGTCCTTCACTTCACATGATGTACACACGGGGACCTAAAGTTTGATTTCCAACAGACATTCTACTCTCGGTAACTTCGTGTTCAGGTCACTGTAACACCCATCTCAATGGGGACCGTCTTTGGTTTGGTGTGGAAGCACTCTCGGGAGGAAATTCATTTACTCACGTCCGCTCCGCGACTAAACACTTTATCGTGGGCAGGGGAAATTGATAGGAGATGTTCTGTGTGCGCTGGATCGTAGCAGGCACCACTGAATACCACCCAAGTGATTGAAGAACCGCGCAGTCTCCGCAGGGGAGTTGCCTCATGACAAGTTGCTGTTGGTGGCTTCTGGTATCTTACTGGTACTGAGGCTGCCACCGGACGAATCTGGATGAGAGTGTGGATGGGCTGGCAAGAATGAAATCAGAGAGAATGGCAGTAAGGAGGGGATATGGAAGATTAGATTATACAGAATAACAATATCGTTCATGTAAGGTAAAACATGTACGAAGCTTTCGATAGAGCTTAAATTCAGGCACACACACACACAAAAAGACGCATCAACTATGGTCTGGAAAAGAAATTGAAGATTCTTGTTCAATCGGAAATGAAATGAGGTAGGGAAACAGTAAACGATAAACAGTAAACAAGTGGGGTATGTTTTGCTCCCATAAGGAAACCTAACACAGAGTAACTTTATTCAAGACTGGCACAGCCTTTTAAACTTGAATAAAGTCAGACAAATTCAGGATTCTTGTTCAGTTATTCCCAAGCATTTCATAAATTAAGTTTGCATTTTCTCTCATCAAGGCTAGATTTTTTTTCTTCGTTTCATTGGTATTGGTGTAAACACGTAGGTCTGCACACACACACACACACACGCACACGCACACACACACACACACACACACACACCACCACACACGTATGCACACGCATGCACGCATACACCCACCCATAAACGCACACACGCACTCAGGCACGCACACGCACGCAAACACACATAAACCCACCCATTCCAACGACGCAGGCGCGCACATACGCACGCACAGACGCACGCATGCACGCGCACACACACACACACACACACACACACACACACACACACACACACACACACACACACACACAACACACGCGGCGCGCGCACCACACACACACACACACACGCTCATGCGCGCACGCACGCACGCACGCACGCACGCACGCACGCACGCACGCGAATAGCTTTACACCTGCACTAACGTAAGGTCCTGTTTGAACCATCGTCGATTCCTACGATATTGCGTGTCGATAGATTCGATGAAAACACACCACAGAAAATAAAAAACAAAACAGAACCAAATGCGTTCGTTGGTGTCTATTTACAAACACCCCCCAAACAGAGGCTGTCGAAAGGGGGGGATAAAAACGATCATTAGGGGGAAAAAACCCTTACCGACATTTCTTCCCGCCCCCCCCCTCCCGCTTTCTGCACAGTCAAGTTGGGAACCACTACCCAAACCCCATGCAACGGCCCACTTCGCACTCGCTACAATAGCTGGGCAAAAATTCTCACCCCACGCTACCCCGAACCGACACCCTTTCCACCCCTCTCCCCTCCTTCCTCTTCTCTCTCTCTCTTTTCCCCCCTCTCTCTCTCTCTCTTCTTCTCCTCTCTCTCTCCTCCTCCTCTCTCTCTCTACCCATCCCCATCCCTAAAATATTCTTCTCCTTACCCCTGCCATTGAAAGTCGACTGAGGCCTGGCGGGTTTCCCTATTAGGGGCAGTGGACAAGGGTTGAGAATACGGGGGAAAAAAAGGGAAAATTTAAATTTAGACAAACCATTACAAATTCGGGTGGTCCCGAAATCAACGAGGGTATTTGCCCACTCAAAGGGAACAAATCCCCAAAATACTGTTTCGACGGACTCGCCTTTACTACCCCACCCTTAGCCCCGAACGCGAACCATGCATTGTGGAGAAGAGAGAAGAAGAGAGAGAGAGAAGAGAGAGAAGAAGAGAAGAGAGAGAAGAGAGAGAAGAGAAAAAGAGGGACGGGCAGGGAGGTCGGGGAAAAAAGGAAGGGGTTTTCGAAACGGGGAAACTGGCGTGGTGGTGGGCAAAGGCATTCATTATTAAAATTGTTTAAAAATTCAAAAAAAGTTAAGTTTTTTTGTGCGGTTCTTTCCTGGCTTACTTTGAAAAAAAACAGGATAATTTTGGATACAGCAAGACAAAAACAAAAGCATAAAAAAACAGCGGTTGGTTTTTGACCCAGAATGAGCCAAAAATCCTGTCAGAACCTTAACAAAAAAGAACCGATGAAAAACCCCCAAAATTTTATTTTCAGGTTTCTCTTTGAAACAGTCTCAGGCAAAGTTTTAAAACCCGACAGCGTCAGCCAGCACGCCGTTAAACCGCTCTTGTGGCGGAATTTAGTCGCAGTGTGGGCAACACTGGAGAGACCACGGTATCAAAGGCTTGGCAGCATACGTTCCCTCTTGTAACCTCTGGACGATCCTTAACTTAATACATACCGGGTTAATGCTAGAAATACCCCCCCTTCCTGAAAATTTTTTATCCCACGGTCCTTTCCTTGCTTTTTTGTAATGTTCATTAGGAAAAAATGACAATTTTATCACTTGGGGTTTTTCCATTAAACGCTATTTTTCACTCCCATATAAGAGACGAAAAACGGGGGCGGCAGATAGGAGTATTTGGTTTTTCCTCCCGTAAGTATTTTAAATTGTTACTATGTAAATTTCAGCTGACTTTCCCCTAAAATTATGTTCACACCTAAACTTTCCCATTTCACGCCCCCGTGAATCCTGGGTTTCATCATCAGATTAAAAATTTTTTTAATCCCTTTTGCAGTTCAAACAGATTTTCCCAAAAACCCATTATGTGATTAAATTCGTCTGGGAATTATGAGGATAAAAGAAATCGCATGATTATTTTGGGGTAGGATCCCCCCATGTTTTCACATCCGAACACAATCTCAAAAACCCTCCTATGTCAAAGTCTTTCCCCCCTTCTTTTAGGTTCAGACTCATTTATTTTTAATGGTTTCAATTAAAAATTTCCAGTAGTTCCTGGACCAGGAATTCATTCAACAATTTCTGTGTTCATAATTCCCTTCGGGATTCACGTTTTCCCCCTGACCATCCAAAATTAAGTGAAGTCAAATAAATTCTACCCTATGTAATTTTCTGTGGTGATTTTGATTTTTTCTGAGTCTTATAATTTGTCTGGATTCGTGTGTACTGCAATCATTCCTGATTATTTATGCCTTGTCTTCATCGAGTTTCAAAATGCCCCGTCTTTTTCCAGTTTAACCCCTGCCAAACCCCCCGGGTTCGTTGTACCTGCATTTCCCGTTGATCCCTGAATCCAAGATTTTTTTAATCATTGTTTAAACTTTTTTTTCCATGCCACCACATTGAACACAAAACACATTTGCCAGGCCAAAGGACTCTTTATAACTTTAACATTTCCCGGGCCCTAATTTCCCCTTATCATTCATGGGTTCTTTATGTCTTAAAGGCATAACTGAAATTTACAAAGTTTTCCCCATCATTCCTGGATTTCCCCCGTTACGTAACATTTTTGGGTTTCCTAATGTCCTATAAACATTCAGGTTTTTCTGAGTCCTGCCAAATTTTTCCTGGACTTACAGATGGCCGTATCTTCCTGGCTTCCTAATGCCGTAATCATCCATTTTCCATTGTGTCCAAATAATCATTCATGATTTCGATGTCCTGAAATCTTTTTTTGGGTTTTCCAATATCCCGTGATTATTCCCGAATTGTGGGTGTCCGTAATTATTTTTAGGTTCACTGATGCGTTAATCGTTTCATTTCGGGGTCGTTCAAGTCTTTTTATTCACCCATCCCGGGAACAGTCCTGAATTTCCCCTGTCCCCTTACATTCAGAATAACTGTTCACTGTGAAAGTGATCATTCCCGGTTCACTTTTGTCTAAAAATCAATTGGATTCGTGGATACCCGTAATCACCCAAGGATTCATTGACAACATTGCCATTTCAGGGTTTACCTAGTCTTGTAATCGATGCAGGATCCAAAGAGTTTTTGTCATCATTCTTTGGATTTTAAAAGGGCCTCAAAAATAACCGTCGGATAACTGCGTTTTCAGCGTTTCCCGTAATTTTTTGGGCTTTCAAGCTCCCTCATTTTTCCCTCAGTTTTTTTTCCCGAGGTCATGATTTTAAACCCATCAATGTAATGTAATAGCTTTTATTTAATTTTTGCCTGCTGAATCTCTGGAAAGGTGGCGAAGGAGGGGTGGGGGGTTTTACTCATAGCCTTAATAATGATTGAAGGATGGGGGGTAGAGTAGGGCTTTTTTTTTCTTTTCTTTTTTTTTTTTTTTTTGGGGGGGGGGGGGGGGGGGGGGGCCCCCCGTAACCACACCCCAAATTTTTCATAGGTTTTTCCTTCTAGCTTTTCTGCCGAAAAGAGTCAAAATCATGCTGGGGGATTTGCATAAAAATTTCTGAACATGACACTGCTAACGAAAAAATTTTAATGTCGTTTGGGGGCCCGGGGTACCAAACACAATCAAAGTTTAGATGGGGCCGGTTTTGGGTCCGTGATCACTGCGATAATCCTCCCTTTAAAGTATTGCAAATGATGCCCTCGGGGCACAAAATTCCAAAAACCACCCATAGGGGGCCTGTGGTTTTGCTGGGGGAAATTATTTCCCCAGAGAAAAAGTCAGGAAAAACCAAACAAGAGCATGCTGCTGGCAATCACTTCGGAAAAATCACAGCGAATCTTATTCTCTCTCCCCTCTCTCTTCTTCTCTCTTTCTCTCTCTCCCTTCTCTCTCTCTCTCTCTTCTTCTCTCTCTCTTCTCTCTTCGTGCCTTTTTCTTTCACACGTTTCCCTTTTTTCCCCTTTTTTTTCTTTTTTTTTTTTCTTTGGAAAATATTTTGTGGTCTGATGCCTTGCGGGGCTTGAATTTGTAATTATACTGCATATTTGTTGGTATTGCTTTTAAGATTTATTGTTTGGAAAAAAAAGAAACTTTTTAACAATAAAAAGTTCACCAATTTATTTTTTCTTTTTAAATATTAAACAAAACCCCTCACACACACACACACAACCCCAACAACACACACACACACAAAAAAAATTTTTATTATATATTTTATAAATATAAAAATATAATATATATTATATATATTTTATTATATATTATAATATAAATAGCGCGTGCATCCACATGAAAAAACCCCGCAAAAAATTTTTCTAAATAAAGGGAACCGTTTTAAATCGGTTTAACAGAGACCAATCGAATGACCCCGGGTTAGATTTCTGACAACGTCCTTACAAACGAAAGGAGGGGGGAAAAAAAATAAAGGTAACCTTACGGCCTTCACAATGGTACCTAGTCCCCCCCCCCCCCCCTCCCCCCCTTTCCCACTGCTGGTCAGGAAGCCAAAATTTTCGGCAAAGGGGGCTAAACGGACCGCGATCTTTGGGGGGCAAATTCCCAAAAACTCTAAACTCCCTCCATGAATCGTTTGTCCAAAGATGGGTGGGGGCAAGAAAAGGTTGCGGTCTGTTTCCAAAATAGCAAACGAGGAACATTTGGAGCTTTAGTTTTATCAAAGTGTGTCAGTTCGTGAGACGGTGCATAGCACATCAGGGGATGGCCACACCCTTTATGGCTAAAGAATGAATACATAAAAGAGGGGGGGGGGGGGGGGGAGCATGTAAGGAAGATTTTGACAAGTTTCAGATGCGCACAAAAAAATTAAATAAACACGAAGAGAGAGAGAGAGAAGAGAGAGAGGAAGAAGAGAGAGAGAGACTTAAAACAAAACAAAAAACACGAGACAGAAAGACAGCAGACAAAAAACAGGGGAAAAAGAAAGAGAGAGGAGAGAGAAGAGAGAAGAGAGGAAAAGAGGAGAGAGAGGAGGGAGAAGAGAAGAGGAAAAGAGAGAGGGGCAAGGGGAAATTTTCTGAAAAAAAGCGCAGGCTTGGGGAAGGGGAAAAAGTCATGTCTTGTAAATGGATGTTAAAATTTTTGGTTTACCAACACTGCAGAGTCTGTATCTCTGGGGTTTGGTAAATGCCACAGCAGAACTTTGAAGAACACAGCACTCTTCTTGAAGTCTCAGACCAGGTTGTACACCATGACTTCATCCTCATTGTTCATCATAAAAATGTCTCAAACTCTCTGGCCCTTTTCTCATTTGTCCTACAATAGTGAAAATCTAAGTTTCATCTAGACTCCAGGCACTTGGTGAATTCGTGTCCATGTTGTTGGCATCACTCAGTTCTATGGGGACTGCTGTCAGATGGATGTTGTAGTCTGCATACCCACACTGGTTCCACGACAACACACTTTGTCACGGTCAGGGGTGGTGTTAAGAGGTGGAGTCGTGGGTTTGTTGGTTCATACTAAACACTGCCGTAGAGATTCAACAGCAGTGCAACGTCTCTTCCGGGGAGTTGCCCCATGACAAACAGTT
This sequence comes from Conus ventricosus, assembly GCA_018398815.1. Lineage (NCBI taxonomy): Eukaryota > Metazoa > Mollusca > Gastropoda > Neogastropoda > Conidae > Conus > Conus ventricosus. Next base: position 62,396,781 of record CM031610.1, read on the forward strand.
TTTTGTTTGTTTCTTGTATATTTCTGGGAGTGCGGATGCCATAGGATAAATCTGGATAAGACTGTAAAGGCTGGAAGAAAGGAGATGAATTGGAATTGCCAAGCTTAAGACTGGACAGAAAAAAGAGCCACTCCAGTCAACTCTTACAAAGACAGAAAGAAACAACAACAAAAAACAACAAGCAAACCAACCCAACCAACGAACAAAAAACACTGGGCTTGAAGATTCTTACCCACTGACTCCTCAAAGACATTCGAATTCAAATTGCAGACCCTCTCATCGGGCAGGACGGCTTTAACATCGGGTGACGAAAACCCATCTCAATGACACGGAAAGGAAATCACTCTACCTCACTATGTTTGACTTCTCGCTTCCTGCTTTCTTTCCATTCTTCGGTTGTCTGACTGGATGAATGGGGTGACTGTTATGTCCACTCAGACCAATGAAATAGCAGCTTTTCTTTCCCTACCACCACCACCACCACCACCTCCACTTCCATACCGCTTCCACCACCACCCTTTTCTTTTTCAGGGTGGTGAATGGGATGATTTCCACGTTGAAGCTTTCAGTTTCAGCGGTGTTGTGTTTCCCTCTTTTTCTGTAGAAAAAAAAGTAAGTAATATAAAACAAAAAAGAATCTTTTT
>CM031610.1:62406724-62409224 GCA_018398815.1 Conus ventricosus
CAGTTGTCCCAATCCAAACCAAAGTTTTAAAGTCTCCAGAAAACACATGCCACTTCACAACTCAACAACACCAGCAATGGAAATGACGAGGCAAAGCTGCGTTGTAAGCCCTGCACTTAATTTAATAAGACTGGCGTTGGTTCAAAATCGCCATGCCCAGTCACGCGGTAAGTAATTGGATAGTGCAAAGTCCTTAGGTAGGCCGTCAACTAGCAATTAAAGGCTAGACGTTTGTATATGGGCGCGTTCAGCCACAACTGCTTTTCCCCTGCGTTACTCTATGGGGCGTGTTCAGTCCCGGCTACGCTACTCTCTGAAAACTTTAGTAAATTAGTATTAAAAACGGATAACCCTGCACAGTATGTTTGTTTGTAGATAATCGTTATTTTTGGTTATTGAAGTCTTACTTGTCAGAGAACAGTAATATGCCAATCCTAGGGCACTTTCGCCCGAAAACTGGTTTGAGGGCGAAAGTGAGTTAGGATTGGCATATTACTGTTCTCTCTGTGTGTGTGTGTGTGTGTGTGTGTGTGTGTGTGTGTGTGTGTGTGTGTGTGTGTACATGTGTTTGTGTGCAATTGTCTGTCTGTGTGACTGTCTCTCTTTCTGCCTATCTTTCTGTCTGTCTGGCTGGCTGGCTGACTGGCTGGCTCTCTCTCTGTCGACCTATCTGTCGACCTGTGTTGTGTGTGTGTGTGTGTGTGTGTGTGTGTGTGTGTGTGTGTGTGTGTGTGTGTGTGTCTGTCTGTCTGTCTGTCTGTCTGTCTGTCTGTCTGTCTCTCTGTCTGTCTGTCTGTCTGTCTGTCTCTCTCTCTTTCTCTCTCTTTCTCTCTCTCTCTCTCTCTCTCTCTCTCTCTCTCTCTCTCTCTCTCTCTCTCTCTCTCTCTCTTTACGAATTATGGAAAAAAAAATGCACGAGCTTACGCAAGTGCCCACCCCCCACACATACACACGCATGCATGCACGCACGCACGCACACACGCACGCACGCACTCACGCGCTATCACACACACACACACACACACACACACACACACACACACACACACACACACACACACACACACACACACACACACACACTGGTGAAGTTTCTAGACATGACATCTGCAAACAAAACTCGACAGACTTACGTGGAAACATATCGATAGTGTACAAATGGAATTCGGACGTTAAACGTCCATGTAGGTGAGCTTTCAATGCTGTGGTCTTGCCATAGAGAGCCATAGAGACCTACAAACGTAAGGAAGATTGATGCCAAAGTGGGACCCACGAATACGAAATGTCTCCAACGGATCAATATCCTTTTACAAACGTCTTTGGGGACGACGCGCAGGTTTTCTCATGAATACGTATAGGCAATGTTAAACAAATCGGGGTTCGTTGTCGACCGCTTCTCCTTCTCTTTCCCTCCTGTTTAGTCTCTCTCTCTCTCTCTCTGTGTGTGTGTGTGTGTGTGTGTGTGTGTGTGTGTGTGTGTGTGTGTTGTGTTGTGTGTGTTGTGTGTGTGTGTGTGTGTGTGTGTGTGTGTGTGTGTGTGTGTGTGTGTGTGTGTGTGTGTGTGCGTTCGTGTGTGTGTGTGTGTGTGTGTGTGTGTGTGTGTGTGTGTGTGTGTGTGTGTGTGTGTGTGTGCACGTGTCTAACTGTGTAGCTGTCCGTCAGTCTGTCTGTCTGTCGGTCTGTCTGTCTGCCTCTCTCTCTCTCTCTCTCTCTCTCTCTCTCTCTCTCTCTCTCTCTCTGTCTCTCTCTCTCTCTCTCTCTCTCTCTCTCTCTCTCTCTCTCTCTCTCTTTTAGAATTATGGCCAAAATGCACGAGCTTACACACACACACACACACACACACACACACACACACACGCGCGCGCGCGCGCGTGCGCGCGCCCTAGTTCGCACGCACGCACGCACACACGCACGCGCACACACACACACACACACTAATTAAAGGGGTAACCTATAGCAGAAACGATCGACTCTCTGCTTTCTATTGTGGTTTGTCTTCAGTTAGTCTGGACATTTGGAAACAAAACTCGACAGACTTTCGTGGAAACGCATCGACACTGTACAAATAGAATTCGGTTGTTGAACTTTCATGTGGATGACCTTTAAGCGCTGTTGTATTATCATAGACAGCCAGACAGACTTACAAACATAAGAAAGATTGATACCAAAGTGGGACACACAAATACGAAATGTCCCCTACGGATCAATATTCTTTACAAACGTCTTTGGGGACGAGGATCAGGTTTTCTCATGAATACGTATAGGCTATGTAAAACAAATTTGGGCTCATCGGTGTACTCCTCACTCATTCAGTCGCATTGTCGTGAGTTCGCTCACGGCGGTGCGCACTGAATCCAGTTCTCAACCCAGCAGTTGCGCTGAAGAAGTCGGCCGGATTGCCAACGAAAGCAACGCACACAGTGAGTAGCCTTCTTTAACTGAGTGACCTGTTTAGTCTGGTAGCCATAAATTTGGGTTCGTTGTCGACCATCTCTTATTC
>CM031610.1:62414224-62436724 GCA_018398815.1 Conus ventricosus
GTTTCCACATACGCAAACTACGCTTTTTACATATTTTGTTTTAAATGCATTAAGTTTCCACCTGTACATTAATGAGAGTAATTTTCTATTAAAGTTAAATTCTCTTTGATTCTTTTAATATCAAACTGATCTTTATTGATGTGATCTGCCATACTATATTCGAAAGCTTTCCAGATATGCGACTTAACTAAGTTACACTGTTCATGTACTGATAAGGGAAAATCAAACAATTCTGAATCAAAACTATTTTTGGCTCCACGTTTAGCTGCCCTGTCTACTTTTTCATTGTAATGAAAAGAACAATGTGAAGGAATCCAACAAAAAGCTACATGGTTCCTCTTGCAATTAGCATGTGTATCATGCAACTTATCTCTATGATCATTTCAGGTCTTGTGTGCAATTGAAAAACTTTTAATGCCTGAAGAACTGATTTAGAATCAACACAGAACAGAATTTGAAATACTGTTCTTGGAAAGTTTAAAAGGTAATTTAAAGCCAGGAGTATCGCTGTTAATTCTGCTGTAAATATCGATTGTTAATTCCGATATAAAATGATTTCTCTACTCTTAAGTCTGGAATTAAGAATGCACAACCTGTTTGTTTATCAATGCACGAACCGTCTGTGTACATTTTCAGATAATTTGAATAGTTTTTTTCAACAGGGCATTTGAAATAGTTTGCTAAAAAATTTTAGTTTTCACTTTTTAAATTTTGGGGTATGATCTTTTCAAATATGCCTTTTTAAAGCCCCCTGGGGGTATAGGAGAAAATAACGGCAAAGGATATCATTTTTTCCCTTCCCTTTAAAAAAGTTTGTTTTCTTCCCGCTTTGTGTCTTTCGGTTGTGGGTGTTGTGTGTTTGTGTTGTGTGGGGTGTGTGTGTTTTGTGGGTGTGTGTGTGTGTGTGTGTTTGGTGTGTGTTGTGGGTGGTTGAAAATACATGTTGGTGTGTTGTGTGGGGGGGGTATTTTGTGTTGTGGTGGGTGAGAAGTACATCTGTGTGTGTGTGGTGTGTGCGTGTGCGGGGGGGGGGGAGTGGGGGTTTGTTGTGTGTTTTTTGGGGGGTGGGGTTGGCTGCGCTTTTTGTGTTTTGGGGTTTTTTGTGTGGTTTGTGTGTGGGGTTGAGAGGAGAGGAGAGAGAGAGAGAGAGAAAAAGAAGAGAGAGTAGGAGGATAATGCCTCTCTTCTTTCCTTTCTTTGAGTGTGTGTCGATGAGTGATGTTTTCTCTCCTCTCTCCTCCTCTCTCTCTCCCCCTTTCTCCCCTCACTCTCTTTCTCCTCTCTCTCTCCCCCTTCTCAGCACGCCGGGGCGGGACTACTACCTTTTACCTAGGACCTCTCGTTCTTTTCTTCTGCCTCCACCTCATTTTTTCCCCCTCTTCCCCCCCCTCCCACTCCTTCCCCCCACCCACCCCCCCCTCTCCCGTTCTTTCCCCGTCACCCCCGTTTTCCCCCCAGTCTTTTTTTCCTTTTTTTTTTTTTTTTTTTTGGGGGGGGGGGGGGGGGGCCTTTCCTTTCCCCCCCCCAAACCTCCTCCACAAAGACCTTAAAATCCTGACCCCAACGGGGGCACTTCTGGCCCCCCTCTCCCCTCTCCTCTCTCTCCTCTCTCTCTCTCTCGCCTCTCTCTCCTCTCCTCTCCTCCTCTCTTTCCAATTTTCTCTTTTCTATCTCCGTCTCTCTCTCTCTCCCTTCTCCTTCTCTTCCTCTCTCTCCTCCTTCCAAATCTCTTCTCTCTCCCCTTCTCTCTCCCCTCCCCTTCTCTCTCTCTCTCTCCCCCTGTTTATTTTTTTTCAAACCTCCCTTTGGAAAGCGGGGGGTTTAAAGCTGGTCTGGGGACGTGACATGGGCCCAATTCAAAGGGAATATTTTCACAAGAGAGAAGGGAAAAAAGAGGCGGGAAAAAGAGGAGGCGTATTATGTGGGTGTGTGTGTGTGTGTGTTTTGTTTGGTGTGTGTGTGGTGTAAGAGAAGAGGGGAAGAGAGAGAGAGAAAGAGGAAGAAGGGGAAGGGGAGAGAAGTTTGTATTTCTCAAAGGATAACGATTTTTAAAAAGTTTCAATTTTCCGTCTGCTTTTTATTTTGTGCAACAAAATACCCTAGTAGTAAAACGCATGCTTAGTATATGCACATCGATACAGGAAAAGAGAAGGGAGGGGGGAGGGAGGAGGGAGGGGAGAGAGAGAGAGGAGAAAAGAGAGAGAGAAGGGGAAGAAGAGAGAGAAAAAGAGGAGAAAGAGGAGGAGAGGTTTATTTCAAAAATAAGATCTTCAAATTTTTTTGTTTTATGGGTTTTTAGTTTCTCCTCGTAGCCACTTTTGCATGAAAATAAAAAAAAAGCAAAGGGAAAAAAACCTTCCAAATGGGGCCTTGCTCCTAGTACCGGTTTTAAAAGGAACCTGACAAGTAACTTTTCCGGAGAATGTTCCACACTAAAACAATGGATGATTTAAGTAAAACGGAAAAAGTTTTTTAATATAAAAAAGGGGGACACACAGCATACCGGCGGGCCCCCGCGGCCCCCCCACCACACACACACCACCACACCACACCCACACACACCACAACCACCACACGCCACCGCACGCCACGACGTACGTACCATGCACGCAAAGCAACCCCACTTACACCACACTCACGGGGGGCGCGTGCGACACTCACGACAAACGCATGCACACACACACAAACAACACCCACACACAAAACAAAAGCGCGTACGCAGCACGCCGAAAGCACGCACGACTCACACATTCCTTCGTTCTTGAACCCACTGACAAATAGATCGTTTTCCTCTTTTCTATTCTTGTTTTTTCACTCACCTTTTTCCACACCACACCACACCACACACACACACACACACACACACACAACACAGCCGCACGCACGACGCAAACACAAACCCCACACACACAACACCACACACCACACCAAAAACCAAAAACACACACACGATGGGGAAAAAAACTAAGGGGGGGGGATGGGAAAGGGGGGGGTTTTGGGATGGTTGAGGGATGGGGGGAGGGGGTGGGGATGCCGTAACAATAAACAAGATTTAGATGGAGGGAACATGCAATGAACATGTGTCAAAATGTTCAGAAAAAAAGGTTTCACACACACACACACACACACACACACACACACACACACACACACATGCACGCGCGCGCGCACGCACGCACGGACGCATGCACGCACGCACAGACGCATGCACGCACGCACGCACGCACGCACGCACACCACATCACATCACATCACATCACATCACATCACATCACATCACATCACATATTTAAAAAAAAGACATTCACGATCCGGGTACACTTTTTGCGTCTAATAAATTTAGCTACTCTGGGTAGAACCTTTTTCGACAATAGAATTTTACAAAGCTTTGAAGCAGATACGGTTTTCTTATTAACAATACGTAGAAGCGTCTTCTCCGAGACATTACACTGTGCTAGTACCCATTTGGTCTTACCTTTTCACTAACTTTTCCACAAGGTTTTTGGTTTTATTTTTCACTATCGTTTCCTAGTTCTTCCGATTTTTCACTATCTTTCTCAAGATTTCCCTGTCTTTTCACTAATGTTTTCCTTTTTTCCGCCTGCCTTTTCACTAATGTTTTCCTTTTTTCCCCCTGTCTTTTCACTAATGTTTTCCTTTTTTCCGCCTGTCTTTTCACTAATGTTTTCCTTTTTTCCCCCTGCCTTTTCACTAATGTTTTCCTTTTTTCCCCCTGCCTTTTCACTAATGTTTTCCTTTTTTCCGCCTGCCTTTTCACTAATGTTTTCCTTTTTTCCGCCTGCCTTTTCACTAATGTTTTCCTTTTTTCCGCCTGCCTTTTCACTAATGTTTTCCTTTTTTCCACCTGCCTTTTCACTAATGTTTTCCTTTTTTCCCTGCCTTTTCACTAATGTTTTCCTTTTTTCCCCTGCCTTTTCACTAATGTTTTCTTTTTCCGCCTGTCTTTTCACTATGTTTTCCTTTTTCCCTGCCTTTTCACTATGTTTTCCTTTTTCCCCTGTCTTTTCACAATGTTTTCCTTTTTCCGCCTGTCCTTTTCACTTGTTTTCCTTTTTCCCTGCCTTTTCACTAATGTTTTCCTTTTTTCCTCTGCCTTTTCACTAATGTTTTCCTTTTTTCGCCTCTTTTCACTAATGTTTTCCTTTTTCCCCTGTTTTTCACTAATGTTTTCCTTTTTTCCCCCTGCCTTTTCACTAATGTTTTCCTTTTTCCCCTGCCTTTTCACTAATGTTTTCCTTTTTTCCCCGCCTTTTTCACTAATGTTTTCCTTTTTCCCCTGCCTTTTCACTAATGTTTTCCTTTTTCCGCCTGTCTTTTCACTAATGTTTTCCTTTTTTCCCCTGCCTTTTCACTAATGTTTTCCTTTTTCCCCTGCCTTTTCACTAATTTTTCCTTTTTCCCCCTGCCTTTTCACTAATGTTTTCCTTTTTCCCCTGCCTTTTCACTAATGTTTTCCTTTTTTCCCCCTGCCTTTTCACTATTTTTCCTTTTTTCCCCTGCCTTTTCACTAATGTTTTCCTTTTTTCCCCTGTCCTTTTCACTAATGTTTTCCTTTTTCCCCCTGCCTTTTCACTAATGTTTTCCTTTTTCCCCTGCCTTTTCACTAATGTTTTCCTTTTTCCCCCTGCCTTTTCACTAATGTTTTCCTTTTTTCCCCTGCCTTTTCACTAATGTTTTCCTTTTTTCCCCCTGCCTTTTCACTAATGTTTTCCTTTTTTCCCCTGCCTTTTCACTATGTTTTCCTTTTTTCCCCTGCCTTTTCACTAATGTTTTCCTTTTTTCCCCTGCCTTTTCACTAATGTTTTCCTTTTTTCCCCCTGCCTTTTCACTAATGTTTTCCTTTTTTCCCCCTGCCTTTTCACTAATGTTTTCCTTTTTTCCCCTGCCTTTTCACTAATGTTTTCCTTTTTTCCCCTGCCTTTCATAATGTTTTCCTTTTTTCCCCTGCCTTTTCACTAATTTTCCTTTTTTCCCCCCTGCCTTTTCACTATTTTTCCTTTTTTCCCCCTGCCTTTTCCTATGTTTTCCTTTTTCCCCTCCTTTTCACTAAGTTTTCCTTTTTTCCTTTTTCCCCTCCTTTTCACTAATGTTTTCCTTTTTTCCCCCTGTTTTTCATATTTTTTCCTTTTTCCCCTGCTTTTTCACTAATGTTTTCCTTTTTTCCCCTGCCTTTTCACTAATGTTTTCCTTTTTTCCCCTGCCTTTTCACTAATGTTTTCCTTTTTTCCCCATTCTTTCCTATTTTCTATTTTTTTTTTTCCCCTGCCTTTTCACTAATTTTTCCTTTTTTTCCCCTGCCTTTTTCACTAATGTTTTCCTTTTTTCCCCCTGCCTTTTCACTAATTTTTCCTTTTTTCCCCCTGCCTTTTCACTAATGTTTTCCTTTTTTCCCCCTGCCTTTTCTAATGTTTTCCTTTTTTCCCCTGTTTTCTACTATTTTCCTTTTTCCCCCTGCCTTTTCACTAATGTTTTCCTTTTTTCCCCCTGCCTTTTCACTAATGTTTTCCTTTTCCTCCTTTTTCACTTATGTTTTCCTTTTTTCCCCCTGCCTTTTCATAATGTTTTCCTTTTTTCCCCTGCCTTTTCACTAATGTTTTCCTTTTTTCCCCTGCTTTTCACTAATGTTTTCCTTTTTTCCCCTCTCTTTTCACTAATGTTTTCCTTTTTTTCCCCTGCCTTTTCACTAATGTTTCCTTTTTTTTCCCCTGCCTTTTCCTAATGTTTTCCTTTTTTTCCCCCTGCCTTTTCACTAATGTTTTCCTTTTTTCCCCCTGCCTTTTCCTAATGTTTTCTTTTTCCCCCTGCCTTTTCACTAATGTTTTCCTTTTTTTCCCCCTGCCTTTTCACTAATGTTTTCCTTTTTTCCCCTGCCTTTTCAAATGTTTTCCTTTTTTCCCCTGCCTTTTCACTATGTTTTCCTTTTTTCCCCTGCCTTTTCACTAATGTTTTCCTTTTTTCCCCTCCTCCTTTTCCAATGTTTTCCTTTTTTCCCCCTCCTTTTCACTAATGTTTTCCTTTTTTCCCCTGCCTTTTCACTAATGTTTTCCTTTTTTCCCCTGCCTTTTCACTAATGTTTTCCTTTTTCCCCCTGCCTTTTCATAATGTTTTCTTTTTTCCCCCTCCTTTTCTATGTTTTCCTTTTTTCCCCTCCTTTTCACTAATGTTTCCTTTTTTCCCCTGCCTTTTCACTAATGTTTTCCTTTTTTCCCCCTGCCTTTTCACTAATGTTTTCCTTTTTTCCCCTGCCTTTTCACTAATGTTTTCCTTTTTTCCCCTCCTTTTACTAATGTTTTCCTTTTTTTTCTCCTTTGCCTTTTCACTAATGTTTTCCTTTTTTCCCCCTGCCTTTTCACTAATGTTTTCCTTTTTTCCCTGCCTTTTCATAATGTTCTTTTTTCCTTTTTTTCCCCCTGCCTTTTCACTAATGTTTTCCTTTTTTCCCCTGCCTTTTCACTAATGTTTTCCTTTTTTCCCCTGCCTTTTCACTAATGTTTTCCTTTTTTCCCCTGCCTTTTCATAATGTTTTCCTTTTTTCCCTGCCTTTTCACTAATGTTTTCCTTTTTTCCCCTGCCTTTTCACTAATGTTTTCCTTTTTTCCCCTGCCTTTTCACTAATTTTTCCCATTTTTTTCCTGCCTTTGTACCTTAAAGTAAATTTTTTTCCCTGTCTTTTTTTTCTTTCCCTGTTTCTCAGTTGTTTCCTGCCTTTTCGCCATTCTTTTAAACGTTTTTTTTCCAGGTATTTTCTTATCTTTTCCTATTTTCTTCGGCTTCTTAGCGTTCATAGCTTCACGTGTCTTTTCTCCATCTTTTCTTAGTTTCTCCTGCCTTTTCCCATCTTTTCTTAGTTTTCTCCTGCCTTTTCTCCATCTTTTCCTAGTTTCTTCCCGCCTTTTGGCCATCTTTCCTAGTTTTCTCCTGCCTTTTGGTCATCTGTTCCAGTTTCTCCTGCCTTTTGGTCATCTTTTCCTAGTTTCTCCTGCCTTTTCTCCATCTTTTCTTAGTTTCTCCTGCCTTTTGGCCATCTTTTCCTAGTTTCTCCTGCCTTTTGGTCATCTGTTCCTAGTTTCTCCTGCCTTTTGGTCATCTTTTCCTAGTTTCTCCTGCCTTTTCTCCATCTTTCTTAGTTTCTCTCCTGCCTTTTGGCCATCTTTTCCTAGTTTCTCCTGCCTTTTGGTCATCTGTTCCTAGTTTCTCCTGCCTTTTGGTCATCTTTTCCTAGTTTCTCCTGCCTTTTCTCCATCTTTTCTTAGTTTCTCCTGCCTTTTGGCCATCTTTTCCTAGTTTCTCCTGCCTTTTGGTCATCTGTTCCTAGTTTCTCCTGCCTTTTGGTCATCTTTTCCTAGTTTCTCTGCCTTTTCTCCATCTTTTCTTAGTTTCTCCTGTCTTTTGGCCATCTTTTCCTAGTTTCTCTTGCCTTTTGGTCATCTGTTCCTAGTTTCTCCTGCCTTTTGGTCATCTTTTCCTAGTTTCTCCTGCCTTTTCTCCATCTTTTCTAGTTTCTCCTGTCTTTTGGCCATCTTTTCCTAGTTTCTCCTGCCTTTTGTCATCTGTTCCTAGTTTCTCCTGCCTTTTGGCCATCTTTTCCTAGTTTCTCTCTGCCTTTTCTCCATCTTTTCCTAGTTTCTCCTGCCTTTTCTCCATCTTTTCCTAGTTTTCTCCTGCCTTTTCTCCATCTTTTCCTAGTTTCTCCTGCCTTTTCTCCATTTTTCCTTGTCTTTCTCCTGCCTTTTCTCCATCTTTTCCTAGTTTCTCCTGCCTTTTCTCCATTTTTTTTTTTCTTCTTGTTTCTCCTGCCTTTTTCTCCATCTTTTCCTAGTTTCTCCCTGCCTTTTCTCCATTTTTTCTTTTTTTTTTCCTGCCTTTTCCTCCATTTTCCTTTTCTCTCCTCCTGCCTTTTCTCCATTTTTTCCTTGTTTCTCCTGCCTTTTCTCCATCTTTTCTAGTTTCTCCTGCCTTTTGGCCATCTTTTCTTTTTCACCGTCTTTTCATCTTTGATAAACATGAATAACAGGACTTGACAACTGCCATGGTTTTTCTCTGTACAGAGTAGATCACACAGGCTCATACATGTATAAACGTAATGGCATTAATTCTGCCGCAGGAGAGGAAAGCAGACGACCACAGACAGACAGGCAAACAGATAGAAAATCATACAGACAGTCTTGTAGACCGAGACAGTGTCACCGCGCGTCGTTCAGAGAGAGAGAGAGAGAGAGAGAGAGAGAGAGAGAGAGAGAGAGAGAGAGAGAGAGAGAGACAGAGTGGTAGAGAGATAGAGAGGTAGATAGATAGATAGACCGACAGACAGACAGACAGACAAATAGATATATAGATAGATAAACAGACAGACAGATAGATAGACTGGTAAATAGATATATGGATAAACAGACAGACATATAGATATTTTATAACCCCATTATACCACCACCACCACCACTCCCATAACCACACTCTCTCAATCAACACACACACACACACACACACACACACACACACACACACACACACACACACACACACACACACACACCCGCCTTTCTTCTCCTTCTGTCGCAAAGGCAATTCGGAGCTGAGCGTGGCACTCTGATTGTACGGATTATGCATGGAACTCTGTTGACAGCCGTTCACCCACAACATCGCTCTGCTACTTTTTGCTACAGGTGTCGTTCAGTCATCACCAATCTTTACTTCTTGATCTTTACACTAAATGTTTTCTACTAGAAGTAGTACTCAACTATTCATTGTGTCGAATAACAGCATAAGGATCAAGAAAGATCAGAAAAGGGGGAGGGGGGGGGGGGGAGGAGAGACGAAAAGGAATCGTATGCTACCTACCCTACCCCACCCCACCCCACCCCACCCCAACCCTCTCCCTTTGCCGTCGGAAAGCGCAATGAATGTTTGACCTATTCAAAAAAAAAAAAAATTGATATCCATTTGACATACAATTTTGATTTCGGAAATGAAACCGAAAAATTCATTCAATGTTGTGTTTTGCGGAAGGGTTGATTTTCCAATACCAATGTCAGCATATTTCTGAAAACAAGTAGTCTGTGGGATTAATGAAACATTGTGTATAGTGTGCATGTGTAACCGACACACCTGTCTTGTCTGTTTAACAAGCCAATTTATTTTTAAAGTAATAGCTACTTACGTAGTCCGCTGTCTAACGGTTAGAGCGTTTGCCCGCAGGGCTACGGTCGCGAGTTCGAACCACTTGTGGGGTCGGATTTTTACTCAGCTTGAGAACTCTGTTCTGTTCACCCATCAGTACATGGGTTCCTGATTCCGTGCAGGAAGATAAAAGGCGGCAGAGGGAGAAGCGTGGCTGCCATCTTTCATCATTACCGTGCCCATCTTTCATCATTACTGCCCCTTCCTCACCCCCCCCCACCTCCCCTCACCCCCCCCCCCCCCCCCTCCATCAGTCTGTGGCACAAAAATGTGGTGAAAAGTAGATAAGAAAGTTCAGAAGACTGACTTGGGAGGAAATGTGGGAACTGCCCTCATTGCTTGGGTTGTGAGAGTAAAGAAACATAGGGCCAGAAGGAAAATGTTCAAGCCGGAAACATCAAAACTAGTAATTAACGATGAGTAATTATCATGGAGAAGAAGGAAAGAAGGGGTGGGACAGGGAGGACGACGATAAGAAGAAGATGGTAAGAAGTGGATAAAGGTAGGGGGAAGTTGGATGGGTTGCTAAAAGTAAAGACAGAAGTGGGGGAAAGTAGGAAAAGGTAATAGACTGTAGAACAAGGTAGGAACAAGCACTAATTCATAAAGATATATAGATAAAAACTGAATGAAAATAGGATAGGATAATGTAGGAAATGTTGGAAAAGGCGGAAAATACTCATATGGAAAAAGATGAGGAAAAAAAGTGGGGAAAGCACTAATAAGAAAAAAGTGGGGAGGGGTGGGATGGAGTAGGAAAACGTTCGTAAGGTTCGTAAGGAGGGGGTGGAAAAAGTAGGGAAAATATTAATATTGAAAAACTGAGGGAAAGCAGGAAAGCAAATGACCACACTGATAAGAAAAAAAATGTTGGAAATTAGAAAAACGTAGGAAAAGGTAAGAAAAAATAAGAAAAAGATAGTAAAGGTGCTGGTAAAAAGTAGGGAAAGGGGCGAAAAAAGTTGGGAACATTGGAAAAGGTAGGAAAATTTGAAAGAGCACTAACTACGAAAAGTAGAGGAAAAGGAAAATGTAGGAAAACGTATGAAAAAAGAAAGAAACTGAACGAAAAAGTATTGCTGAAACGCTGGGAAAGGGTGGGAGAAATATTACTAGGAAAAAGTGTGGGGGTGGAAGGTCAGAAAATGGTATGAACAAATAGGGAACAGTACTTACAGAAAGAGTGTCCCATGGTCACCTACCACCTACCACTTATCCCGGAGACTTGAAGACCGTTAGGGCGCCACGGAAGACTTCGCAGCCAGCTTCCTCCACTCCTCCTGATTCTCAGACGCTCTTCGACAGTTGCTGAGTGTGAGGCCAGTCCATTCACTGATGCTGTCCTCTCATCTCTTTCACTGTCTTCCTCTCCTTCAGCCTCCTCGCACTGTTCCCTGTAGAATGGTTTTGCCAAGTCCTGTTGATCTTAATACATAATCATACCATCTCTTTGTCCTTCTTTTCCCTGTGGACAACAGTCTTCGTGTGGTCCATTGGCTTGCCTTACAATGGTCTGGACCTCCAAGTTGCTAATGTAGTTTTTATATGAGATGCCAGGGATCTTGCGGAAGCATCTCATCTCTAATGCCTGGATCATTCTCTCAAGTCCAGCTGTCAGAGTCCACGTCTCACAGGCATAGAGAAATATGGCAATGACCAGGGAGCGCATCAGTCTGATCCCGAAACTGATCGTGATGTTCCTGTCATTCCAGATGGGTCTCAGTCTGGCTAGCGCTGCTGTCGTTTCCGCAGCTCTGGAGAGCACTTCAGGTTTTGATCCCTCGTCTGAAACAATCGCCCCGAAGTTCTGTGCAGTCTCTAGCTTTTCTCCCTTGATGGCGATGTTAGCGCTGATGCCGTTGGTGTTGTTGGTCATCAGTTTTGTCTTCTCGGCGCTGATGTCCATGCCGAACGCAGCAGAACATTTGTCAAGGCGCTCTGCTTGGTGGCTAGTTCCTGATCTTCTCCTGCTAGCCCGTCGATGTCATCAGCTGCTGCTGATGCTGCTAATGATGACACCTACGGGTGAAAGTAGGAACGCAGAAAAAAAGTACTAATAAGAAAAAAAAAGTGCGGGAAAGTATGAATAAGGAGGAGAATATAGGAAAATGTAAGAAAAGGGAAGAAAAGTACTTATAAAAAGTAGGAAAATGGCGGGAAAATACTACTAAGAAACAAGTGTGGGGGTGGGGTGGAAAGGCCCAAAAAAGTGGGAATAAATATTTTGTAAGAAAAAAAGTCGGGGAAACAGGAAAGTAGGGAAAATACATATAAGAAAAATAAAGAGAAACGTATGAAAAGATAGAAAAAATTAAAGAGAAGAAAAGTTCTAGTTAAAAGTAGGGAAGGGGAGGAAAAAAATTCAAGTAAAAAAAAAGAGAAAATTGGAAAGCGAAAGAAAAGCAGGAAGATGTAAGACAAAGGAAAAGGCTGGGGAACTAAGGGAAGGTAGAAAAATGAAAAAGGACTAATAAGGAACAAAGCTGAGACAAAAGAACATGCAGGAAAAGGTATGAAAAGTACTATTAAGAAGATAGTGTGTGTGTGGTGGGGGGGGGGGGTACCGATAAGAAAAATAAACGGAGGAGTTTGCAAATAAGTATGGGAAAGCGTGAAAAAAGAAGAAAAAAAAAAGAGGGGAGAAAAGTCAGGATTGTACACACACAAAAACCACACACACACACAAACACCAAAGAACTAGAAAAAGATAAGGGAATCGTAGGGGGAAAACTAAGAAGCAGATCGTAAAACGGTAAGAAAGAAGAAAAAAACACACTAAGAAAAAAAATCATGAAAAGGCAGGAACAAATAAAAGGTTAGTGAACAGGCACAGAGAGAGAGAGAGAAAAATAAGAAAAAAAACGGTTGAAAGGCAACAAAAACTACGAAAAGTACGACAAAAACACGAAAGGTCGGTAAAGAGTAGGAAAAGGAAAGAAGAGCTGGAGAGCTAGAGTGTGAGACAAGCTTTTATGAACACGTAGGGAAAAGATGGTGCTACCTGAACGTGCCTCTCTCTCTCTCTCTCTCCTCTCTCTCTCTCTCTCTCTCTCTCTCTCTCTCTCCTCTCTCTCTCTCTCCTCTCTCTGGCTGTGTGTGCCTGCATCTGTGTTAACGAGGAACCGCTAAGGAGGAGACCCGGCAGCACCATTCACTGCCTTCCTCATCACTTCGTCCTCTCAGCAGCTCTGTCCAAGGCTGTGGTAACTGCCATTATTTTCTGTGCTGGCGACTCCTTTACTTCGTTCATTTAGCCCAATTGCTTTTTTTCCCCGTTTCTTTTCTTTCTTTCTTTCTTTCTTTCTTTCTTTTCTTTTAGCGATGGCAACTTTGGAAAAACGGGGAGAGAGTTTTAGAATATTAGGAATGCGGGAAGAGAGAGCAAGTATAGCAAGGATGGGGTTTTCGATGGGAGATAGTGTGTGTTGTGTGTGTGTGTGTGTGTGTGTGTGTGTGTGTGTGTGTGTGTGTGTGTGTGGATTCTTTCTCTCCGTTTTTTTACGTCTTTTAATTGTGGTCAGTGGCATCGTAAACAAGGTGTAGGAAGGGGGGTTGGAGGGTGGGGTGGAGGTAGAGTGTACTTGGTGAGAGTGGGTGGCGGTGATAGGGAAATGGTTTGGGAGGAGAGATAGGTGTGTGTGTGTGTGTGTGTGTGTGTGTGTGTGATTCTCTCACTCCGTTTTACTCCTTTTAATCGTCTTCAATGGCAAAGTGAACGAGGAGGAGGGGGGATAATTACCATCTCAGCTGAAATAGCTGCGTGTGCTAACAGCTGGTGGCTCGATCGCCTCGTTTATTGTCGTTGTTGTTGTTTGTTCTTGTGTTTTGTTGTTTGGTTCTTTTTTTTTCGGCGTTCCTTTCAATTTTTTGGTTGTGTGTGTGTGGTTTTGTTTTCTGCTCTTTCTTTCTTTCTTTTTCTTTCAGTAGTCGTTATCCTCACAACTACAAACTTAACAGCGCTGGTTTTCTTTGTCCTTGCCTTTTGTTCATCCTTCTTTTCTCACTTTCTCTGTTTCTCTCCTTGTTCTTTCTTTCTTCTTTTTCGTTTCGTTCTTCTGCCCTTCTTTCTTTCAAGCTTTGTTCTGAGCTTTCGATTTTTTCCCCTTCTGCATAGGTTTTTCAAACCTTTGTTGTATGCCTTTGATATCAATATGTGTTTCTTTTCTTTCTTTTTTTTTGTTTTGTTTTTTGTTGTTGTTGTGTGTTTTTTTCTTTTTTTTTTTTTTTGTCCTTGCCTACGTTACGGCTCACTGTTTGCTGTGTTTTCTCGCCTTTTTTTCTCTCTCTTCTTTTACGGTTGTGCATTCTACTGCTCATCATCACTATGAACAAAAAAACAGAGAGGGCCTCCTGTCATATAGCTGTCATCTTTGCTGCTAATAGAATATCTCTGGTGAATACTCTCTCTCTCTCTCTCTCTCTCTCTCTCTCTCTCTCTCTTCTCTCTCTCTCTCTCTCTCTCTCTTCTTTACTTTTAAGTACATTTTTGTCACATTTATTGGGAATATACGACAAACAATATAAACAAAACGTTTTAAAACGTCCATTATATTATGAGATAAAACACGAACTCCATTCTCTGTTTGAATGTGCAAAATGTACTTGTTTTGTTTAAAAGAAATGATAACCACAATAAGAAATAAAGTTTTGTTGCGTAATGTGCCATGGGAACATGCATTTCAGCTTGAAATTTTTGGGTTGGTGTATATTTTTATGACCCCTGAAGTAATGGGATTTTGGGTTGAAAATCTGACAGTGTGTGATCGTCTGCTGAAAAATGGATGTTTGTCTTGTTGGATTTTTGTTGTTGTTGTTGCTGTTGTTCTATTGAATTATTTCCCCTTCAGTTCTGCCGACCCATTTTATTATTTCCCTCTTCAAACATGTAACGCTTGAATGCAGCCGATTGGCCTTACAATTCAGTTCCTGAGTTCCCTCAGGTTTATTTTTCAAATTTGCTTTTTTTTTTATCTTTCCTTCTCTTTCTTCCTTTGTGTCTTTCCCCCCTTTTTCTTACTCATTCGTTTTTTTTTTCCTTCTTTCCTTTTTTATTTCCTTTATGTTGTTCAGTGTTTCTTTTCTTTAATGTATTTTCTTTCCTTTCTTTTCCTTTTTCATACACGCCTCTCTGTCTTCTTCCTTTCCGTTCATTACTTCTTTTTCTCTCTCTCTCTTTTCTTCCCTTCCTTTTCTTATTTACGTTTTTTTCTGTTTCTTATATCTCCTCCACGCTTTCTTCTTTCTTTGTTTTACTTTTTCATCTGTCTCTTCTTTTTGTTTATCTTACGTCCTCAGTCATCTTTCATTTATCCATAAGCTGTAAATCCTGCACAGTGTTGTCTCGGATGTGGTGTAGCGTATATGGAACTACCCGCACGCAGTGACGTCTCCTTGGTGAAACTGAAACGAAACTTCCTTCCTTTCCTCACCTCTTTTTTTCTTTTCTTTACTTCCTTTCCTTACTTCTTTTTTTCTTTGCTTTACTTCCTTTCCTGCCTTCTTTCTTTCCATTTCTTACTTCCTTTCCTCTCTTCTTTCTTTCCGTTTCTTACTTCCTTTTCCTGTCTTCTTTCTTTCCATTTCTTACTTCCTTTCCTCTCTTCTTTCTTTCCGTTTCTTACTTCCTTTTCCTGTCTTCTTTCTTTCCATTACTTACTTCCTTTTCCTGTCTTCTTTCTTTTCATTTCTTACTTCCTTTTCTGCCTTCTTTCTTTCCATTTCTTACTTCCTTTCATGCCTTCTTTCTTTCCATTTCTGACTTCCTTTCCTGTCTTCTTTCTTTTTATTTCTTACTTCCTTTCCTGTCTTCTTTCTTTCCATTTCTGACTTCCTTTCCTGTCTTCTTTCTTTTCATTTCTTATTTCCTTTCCTTCCTCCTTTCTATTTTCTGTTGTTGGTTATTTCCTTTCTCTTTTTTCTTTCTTTCTTTCTATTCTCGTTTGTACTTACCTTATTTCAAGAGCTTTTCTCTTTTTTTTTTCCCTTTCCTTTTCTTACTTTCTTTTCTTTCTCTTTTCCCCGTTTTTTTTTTAACTTCCTTTCTTGTCTCATTTCTTTAGGGGTTGTTTTTATCTTCATTCCTTTTTTCTCTCTTTCCTTGTCGTACGTACTTTTGTTCTTTCGTTTCTTCTTCCTTTTTGCTTTCATTTCTCATCCACCCCTCCCCCTTTTTATTCGACTTCCTTTTGTTTTCTTTTGTTTGTTTTTTCTTAAGTGTTTTCTTTCCTACTTTCTTCACTTGTCTTACTTCCTGTGTGACCTTTTTTTTTTTCTTTGCCTAACCCTTTTCTATTCTTATTTCGCGCATTTTTTAACCACCTTGGAACTTTTCCCTCCGTCCCTTTCTTATTTCGTTTTCTGTTGTCTTTGTTTTCTTTTCGTCCTCCCTTTCCCTTATTCTTTTGTCCCCCCCCCCCCCCCCCCCCCCCCCTGTCTTCTTTCAGTCCTTTTCTTCTTTTTTTTCTTTCTTTTTTTTTCGCGTACGCAGGCTGATACTCCTGCGGACACTCCCTGTATAATCGGGCAAGGATTAATCCCATCTGCCCAACAAAGGGTGTGGAGTTTTGTGTGTATGACCGGTTTTTTTTATCCCGCCATTAAGGCAGCCATACTCCAACTTCGGGGAAGGTGCACGCTATGTGTGACGTGTCATCCATACCAACGGCCAAAATGGCCCTCTCTTCCGAAAGTAAGTGATGGATTTTACGTGTGCGCAAGATGTTGTAGGTACGTTCACACACGGAACCTCGGTTTATTGTCTCCTTCGAAGGACTGTGTGGGAAATGGAGTCAGAACCAATGTTAACTCCGAGGGAAAAATCCCCTTGCACCGAAACGGCCCGGCGGAGATTCGTACCCGCAACCCCAGGATCACCAAGATTACGAGTCCGGCTCTCTGCCACTGGGCTATTCCGGACCCCTAATCCTTTTCTAACATCCTTCCTTTCTGCTTTTGTTCCTTTTTGCTACGTTCATTCCTTTCTCCTTTCCGTCCTTGTCTTGCTCACTGTACTTTCTTTTTCTTTCTTTTTTTTCTTTTTTCTTTTCTCTTGTGTTCATTTTCTTTGTTCACTCTTTCCCATTTGCTTTCCTTACGTCCTCCCCCCCCCCCCCCCCCCTTTTCTTACCGCCTTTCCTTTCTTTTTCTTTTTTTCTTTACCTTTTTTTTCTTTAAACCCTTTCCTTCTGCCTTGTGCTCATTTTCTTATTCCTCTCATTTTTGTATTTTTTCAATTTATTTCCTTTTCTGTCTCTTCTTTCTTTTTCTTTCTTCCCTTGCTCTAATTCCCTTGCTTCCTTCGGTTGTTTCTTTGCTCACTTCCTTTACTTCCTTTCGTTCTTCTTTCTTTCCTTCTCTTATTTCCCTTCCGTCTTTCGTCTTTTTTTTTTCTTTTTCTTTCCTTTCCTCTTTCGCTATTTTTCCTATTCCTTTTGCTTCTTCATCTTTTCCTTTTCGTAAGTCACTTCTGTTCTTATTTCATTACCTTCCTTACTTGCTTTTTCCGTCTGTTTTTAAAATCTTACTCCCTTTCCTTTCCCCTTTCTTCCTTTTTCATACCTAATTTCTCCTATCTTCTGTCTTTCCTCATCTTGTTTTGTTTCCTTTAATTATTCTTGATTTTTTCTTTGCTTTATTTCTTCTCTCTTTCCTTTTTATGCTTCCTTTTCTTTCCTTTTTATTTTTACTGTCTTCCATGCTCTCATCTTTTCTACATGCATACATACATACATACATACATACATACATACATACATACATACATACATACATACATACATACATACATACATACATGCATGCATGCATGCATGCATGCATGCGTGCATGCATGCATATCAATCATTTTTATTGCAAACTTTGTGATAACTACAATTATGCAACCTTGTCCATAAATGTTTAAAACACCAACAACAGACATAGTCGTCCAGAAAGTATGTTTTAAAAGAGTGACATTTTTCTGTTTCATGCCCCCCTCCCTTTCTCTCTCTCTCTCTCTCTCTCTCTCTCTCTCTCTCTCTCTCTCTCTCTCTCTCTCTCTCTCTCTCTTTCCCCTTATTCTTCTCTATTCATCTCGCGTTCTCATTGTCAGTGAGTCCAATTTTCTCTCTTCTTTTCTTTGCATGGATTTAGGGCTCTTGCCTGTTCCTGAGGAACTGTCGTCTCACCCAAGCACGCCTTGACCCAATCATTACTGACATACTAAAGTATTTTGCCAGAATTTTGCTCCTATATTTCGACAAACCGAGCAGACAAAGACCTGGAACCACATGTTTGTGGACAATTCCTAATGACATACATACATACATACATACATACATACATACATACATACATACATACATACATGCATACATACATACATACATACATACATACATACATATCAATTACTTTAATGCATCAACTTGTCAAATCAACAACAATGCACAGTAGTCCAGATTGCAGGCGTATCGATAAAAGTTATCTTTCACATACTCTCTCTCTCTCTCTCTCTCTCTCTCTCTCTCCTCTCTCTCTCTCTCTCTCTCTCTCTCTCTCTCTCTCTCTCTCTCTCTATTCCCCCTCTTTCTCTCTCTGTCCCCACGCCCTTTCTCTCTCCGGCTGGCTCCAATTCTTTGTCCGTCAGTGCTTTAGTCAGCTGATACCCTCTTATACTTGCAACGGGAGAATCCGGGAGTTAACTTCAGGTTAAAGCACAGTTTGAAAGTCATCATCTGTCAGTTTCAATGCTGGTTCATGAGGTGATTCCGCCTTGACCAAACACGCCTAGACCCAATCATGACAGACATGCTCAAGTATTTTGCGAGTTGTTTACATTTTGTTATGGGCAGACCTAACATTGAAAGTCCTGAAACCACTCTTTTATGAACTATGCCTAGTGAACCTATTACAAGAACAACCACTTTCGTGCTAAATCCGGCATCACTAAGAGCATAGCAAAGAGGCATGTACTTTTGAAATTTGCTCTCATAGCATGTTTGTATGAAAGTGTCAAATGGATTTGAAACCTCGATGACGAATGCCACCGAGTTTCGATGGTCGATGAAGCATACATACATACATACATACATACATACATACATACATACATACATACATACATACATACATACATGAGAAAACCAAAACAAAAAAGGAAAAAAAAACACTGTCCTGTATATTTTTTTCGTCTGACAGTTCTGAAGCGCTAATTCTTCCAGTTACCCTAAATCAATCAAAAATCCGCTCTACAGAACTGCAATGTCCTTAATGAAATAAGACCCTTCCTGAAAACCGCTTAGAAACTGTTCTAAAAGTGTTTTAAGCATATAATTATGACTTCAGTCCACTTTCCATCCTCTTGGCAGAAAGCCCCCATCATCCTTTTACTTAAAACCTGGCCAAGATGCGTCCAATCCTCCCCGTTATCACCAAACAGCCTTCACCAGTTGTCTTTGCAAAATGATTGGAAAGAAACGGTAAACTGCAGACCCATGTGCCTGCCTGGCTAAGGAGAAGTGCGGTTCTTGAAATCATCACTGCTCTTTCGACCATTTAATTAGCCTTAAGACGACGATGTCTGGTGCTTTTCTTGGGGGGGAAAGCATAGAAGCTGTCTACTCTGGATTTAAAAAGCTTGCAGTATCCCCTAGAAATCTGGAGTCCCCTCAAAACTGTAGGACCCCTGGTTTTCCAGGTTACCATCTTGTTTAATAAAAAGAAAATCTTGGCAGAGCGACAATTTCAAGTCCGTGTAGGCACTGGTATTCTAGCAATCATGAGCAGGAGCTGAGAGTTCCCAACAAGTATTCAATCTCCTCTTCTCAGCATTCAATAAACGAAGATGTAACTCGGTACAGCAGGGTTCTGGTTGTTCGCTCTTTGTGGGAGATTTCGCACTCAGCGAAGGTTGGAGTATCTTGTCGGGCGTTCAGCCGACTTCAGCTGTGCGTGGATAAGATTCAAAAGAGGGCAGGCAAAAATTGCTTTACTTTCTGCATCACCACACAATGTATCCACTCTTATAACTTCCAATGGTGTGGAGGGTTTTTTTTCTTCTGACCGTGGAATCCATCTAGGAAGTTCATCATTTTGACTGTATACGAGGCTGCATTTCTGCGAGTTATATTTGACCAAAAGTTAAAGTTCATAACGTCATATGCAACTTAGCAAGACAACTAAAAAGTATTGAACACATCTTCTAATTGAAGCTCACACGAAAATATGAATCCAGCTCTACAGAGCCCCGGCACAGGGTCCCTTCCAAACCAGACCATTGCTGCGCACTCCTCTTTCTTTTGAAATGCCAGCACCCATTTACCGTCTGAGGTTCGAATTGTACCTTCAAGCGTTCTCCACCCCTGCGTACAGTTTGTACGCAGATGTTGGGAAACTCTCCCTCTCCAATCGTAGACTGAATCAAACTTTAGAATACTGCCTAAAACTGTTCACTGAATCGAAAAATCCTGCTAACATCTGTGTTTAAGCACCAGACTTAAAACCACGTTCAAAAAGAAATCCAACTGCGACACTCCTATTGGAATCCGTATACATCCTCACCTGCAAACTTTAGAAATTTGTACTGGACTTTGTGTTGAACTTTGTGTTGGACGTCTTCAAATTTCCGAACAACCTACCATGGACGTTCGAAAAACCTTAGATAAGCTTTGATCTTGTTTCCTGCCCTACAGATTTCACCAGCTCGTTGGTTTAATCCAAAGGTCTTTACATGCATCACTCTGTCCATTTTTTTTAATACCACAAAATAGTTACAGATGTTCTTCAGTCTGGTTCTTCAGTTTGGAGGTGTCACTGCTCCTGCTATAGTATGTTCTGCTACTCCCACCGGCCATTTTCAAAACACGTTCTTTTGTAGTTCTGTCTATACCCCCGCACTGACTATCGACATTAACAGTGGTGTCCCAATCCAACCATAAAGACTTTCTTATCTTTTGCGACTCCATTTCTGCTCGGATAGCAGTTGCTAGTTGTAACAGCAGTCACCAAGAAGTTCTGGAATTCTGTAAGCTCTTTTTCCTCCATAAGAAAATGACAGTCCCTAATTTGTCCCCGCCAAGGTGGCGTGTCCCGTTGGCGATCTAAGCAGTTCAACGGCTGACTGCCTCGCCTAGCATGCACACAGAAAAGGATGTCTAAATCCTTCATTCCTTCAATAGATCTGAAACCCAAAGTACACGCTTATATAAAAAAAACTTCTGGCAAGAAGATTGAAGTTCCCAGGCAACAAACGTTTCCAAATTCTCCCCAACTTCAAACGCTGTCTTCTATTCTGTTCTTTGCAAAGGGGCAGTGCTGGGCAGGATATTCACAGGTCCCATATTCCGCTTTCCCTGACACATTTCATAGTATGAAGATGCACCACTGTACATACTGGGTGATGGAACATTTATAGTATGAAGATGCACCTCTGTACATACTGAGTGATGGAACATTTATAGTATGAAGATGCACCACAGTACATACTGGGTGATGGAACATTTATAGTTTGAAGATGCACCACTGTACATACTGGTGATGGAACATTTATAGTATGAAGATGCACCACAGTACATACTGGGTGATGGAACATTCATAGTATGAAGACGCACCACAGTACATACTGGGTGATGGAACGTTTATAGTATGAAGATGCACCTCTGTACATACTGGGTGATGGAACATTTATAGTATGAAGATGCACCACTGTACACACTGGGTGATGGAACATTTATAGTGTGAAGATGCACCTCTGTACATACTGAGTGATGGAACATTTATAGTATGAAGATGCACCACAGTACATACTGAGTGATGGAACATTTATAGTATGAAGATGCACCAGTGTACATACTGAGTGATGGAACATTTATAGTATGAAGATGCACCACTGTACATACTGAGTGATGGAACATTTATAGTATGAAGATGCACCACTGTACATACTGGGTGACGGAACATTTATAGTATGAAGATGCACCTCTGTACATACTGAGTGATGGAACATTTATAGTATGAAGATGCACCACAGTACATACTGGGTGATGGAACATTTATAGTATGAAGATGCACCACTGTACATACTGTGGTGATGGAACATTTATAGTATGAAGATGCACCACTGTACATACTGGGTGACGGAACATTTATAGTATGAAGATGCACCACTGTACATACTGGGTGACGGAACATTTATAGTATGAAGATGCACCACAGTACATACGGGGTGATGGACCACTCAGCACTAGACATCTTCATGTTCAATACTGACACTTTCAACGACGTATGACATAAGAATTA
Source organism: Conus ventricosus (assembly GCA_018398815.1). NCBI lineage: Eukaryota > Metazoa > Mollusca > Gastropoda > Neogastropoda > Conidae > Conus > Conus ventricosus. The sequence goes on from CM031610.1 coordinate 62,435,699, forward strand.
AGACGCCAGATGTCTAAAAGAACTTCAAAGATTTTCTCCAGATGTGTAAGGGTTTTTTGTTGTTGCTGTTGTTGTTGTTTTGTTGTTGTTATTGTTTTTTTGTTGTTTGTTTTTTTGGGGGGTTGTTTGTTTGTTTGATTGGGGTTTTTTTTGTTGTTTTTTTTTTTTGGGGGGGGTTGTTGTTGTGTGTGTGTGTGTGTGTGTGTGTGTGTGTGTGTGTGTGTGTGTGTGTGTGTGTGTGTGTGTGTGTGTGTGTGTGTGTTTTTTTTGGGGGGGGGTTGCAAAAGATTGATAATGTTATTCCATCTGATATGATCATACGTCAATGTTTTTAGGCTTCATTTTTTGACAGTTGAATATTGATCAGTCTTTGAATCAGGATTATCATTTTACTTGGACAGTCTGTTTTTCATGTTCACTGAATTTACAACTTTGATGTGGCCCTTTCGGCTATAAACAACCCGATTGGAAAGTTCCCTTTTTTCTTCTTCTTTCCTTTGCTGTCTTCTTTCTTTCTCTCTCTGTCTTCGTTCATTTCTTATCTTCTTTTGTTCCCTTTCTTACTTCGTTTCCTCTCTTCTTTCTTTCATGTTGTCACTTATTTCGTTTTCTTCCTCTCTTCCCTTTGGTATTGCTTTCTTTTGTTTCTTTCTTTCCTCTCTTCTTTTTGTCTTTGTCATCATTTCTTTCACTTATTTTTTTTCTTTCCTCTCTCTCTCTCTCTCTTCTCTCTCTCTCTCTCTCTTCTCTCCCTCTCTCTCTCTCTCTCTCTCTCTCTCTCTCTCTCTCTCTCTCCTCTCTCTCTCTCTCTCTCTCTCTCTCTCTCTCTTGTGTGTGTGTGTGTGTGTGTGTGTGTGTGTGTGTGTGTGTGCTGTGCGTGCTGCGTGCGTGCGTGCGTGCGTGCGTGCGTGCGTGCGCGCGCGTGCGTGCGTGCGTGCGTGCGCGCGCGTGCGTGCGTGCGTGCGTGCGTGTGTGTGTGTGTGTTTACATCCTTTCCCTCCCTTTTTTGTGTTCTCATGTTCCCTT
>CM031610.1:62446724-62449224 GCA_018398815.1 Conus ventricosus
TTTCGTCTTTCAACTTCCTCTCTGTTTGTTTACTGTCTCTCTGTCCTCTTCACTCTTTCGCTGTTCTTTCTACCTGCCCCCTTCTCTCTCCCTCCCTCCCTCCCCCCCCCCTTTCTCTCTCTCTCTCTCTCTCTCTCTCTCTCTCCTCTCTCTCTCTCTCTCTCACACACACACACACACACACACGGTGCAACATTGACTCCTGATTTTATTGAATTGTTTATTTTTGTTGTTAGCGGATGACATTGCCTTGCTTTCCGAAACACCAGTCGTCTTCAAACACAACTGAATAGTTTATGGAGTGCATCTTCAAGATTCAGCTTAAGGTTAATATGAAAAAGAGGAGTGTTGTTGTATTCAGGAAAGGTGGTTATGTTGCAGCGAGAGAAAGGTGGTTTCTTAATGGAGAGGAAATGAAGATTGTCAACTGTTATAAGTGTCTTGGTATATATTTTTCCACCAGACTTAGTTTTGTATTTGCTTGTGAAGACCTTGCAAGCCGAGCAAAGAACGCCTTACTTTGTATCATGCAAAAGTTGTACATGCTTAAGAATAATTCATTTGCAGTATTTCTGAACATTTTTGATAATCAGATTCTACCTATTGCCATGTACGGTACTGAAATATGGGGATTAGATAAAGCAGTTGCTCGTATTGAAAAGGTCCACTTATTTGCATTGAAAAAAGTTTTAGGGTACAGCTTAACGCCGAATGATTTAGTGTACTGAGAGACAGGACGCCACCCTGTTTATGTAAAGACGTCTGTTCGGTGTATGAGATACTGGCTTAAGACATTACGTATGGATGGAAATAGACTGCCGGTGAAAGCTTACGAGATGTTGATGTGGCTAGACTCACGTGGTAAATATACATGGGTTTCAAGGATTCGAGAAACATTATTTCAGAATGGATTTGGGTTTGTATGGCTAAATCAAGGGGTTGAAAATGTCAATGCATTTATGGATGAATTTCGCCAGAGGCTTATTGATTGCCGATGGCAAAACTGGAATGAATATCGTGTATCGTGTATGAACTTATCCAAGACAGTGACCGGTTTTCTTTATATAGAATTTTCAAATCATCTAGGAGCTGTGAAAGGGTATCTTTTAACTGACATCGACAGACATATTAGATGTCATTTAACAAAATTTAAATTCGGAATAACAGACATTGTAATACATCGGGACCAATATAATCAGGTATCAACTAATTCTGTGGCATGCCCTTTGTGCAGAGATGCAAAAGAGGATGAAGTACATGTTTTGTTTTGTTGCACTAGTCTCTGTGAGCTTCGGCAAGAATATATTCCAGGAAAAGTTTATGCAAAACCGTGTATATTCAACATAGCCTTACTGTTGGCTAACAGCAACAAAATATATACTGAAGAATGTATTCATGTATTTATATAAGGCATTTAAAAAGCGTGCGACTGCAGTTGAAGGATGTGATTGTTATTATTGAACCACGTATCTGTTGTACTCTATAGTCAAAAGATGTTGGAATTTGTCATTATTATGTTGATGTATCCTTACTTTTTCTTGTCGTTAAAGTGCCATTCGAAATAGTTCCCCCCTTCAGTAGGGGCTGTGGCCTAACCTGTATAACCCATTTTCCATTTCTCTCTCTCTCTCTCTCTCTCTCTCTCTCTCTCTCTCCCTCTCTCTCTCTCTCTCTCTCTCTCTCTTCTCTCCCTCTCCTCTCTCTCTCTCTCTCTCTCTGTGTCTCTGTCTCTCTCTCTCTCTCTCTCTCTCTCTCTTCTCTCTCTCTCTCTCTCTCTCTCTCTCTGTCTCTCTCTCTCTCTCTCTCTCTCTCTTCTTTCTTCTCTCTCTCTCTATCTCTCTCTCTCTCTCTCTCTCTCTCTCTCTCTCTCTCTCTCTCTCTCTGTTGCTACATGCTCTCGTTCGTGCTTACGTCTCACTCCGCATTCTCGTGGGGGGGGGGGGGTGGTGCTCTCGTCTCGTGTGTTTGTTGTGCTTGTTGTGTGTGTTGCTGTGTGGTGTCTTACTGCAGCTCGCATGTGTTAGTTCCGGAGAGGTGTGTGTGTGTGTGTGTGGTGTGTGTGTGTGTGCGTGGGTGTGTGTGTTGGTGTGTGGTGTTGTGTGTGGTTGCGTGGTGGTGTGGTGGTGTGTGTATGTGGTGTGTGTGGTGTGTGTGTGTGGTGTGTGGTGAGGTGCAGCTACTGCATGGTGTATCTCGCTCCGCGCACGCGGCATGTGTGTGTGTGTGTGTGTGTGTGTGTTGTGTGTGTGTGTGTGTGTGGTAGTGTGTGTGTGTGTGTGTGTGTGTGTGTGTGTGTGTGTGTGCGTGGTGCCGTGCGTGCATGCGTGTGTGCATGTATGTGTGTGTGTGTGTGTGTGTGTGTGTGTGTGTGTGTGTGTGTGATGTGTGATGTGTGCGTGTGCGTGTGCGTGCGGGTGCCGCTCGCGCGTGTGTGTGTTGTGTGTGTTGTGCTGCGATGTGTGTGCGTGTGCATGCGTACTTGTGTGTGTGTGTGTGTGTG
>CM031610.1:62454224-62466724 GCA_018398815.1 Conus ventricosus
CAAATTTGTGGCATTAACCTATCTCTTTCTGATTTATCTGTTAAGCTGACTCACTGTTGTAAAATAAACCTGTTCCGGAAAAGAAGCAAGGTAAGATAACACATGTCCTTCCATTGCAAACAGAGTTACATTTTCTTAGATTATGGGTCAAGGAAATTCGTCCAGAGAGTTAAATATTTGATTTAAAGCGCACGCCAGGATAACGACGGGAATATCGACTGTCTATATTACAGACACAACGTCTCACGGCCATGTTTAGGGCATTTCCTCTCTCTAATTCAACTGTTACACTGACTGAGGGGACAAAATTGTTTAGGGCCTACCCACTAGTGATATCTGTTCCGTGAAAACGGCGGAGTCACTTCGCTAAACGCGAGCTCTGACACAGATGACCTCCCTTGCAGATTTCCCAACGTCGTCTATTTTAGTGTGGATCCATCGTGCTCATTTGGATCGAAGGATGGCTCCAGGCTCTGTCCAGAAAAGAAAATTACAAATTTTCTACTGACAAGGAACATTGCGATGTTACTGTTGACGAATTAAAAACAGTCTGTAAAGTCACACATTTTCGTGGAGTCTCAAATTTTCTAGTGATATAAACGTTGACTTTGAGTATTCTTGCATACCCGCGTTTTATAAAAATGAAAAAAAAAAAAACGAACTAGCTCTAAGCGTCCAGGCCTGGCGTTACCTTTCTCCGGCAGAAAATAATTTTATGTTCACTCAAGATCTGACTTTCTCACAAAAGTCGAAACAAAAGCAAACAAACCAACAAAACAGGATATACAAGGCTATTCACCGACACCCCACCCCACCCCACCCCCATTTTTCCCTCCCATGTTACTATGAAAGATTTTTCGCCCTTAACGTCTTAATGCGGAACCGCATCAACGGGCGGATCCAAGATCCGTTTGATCTTGGCGGAGGTCTGCGTTCTCTTACTTGTCTTTGCAGTTGTTGTTGTTTTGTTGGTTTTTTTTTTTTTTTTTGGGGGGGGGTTGGTTGTTGTTGTTTGTTTGTATATTTGTTTTCTCCTATTTCTTCTGGCATTCTGTCTGACATCTTCTGCAGGTCGAGTAGAGAGCGATCAGAAACGATGCTTGCAACATGCTGGTTTTCAAAGAGACCTGCCTGTTGGTCTTTTTCATCCGTTACTTGAACGTCATGCAAACCGGCTGAAATCACGTGACAACAGTTGCCAACATCACAGAACATTTCGCAAATCCAGAGCTCATCGTCACACATACACATACACACACGCGCGCGCGCACACACACACACACACACACACACACCAAACAAATCTCAAACCAATACGGACACGAAACCTATATCATATGGGGGATACACGAGGAAAGAAAACACAACAAAACACTTCACCACAAAACACTAGGTCGTAGGCCTAGTAGCTCCATTGTGGCATGATCAGGCCTTTCTGCACTCCTGCGTTTTGTCCACAGCGCAGTGTGACGAGAGCGGGGCCTCTCTTCAGTACTACTTTGGCCGTGCCACCCCCGCCACTGCGCCTGATGAGAAACTGTGCGGGGAAATGCAGTCTGTCGTCTCCACCAGGAAGAAGGAAACGGTGTCTTCCAATGCCACGGTGATCGTCAGGTTGGTCTGTGGGATCGGCGTGGGAAGGGAGATCACCGTAGTTTTTGTGTGTGTGTTTTTTTTTTATATTAATTTCGTTTTGAGTCGTCAGTCGTTTTGGATTACCGTTTAAAAGATTGTTTTAAAGTGCAGGGTTCGTTAGCCGTTTGGATTGTGCCTAGCCGTTCATTCATTCATTCGTTCACTCGTTCATTTATTCATCCATTCGCTCATTTATTCATTCATTTCTTCTTTCATTCGTTCGTTTGTTTCCCTTATTATTACCTCTTCGTTCATTTGTTTATTTAAGTATTTTTCTATCTATCTATCCATCTCCTTATTCGTTTATTTACTTTTGTTCACCCAAGTTCAAATTCTTTCCTGCGGTATTTTATCACTCTGGGATACCGCTCTTTCTGTTGCAGAGCTGGTACAACGTGATACGCTTACTCACAGACAAAATTTACATGGAGTACAATCAGCGCACAAAGAGTTTACTCGAGAGTAAACATAATTTCTTAGCGAGTATAGCCAATGTCTTGCTTTCCTTGCTAGAAAAGTAGTCCACACTCCTCCTATCCCTTCCGATACACGAGGAAAGTATCTTCCAAGAGAGACCATGCGACAGAGTAAGAGGCAGAGACAGACAGACAGACAGACACATTGTCAAAACAAACTGAAAAGGAAAATAATTACAATACCGCCAAACGAAAGAAACAAAGGTATTACAAGATAAACACGACGCGTTTCGACCTCTTTGGTCCTCTTCAGGCAAGACAAACAACATTCAAGACAATGAAAACGAAGCACGAACAGACAGTCACTTATCTCCTCAAAATGAATGCGGATGGACTACTGGAGAGTAGTATTCACATGAAACGATTTTACTCTTTTTTTCTTTTTTCTTTTTTTTTTTTTTTTTTTTTAAATCGACTAAGGATTTTATTCCGGATTTATTCCAAATTTCTTGAGGAGAAAATTTTGGCAATTATGCAGGCGCCTTAGAAATCCACGAGAGAAGGGGAAGTGGGGGGTGGAGGGGGTTGCTGGGAATGGCATGCAGTCAGCAGGTAACTCACCAGAGGAGACTCAGTGCTGCTGCTAAGTCGTTTCAGTGTAGTTCAGTATCGGTGGTGAATGTTCTAACGTAGGCTTGAGCGAGAACTCTCTTGTAACGACAGTTACTGCCTGCTCTCAGAACCAGTGAGAAGGAGTTCGTTTCAAAGTGAGGTGACTGCAGGCGGAAATGGAAACGAATGTTTGAAGTAATTTTAAGTAATTCCGCCGATTAACATGAACAAAGAAATTTACAAGACGCGTTTTGACCTCTTAGGTCTTCTTCAGGCAAAATCAATAACATTCAGGACAAAGAAAGCGAAGAACGAGCAAACATTTATCTTCTCGAATTCGGCGCAAGATCGGCGTTGAACGTTAACGTTACATTATAACATTGACAATGTTAACGGACCCAATGCAACATTAAGATACTACGCCTTTTTTTGCGCTGAATTCGAGAATTTAAGTGATTGTTCTTTCTTTGTTTTCATTGTCCTTAATGTTGTTTATCTTCCCTGAAATAAAACCTAAGAAGTCGAAACGCGTAATGTTTTGTCTTGTGATTTCTTTGTCCATGTTCATGTTAATCGTGGAGTTACAAAATTACTTTGAAAACCTTTAGTTAGAATGATTTCCCGACAAAGTCGAAACTGTCATGGTCTCTCAGTCCAACGACAAACCTCATGAATCTGACGAAATTGCGAGAAACAGGCTCGTTTGAGGCTGATTGCAAGGACGTTTACAAAACTGGACGAGTCACGGACCCAATGTAACATTAACAGATAAAAATATTTTTCTGCCCAAACCGGCTCATACCCAGAGCTGAGTTTCAGTTGGAAAACTGGGACCACGCAGTCAAGTTTCATCCACTCAATGGATGCGTCTCTGAGAGTGTTGCTCAAATTTCCTGACCAACACTGCAGTGTCTGTATCTCTCGGGCTTGGCTGACACCAGATATATTATGAAAGTAAGCGTAGAGTACAGCCCTGTCATGCAATCTCAGACCAAAATGGAAATCCGTAGCATCATCTTCATCATCTTCATCCTCATCGATCAGCATTAAAAAAATGTCTCAAATTTTATGGCCCTTCATGCCCTCTCTCATGGTGACCTCAATCGAATGCCTCTCCGCGTCTGTGGGATTGGTTTTGATTCTGTCGCGGTCACCGGATCGGGAAATTCGTGGTGACTGTCGTTGAATGGGCGTGGTGGTGCCCTCCGGAGGGAGAGCTCACTCACGCTGGCTCCGCAACTAAGCAAACATTATTGTCAGTAGGGGCTTCGTATGTGGTTTTCCTGCGTTTGCTGGATCAGAACAGGCGCCACTGAACACCACCGAAGTGACTCGCAGCAGTGCAGTGTCTCCTCCGGTGAGTTGCCTTCTAACGGCTTGACACTGACTTCTCCCTGTGGATTGCCGGTGTCGGAGTTGTGACGGTCGGGGCCCGGGCTGTGGCGGTTGACAGGTGTTGGAATGAGCGGCGGGGGTTTCCCAAGCCACTGAGGGTGGCATAGAAGTTGAGACAGCAAACAAAAACATAAGAAAAGAAAACGAAAAAAAAAGAAAAAAAAGAAATGCAGCGCAGAATACAGCAAAGAAACAAACACTCGGAGTTTAGCAAATTCGAAACAATCTGGTTTCAAATTTTTAGCTTTCATCCTTTTTAAAATCAACTTATTTTTCCATACAAGGCAGATTGATGTTTCCTCAAAGTGAAAGATCAACAATGTTTCCGTTTTTTGTTTCTTTTCTTCCCATTATTTTTCTTACCACGCACTAAAATTAATCCACTTCACTGGTTACACAAGAAATTGTAAATCTATTGCGTGGTCCAAGACGTTGACAGACTATGGAGGTGAATCCGATCTGGGGGTACTACAGAGACCAAAAAATGCGAGTCGCGCTCATCGAGCATGTACTATTGGGGGGGGGGGGGGGGGGGGGGGGGGGGGGGGGTCTGAACAAAAATGATAAAAAGATTTCCGTCGATCTCTAGCTCTTGAAAATAATTATTATTCGTCTTCTTTGTAACGGAGATTGTTCATTTCTATCTCATCTATTTTACAAATTAAAAAAAAAAAAAAAAAAAAAAAAACAAAAACCACAAACGTATGTTGGCAACAATGATCCGCCGAAATTCTGTAAAGTTCCTTTTGATTGGTAGGAAGATGATCGTATTCACCTCGGCCCATTTTTTTCCCACCCCAAAAGTGAGTCAAAAATAGTCACGTATTTTGATTGGTAGCTATAGTGGGGTCGGCATTTTTTTAACTCTGGTTTCAAGAGCAGGACATGAAGGGCCAACTTGTTGACGATTTTTCACGCTTGCCTTCCCTTTTTCACCAAGATCAGTCAGAATCAGGATGAACTTTGGGAAAATTTCCCTTTTTGATTGAGACTACATCATGGGACAGACTGCACGTTTCTTGTCGAAGTAAATCTTGACATCAAGCTAAGAGAGATTTAAAAAGAAAAAAGTTCAAAGTATTTTAACTCGTTAACACTTTGTTTGGGGCAAAGAGGATGCATTCGTTTACGCTAAGTGCTTTAAAAACAAATAAAATGAAAGTATTTTAGAAAATAATCATTTTTTTTCTTCTCTTGATATACATGCCTCTTTTAAAAAAAAAAAGGTTTATTTTTCAGTCACCCCCCCCCCTCGACTCCCGTCGCCCCCTCCCCCCCCCCATTCCCCACTTCCCACCCTCCCCAGGATTTAATTTCGATTTTTTTGTTTGTTTATTTTGTGTGTTTTGCTTTGGGTTTTTTTTTTTTTTTCAAGAACTAGATCTAAATCTTACCAGTGTAAAACAGGTATAATCGGATAATCTTTTAAATCTTTAGGTCTTCCAAAATTTCCATAAATGACGGTCGATTGCTTGATGGCTAGATTGCTTGATTTGATTGATGATTGATTGATTGATTGACTGATTGATTGGGCGGTTCGGTCGGTTGGTTAATTGGTTGGTTAATTGGGTTTGGGTTTGGGTTTGGTCGGTTGGTTGGTTGGTTGATTGACTGATTGATTGATGGTCGCAGGTTTTTATCTGGTCCCAACAATTACGCACAAAACCCGGGGATTTCGTTTGATCTGGACGGCAGTGCGTTTTACCACAAGAAAAGGGATGCTGGTTTCATAGCCTGCACTGGGGCATACATGCGTTGGGGAACCCCCTGCTAATCATCCTAAAGAATGGTTTATGATGGTGATGATGATGATGATGATGATGATGATGATGATATGATGATGATGATGATGGTGATGGTGATGATGATGATGATGATATGATGATGATGATGATGATGATGATGATGATGATGATGATGATGATGATGATGATGATGGTGGTGGTGGTGGTTGTGGTGAAGTAATGATGACGATGATGACAATGATCATGATCGAGATGATGACGATGACGACGACGACGACGACGATGATGATGATGATAATGGTGGTGGTGGTGATGATGATGATGATGATGATGACGACGACGACGAAACGATGATGATGAGATGATGATGATGATGATGATGATGACGATGACGATGACGACGACGACGACGATGATGATAATGAAGATGATGATGACGACGACGACGACGATGATGATAAAGATTCATCATCATCATCATCATCATCATCATCATCATCATCATCGTGAGGTCTGTGTCGTCACACAAACGGGCTGGGCGCAGGGCAGTGTCGCGAGTTCCAATGTGAGGGGGGATTCGAGTGCGGTGTGGAGGGCCTGCGAGGGATCTGTGACCCCCTTCCAGGCTACTGCATCCACCATGACCAGCGCTGCAACGGCCTCAACAACTGCGGCCAGTTTGAACGACAGCGATGAGCGACGATGTAGTGCGAGTTGATGGGAAGGGAAAAGCACGCCATAAAGATGGCGGATCACTCCTTGATTACGTTCGCGCGCCGATTTTTTTTTCTTCTTTGCCCCCCTCTCTCTCTCTCTCTCTCTCTCTCTCCCCACAAACACACTGCATAGCGATAAGTTTAGCTTATGCGTGCGCTCACCAGAAATGCGTGCGGGTGGGGGCGCGCGCGCGCGCGCGCGCGCGCGCGTGTGTGTATGTGTGTGTGTGTGTGTGTGTGCGTGCGTGCGTGCTTGCATGCGTGCGTGCGTGCGTGCGCGCGCGCTCGCGTGCTTGCGCGCCCCAACTTGTTTGTGTGTGTGTTTATGTGTGTGTACTTGTTTGCGTGCGTACATAGGCATCCGTGCATTTGTGTACATTTATTGTTGTACATATGTGTGGTGTGCGCGTACGTGCGTGCGTGCGTGTGTGTGTGTGTGTGCGAGCGTGCGTGAGTGCGCGTGCGTGTGTACGTGTGCGCGAGCGTCTTCGTATATGTGTGTGCGTGCGTGTTATGAAACTCTGCACACTTCCACTGTATTTGCGTCGGCCTCTGTTTTACATTCACGACCAGGACTCCGACCATTGTCAACACAGTCCTCATCTCATTGAACTGCAGGAATAGACAGACTCTCGTGAGAAAGTAAACCTCTGCCAAACTCACGCTGATGTTTGAATCGCTCCTTTAAATCCACACCCCTACTACGTATCCACACCAAAATTGAACTTTCCATTACGATTAAATCAAAATCGGTTTTGTAGTTCGAGTGTCATTCTGCTCACAGACAGACAGACAGAGAAACCTCCCTCCCCCCATTTCCTTCCACCCTTACCTTCTCCCTCCCCCCCCCCCCCCCCCCCCCCCCCCCCCCCCCCCCCCCCCCCAGCTTCCCTCCCTTTTGACAGACAGGTAAACCAACAACAATCAGTCTCACCTTCAAGCAAGTCTTTTAACAACACATTCGCTGGACCTGTTTTATTTATCTATTCATTTGTTTATTGATTGATTGATTGATTGATTGGTTGATTGATTGATTGATTGATTGATTGATTGGTTTATTTTATTTATTCACGTATTTTATTTATTGATTGACTGAGTGATTTGATTGGTTTTTTTTATTTTTATTCATGCATTTTATTTATATGTTTTATTTCATTTATTCATTTATTTATTAATTTATTCATTTACTTTTTTTTTCATCTGTTATTGATTCATATCTGTATGTATGTATTATTTATCAGTATCTATTTATCTATCTATTATACATTATTTCTTTACTTATTGATTTGTTTTCATTTATACATACTGCAACGAGAGTTTGGAGTAGGTAGGGGGGTCCTCTAGGGAAAGGACTTGGATTCTTTTCCTCTATTAGAGTTATGTTTGATTTTTCACCTCCACCCTCTCTCTTACTATTATGGAAGGAGCAACTTTCCGTTACTAGTCATCGAAAGAAACTTTTATTTTTCTTGGGACTGTTAAAACTAATGAACGCCTCAGGAAAAATTTTCCTTAGGCTTGTACACTTGGAAGTACTTGTAGCTCTGAGAGACAGAACTACAGATAAGTCCAAACATTCAATACTATTTGACCAACAAAGAACTGACACAAGTTAAGTGCACTTTCACACATCAACTCTACTTGTTTACTCAAGGTGAAATATTCAAATCAATTTCACAAAGTCTGTTCAGGCTGAGTTTTGGTTCCCACTCTTTCATCATTAACAGAGGGAAAGTTCTGGATGAGTTGAGTTGGAGTCCACTGGAATATCAGAGCTTATCTGATTTTAGAGAGAAATAGTTGATCTTCTCTGGTTGCTGGTGACTGATCCACTTCTGTGTAGACCTGATGATCATGTGCTGGGCTGTGGTGTTTGTCCACTACCAGGCATGCCCAGGGTAGGTAGGAACCCAGGTTCTAAAACAAACAGAATCTGGTCTGTAGTTAAGTAGCTGAGAGTCTGGCTTTTCGAGTTCTCACACTTGCCCTCTGGCTTTCAGTAAATGTGGGAGATCCCAGCCAACAAAGGATTAGCCTAGCATAAATACATTGCCATAATTATCAGTCTCTGTTTTTCCCCTCAGGGTTTGAATAAAACAAAGGATAGGAGGCAGTAATACAAAGCTAAACAATGGAAGTCAAATAATACTTGAATGTTTTTTCTTATAAAATTGAGTTGAAGTAACTTGGAATACACTTAGCCCAAGTACACATGGTGATTAGATTGAGGTCACATGCTACATGAAACATTCCAACAATCCACAGTATTCATAAATCAACTTAACAGTGTTCACCTTTCTGATCAGAAGTTATCATTCATTTTATCATCTTTACAGGTAGTATTAAACACCGGCAAAAGTCAGATGGTTAGCAAGAATGTTAATCAGAATGTTAACAAATAATTTTAAACCCAAACATCTCAACATTTTACCAAGTTGTGGCAGACAAACTATTACAAAAGAATACTCATTCATCATCCAGCTAGATGTCCCCAAATACTGGTTACGTTTACACTGTTAAACTATTTGGCATACATACAAGCAATGCATGGTCTAGAAATTTAGGAACATAGTTTCGGCTTACATTTCCACGGGATGATCAGTGAATCTTTGACAGGAGATTCAGAGGATATGATCGTTCCCTTCTCTGATTTGCCCTTGTTATCTTTCTTGATTCACTTACAGCTGATCAGTTTGATGGCCTCTGGTAGAATAGTGCTTGTTCACAAAGAGTTTCCCGTTTTTATGGGCTAAGCCACTTTGTCCAATTCCGGTTCCGGTTGGCTTTGTGTCACTAAACACAAAGAAAGGGAGGGTGGGTCATCACCCACCACTCACAGTGGGAGAAAAGTATAGACGATTTCAGAACACGTTTTTCTCAGCTGTTGGGTATGAATTTAGAGTGCTCAGGCTAATTGACAAAGCGCTGTTTGATATAAATTCGTCATTCCCGTTTTCACGCACAACAGGCAAAGTGCGGGTGGTGAATAAGGGAGGGGGGGTGGTAGAGAAGGAGGGAGGTTGACGGTTTCTCTGAAGTATGCTGATCCTTGCTGATTGCTGAGCAAGTAGATTACAAGAGAGGAGGGGAAGGGAGAGGTAGGGGGCAAAAAGACAGGGGAGGGATGCCCGGTGTCTTTGTGTTAATGTTGCCACAGTGGGCAGTCCGCAACTTCAACCAGACTGCAGGAAGAGTGAGTGAGGGTTTGGGAGGGGAAGAAAAGGGGTGAGGGAAGGGGGGGGGGGGGGGGGGGGGGGGGCAGATGGAGAGTTGGCATAGATTTGAAATCTTGATTGCTGTTTGTGAGTCAAAGGGAGGATGTTTGTGAGACAAAGGGAGGATAGTGTGTGTTTGTACAGTTTGTATAAGCGGATGGGTGTAGGAGTGGATGGGTGTGGGTGACAATTCATCACACATACATAAATACATACGTGTATATATATATTATATATATATATATATATTTTATATATATATTATATATATATATATATATATATGGGGTGTGTGTGTGTGTGTGTGTGTGTGTGTGGTGTGTGTGTGTACATGCTTATTCATTTATTTACTCATTTATTTTTATCATATCTATCTGCAGGCACTCGGGAAGTCCTGATCATGACGGCCCTGATCGCTGTGCCAGCCTGGCTGTGGTGACCTTGACGGTGGCCGTGGTCTACTGCTACCGCACCAAGCACCTCAACAAGTCCGCCTCACAGAACCAGCCACTTACCCTGCACAAGCACAGCGCCGGGGCCTCCAGGAATCCTTCCACTCTCACCGCAGCTACCAGCAATGCTCCATGATGCAGACCAGCTTCGTGGATGGTGGGGGAGGAGGAGGAGGAGGAGGAGGGCCAGGGGGGGAGGGGCAGAGAACGGGACCATGGGCAGATCCGGGCCGTGGCGGAGAGTTTGGAGGGGGTGGAGGGAGGAGGTGGAGGAGGAGGGGGAGGAGGAGGAGGGGGAGCCGGGCTCGGGGGTGATGCCGGGGTTGCCCGTGATGGAGGAAGTGCCGGCAGACATCGACGACCAGCAGCTGCAGATTCCCATCCCTCCTCCTCCGGATCCCAATTACCGGACTCATCAGAAGAGGTCGTCATACACCATCATCAAGGACAACTTTGACGAGAACAATGCCGCCCTTGAGTGATGATGAAGAGACCTCAGTGAAGAGGATGTAGACAGGTGGATGGATGAAAGCGACACAAACTGGAGAAAAGAATGAACGCCAGTCGATGAAAAATAGCATGTAAGGATTAAAAAAAAAAAAAAACAGGACAAGCTGACAAAAACAATGCAAGTCTAAAAAACAAGACTTGTTGAAAAAAAAGTTGATACCCCCCCCCCCCCCCCCCCCCCCAAAAAAAAAAAAGAAAAAAAGAAATATGATGAAAAAAATAAAGACGTTTGATTTAAACAACAGTAACGATAAAAAACAACTTAATGAAAACAATACAAGCAGATGCGCGCGCGCGTGCGCGCGCGCGCTCACACACACACACACACACACACACACACACACACACACACACACACACACACACACACACACACACACACACACACACACTAATATAAACAATTCGAGTGGGCAAAAGCAATCTATGTTGATGAAAATTTTAAATTGATCAGACAACACAAGTTGACAACAAAAAACCAACAAAATCAACCCCCCCCCCCCCCCCCCCCCCCCCCCCCCCCCCCAAAAAAAAAAAAGAGGCACGAACGCACAATTTGAGAACACAATGCAGGATCTGACAAATGAAGAAAAAACATTTCAAGTCAACAAAAACACCAAACAAGTTGATGACAACAAACATCAAGCTGATCACAAAAAAGAAAAGAAAAGAAAAGTGCTGGAAACGACACAACACGATGACGAACACATCACAACATGCTGACGAAGATAACACACCTCGCTGACGAAAACATCCAACCCGTTCGTTCCAGTGATTGACGTCTACCGACTCGTCGAGAATCTGAGGTGTATGTATTCGTGGAGAAGAGTGAGAGGGGGGAAGGAGAAAAAGGTGGAGGGGAAGGAGGGAAGGGGAGGGGATGGGGAAAGGAGGATAAAATGGCCGATCTCTGGAATGTCAATGATTACAATACTCCGCGCTACATCAGGGACTGCCGAGAGCAAGATGCAGGTTTGTTCAGGGCTGGCACTGTTCCAGACTTATTTTCGTTTCTGGTGACCGGGAGGTGGGCCAGAGTCTGTTACATTTGACCTCCAGGTCACCGTCGTTGCCAACAACAACAACAACAACAATGAATAGTAGTGATAATAACAAGAGTTGCATCTAAAAAATGGGGGGGGGGGGGGACTCTGTGAAGTAAAACAAAAAGTTACCATCATCATCACCACCATCACCATCATTATTGTCATTATTATTGCGACATATATGCTATGAACCAAAACAGTTGTTGTTGTTGTTGTTGTTGTTGTTGTAATACCATACTGCCACAGAACATTCTTTTTTAAATTACAACGTCTCTTCCTGAAGGTTTTTTTCCCCCGTTCATTTCTGCTACTCACTAACAGAAAACAAATCTGAGTTTTCAGGAAAAGTTTTCACCGAAACAGAACTACAGTCCCTCATTAACTCATTTGACACTGAACAACTTTGAATTCCCGTGGATTTAAAAGCAAGATCTGAGGCAGGACAGAGTGTGAGTTCTGTTCTCAAAGTCTTTTAGTGCACATTATCAACGAGGAACGCTTTCTTAACACTATTTAAAGAATACCCCCCACCCACCCACCACCCACCCACCCACCTACCGCTTTGTTGGTTTGTTTGTTTGTTTTGTTTTAAGTGTAATCGTCTGCAGCAGACTGCCAGAGCATCAGTTGTGCCACATACTTACACACCCAATTCTCCTCCCCTTCTCTTCTCTTCTCCTCTCCCACCTACGTCACAGGAGTCAAAAGTTACATTTATATTTTTATATAAGAGTAAACATTGAAACAAAAAAAACAAA
>CM031610.1:62471724-62514224 GCA_018398815.1 Conus ventricosus
TTATTACTTGGTCTTCTTATATGTGGCAACATGTTTGGCTCATTTTCCGATTTAAGCATGATGTGTTGTATTACGCTCTCTAAACGTTCATTTGATATTGTCATGAGAACTAGCATAGCACAATTTCTGTGTTGTTTGGAAATGTTCCTAGATTAGAAGACATGTACGATGCATTTTAAGAGAGGGAAAGGGTGAGAGAGAGAGAGAGAGCGAGAGAGAGAGAGGAGAGAGAGAGAGAGAGAGAGAGAGAGAGAGAACAGAGACAGACAGGTAGACAAACAGACAGGTAGACAGACGGACAGACAGAAACAGAGGTAGACGACAGCAGTCTGCGAGAGAGAGAGAGAGAGAGAGAGAGAGAGAGAGAGGAGAGAGAGAGAGAGAGAGAGACAGACAGACAGACAGACAGACAGACAGACAGACAGACAGACAGACAGAAACAGAGACAGACAGAAAGAGAGACTTTTCTTCTCATTTTTATGTATAAATAGCATTTGAGTTACTCTCATTTGTTTCTGTTTCCTAAAAATATCTTTGTATATGTAGCAACTAAGCTTGGGATATGGTTTTTGCTTCTATGTCTGTATGCATTTGTGCATGTATGTATAATGTGTATAGATATAAACCTAAGAAGCTTTTAGTTGTGGTTGTTTCTCTTTCTGTTTGGGGGCATGTTAATTTATGATTAACAGCTAAGATTGATTTGTGTTGATTGTGTATTTGTTGTTGTTTCTTTGTTGTTGTTGTTGTCGTCGTCGTCGTCGTAGTCATCGTCGTCATCATCATCGTCGTTGTTGTTGTTGTTTATTCATTTTATATCAGCATCTGTTTCTGTTCTTAAGTGTGTTGTTGTTTTTTTAATTGACGGCTTGACAATAAGCATGTAAATCGCTGATTAAGAGATCTGAATGCCATGTGTGTTTTTACGCTGATGATTGTTGTACCTGTCGGCCTGTGCACGTGTTTGTTTGTGTTTTGTTCCCGATGTGGCAGCACGCCATGTTGGCGCCAACCACGGTATGCTGTGTGAGAAGATGTTTGCTGATGATGATGACTGCCATGCGATGTCCGCTGAAGAAGTGTGTCCCATCTCTTTCTCTTTCAGACATGCACAAAACATGATAGAGGACACTGATTTCAACGCTCAAGATTTGATAGATAGTATATTCCATGGATTGTGAAACCGTCTTTGATGGGGATTTCAAATGGACAATCCCAATCCATTCGAAATTGTGACAAAAACAGATTTTATACTTTCCAAAATCATCTCTCTCTCTCTCTCTCTCTCTCTCTCTCTCTCTCTCTCTCTCTCTCTCTCTCTCTCTCTCTCTCTCTCCTAAAGCCAAGATCCATGTTGACAGATAATAATACTAATCACACCACACCACACCCCCAAATGAAAAAAAAAAAAAAAAGACCCGAGAAGGATATGTAAGTTCAGATTCTTTGTATCTTTTACATTGTTGATGAAAACAAAACCAACCGTAATATGAACTATCACAGACATCCTGTAGCAATGAAGAAACGGGTCTTATCTGTTTCGGTGCTCGATGTTCTGTTTGCGTTGAACAATTTGGGAGTACAGGACATGTTCTGATTTGGATCTGCCAGGCGTTCTTGATCCACATGTAGATCTTCCGTACTTGAAAGTTTTGAACATGTTCACAAGCTTTGGGATTTTGTAAAAGAAAAAAAAGAAAGTTTCCTCATTTAAAACGCCTTAAACATGGGAACTTTTAGCCTTTAAGTAAGTATGCAAGTCTGATAGTTCTGAACTCAGTAAAAGCCTCTCTTGTTAACCCAGATCAATGAACTACCCGTAATTTACTCTACTCTGCCTTGGCAACCGAACATGAGAAGGACAACAGTGTTCAGCCTTCGTTAAAAAGCCTTTAAAAGTTCAATCAATCAACACAACTTTATTTTCTTTGAGGAAAAAGCAGAACACACACATAACACACCGTTCAAATAATATGTCCATTTTACAAAGGCGGAGGGCGGGGGGGGGGGGGGGGGGGTAGTGGAGGGGTTAGACGCAGTGACAGTGACGCGCTACCACGCAGCAGACCCGTCTACCCTCCCTCCCCCCCCCCCCCCCCCCCCCCCCCCCCCCCCCCCCCCCCACTCCTTCGCCGCCATATAATCTATTATCACACAGTACCTCCACTCCCTCTTCCCTCTTCTCTCCCAGGTATGCCTCTATCACGCAGCAACCCCACTCCCTTCCCCTTCCCTCATCTTTCCTATGTAATCCACTATCACGCATCATGGTTCCACATGTAGATTTCAATATAACGTAGGAAACAGCGCCTGCAGGAAAGACGCGCATCTCCCACCACGGAGAACGCACTATACTCCGCAAGTCTGAACACAAGAGTAGGTGGACGTTAGTATAACAGTGGAAAAGAGATACTGTGTGCTCACCCCACACACGAAGAGGAACCCCAAACATGTGGGAAAGTTTTCAGTTGGCACATACATAGTCTTTGGCTTCCTGTAGCTCCGAAACCGGAGTGCTATCCATCCTCAATGTCCTTGAACATCGTTCCAAAGCATGATAGTCATCATGGAGGAATGAAAAAAAAAACGACGAAAGCAATAGAATTCAAGCTTCAAACTTCGATCGTTTCGAATGTCATGAAAATCTAAGAACACGGGAAATCAGCTAGCTCTTGGTGAAATCAAGCACTGTGCGCGAACGGATTTTTTATTACATAACAGCATGAAAATAACGAAAAATCAGCCTGGAATCAGGATTCTAAAATCAGTTGTAGGGTGTATAATCAGGACATGTTGGAGATAACGGAGCTCAAGTTCCGGAACCGGAATACCAAATTAAAAACTCGACTTCTCTTTGCATTATAACACATCATTTTGTCAAATACTTCTGAAACTTCAAACACAATATAGGCTATATTTTTTAGCAAGAACAAGAACTCTTTTGGAAGATCTTAAGATACAGATTTTGTTTTTAGTTTCGGAACACTGTCACCCGTGAACTTTTGTCAGACCTTGCGATGACGGCAGCAATAAGGTTTCATGTTTTTGTATTTGCTCCAATGTGTAGAAAGTCCCAGTGCTGCAAATGACATGTCGGAACTCCTGCAGGAGTGCCAGATATTGATGCGGCATCTTCAGGACTGCAGAAGATTGCATCATCATGTTGTTCATTGTCTGCCATTCTTTGTTTAGCTATATTTGACGAATCAAGCATCTTTACAACCTGATTTAACATATGAAACGGTTTTTTTTTTTTTTTATCTATCTCTCTGCTGGTTTCTTCATCCCTTCATAAAAGATGTTTCATAATTTTCTGTTTATCAGTGCACACTTTGAGAAAATAGGACAGGTTTAGAAGTAATTTCCTTTTCTGAATACTTCTTTGTACATGATATTACGCTGTGTTTGATTAAGGACCTTTTTTCCTAGTCTTTTAGCTCTATCCTGTAAATAAATGGGCTGTGGTATCTGGCGAATTATGCAACTAAAATCTGGATGATAGAAAGTGTACTATAATTCTTTTCCTTATGATTCGAAGATTTTTGAAACATTGCTGCCGTTGTGTAACGAATCAGTAGACGTTTAGTGCCACAGGGCATGTTTTATTTCGACTTTATCATTTATAGCAGTTCGTTGAAAGAGCTTGTCTTTTCATGTATTTGACCCTGTTGTTAACGTAGTTTGTTAGTTTAACCATTTATATACCCATTGTGCACTGTCTTCTTGGAATATGTATGGCAAATAAACTGGATATTCTGTTGAAATATCATTTGCTCAGCATTTTGTCGAATTATGATTATTTGCTCAGTATCTGTTTTGATTGTAAAATACTGGTTTGATTTGATTGGAAGATGTTGATTCGACCGTTTGTCAATCGTATTCCCATACTGTCTCTGGAATGGTCTGTTGTTCATTTTACATAGTGTCACCGCTTTCAACACTGCTAATGTCATGTTCTTCACTAACACGGGTATTATATATGAAAAGGAACTTTCTCTCCGCAGCTGTAAAACTCAACCCTCTCTAACTTTACATAGTTCGAGTTTTGAGTCGACTTTTTGTGCTGTATTTACTGCTGAGTTCCTTTTTTTTTTTTTTTTTTTTTTTTTTTTTTACTGAATTGCGGCAAAATGGTGTTGAAATGTCTGCAGACGTGTCGCTGAAAATTACCCCCATCTTCTATAATCTTCCTATCATCAACCTGCTGAACACCGTTCTTTTCCCCCATTTTTGGTGTACATCTCTCTCTCTCTCTCTCTCTCTCTCTCTCTCTCTCTCTCTCTCTCTCTCTCTCTCTCTCTCTCTCTCTCTCTCTCTCCCTCCCTCCCACCACCACTCCCTATTTTCCTTAACACACACATAGGCTAATATACATTCGTCACAACGTTCATGATTTTTTGAGTGAAGGTATCTTGTCCTGTGCCTACGCCTTCCATTGTCTCATTTAATTTAATCTTGTGTTTAGAAGGAGATATCATACCATTTTGAATAGAAACAAAAACAGAAATAAAAGAACTATTTATACAAGCTTCATTTTCATAAACTGATCGACAGTTTTCTCGCCTTTCAAGATTTTAATAAGAAAGAGACAGAGAGAGCGAGAGAACGCACACACACAAACACACACACACACACACACACACACACACACACACACACACACACACACACACACATACGCACGCACGCACGCACACACACACACACACACACACACACACACACACACACACACACACACACACACACACACACACACACATTCACTTGTATGACTGGATCAGTCGTTTGGGTTCTTCTTTTTGTTGTTCATCTCAAAATTCCCAGTTCCCATTCCAATTTCTTCTCGTCTGGAGCTTGTAACAAATAATGATCACTAGACAACTACCACGGGAAAAAAAACAAACAAAAGATGGAATGAACGTGGAGGGGGGTGGGGGGCAGGCGGGAAGGCTGGTTACTGTAGAAGTACTAGAAGAACTAAAGAGGGGGAGGAGACTTTTTTTGTTGTCTTCTGAATGCGTCCAAAATTCAGAGATTGTCTAGTTCCTCCTCGATTTATGTGCCCTTTAACGCAAGCATGTCTTAATTCCGCTTCTGCAGATCATAAGAGCCATCTTTTTCACTGGTTTGTCTAATCATTTCAGTCTCTCGCCTCACCCTTCTTTTTTCATAATGATAATTTTTTTGTTGTTGTTTTAATCGGCAAAAAGCTGAAGGCAAGAGAGAATGTCGAGGTCTTCATGGCATGCTTTCATCTTCATCAAATGTGACAAAGTAAGTTTAACATGTTTTGTTCTGTTCTTTCCTATCGTCATCCCCGGCCTCCTCCCTCCCCCCCCCCCCCCCCCCCCCCCCCATCCCCATAACCCAACCCCGACCTCTCTCCGTCGCTTCGCGCACGCGCGTGCCGTGTGTGTGTGTGTGTGTGTGTGTGTGTGTGTGTGTGTGTGTGTGTGTGTGTGTGTGTGTGTGTGCGTGCGTGCGTGCGTGCGTGCGTGCGTGCGTGCGTGTGTGTGTGACAGATATAGTGATAGAGATTTGTGTTATCTTTCAAGCCATGCATTAAATCAACAGCCAAAAAAAGTAGTCGCAGTTCAATTCACAGGTCACATACTGCATGACACAATGGAGATCAAAACCTGTGGGAACAACTAAGCTCGTTTCCTGTTTTTACTCATCTTCGAAGTTGCTGAAGTGACCAGTCAGAACGACAGTGCGAAACTTTTGGAAATTCAAGACTAGAGGTCGAACGTCAACATCAGAACGTGGCATAGTAGATGATACTTTGTAAGCATGGCTCACACACACACACACACACACATACCCGTGGTCGTGTGCACTGAACGCCAGTTCACCCAGTAGCCACACCACCGCTGAAGAAGACGGACGGATGTCTGTCGAAAGCTCCAAGTAAGTGCTATTCCTAGCTGAGTGACTTGTTTAAATCCGGTAGTCGTCATGGCTGACCTTGTTTGCCCTCTTTTTTTTCCACTCCATGAAATGTACAGTTGTAAGTTATTCGCGGTGCGCGTAACGTGCTATCTTATTGAAAGCCAAGCCTGGCAGAAGTCGAAGTTCCAGGTCACTTGCAAGTTGACGTAGGACCTTCTTCTTCAGCATTCACGGACACGCTAGGGCCTGTAGGCCTGTTGATAGCCCGGTTTCATGGGCAAAGTCTGCAAATGTCTGTCTCAGCGATGTTGCCGGTCCTCGCAGCTTGGCCAATAAACTATGTGTCCGCTTAACCTTAAGAGTACGCTTGTGAATTATGAGTACCAAATATTCAGCAGCTCCTTGACCGAATCGCGGCCATCTAGCATCGAACGTTAGCGAAAAAAGCAACTCCAATATAGTCCTGAATCTGAAGTGGACCTCTCTCTCCAGGACGAAGGGAGACTACTCGCTTGGCTATGCTCTTATGAGATCCACAGCGATATGGTTGCTAATGAAAGCCCGAAGAGCAAGCTCAAGCCGCCACCGCCACAGCCCTGAAGACATGATCAGCAGCCTCTTCAACCACATTGCGGAGCCCAGTGCCAGCAGTTTTCGTTCTAGTCCAGAACAATGAAGGAGTGGAGCGTAGGCTACTGCCGCACTGAGACCAGCGAGACCTTTCTATCATGGGCTTCCATAGTTCTCCGACACTTCCGCCCCCACTCCTCTTCCTTGCTCCCTCCCTCGCCCCACCCCCTCAGATTCTGCCCAAAGTGACATAGGTCTAAAAAAAAAAAAAAATCATCATCATGATTGCTGTCATTTTCAATGGGTGGGGTTGGGGTTGGGGGGGGGGGGGGGAGATCTTCCATCCACTGTTCCTCACATACACACGGCAATTGGCTGAAGTCAGAACATAAGCCTCATTAGGAATCTAGTTGGGGGTAAAGGTGGAGGTCACAACATTGTGTTATTCAGAATGTGATCTGTTGCAAGTAGACGCAACACGTTGTGTGCTCCCTCTCCGTGTCTTCCCTCTGTCTCAACCGCCACCCTCCCTTTCTCTATTATGTTACTCCCTTGGTAGGTTTAACTAGTGTTGCACGCGACCATAAAGGTCTCTCCTCTCTCATCTTTCAAAATCCTTTCCCGCATCTTTCTTTTCTGTCTTCCACTCAAAACAATGGACATGAAATATCTTCTTTTTTTTTTCTTTTTAAGGAACGTTGCTCATCATCGCTTACCTGTCCTTGTTGTCATCACGAACATTTTCTTTACTTCGTGAATTTATCCTTAAATGTGCAGTCTACACAATAATCTGGTTTTTCCATTGTACTATTCCTGTATGTAATGTATTCCATGTATTCCATGTGTTTTCTCACCAGCACGTGCGTGTCGTGTGTCCCTCTGCAATAAAGGCATGTTTCTCTTCACTGGGACTGTTAATTGTTTCAGAAAAAGGTTGGTGTGCTTGGACATTTGGAAAGAAATATGAAGAAAGTTGATACAACAAACAGAAAGAAAAAAAGCAATAAAAGTAATGGCACTGGGGAGAGCGAAGTCCTCCATCAAGCCGGCTCGAGCAGATCCTGGATCTTCCCTTTGATCCTGATCGCAGCAAAATGTCTGGCTAAAAAAAAAAAAAAAAAAAAAAAAGGAAAAAATAAAGAAAAAACACGAAAGGAAAAAAAGTGTATTTATTGTGGCATGGGAATAGAAATAGGGTTGGTAGACAGGTTTTTATTCATTAATTTGTTTTTCAAGCCTCAGCGAGCAGATCTAGTGCGAGGACCAAATTATTAGTTTTCCACCAGGGAAAGTAATAAAGGGTACGGACGGAAAGAGTTACCTCCCATGTACTTCACTTGCCAGCAGGATATGGACAACACAAAACGCTAAATTTGATTTGGCGTGCGAAGTTTGAGCATTCAATGGAAACATATTACTGAACAGATAATGATAAATATGTGGACAATAACTTCACAATGTTCATTATCTGTGAAAATTTGTAACGGTCTCGCTAAACTGGTCACGAATATGCACTTGTATCCAGATCTCCACTTTGAGTCAGCACCAAAATTTCTTGGGTTCGCCTGTTGGCCAAAGTTATCTTTTTATTGAGTTTGGTTTTACAAATCGGTGCAGAATTGTGTGTGTGTTTGCATGTGATTTTGTTGATGGACAGGCCAACCAACCAACACAGGTGAAAACATAATCTGACTGGTGGAGGTAAAAATGGAATAAATGAGCGTGCACACACACACGTGTGTGTGTGTGTGTGTGCATGCGTGAGTGTGTGTGTGTGTGTTTGGTTTTGCTGATTGACACAGTTTAAGTGGAACAAACGAGCGTGCACACACACGTGTGTGTGTGTGTGCATGTTTTGCTCTGCTTCTTATAACACCTTTTCACAAAAAAATGTTTTCTGGCAGAGGGAGGTGAGGGAGGGATTTTTGTTCTTTATCTTCCATGCTGCTTTGATGACATTTATCCTTTATTACAGCCACCCTTTGTACAACTCACTCCCGCAATTGATAAGTTAAATTGCAAGGCAGCCTAACAGTGGAGACATTGTTCCACTGCCCAAATTATTTCTCATGCATTCTCACTTTTGCTTTTTTTTTAAAATGTGTATATATGCGGAGAAGTGGGAGCCATACAGCAGGCTACCCAGAGGCAGACGTGGCTTTCATCAAGGCTAGATGCTAGGAATGCTTGTGAGTTTGGCGAGTGACAGAGATTCACAGCACACTGTGGAGGCCAGCAAAAACTACACAAAGATGAGAGATAGTAACGGTATCTGGGGAATTCTTGCAGGCAAAATTTTCTTTCAGTATTTGCATTTGTATTAAATCCCCATGTTTTAACATGGAAAATCATATGACATGATGTATAAACTCAGTTAAGAGAGATCACATATGCATCACATGACACACATCTCCTCACTGGTGCACTTACACACACTCACTCAAATTTGCATACATGAAAAATTGAAAGACAGATCCTGAGAGTTACGGATTCTGCAAAGTTGCCTGTGGTATGGCGGCCTTGATCTTGTTTTCAGTTATGATTCTTTTAAGTTTCTTATGACCTCTTATAAGCATACTTGGAGTCCCCTGTGTGTGTGTGTGTGTGTTGTGTGTGTGTGTGTGTGTGTGTGCGTGTTGTTTTCAGTTATGATTCTTTAAGTTCTTATGACCTCTTATAAAGCATACTTGGAGTCCCCTATAGTTGTGTGTGTGTGTGTGTGTGTGTGTGTGTGTTGTTTTCAGTTATGATTCTTCAAGTTTCTTAGACCTCTTATAAGCATACTTGGAGTCCCCTATGTGTGTGTGTGTGTTGTTTTCAGTTATTCTTTAAGTTTCTATGACCTCTTATAAGCATACTTAGAGTCCCCTATGTGTGTGTGTGTGTGTTGTGTGTTGTTTCAGTTATGATTCTTTAAGTTTCTTATGACCTCTTATAAGCATACTTAGAGTCCCCTATGTGTGTGTGTGTGTTGTTTTCATTATGATTCTTAAGTTTCTTATGACCTCTTATAAGCATACTTAAGTCCCCTATGTGTGTGTGTGTGTTGTTTTCAGTTATGATTCTTATAAGTTTCTTATGACCTCTTATAAGCATACTTAGAGTCCCCTATGTGTGTGTGTGTGTGTTGTTTTCAGTTATGATTCTTTAAGTTTCTTATGACCTCTTATAAGCATACTTAGAGTCCCCTATGTGTGTGTGTGTGTGTTGTTTTCAGTTATGATTCTTTAAGTTTCTTATGACCTCTTATAAGCATACTTAGAGTCCCCTATGTGTGTGTGTGTTGTGTTTTCAGTTATGATTCTTTAAGTTTCTTATGACCTCTTATAAGCATACTTAAGTCCCCTATGTGTGTGTGTGTGTGTGTTGTTTTTCAGTTATGATTCTTTAAGTTTCATATGACCCTTAATAAGCATACTTAGAGTCCCCTATGTGGTGTGTGTGTGTGTTGTTTCAGTTATGATTCTTTAAGTTTCTTATGACCTCTTATAAGCATACTTAGAGTCCCCTATGTGTGTGTGTGTGTGTGTTGTTTTCAGTTACGATTCTTTAAGTTTCTTATGACCTCTTATAAGCATACTTGGAGTCCCCTATGGTGTGTGTGTGTGTTGTTTTCAGTTATGATTCTTTATAAGTTTCTTATGACCTCTTATAAGCATACTTAGAGTCCCATTTGTGTGTGTGTGTGTTGTTTTCAGTTATGATTCTTTGGAGTCCCCTATTGTGTGTGTGTGTGTGTGTGTGTGTGTGTGTGTGTGTGTGTGTGTGTTGTTTTCAGTTATGATTCTTTAAGTTTCTTATGACCTCTTATAAGCATACTTGGTGTCCCCTGTGTGTGTGTGTGTGTTGTTTTCAGTTATGATTCTTTAAGTTTCTTATGACCTCTTATAAGCATACTTGAGTCCCCTATGTGTGTGTGTGTGTGTTGTTTTCAGTTATGATTCTTTAAGTTTCTTATGACCTCAACAGCCCTGATGTGGCCCTTTGCGGTCGGCTGGGCTATAAGCAACATTATCTTATCTTACCTCTTATAAGCATACTTAGAGTCCCCTATGTGTATGTGTGTGTTGTTTTCAGTTATGATTCTTTAAGTTTCTTATGACCTCTTATAAGCATACTTGGAGTCCCCTATGTGTATGTTTGCTGGCTCACTAATTTCCTTTGTCATCTTCCACCAAGGACAATACCTATATGTTGGCTTTTCCAGTCGGAGACTGCACATTCCTTCATGGCAGCCTGAACCTCTTGTTCCCAAGGCTCTCATTTTTCTGCAATATTTGCAGATTTCAGCAAAATGTACAAATGAGAATTTTTTTTTAAATACAGTTGAAACAAAACGGGGGAAGAAGAAGAAAAAAAGGCAGAGGAATCTGCAGGAGCTACTCTTATTTATTTTTCATTTTATTTATCTATTCGTTTATCTATTTATTTCTTGCTATCAGTTAACAGTGATGTCACAAAATCTTGTGTAAATCTTGTGTAAACTTCTTAACCGGGTGGACAGATGCCATTTTGTCTGCGCAGTTGAAGGAGAAAGATCAACTCTCAATGGCACGTGTCAGCAAGATTCACCTGTAGCGAAAGAGAGAGTCAAAAAGCTGTTTGAGCAAATGGTCCCAGTTGTAGCTGGACCAAAAAGAGGGCTATATACACCACTTGATGCTAGAGTTTTGTCAGATTGCAGCTTGTTATTTCACAAGTTTCAATTTTTTTTTCCCTCGAAGGAGCACATTTCGACTGAACTCTCCAGATTTCAGCGATGTTTATGTTTTTTTGCATTCAACTTTCCAGGACTGAAAAAAATGAGGTGGTTTGTTTTTTTTGCAGAAAAAATCATTTGCTAAATAATTTTTGTATGTTATGTTAAGATTCAAGTCCAACAATCTGTTAGCTGTAGGGAAAATGAACCGTGAGAGGTTCAAGGGCATGGTGGAAGGAGTATATCCCTCTCCTTCCGCTGCCTTAACCTCCCCTGACCTGGTAAAAATAAGATAATGTTGCTATAAGCCCAGCCGACCGCAAAGGGCCACATCAGGGGTGTCACCACGTTAAAATCAACTCACCAGTCATTTTAAAAAAAAAAAAAAAAAAAAAAAAAAAAAAACCTTTCATACATCTCTTTAAATGACATCGTTTAGAAACGTACCAGAAACTTCGTTAAAAAATCTTTCTTCCGTAAAATCTTAAATCAGATGAAAAATGTTAATCTCTCTCAAAAACTCAAGGATCACATCAGGCGGGACATCCCTGAACAGGATCTTCATGGACTCCGCTGTAAAATGTTTGTGTTTCACATCGTGCAAGTCCCAACACTCTAAAAGAACATGTTTCATTGTGAGTGGCGCATGACATGGAATGCACCACGGAGCTTCTTCACTCTTTAAAAGGTAAGAATGCGTAAAATACGAATGGCCGGTGTGCAGCCGGCACAGAACCGTTTCCTCTTTACGACCTCCCGACGTAGATGGGAGGAAGTCCTTAAGTTTTGGACGGATCTGAAAGAGTTTGTTATTCGTCTGTGTGTTCCAATCCTCCTGCCAGAGGTCTCTCACATAATCGTTAATTTTGGGTTTCACATCTGAGCAGGGGATATAAATGTTGGACAGTTTCTCTCTTGTGGCGTTCTTGGCTAAACGATCAACCATTTCGTTCCCGCCGATGCCAACATGACCAGGAACCCAAGCAAGAGTAATGTTGTAACCGTCCGCTTTCAACGTACTAAAAAGTTCAAAGAAATGTAAAAGTTCTGGATGCTGAAGGTTGCGGCCAGCTATGGCCTCCAAAGCTGACAGCGAATCCGACAGAACCAGAAAGTCGCTCTTCGAAGATTGTGAGATTATCTTCAAAGCCAGAACCAGAGCAGTAAGTTCAGCGGAATAGACAGAAGCATCTGAATGTATATGTTCCAACAGTATCTGAGAAGGAGCCCCAGGGCAGTAGGCTGCACAGGCCACTCCATCTTCAGACTTGGAACCGTCAGTGAAAACTTTTTGATAGGATGGGAATTTCGAACAGAGGTCAGCATACAATGCCTTGTACGCCAGAGAGCTGGTAGACTCTTTGCGAAAAGCTGCAAGATCAAAACGAATCTCTGGTGTGAAAAAGGTCCACGGAGGTTGATCCGGAAACTTGGAAAAATCGGATACTACTCCTAGGTCTAGACCTGCATTCCGCACGTGAGGCTGCATACGAAGACCAAACGGCGGAATATATTTCGGGTTGTTTTCAAACTTACTTTGGAACGGAGGGTCAAAGACACAGTCATAGGCAGGGTTTTCTGGTTCTGAGAACAGTCGGATATAATAATTCAAAGACAGTTTCAGCCTGCGGTTGGACAGTGAAGGTTCACCTCCCTCTGCGTACAGGCTGTACACAGGGGTGGTGCGGAACGCTCCAAGACAGAGACGAAGCCCTTGATGGTGGATAGGGTCCAAGAGTTTGAGGTAAGACGATCTTGCAGAGCCGTACACAGCACAACCGTAGTCCAGTTTGGAACGGACCAAGGCTCTGTAGAGGTGCAGCAAAGTTTTCTTATCAGCGCCCCAGTCAGTGTGCGCTACGACCCGCAGAATATTCAGTGCTTTCTGGCAAGCAGTTTTGAGGTTTTTGATGTGGTTGAGAAAGTTAAGTTTCTGGTCAAAAATAACCCCTAAAAATTTGGCCTCTTTGACAGCTGGAATGGGCGATTTCCCTACTTGAAGTTCAGGATCTGGAAAAAACTGACGGAAATTATGGAAGTGAATACACTGTGTTTTTGTAGCAGAAAAGGTGAAAACCGTTTTCATCTGCCCACTGATGGATTTTATCCACGCAAAGCTGGAGCCTGCGCTGGACACTCGGGTACAGGCTTCCAGTTGCGTAGACAGCGAAATCATCCACAAACAATGAGCAGTCTGAACCCTGCTGAACTGATTGAACAATGTTGTTAATCTTGATGCTAAAGAGGGCAGGAGACAGTATGCTCCCCTGTGGAACACCCAACTCCTGCTCGTGGACATCAGAGAGAGTGGTGCCAACCTGGACC
The DNA here is from genome assembly GCA_018398815.1 of Conus ventricosus. Lineage (NCBI taxonomy): Eukaryota > Metazoa > Mollusca > Gastropoda > Neogastropoda > Conidae > Conus > Conus ventricosus. The sequence continues at coordinate 62,485,214 of CM031610.1, forward strand.
TGAAACTGTCGTTCTGCCAAAAACTTTCGAATGAAAAGCGGAAGATGACCTCGAAAACCCAGATCATGGAGATCATGAAGTATCCCCGACTTCCAGGTGGTATCGTAGGCCTTCTCCAAGTCAAAGAAAATTGCCACTGCATGCTGTCTGTTCAAAAAGGCGTTCCGAAGTGTAGATTCCAGACGAATCAAATGGTCAACTGTAGTCCGATGTTTGCGGAAACCACACTGTTCTTTCGCCAAAAGGCCATCGGTTTCCAGTTTCCACATGAGTCTAGCATTGACCATTTTCTCCATCAATTTACAGACACAGCTGGTCAAAGCTATGGGACGGTAGTTTGATGGTTAGAAAGATCTTTTCCAGGTTTGGGAATTGGAATAATGAGGGCTTTTCGCCAAGAAGGTGGAAAGAAACCAGTAGTCCACACATGGTTGTATACCTGTAGCAGGATGTTCAGACCTATTTGCGGAAGATGTTTCAACAGTTGATAATGGATTTCATCTATACCTGGAGAGGAATCGCTGCAAGAAAGTAAGGCAGATTTCAGTTCGTTTAACGTGAAAGGAAGATTGTAGTCTTCCATGTTGTCTGACGAAAAGTTGCAGGTTGATTTTTCTTTAAGGGCTTTGTTTTTGACAAAAGTGGCTGATTTGTTAGAAGAGGAGGAATTCTTTTCAATGGTTGAAGCAAGCAGATTAGCAACTGCTTTTTTCTCCGTTATTAAAGAGTCCGAAAACTTGAGATGGTTCACAGTGGGACAGGTGTTCTTCCCTTTGATTTTCTTAATGATGTTCCACACTTTTTTCTTGGAAGTTTTCGATGTCAGCCTGGAGCAGAAGCTTCTCCAGGACCGACGTTTACTGATTTTAAAAGTGTGTCTTGATTTAGCACGGAGTTTCTGATGGGCTCGAGCGTTGGGACCCGAAGGTTGTTGGTATACCCGACGCTGAGCCCGTTTTCGAACTTTGGAAATTTGTTGGCAGTCTGAATCGAACCAGGGTGTTTTTGGCATTTGAAGTTTATCGGAAGACACTGGAATACAGGCTTTAGCACATTTGACCACAGTGTTAGTCAGAGATTCAGCTGGGTCCGGACTCTGAAGAAAATCAGTGTCCTGGAATTCCTTAGAAATAGTGGCTGCAAATAGATCCCAGTTTGCTTTTTTATAATTTAGATGTTGAGAGACAGAGATGTGTTCAGTTATTACGGGTTGTAGAAGGACAGGGAAATGGTCACTTCCGTGCAGATCGTCATGGACAGACCACTCATAGTCCAGGACCAGCGAGGGGTCACAAATCGACAAATCTAAACACAAAAGTGAACCTGTGGAAGAGTGGAGGTAAGTTGCAGATCCGTCGTTCAGACAACACAAATCCAAATCCGAAAGGACATCCTCAATTAGCAGACCTCTGGATGACGTACTGACACTACCCCAAAGAGGATTGTGACCGTTAAAGTCACCCAATAGCAAAAAAGGTCGAGGAAGTTCTCCTAACAGACTGACAAGGTCCTGACGACAAACCGGGACAGAAGGAGGTAGATAAAGAGAACAGATTGTCACAGTCTTGTGGAGAGTGACTCTCGCAGCTACAGCCTGAAGGGAGGTTGACAGAGCGACAGGACTATACAGCAGAGTTTTGTGTATGAGAAGGGCAACACCGCCCGACAGTCCCAACGTGGAAGGTTGTGCAGGTTGTGAAAGAATATTAAAGCCAGAAAGAGTGAAGGTCTTCTGGCTTTGAATTTGAGTTTCCTGAAGAGCCACGACGGAATGTTTTATAGATTGACACAGAAGCTGCAGCTCCTCAAAGTTGGAATTTAGTCCACGGATATTCCAATGGAATACTGTACTATCCATGGTGCAGAGGGCGAAAAGGAGAGAGATCAGGTCATCTCCTCCTCAACATCTGCTTCTAAAGGTGTAAATTTATTACTTAGTTTCACTGGACTGTGTTGGTCTTCAGACCTGCTGGCAGACTTGCCAACAGGTGAAGAAGGTCTGGATTTGGGAGACGGTGGAGGTTTCTTCCTCATCTCCACCATCTCCACATTGGATTGAACTCCCTTGCCCGCACGGGCACTGGACAGAGGAGTTCGAGGTGGGACTGCTGGTTTTTTAATCTGCCCCGCAGCAGATGTTGTAGACTGCTGGGCAGTCTGAGGGGTGACGGATTTTTTGCCTCCACCAGGGCATTCACTTTGGGTTGGGAGGTGGTGGACCTGCTTCCACCAGAGTTGACAATTCTTCCTTGCAATGTCTTAGAAAACGTGAAGTCATCAGTCTGGCAACAGACTGACCGAGTGGGAACTGTGGGAACTGTCTTTACGGCCGAAGCATAAGAAGAAGCTGATGGCGTCTGACTGCCCACAACCTTTTGCGGGCCTCAAAAAAGGAGATCTTCTTTTCTGTTTTGACTCTTTGTATTGTGGATTCCTGAATCCAAAGAGGACAGTTTCTTGAAGAGGAGGGATGGTCGCCACCGCAGTTAGCACAATGTGCCGGATCTTTACACGGCCCATCATGGGTTGCCTTGCAGCAAACACCGCACACCTCCTGCCCAGAACAGCGGTCTCTGACATGGCCAGACCTCTGGCACCTGAAGCACCTCAACGGGGACGGAACATACAACTGGACTCGAACGTTCAGGTAACCGACTTTGATGACCGGAGGCAGCACAGGGTTGCAGAATGTCAGAAAGAGGTTGTTGGTGGCCACTCTCTCTGCACCTTTTTTTACCGTCACCCTGTGCACCTCCGTCACACCCTGGGACGCCAGTTCCGTTTTGATCTCTGCCTCTGAGACACCTGTTAAATCTCGGCAGCGAATCACTCCTTTCGACGAATTCAACTGTTTATGGGGAGTCACCTTGATCTCCCTGTCCACGAGCTTAGTTGCCCTCAGCAGCTGTTCAGATTGTTTTTTTGATCTACATTGAATCAGAAATGAGCCGTTCCGCAATCTCTTGATGGACTGAGGGTCACCTGCTAAACCTTGAAAGCCCTTCTGGATAGCAAAAGGACTCAGAGCTGAAAGGGGTCTTTCCTGCTCCGTCCCTTCCATCACGAGCCAGGAAGCCCAGAAACCTGTCCTCTGTCTTACCGCTGTATCGGAATCACTATCGGAATAAAGATCCCTGAAATAGGGGATGCTGCCTTCCTCTTCTTTTGGGGGGGATGTTTTTTGAAAAAGCCATATTTATTGTATTATGTTTCATCTCTCCCTTACCCACCCACCTTGGAGTCCAACTAAGGGGCCAGGGCCAAGAAACCAATGTCTTGACCCCTTCCAGGCTTCAGGAGAGATATACGACAAACAGAAACCACCAACCCTATCCCCCCTGATCATGCTCAACTCCCGGGAACAGAGAGCTGAGCACTGCAGGGGTTCACATGGCCAGCAGGGGAACTGCCTGTCTTGACCCAGCCCCAAGAAGGGGAGCCGATTAGTACACCCGGGCCAAAGTGTACTCCCTGTCTAGGAGAGGTCCGAGCCAAAGTGATGTGTTGAGAGCGCTGGCCCTCTCAATCACCAGGATCTCATCCCCCTCCGACACAGGTCGCACCGCATGGCAAACGCGGCGGATCTTAAGGAGACCACAGAGAGAAAAGGAGTGTGGAAAAGAAGACTTGAAGGGGAGACGAAGATAGAAAAGGGCCAAATAAGAAAGGCAGAAAACAAGAAAAGGAGAAAGGCGGGTTACTCTTAGTCAGGATCCTCACCCTTAGCCTATCTGACATGGGAAGCCCTACCAGGGGCATCAACTCCTTACCACGTTACGCTTAGGCCAGACGGCATCTTCACCTCTCAGGCCTAGAAGCAGTTTGAAAAAACCAGCCTATATCCAAGTATTGATGCCCCCGCCAGCAAAGCCTAAGGGATCACTGGACCGCGCAAGCCCTCCGACCACGGCAAGGTCGCAACCCCGGAGGGCCCCTGACCTGAATCAAACTCCCACTTGGGTTGACAGAGAAGTTTTCCAAGTCATGAAAGTCCGACCCCACAAGAAATTCAAGTTCACGACAGTTAGCTCTGCATGGAGAAACTCTAACCATCCGTCTAAAGATGCATGGGGTCAGAGGTAAAGCATGCAGACTTTTATATGTTAAAACATACATAATGCCACAGATAATGTCAACATACAGAATTTTATTTGTGAAAGTTAATATTCACAAGGCCATCAGTAATCACAAGAATCAGTTGTAAACAGTATGACAAGAAGTTCTAAAGTGATAAGAAAAAAACATACCTATAAACATTAACCAGCAATGATATGTGTGTGTGTGTGTGTGTGTGTGTGTGTGTGTGTGTGTGTGTGTGTGTGTGAGAGAGAGAAAGAGAGAGAGAGAGAGAGAGAGAGAGAGAGAATGGAGAGAGAGAGAGAGAGGGAGAGAGACCGAGCATGTATGAATGCAAAAACACGCCCACACTCATAAAAATCTGCAATCACAAAAGAACTTGAAATACACTAAATTGTTGGAAAATGTCAGTGACCATCATCAATGTGTGCTACACTTCTTTTTTCTGGAATGAAAAATTACCACAGATACTTAACTCAACTCTTTGCAAACTGTCCTTTTATCTACCACTTTGGATTGTGATTGTGGAATGACAGGGTGCTTAATTATCAGACACAAGTTTCTCATACTCATGGACATGCATACATGTGCAGATGTTAGCACATACATGGAAAGGGAGGGAGGGACAAAGAATAGAAAAGAAAGTGGGATTGGAGAGACAAACATAGATCGTAGGAAATGGCAAGAATATTACAGGGGAGACAGCACCTTTTACAAGGCAGCTATATGAAAGTGTTCTTTTGTCTTTCTATCTGAGGAGTATCTGAGGAATCCCCATTCATGTCTTCTGTGTACATTGCTGGATTGCTCATGTCAGCCTACCGACCGGTGGCTGCCGTTCTAATTTACTTCTATTGATATGACTCACACCTGGAAGCTTTTGTTCTGGTGATTCTCTCTCACCTTTCATTTTTCTAATTCTGTTAACTGGTAAGCTGTCCTGTTCAACGTTATTTCACTTCGTCTATTCGTCAAAACCTCTATGCTTTCATGTTTGTCTTTTTTGTAGGGTATGAAAAGGGAGAGTTCAAAACAAAACAGCACACACACACATGCACACAGGCGGCACTTGCAGGTTTGGAGACATACCCCTATGTTCATAGCAATCACATCACAGACATCAGAACACTGATTTATACCCAAAGTATAAAGTTTCCTTATTCTTTCCGGCATGTCTTCGTTTCAAAAATGTGTAGCACACACGTCATCTATGCTCTGTGTCTCTTTCTTCAGGTTACAGAAAAAAGACACTTTTACACACAATTTGAAACTGATTCCAAAGGGTGAATGTCTAATATCTGTTGGTGCAGAGTGCTTCATTAGTTTGAGATCAATGTTTTCAGACAATGAACAGATGTCAGAAAGTATACACTCTTTAATGAAGAAGCCCCTGAAACCTAACATGCATCCACTGTCCAATGTGCTGTTCAAATACAAGTGTGTATAAATCTACATGGCAAGCAGACCTCCTCATCACGGAAAACAAAAAGTCGAAAATTTCCAGGAGGAAGTATGATCACCTAACCAGTTGACATCCTGTTCTTGCAAAGGTAAAACAAGCATGTAATTCAGTTCTTTAAAAAAGTATATGACTGACACTGGGATACTCTGCCCAGCTTCACTCTCTTTTCTCGAGTCCAGTCTTTGACAAGTATATCTCCAAAAGACACAAATTCATGATCAGAGATAATATCACAAATCATTGAATCTGCATCCTCAAATAACTGACCTAAAAAGCTTTGATAACACCCTAATTATTTCATCTTCAAGTCAATATGATACACTAGCCACTCTCTTATCCCGACAACAATCTCTGGGAATGTTATCTGGGAGCTCATGAACATCTGATGAACAACAACATAGGGTAAAGAAAAATGTCGTACCAAAATCTGAATGCTTTCTATCAGACTATGACAATATCACAACTGAACTTGGCACATGGAAGAGCAAAGTAAAGAAGCCAAGTACACCAGCCAACAAAATGGAACTACAACAATGAAATGGGTTCCAACAACAAGCCAGACACCAACATCTACACACCCAAAACACAGCCTGTCACAGCTACAGCAGCAGGTCATTTTATTCCATTCTTTACACGTATACAGAACACTGTATATTTGTTGTTACATAGTTACTCCTTTACAGGGGACGGAATGGGCGACAGTGCACTCCTGCCAGATGCATGTTTCAGATTCTTTTCTATCACAGAATGCTTAATGTGCTCCTCCTTGCACAGACTGACACCTCTGGATGTCACATTTCACCTTGAGAAATATCAGTAATACTGTTTGTATTTAGTACATACAGATTAGGAATAAGAATCACAAATAACAGTGAAACACTATGCGCTACCATTTAAGCACAGTACTCATCATTCACAACAAGCATCAATTAAATGGCCCACAAATCTTTATTCATGGAAAGCAAGATCAAAACATGAATATCAAAAAGCAAAACAGAATCTTGAATCTTAATTTCAAAACAAGCTAAAAAAAATATTGTTTTAAATAAGATTTGACAGTTCAATAAATGAAAAAAAAGGGTTTTAAATAAGATTTGAGAGTTCAACAAACAAAAAGCATAAACCATAGGCAATTACTTACTCTGCTACAGTAAATAGGTACCGTAATTTCCAGAATATATCATTTAAAACCAAAAAAATGGTAATCTGAGGCACATACGTGTAAATTAGCCTATATATATTTAAGAAATGACATTGTCAGGTTCCCTAAATGACAAAGGCTCTCTGTTTACACAGTTCAACATATTGACATCGAATGTGCACATTAAACCACTATACCTAACACATGTTCAGTTTGATGTCCGCAAGCATGGTCATGTTCTGCATGTTCTGTTATTTTAGGCAATTATCAGCAAACTGTAGATTTGTACACAGCAAAACTAATGTGTCTTGCACTTCAAAATGCTTTCCTTATGAATGAAGATTTTTTTTTTCCATTTTAAACCATGGGGAACAAGTGCCTTGTAAAAATATTACAGTATCAAATTTTCCTTTACTAAGTTTAAACAACTGAAACAAAAGTGGACAAACAAAACCAATAACACTGCATATTTAAAGGACAGTCAACATATCATATTGAAAAGTATTTTCTTTTTAGTTGTTGTTGTTGTCAGCAGTATCAAAACAACTGGTGAAAAAAAATCCAGACAGACTTGACTAAACTGACAATTATGACCACGGCAATATATATCACAATACACTTAGTATCACAGAACCTTCAGCAATTCACTATAGATGCAAACTGCACAGGTAAGTTGCATCTTTTACATGAATATTCAGCCAGCATATTTCCAGGTAGGCCCTCAATGAGACTGAAGGGAAGAGAAAAAGCACATGGTCAAGGGACCTCATATCTCCACTTTCCTCCATTGGAAGGTCCCGGAGTGGAGTCGAAACACATTTCTAAATATTTTCATAAAATGTTCTGATCCCCTTCTAACTGTGTTACTTCTCTACAGACACAATGTACAATAATCAATGTTCCAATAATGCAATATGAAACAAACACATGCCTCTGGACTCTTTCATACAGTGACAATTCAAAATATTTTCAACGTTTAAAAAAGAAAACATGTTGGACAAAACACATGATATAGATGCTCCTACTTGAAGTGTAAGAGCATTTACTGAAAACCAGTACTCTACATCAATATTAGAAAATGCAAGTTTGGTACTGGCATCTTGACATTCAAAGCCACTCACAGATCTTTGAAGCTGTGGCTTTTAAGACAGCAGGCTGACTGCGTGACTGAGACCAATGATGGCTCCATGTCCTGGACAGGAAAACCATGATGGACAAACAATACCCCAGCAACTGTTTGCTAACAAGTCCATAGTCTTTCCAACCAGCACATATACTCCCCCCCCCCCCCCCCCCCCCCCCCCCCCCCCCCCCCCCCCCCCCCCCCCGGGCTGATCATTGTAGGTTTTTAGGAGCAACAACTAAAGTGATCATAGGAACAACAGAACAGGATACATTAAGTGAAACCAGAGGGGTGATGGGGTGATGTACAGAGGATAACGGTCACAAGCTGGTCTCCTGCAAAGTCAGGTGTGGTTGTACTATACATGCTCTCATAACATCTTGGTTCTATGCCTGCATGCATAAATACTTTTTTTTTAATTTCAAGGACTCTGCAATCCAGAATAAAAGTGACTGTATTTGATATTTATACTCAGAAGTCCAATTTTTTGTTTCTCATTTACATAACACTACTTCGATAAAATGTAATAGTCACATCTACGCACTCTTTCAGTATAAATTACATGGATGCATGTTGTGGTGATCTTTTCTGAGACAGATCAGAACTTCCCCTCCTCTTCTTCCCCCATCCCCCAGTCTCATTGACACACATGATTTTCAAACACACACACACACTCATGCACAAGCACATGGCTACACACACTCATTCTTACATGTACATACCTATACAGACAAGAGACAGAAAGCATGTGCATAACATGACAGACAATCGAAGTGCAAAGTGAGAGACCTTCAAAGCAAACTCTGCAAGTTGCACCGTGATTCCTCTCCTCCTCCACATCTGCTCCTCCTCTACTAGTAACCATGGCGCTCCAGTGCGAATTACACTGAACGCTCTACAATCCATGGACGCACAAACCAGGTGACGCCTCTTCACACCATGATGCGTGAGCCGGGAACATAGCGCGACTCGCTCCAGATGTTGCTCTCCCCGCAGTTGTTGACACGGCGTTTACACTGTTTACAGCGGTTGTACTGGTCGCACTGCTCGTGCAGGAGCTGGCCTGACTCCAGGCCCAGCAGCCGATCATCCAGGTCTCGGGCCCGCTTCATTTCTGCGCCTGCTTCCAGTCCTCCTCCAGGCGGCGACGGCCATTAAAGCGCGCCCTGTGGCGCAGAGCTCGGTCCTCATTTATACTGCAATGACAAGGACTTCTGTTCAAATGGGTCTCTCTGTGTCTTAACATTCCTTCATTTCACGTCTTCACTACTGTTAATTTTATGCTGGAAATAAGTATACACTAACACTCTTAACCACTGTGTGTATGATTACTTTAACTGCTGCAGAATTTCTCTCCCTCCAATAATGGACTCCATGAGAGCAGCTCAGATTGTGAATTGTCAGTCAACATCAGTTTCATTATAAACATACAGGATCAGGAATTTGTAGTGTTCTGAATTGTTAGAGTGACAGTTCAATGTTAAAAAGGCATTATGAGTTTAAGTGCTGTCATGGACCTCTCTGCTTTCAATTACTCCCAGTGGGGCCAGAATAGCTTAGTTGGTAGAGCGCTGGACTCGTGATCCTATGGTTGCGGGTTCGAATTTCGGTACAGGGGGATTTTTCCTCGGAGTTAACATTGGTTCTGACTCCATTCCCCATACAGTCCTTCGAATGAGACTATAAACCGAGATTCCGTGTGTGAATGCACGCACAACATCTTGCACACACGTAAAATCCAATCACCAACTTTCGGAAGAGAAGGCCGGTTTGGCTGTTGGTATGGATGACATGTTACACATAGCATGTACCTTCCCGAAGATGGTGTATGGCTGCCTTAATGGCGGGATAAAAAACGGTCATACACACAAAACTCCACTGCCTGTCTATACAGGCAGTGTCTGCAGGAGTATCAGCCTGCGTACACAGAAAGAAAGAAAGAAAGAAAGAATTGCTCCCAGTGCTCTGCAAGCCTCTGACATGACTATTATTAGCCCTGCTATTTGTGTATTCAACATGGTAGAACTGAAGCTCAAGCTTTTCTAGACAGTTAACTTTGAAAATAAGAAACATTGCTCTTTCTTTTTCACTTACTGAAAGTATTATCGATTAACTGTTTTCCCCAAATTGCGTTACCCGATTTACTTTTCAATGACTCATGCAGACTGTCTGAGATGAAAAGAAGCCAGTTACTGGCAGTGCACAGTGATCAAGCAGCACTACTCAAAACACGGACTGGTGTGGCACAGCATTTGACAAAGAGAGGAAATGCATGTTTTGTGCTTCAAGTTTTGTATGAAACAGAGCTGTCTTTCCCCAAAACCTCTCTACAATGCTGCGATAGGTAATGCAGATGTAATCTTTTGGATTTCTCTCTCTCTCTCTCTTTCACACACACACACATACACACACACAAGACATGTTCAGCATGCACTTAGGGCACTTAAAAGAACCAAGAAATGAACCACCTCTGAATACATATTGTGGGAATATCCACTGCAATAGGTAAATAAAAATGTGCAGACTGAAAAAAAGGGAAAATGAAATGAGTGCACATTTGTTTTCCTTAGAGCTGCTATTGGTGTAGTTTTCAACAAAAACACATGCATTTTCTGCAAAGAGTGTGGGGTAAGGGGAGTTCATCTTCCATTTTTTTGTAAAAGCAGGGTGGGTGGGCATTTACCCTGCTATTGCCTTACAGCAAAGCAATTACATTAAAATGTTGTTGTTCAAACACTAAATTTCTTTCATATCTGGTTCTTCGCCCATACTTTGATATAAATTCATGCTCTTCTGTTGATTTTTTTGTTCCTTTTCTTTTAAAAAATAAAATATTTCAAGGCTTTTACCTGTTGTCGAAGAAGCAGACACACACAAACAGGTGACACTCTCTGGTCAAAACACCAAAATCAGCTCACCAGGAGAACCCTGTGGTTACACTCCACAAGTGTGATTGCTACCCAAGAACTTCATGTCGGAATAAATTTTGATTTTTCTTTTTTTTCTTTTTCTGTTTATCATATTCATTGTGTTTTCATATAAATAATTATGTCTGTACATGGCACTATACTTGGTAAGCCACTAGCTCTCCCTGAAAGAAGCAATTCAAGTTTCATAGAGAAATCTGCTGTGATGATGCATGCAACACTACAGTCACTGATGTAATCACTTGCATGGCAAAGCATCACTCACCCTTCTTTGGTTTTCTCCAGAATCAACTGGTCGCGTTCCTGCTCCATCAGTCTCTTCAGAATGGTGTCACGCTTGCGCTGGTCCACCAGTTCTTTCTGTTCCTGGAACATGAGGTTGGCCCGGCGCCGACGCTCCATCAGCTTCTCATTGGTCGTGTCGTTCTTGCCGAAAATCTCAGAGTCTGGCTCACGAGGGGGCAATGGGATTGGCTTGTACTTCATCTGAATCAAATGGTTTTGAGTTTGAAAGGGTGACTGTCTGGGAGGGAAAAAAAGCAATGAAAAATGTCTTATGATTTTGAAACCAGTGAACTGGTATGGAACATTTTCCAAAGGTCTGTCACATCAGACTGTCCTGTAAACCACCTGTGTTAAGACAATGAGGAAGCATGCCAGTGGTGATCTGCATCTGATGTCCATCTCTACCCCTCCAACCTCGCTGTTCCTTCATCTGCGTGTATCTCTATGCCAATGAAACATGGCTTCATCCCCCACCCCCACCCCTCATTCCTCCCTCCCCTTCCTACCTCCTTCATCTGCTTGGTATATCTAAGCTAACTGAACCTTTTTTTTTAAACATACTAGAAAAATGTCAATGGAGTCTGATAATCATTTCCTATCCCTCCCATCTCAAAGCTCCATCACTTACTTCACACATCTATTTCAATGGAATCTTGATTTCCATGCCCTTCACCTCCTAGCTCACCGCCAGGAGCCCATAAAAAATGGTTCTGAACCTGAAGGAAGACAGCAAGAGACTCAGAAAAAGACAGAGAAGGAACAAAAGAGAGAGTGAGAGAAAGTGGGGTGTATTCTCTTCTCACCTGAGCATCCAATGCTTTCTTGTAGGTATCCACCGATTCAACTTTGTCCTTAATGTTTTGTTCCCGTTGAGCAGCCAAACTGGGGTAGAAAGCAACAAAGAAAACATGTTGTACTTTATTGTTTTAATATATACAGACATTCTGTTATTCACTCCTTTGAGGTGGCTCAAAAGCATTAGCTATGTCCACTTCGCTCTTATAAAAATTAACAACACAGTCACTTGACAATACGGTTTCAAAAGCATATTGATAACAATAATCAAAGTAACAGATATTTGTTAAGTGAACGTTCTAAAGACTTACCATCAGCATTCTAATATAAATTCACACATACTTCACATGTCCAGCAAGCATAAACATAACACACACACCATCCTAGCTCTATTCATGCATACTCAACACATAATCATACAAGCATTAAGTATATAGCTTATTCAGAAAAGGGACTGTTTTTAGCCTCTTTTGAATAAAGTGATAGAAAATGACGGTGTGAGAGACAGAGGTAAAATGTTCCGCGTTGGTGGTGCTTGGAAAGAGAAGGATATTTCACTGTTCAGTCTTTGTTTTCAAGTGAGTAGTCAAAAGAGATGAGTGACACACGAAGGGTGGACTTGATGAGGAGTGTAAATGTAAAGTAATTCAGAGAGGCCGTTGAGTGCAAAATCAGAGGTGGCAGCAAAGGAGAGGGTGGTAAGTTTATAGTTGATTCTGTTAAGAGATCAGCTGCCACAGCAGTGGTGGTGTTACATATTTGAACTTGAAGGATCTCAGGACCAGCTGAGCAGCAATGCTGTGGACTACTGGGAGTCTATTCATTAAAGATTCCTCAGAAGGCCAGCAAAAGAGGAACTAGTGTGATTAAAAATTGTGCACACAACTGCCCATATACATCTGGGAAAAGACTGCTTAAAACTGGAATTTCTGTCATACAAATCAACATTCCATGAAGATGGAGTATGGCTGCCTTAATGGCGGGATAAAAAAAATGGTAATACACACAAAACTCCACTGCCTGTCTATATAGGCAGTGTCCGCAGGAGTATCAGCCTGCGTACGCAGAAAGAAAGAAAGAAAATACAAATCAACACAGGATAGACAAAACATGACTAAATGTTCAATGCTTACAATGCTATTCTCGTGTTGTTGCTAGTTTTTTTTTCCTCCCAAGCCTTGTATTTTTATACTTCTTCAATAAGTCATGTTGAAAATATCACACCACAATCCTATTTCCCCCCTAAATAATGGAAACTGGCTGTGTTTTTTCCCCCCAAATTTACTAAATAATTCTAATATGTACACTTCATGTGATGATCCCACTTGCAACTGTGAACAATCTATCTGCCCTTGTCGTAAGTTTGAAGGCATACGAATGACCCATCATTGGTTAGACATTACACAGCATCATAACAGTTGTGCTACAAACTGGTGAAATGATAGACTTCTTTCGTATGCCCAACAGTCACTCCCTCACACATGATGAATGTATATGTAGGTACACAAACACCCATGAAGACAGAAGACACAACATACTCCTCTGCCAGCTGAACTTGCTCAAGGCGCTCTAGAAACTGGTCATCAGCCTTCTTCCTAGCAGCAGCACTGTCCTTGGCCTCCAACTGCAAGGATACACAAAGTTCTGAACATTTTCTTTTAAATGACAATAAATGAGGATGATGATGATGTCACAGTTTCATGCTGGTCTGAAACTACAGAACAAGCTGTACTCTCCCCTTACTCATTTTTTGCAGTGTCAGTGTAACAATTCAGATGCTTGCAGTGTTGGTTGGAAAATTTGAGCAACTCTCTCCAGACCCCTCCATCAACTCAACTGTGTGGTTCCACTCTTCCCAACTGACCCTTCAACATTCAACAGTGGTGGTCAGGAGCTAACCAGAGTTGACCAATCCCATGGTAGGTTGATTCTGTCCCTTGTCATTGACACTCACTAATGCATATTACTAGCAAGTTGTTTTTGAGGTTTTCTGTCTTAGGGGATACCTGAAGAATCTACAAATAATCTTCATTCTTGTGACCTTTCTGCCTGAACATCATACTTCCTTCTGGTACAAGAAAGCCCGGAATATGTCTCAAAGCAAGACTGAAATAATGCAACATCAAAAAGAGCCTGATTTTTTTTCCCAACTGTAATGGGCATAAATCTGTGACTAATATTTTCAGCCATAATTTCAATATTACAAACTGGTCATTTTATTAGAAATTGTGATCACTTCCAATTATTCTTCTGTACACTGATACCATACATCCTAAATGATATTATATGCAAATATTTCAACAAATAATGTATTGCATTTTGTCAAGATTAGACCACTTAATACAATGTCTGCATCACAGAAATGCAGATACAGACTTAAGACATTAGAGCCAACAAGTAGATGTATCTTGCCAAATATAGCCAAGTATAACGAGATGAGTTATGATTTTTGGTAAACAGAGCAAGCAAAGACACATTAAATTAGCAGTTTATACAGTCTTGCCTGTTTCGACTAAAAAAATCTTTAAAAAAAAAAAGGGGGGGGGAGGGGAATGTCACAACTTTTATGTCATTGCGAAAATGATAAAAGTTGGCTCTAAATTTTGGGAAAATCCAAAATCAACATGTCAGCTAAGATAAGATATGAATTAATTACTTGCCATCATGTCAAAACATAACGTCATGTGTTCCATTCCACTTGCTGAGTTCATACATTTAGAACATGTCAGTATTAACAAGTGAGGTTCCAATCCAAGATACCAAAATGAGGCTGGCAAACATGAGTGCAGACAGGCTCTGTGGCGGATGGGTGAAAAGAAGTCTGAAGTGGGGAAGAGGTGGGGGGTGGAGAGGCCAGAGCAAGAGGCGAGTATGTGAAAGAGGTGTGTTGGACATGGAGTTTTAGGGGGATATTGTAATCTTTACCAGTGGCAGGATGAACAAGATGCAAAGCATATAAACGTACTCCCAGTTTATCTTGAATACAAGTACTTTCTGAGATATTCCATATAGAAGGAAAACCATTTTGGGCCGTTATAGCCGTTAGTAACAGCTATTCTGGTGAAATAAAACATTGGGCATCATCCGTGACCCATACTGAACATACGTACAAATTTTAAGAAAGATCTGCCCAGAAGTTTTGTCTGGGGCAAGTGGAACACATTTTGACCACGGGCAGGCAGACACACACACACACACACACACACACACACACACACACACACACACAGACAGCATTTCTTCGTTTCCATTGTAAAGTACTCCCTGTTCTATAAGAACTGGGAGTACAAAAGGAAAGAGGGGATAGCAAAAATGAAGAAAGTAGAGGAGGGAGGAGGTAGGGACATGGGCTGAGGCAAGGGGGGACAGAAATGCAATGGTGATGAAGAAGCTGCTTATGGGTGAATTAGTAGAACAGAAGAGCAGAAGTAATCCATCATCAAAATAAGTGAATCTACCATGCTGGCAGCTGCCATTTTCTTTGCAGGTGGAGTGATCTTTTGTCAGTCAGCTGTATGCTGTAACAGTTGCTTGATAAATCAAGCCAGAGACATGAACATACCAATGAGCTGGGTTTTGTTGTTGTTGTTGTTGTTTTTTAAGATATTGAAATCTGTTTCTTTACATCATTCCTGAAATATGTTTCTTCGGCGACTTGATGTTGACCTCCGTACAGAAATAGAGCAGATAGCTAGTTTTTATATGGAAAAGGTGGAACAGGGGTGGGATGGGGGTGGCAAGGGGGACGGATGGTGGGGGTGGGGGGCTTACAATGCTGGATATGCTACACTGAAGATAGGTGACTGATCTGAGAAAAAAAAAATGCACCCATCACAGAAATGATCAGGCTAGATCACAAAAACAAGATCTACATGGCTATGTCCCTCCCCATTCACCCTTTGCAGTTCATTTTCATATGGTTTTCAGTCACACATGTGAGTCATAAACAGTCGCTGCCTCCCTCATTGTTGTTTTAGCACAGATGGTAATTTTTTTTCACAAGTTTGTCTCTAAAACCTTTTAAAATTATAAAATAAAGGTTCAAATCTTTGCGAAGTCATTACTTTAATGACAGAAGAATTGTTAGCCTGCACTTGTTTTCCCCACTACTTAAGTGTTCAGCATTACATTGTTTGGTCAAACAGTGGGAGATTGCATCTCTTAAGAGATCCAAGTAAAGGTTGTTCTGCACAATTCTTAGCCGCTGACAATGCTTGGGTTATTGAACAGCAGAGCTGACCACTCAGACTGTTCCATATCTTTTGATCTCCCTTGCATCCTTGAATGGATCCTCAAGCATTGGCTCAAAGATCGTCCCCTACATTTTATACTGTTTGCATAATGTTTTTGTAGCAACTTTTTTCCTCTCCACATTTTCGTTTTGCTCCATTTACTACCCTTCGCTGGCTGCTTTGATAGTGCTGTTGGATTCTTTTTTTGAACCCTTGGTGGTGAGAATACTGCAGAATTATGGACTGTGGTGTGTCTCTATCTGATGCCAAGAGCACAGACATGGTCAGCTGTGTCTCCCTGGCGAGTCCAAACCGGCAGACAAACAGCCTAGGAGCAAGCAATATAAATAAATCTGTCTCCAAGAAGAATTCAAATGGATCCCTCATGCAGCTAGTGAAAGGTTTTCATATTTATGATATATGTACTAGATTTCATGTTCCTATTTCTTCATCAACTTTATTATTTTTGTTGTTTTTATAATGGTTCAAATCTTAGCCAAGTCATTGCTATAATGACAAAAGAATGGTTAACCTGCACTTGTTTACCCCCAGTATTTAACTGTTCAGCATTATAAAATTAAGATGTGGTAGTCAAAAGGACAAACAACACAATTCAATCAAAGCAGTGCCTACAGAAACACTTTCAGGTTTCGGCAGCTGACCTGTCTGGTGAGATCTCTAAGATACTGCTCCTGCTTGGGCAGTCTGGGTGGAGTCAACGGACGCCTCTGGAAGATGTATGATCTCTGGAAAAACAAACATTTCATGCTGAAAAGACAGGAATACTAAGTGAACTTTTATCTTACACAATTATTTATTCCTGTTTATAACATTTTGCTGGTGTTTTTCTTATCGTTTGGTTCAATCAGTAATAAATTCAAGTAACTGGTTGCTATTTAAGTGTATCACAAAATGACTTATTTCAAGTTAATACAGTCTACTGGAATGTAATTTAAAGCATACAATAAACATGTGAGAAGAATAGGAAAAAAAGAAGTTCTTCTTCACCAGTGGTTCAGTATCTTTGGCTTTCTTCTTGGCATTCACAGCTTCCGACACACCAAGGTTAAATGCAGAAATCTTCTGGAGATCATGTCGACGAGAGATATGACGTTCCTGCAAAACACATCAAAGAAAAAGACTGAAGACACCTCATACCTCTGAAACCAGCCAAACAAAAAAGGAAAGCCTACAATACAAGCACAGCTCCATGCCAAAAATTGGTTAGACTGAAAGAAATTCACAGATTATCTTAAGTATAACTATACTACGCACAAAAAGTTAAGGATCGGTATGTGAAAACAGGTGCGTAATAAACTCAGTTCGCTACTGTTATTTATTTCTCAGTCCAGCCAAATTGTCATGAATTCTTGTTCAGCTGTAAGTGGGCGATGTTGTGTTAGTGTGAAAATTGCATGGGATTCTCTACTACTGAGCTGGGCCGCAAACGGAAAAGCGGAAACTTGCGAAAAATGACCTTGTTTTGGACCGTTCTGCCTGAACACATTGCACTTGCCACATGGAAAAACCATTATGCACGTGCAAGCACTGCTGTTTATGTGAGAGATGCTGTCGCTCGCTTGGCTTTATAAGAAGACATTCCACCAGTAGTAGGCCTGATCTGACAATGCCTCCATGACGAAAATTAAGCGAGTTGGATAGGGGACGAGCTGTTGCATGGTTCCAAGATGGTGTTCCCAAGCGAGAAGTGGCCAGGCGACTTCATGTGTCCATCTCTGTCATTGTCCGACTGATTCAACGCTTCACAGCCACTGGGATTGTCCATGAAAGACGCAGATCTGGTCGACCGAAGAAGACAACCCCACGTGACGATCGTCTCATTGAACGACAAGCCCTGCAGACAAGAACAGCCTCTTCCAGCATCATTCAAAGGCAGTTCAGGGTGGCTACTAACATCAACATCAGCCAGCAGACCATACGGAACCGCCTACATGGGTTTAATCTCCGTTCTCGTCGCCCAGCAGTACGGCCACGCTTAACTCCAGCCCATAGGGCAGCACGCCATGCCTTCTGCGCACGTCACGTGAGGTGGACACGTCAGCAATGATCCCAAGTCCTGTTCAGTGATGAATCACGCTTCACCCTTCACCACAACGACGGCCGACTGTGGGTCTGGAGGCGCCCAGGGCAACGCTTTATTGACGCCACTGTCCAAGAAAAGGTGGCCTTTGGTGGAGGTTCTGTAATGGTCTGGGGGGCCTTCAGCCTTCACCACAGAACACCCTTGTATCATGTACAGGGTAACCTGACTGGCATCCGATACCGGGATGAGATCCTTCGACCGCTGGCTGTGCCTACACTGTAGCAGATGGGACTGAGGGCTGTCTACCAGGATGACAACGCTCGCCCCCACAGGGCAAGGGTGGTCAACGACTTCCTGCAGCAGTCTGGAGTCAACAGAATGGAGTGGCCACCATGCAGTCCCGATCTCAACCTGATTGAGAACCTCTGGGATGAGCTGGATCGCAAAGTGAGGAGCCACCCCCCTCCCAGGGATGCCCAACACCTCTACCAGATGCTGCAGGCTGAGTGGCAGGCACTTCCACAGAGGATCTTCACCAACCTGGTCAACTCGATGAGGACTCGCTGCATCGAGTGCCAGAACAGCCATGGTGGTTACACGCATTACTGAGCTTTTGGGAGCATCAGTATGCCCTGTCTTGTGATTTCAATGACTTTGGGAAATCAAATTTGGATACGTACCCACTTTAATCAAATGTACACACCAAACGATTGCTCGAGATTGAAGGCAATTGTGTATCGTTATCACTAAAGAATGGAATTAAATGTTGGCCAAACTTCAACGCATTGACTTTCTTATTTTGACGGTTATGAATGTTTGTGAAAGTGATCCTTAACTTTTTGTGTGTAGCTTATATGAATTGAGTACAACTTTTACAGCCACACTGTTTTGGGGAGAAATAAAAGAGAGAGATAATGACAGCGAGAGAGACTAAAAATGAAAAACTGCTCACTATCTGCCTCCACATACCATCACACATGCACACCATGCACACACAGAGTTCAAGCTGTTAATCCACCATACAACGATTTAATTTAAGCAGGACAACACAATCTCCTGACCTTCCTGCTCTTTTTCACTCTTAACCTTCAATCACTTATACCCTCCCCCTTCCTTCCATCCCCTAAACAACCTAATTCTTTACATACCTCATAACAGTAGCGGAAGACATCATTATCTCCCAATTTCTATTCCCCTTTTATCTGACCCCCTCGCTTCCTCCCCCATCTCCCCTCCCCTTTCTTGCCCTTACCCCCAAATCTCCCACCTTCTGTCCTTCCTCCGTTCAACTCCTAGATCAGCTTGCTCCCTCAAGACACCACTGGCATTCCTTATGGTCTGATATCTATTGTCACAACCTCTCACAGGACTAACAGAAGATTCTAGACATTCACAGAAGACATCACTATCAGGGCTCTTTCTGTGGAAAAGCAAAATCATGAAAATCTAATGGGGGATCTGGAGGTATGCTTCCCTTCCCACTTCCTTCACCTGCTTTCAAAATGGTGCAGTCTGATCACTGAAAGGTGCAGTGTCCACTTTTGGGTCTAACCATGGCCAGAACTATTTGTTTGCACAGCTCCTTTTAATTCTTTTTTGTTTTAACTTGTGCAGCGTTGCTGATGCAAAACATGATACCACTCTTCCTTCAATGAGACAGACAAAACAGCAACTGCCTGCTCTCACAAAGAAATTCATAAAGAATTGTGTCATTTGCAAATTAAACAAAACTGAACTAATGCACCACTGATTCTGCTGACAATTTTTACCTTTCTTCTTCCCTGATTTTATTTTTGTCCCAATTTTTTTCCCTTTTGGTTTCTCATCTTTACACTTCAATAAACTTTGCAAATCAAAAGTGGGAGTGCTGTACTTTCTCCTGGCCACTGTTCATCTGGTTCGCTTCTTCTTCCCCCACCTTCCTTTTCCTTCTGCCTCCTCCCCCTCCCCCTGCTGTCAGTCCAGGACCTGACCTGCTCCCTCAGGATGTCCTCGGCATCCCTCATGGTCTGGTACTGCTGCAGCAGCCTCTCCCTCCTCCTCCCTCTTCCGGCGCTCCTCGGTGAAGGACACAGGGATGTTGCGGCGAGCTCTCTGGTGGCACAGGTAGCACAGCTCCTGCCCGGCCTGGGGGTGGCCGCAGGCAGATGCGGGGTGGGCGGCTTGCTGGCTGGCTTCTCCCCGATCATGTTTTCTGCACTGATGGACCTCTGTAGCGGGGCCAGGCGGGGCGGGGTCAGGGGCTTGTGCTCTCGGCCACTTCTGATGAGAAACGTTTCGTGGGTGACTGACTTCTGGCATGAATTTTTTCGCTTGCAGTTTGGGAGAAGGGTTTTTTTTTTTAAATCTGTGTGTGTGTGTGTGTGTGTGTGTGTGTGTGTGTGTGTGTGTGTGTGTGTGGAATGCTTGAATCAAGTGACTGACTGATCATGAGAATACTATCACCTCATTCTTTCATGGTGCAAAATCTGATGAATTACAGTCTATACTAACCTTGGTTCAGAATCATGTATACATGCTGACGTGTAAATGAAAATTTTGAGATTACTGACATTTTTTTTAGAAGTGTGTGTGTGTGTGTGTGTGTGTGTGTGTGTGTGTGTGTGTGTGTGTGTGTGTGTGTGTGTGCGCGTGTCCCTTTTTGTCGCAAACAGCATGAAAGCATCAGTACACCAAACATTAAGTACAGAAATAAACCCAAATGCTGTGTATTAAATGCCAATATATGAAACTGCATGTAAAAAAGGAGGGAAAAGGACAAGGAATGCGAGGAAAAAAAGAGAAAGATGGAGGCCCAACTTTTACCCAAAAAAATAGTCATTTAAGATCTGTTTTTAATTTAAGTGAAAAGAATGTGTAAAAGTAGGAAGCTGGAAGAAAAAAATCAAATGTCTGTAGGACAACATATGTGTGTGTGTGTGTGTGTGTGTGTGTGTGTGTGTGTGTGTGTGTGTGTGTGTGTGTGTATACCCTTGTGTTTGTGTCAAGTCTGTGTGTCTGTAATGCATTCCTTTGCTGACTTTCTTGTTTCCTTCCATTATTCAGTTACTATTCTGAATTGTATTGGTCTAAGTGCTTTGAGCTCAGTAGGTAAAATGCATTCAACTAGTTTTTCATCAACATTTTTACTGCAATATTGTTTGCCTATCGAGTGCGACACTAAATGAGTGATAAGTAACTGTCCATTTAATACAACTGTCGACATGTTAGTGGCTCAAGACGCTGCTGAATCACTTGCAAGGGCTCAGAAAGCCTGTACATTGTATGGATAATATATCTACACTGGCTTGACACTTCAACGGCAGTATGTGATCAACATCACAGACAGATTAATGATTCATGGAATGAAAGTCAGTGACCAGCCACGATGGTCAGTTTTCCGCATCAACAACACACAGACACACACACAGCATAGTACATCCACTACTACATTGTCATTAAAAAATTAAAAAAAAGAAATAAAGAAAATGGTGACACTTAAGATTTAACCTTGGGGAAGTATTATTTCTTTTCAAAGAGTAACCAAAGTTTCAAAACTTCAATTTAAGGTTGTTTCATGCTTTGAAAAAATATTCAGGTAGTTGTTAACTTTTTTTTTAAAGAAAAAAAGGGGTAATATGAGGATACGAGGATGAAGATGAACAGCAAAATTCCGTAATGAATCAGGACACTTCAACACTTACCCTGGCGCCATGTCAGCAAATGCCACGCCTTTGGTGTCTGCTGGTGGAACAGGGAGATCGTCCATCAGAGAAACGCCAGAAGCTTTGGCCAGAGACATTGCCATCCTGGACATCCCTCGGTTGGCAGGACTGCCTTTTCTCTCCACTGGAAGGGGAAAAAAAGTCTTCTTAGGATGCTGTGAGAATGCTGAACCTGGTCAAATGCTGGTGCTGCAATTCCCTCTCACATTATGAATCAAGCCTGTTTTAGTCACAAAACTAGAACAAAAGATACATAAGAGAAGAGTGAGATAATAGAGAGGAATAATGAATAAATAAATAAATGAGAAAAAACAAACAAACAAATAAATGAATGTACAAACAAACAGATAAGAATGTGAATGAATTAATGAATAAAAAAAATAATGAAAACTTTTTTTTTAAGCTGCGTGTATTTGTTCCTGTTCAGAATCAAACACTTTCTTTTCTCTTTTTACACTTTTATCATTCAGTAAACAAATAAAGTTTTTTAAAAAATTTAAAAACACACACACATAAAATCAACTCAGTTGCTGTTGCAACAACAAGGAAGAACATGACCCTTACCAGAACTGAAAGAATGTCGCATGGGCTTGGCTCTATTTGAGCTTCTGGACAGAGAACTCGAAACACTGGATCTAGATCGCATTCTAATAGGCTTCAGCCTTCTCTTCGGATTTGGATTCCAGTCTATCTTGCGGTACCACTCTGATGAATACATCTTTCACACCTGGTCAATAACTGTCCACACCTGAGCACTCAAAGAAGAATAATGCTCTGAAAGGCAGAAATGCAGATTTATCTCCTTTCCTTTTTCTTTTCTAAACCCACAGCCAAGCTTTCCACAAAGTTGGTCTGTTTTAAAAGAATCCAAACTGCAAAACAAACACACGTCTGAGACACAGAATGTGGCAGTCCCTTGTGAACGAAGATGCTAGAGGCGGGATGCTGATGCGGACTGGGCCCAGGTAACCATAACAGAAGGACACTATGACGACGATCGCATAGAGACGCAGGCCAGAACTGTCCTCCGCCCTTCTCTGCCCATCAATATTGCAACGAGACTGCTCTGCATGGTATCTTTCTCATACAGTCATCACTCAGCACAGAGGGGTGAAGCGTCACTCTGAAACCACTACAGCCTTGCCTGGGTGTTCCACAACTGCTGGCACTCACAACAGCAGATCTGCTTATATCAATAAACACATCTACCCATGATCATAATTATGTGCAACAACACACTTACAGGGCATGGACTTGGCACATATTTAAAATTGCATGTACTAGCATGTATGGCTAGAGGCAAGGACATTCGCACACATACACACTCCAACATACTTTTTGCATACAAACAATTCCACATGCATGTATCATGAATGTAAATGTGCACACGCACATTCATGTACATCACAGTATGACTGAATGCATGTGAACTCACAGATACACCATCTCACACCCTAGCCTCATAGAAACACACACACACACATATGCACCCTGCCTGCAGCCCATCCATGTCTTCTGTTACACTTGCTTCCCTCCTCTGCCCCTTTATCTCTCTCCCTCCCCTGCTCAATCTCTACCCCAGTTCCCGCTCTTGTCTTCCCTATATCATACACATAAACACACACACACACACAAGCAAATATAAGCGAGCACACGCCTGTGCTCTCTCTCTCTCACTCACACACACACACAGGCTCGCGTGTGCACACGTGCTAGTACATACACACACTCAACTACAAACTTTAAAGGGAGAAGGAAAAAAAGCAAACAAATGAACATCCAACAAATTTAAAATGAATGAAACCATCTTTCACCAGACAATGAAAGTACTAGCCCTTACAAAGATGCCCTGAAGAGATAATGAACAATAAACGGGCCGGTCCACCAGAGAACATGAATATTTCATCTCGCTCCACAGGGGAAACCGTCAACAGAGCTTTCCCATCAAAAGAATGCGCGGGTGGCCTGTTCAAACCTTCTCTCAGGGCATTCCCAGAGGATCAATAGTTATTGAGCATGGCCCCAGAGAGACAGGGATAGACAAAACCTTTCAAAAGGAAACGTCTGTACACAGCTCTGTTCCTCTATTGTTCAAAGGTTGTCAAAACATGTTGTGGATTTCACACACACATGGCTGAACGAACGCAAGTGCATGCACACGCGCGCACGCGCATGCACACACACACACACACACACACACACACACACACACGCAATCAGATATACACCTACACATAGAGACACACATACATACACAAATAGCAAACCATTCAAATGTGCTCCCATTCTTGCATATCATACCAACAAAGTGAAGAACAGTAAGAGGCTGACTTACTTTATTTACTGCTGTCCAAGATGAACTGTGATATTGGTTTAGCCTTTGATTTAGCCTCTCAACCACTGTTCCAACTTATACTGCATGTCTACTATCACCAACTGACTATCATTCCCTGCTACACTGTAAGGTAAGAGAGACCCTCAATTTTGTTCCCAACACAGGTACTAGGGAAGCTCCGAGTGTCAAGACATGCTGTTTGAGGATAACAGTTATGCAGCAGTAGTCACCATTTGCACAACGTTTCAACTCAATCCCCGTAACAAATCTTAAATAAATGTTAGCGAACCACCCAGAGAAACATGGACAAACGAGTCACAAGACAAAACACAACACGTTTCGACCTCTTAGGTCTTCCTCAGGTGAGAAACAAACGAATAAAACAACGAAAATTCACTTAGCTTTGATCGCTTCAGAGCGCAAGGAAGACGCCCAAGCTAAGTGAATTTTCGTTGTTTTATTCGTTTGTTTCTCACCTGAGGAAGACCTATGAGGTCGAAACACGTTGTGTTTTGTCTTGTGACTCGTTTGTCCACGTTTCTCTGGGCAGTTTGCTAACATTTATTTAAGATTTGTTTAGATTTCCGCCTGCAGTCGTCTCACTTTGCAACTAGATCAATCCCCGTAGTTTAAAAGAACACACACACACACACACACATATACACACAACACACACACTTTTTCAGCATGTCTTGAGTGTGACTTTCAGTAATACCAGTATGTGACTGGGGACAGTTTAGCACACCTGGTATCAGTGACAAATAACTATATTTCTGTAAGTCACATGTACTGAATGGGTGTGTCTGCATTCACTGGAAACTTC
Source organism: Conus ventricosus (assembly GCA_018398815.1). Lineage (NCBI taxonomy): Eukaryota > Metazoa > Mollusca > Gastropoda > Neogastropoda > Conidae > Conus > Conus ventricosus. The sequence continues at coordinate 62,510,162 of CM031610.1, forward strand.
AGTGGGAGTATAGAAAACGACCAAGAAGTGGGGAGTGGTAGGTATTGCTGCCGATGGATTCCAGATATTCCAAGTTCAAGTGAGTGACAGGAACAGTTCTAAACATCAAAAACACACAAAACAAATACTACTTCCTAAACTAGATTTTATACACAATTTTGTGTGACTTAATTCTTTTTCTTTCAAGGGGAGGGATTTCTTTTTAAAGTAACCAAGTTTCAAAGGTTCAACTTAAGTTTGACTGGTACTCAGAACAAAATAATTTGGTAACTGCCCAAACAGTACAGAAAAAGGGACTTAATGGGTTAATCAAGCATATGCAACTTGTGTCTGAATATGGAATTAAGGTTGCCAACAGGAATAAGTAATCACGAAGATTGATGAGGATGATGACACTGACGGTGATGGCGATGACATGATCATGATCACGAATGAAGGCACCACATCCGAGAGAAAGATAATGTTGTTCATAGCCCAGCATGACCGCAAAGGAACATATCAGGGCTGTCACTGCGTCAAGTCAACTCAGAAGTCTTTTTTTTTTTAAAAAGAGAAAAAAAAGTCATCCACACAGCCCTTTAAAATATATTTAAGAACACACCAGAAATTTTGTTAAAATCTTTCTTCCATGAAATCTTAGATCAGATGAAAAATGTTGATCTGTTTCAGAAATTCAAAGACCCCATCAGGTGGGAAATCTCTGAACAGGGTTCTCATGGGTCTGCTGTGAAGTGTTTATGTCTCACATCATGCAAGTCCCAACATTCTAAAACTGTAAAAGAACATGCTTCACTGTGAGTGGTACATAACATGGAATGCACCACAGAGCTTCTTCACCGTTTAAAAGACGAGAATGGGTGTGAAAGGAATGGCCTGTATGCAAATGGCATGAGACTGTTCCTTCTTTACGGTTTGGACAGATTTGGAACAATTTCTTATCCATCTAGTTCTCTTGCTGGAGGTTTTTGACGAAAGCCTGAACTCTGGGTGTCAGATCAGTGTGAAGGACAGACAATCTGCTAAACTCTTTCCATGTGGCACTCTTGGCAAGTTGATCAACAACCTCATTGCCTGGAATGCCCACATAGCTGGGAACCCAAGCAAAAATCCAGTTGGTTCCAAGCACTACAAACTGACAGAAACTGCATATTCCCATGAGTCTATGGCCTTTACTCCCATTCAATGACTTTTCTTACTGGCCTTCAACATAAAAAATTCAACACATCACACCATGGGAAGGCACAGGTCACTGGTCAATGTTTTGGGAGGTGTTTATTGAAGAGAATCAAATCTAGTACACTGTGCTTTATTACAGTACTGATTGAGGAGCCAACAGGACTCCTAACCTGAGAGGATGAGTTAGCCTGACATTTTTTTTTTCAGGTAGTCTAACCCTTTTGGTTAGAAACATAGCTCAAAACTAAACAATATGTTATTATTATTATCATTATTATGAATACTTATATAGCACCTATCCTCGGCTAGAGACCAAGCTCTAAGCGCTTTACAATCCACACTCGTTTACACAATGGGCTGCCTACCTGGGTAATGCCAACTGGAGAGCTGTAACTCAAATGTTAAACTATACTTCATACTACAACTCTAAAACCCTTCTTCAACTTCCTTGGGCATGAGGCTTGGAAATGTTGCCCAGAAAACGACACACCTCCAGCAAAAATTGGCATGCAAAGGTAAAGGCAGACATGTGATGGTGAAAGATAGTACCTGAAGCTGACCTCTGCTCTCCTCTGTGTGTGTGTGTGTGTTGTGTGTGTGTGTGTGTGTGTGTGTGTGTGTGTGTGTGTGTGTGTGTGTGTGTGAGTGTGTGTGTGTGCTGTGTTGTCTGTCTCAGAGTCTATGAAGAGTATATGTAACCTCTACAGCTCAGGAAATTTTTTCAGGTTGCCAACCATGTGACTGCAACCAGACACTGAATGTGCCAGATGTGATTTTGGGGCACCATTGATGAGTTGGTGAACATTAACCTTCGTCCTGCTATTACATTGTAATTGACCAACAAAAGTGTAAACCCTCCTCATCATTTCACAGTACAATGTGGGAAATTTGTCAGTGTAAATTACTGTCTGCTGGTACCGTTCTTCACTGCATGATCAAATACTTGAAACAAACTACAATGCAGAAAATCGCCAGTTTTACCAATTTTTCATACGAATGTATTTGGGTGGTAACAGTCACTCTCTGCCATCCACAACACCGAATAAGAAGAAATGAAAGAAGAAAACGCTGTAGCTATCTTTTAGGCATTGTGTCTTGTCACCAGCTACCAATCAAAGCAACACATTAATTGAGCGTGTTTCTAAACCTTTGGTGATGGTGCAGATAAATCATGCAAGTTATCAGTGATATCTGCTTTGACTGCAAGAAACTTCAAGGGAGTTTCATCAGTGGATAACAAACTGAGTACTGTAAAACATTTGATGCAGTGAAAAATGATATGGTAAAAAGGAAAGGGCTGGTGCCTTGGAGAAAACATCACAAAGCATACAAACACACACACACACTCATACACAAACACACCTGCATACGCGCACACACACACTACACTCACACACACACACACACACACACACACACAACACATGACAAAGACGGACAAGAAATCCCATAGTAAAGCAAATGCACTCACCATGAATATCCTCCATGACCTGTTTTGGCATGTACACATCAGCTGGTTCATCCCTCGCCTCTGCCTCTCTCAACAGGTTATCAAAGGCCGTTTCTGTTGCAATGTCCCCAACACCAGGCTCAGCAAATGCGTCGACTCGGATAGCCTCGCTGCAGATGTGCGGCTCCATTTCTTCTTGCAAGACCTGGCCCTCAGGTTCATCAGGTCTGTCATCAACATGCTGTACAATCTGGGGATCAATGCTCATGTCCACAATGGGCTCAGGAGGGGTTGAAGGCACTGGCAGGTCGGAGTAGTTTTGATTTTCATCTGTCTCAGCTAATGGCGGAAGAGCGTTGGGACCAGCATTAGTCCCAGGGTTGATCCTGACGGAAACATTTTTGAAATTTGAAATCCTGGTGCACAGAGACATGACCTACTAACAGTAAAGTCAAGTAAAATGAAGTTCAGTATGCATATGGTCATCACGCTATGCATTTTTCGGTCATTTTTAAATGAAAGTAGCCACAAGAATTGATTAAAAAAAAAACACCTAGACCCCAAACCTTTCTCTGCTTGTCATTCACTTTTGACCAAACCAAGCACTAAAAATTCTGCCACCACAATGTAATATGACATTCTTTTTTTCTTCATGCAATAAATGTTTTCCCATCAAAATGCTACACACATATCACACACAAAAACACTGTCAGGGGAAAACAGATCAGTGTGATGTATACAACTGGTGTTGATGACATCAACACCAGTTGTATATGTCACAATGATCTGTCTTCCCCTGATGGAGACATATACAACTGGTGTTAATGTCAATTATCAGCAGGGAAACAACACATACAGGTATGATAATGCATAACTCAAATGCAAAAGTGTGTCATGTCAATCTGAACACCAAGCACCATGACTCCAGACTGGTGGTTGTAAACGACCAGCACATTCCATCAGAACAGACAAAACATGACCATATCATACAAGAGAAATGTCTCATTCTTGCCATTACACAGAGTTCAGAAGATAAATTCTCCACTGTTGAGGCAAATACTCTCAACTTGCTCCAAACTAAGTGACAGTACAGTAGAAGAGTGCTTTGACATGTTACAGATGGAGAATTTGGACAAGTCTTCGACCTACACATACGAAATCCTGACGATTTAGTCAGATTGTGAACAGTATTATGCCCAAAAGAAAACTAAATGTAGTAGTAGTAACAGTGGATGCAGGGTCTGGCAATCAACTGCTATAAGCCCTCTGGTCTTTGTACATTGTGTCTTAGTTTCATTTGGTTTCAACACAGTCATTCATGGAAGTGCATTACAGATGGTGTTGTGTCCTGTGCAATGCAGTGGTGAAGCTGAGGACAGCTCTCATGGGGCAACTTGATTTGGTTTTTCTGCAACTAACCCAGACAGAGTGAGAGCG
>CM031610.1:62519224-62541882 GCA_018398815.1 Conus ventricosus
AAAAACAGGGAACAAAATCCAGTCTCCAAATATTAGTATCCTTCAACTTCGGCCACACTACAAGCTGCATTGTACTTGTAGCTGTATGATGAAAAGGAAGACAGTTACTGTATAAGCACCACATCATGACCCATAGCCATTTGGTCAGTGCCAGCATTGAGCTGTAGCAATGTTTCCTACATTTATCATCGCTCAGAATTAGCCCTATCCACACAGTTACTGTTCATGGTGTGGCTACCTCTTCAGAGACGATGTCATCCTTCTCATTGTGCAGCTGTCGCCGCCAGCTATACCTGCTTTTACTGTGTCCAGCTACTGCACTCAGCTCAAAACTCGTCTATCACTAATCCAAGTGCAGGTCACAGTGCAGCTAGCAGTGGGACTGAAGCCTTCAGGCAAAGCCTGTGCTAGGACATGCTCAGGGAGCCAAACATTCTGCTTAATTTATTTACAAACTTTGAAATATTTAAGAGGGAAAAAAACTGTACGCAACAACTACCTTAGAAACACACAAATACCAAATTAGCAGACAACATTGCAGGATGGAAAGCTACTACATTCCAGGGGTCAAACTCTCACTGCCTACTTGTCATATTACAACAACAAAAAAGACACACAAGATAGAGAAAAACACACATGCACAAAAAAACCCTTAGCATGTTATGAACAGAAATACATGCTAAAATGTGATCCAATTTCCTCAAAGACAGGTGAGTGAACAGCCCACACAGGCAGTAAAAAACAGAGGGTGACGGAAATGGGCAACCCTGAATACAGGGACATGTTCCCCATCCTCACCTGGCACAACATATTTGGTGAACTGGAGTCCAAGAGTTTGAGCAAATTTTTCAGAGATGTTGAAGACCGGCCTCTGCATCAGAACAAACCTGTTGTTGCCCACGTCCAGTTTCTTCTGGGAGAAGGAGAAGGTGCCGAAATTGGGGATGAGCACTCCCTGTGAGCAGCACAGCAAATGATAGCAGATTAGAACCACAAACACAGCAAGAGTTGGAATCAGTTTAGTTTCAACTGGAGACATTAGGAGTGGCAAAGTCCATAATATGATATTTCACAGACATAGGAAGTCACTGCTGTAAGAACAGAAACGAATAGTTCAAACTTATCAAAATAATCATTAGGACTTGAGAAAACATGGAAGTTTTGCATGGATGTTATTTGCTTTGAATGGAACATAATGAATCATATGCCATCAATAACGCAATATATGAAAGAGAACACACACAGATATTACAAAAAAAAATATTCTGGGAGAGTACACACGTAAAACACACACACACACACACACACACACACACACACACACACACACACACACACACACACACTGATGATAATATACAAGATGCATTCATTTGCTATAAAAGAATAATCATTACTGTAAATCTGATCTGACATAAACAAATTTTCATAAATCATCATTTACTTCTAATAGAATGTCAATCAAACAATTTATCAATCAATAGGAAGATCAAAGCTGCTTCTTAACTTCATTGCTTCCCTTCCTCGCTTTTAATAAATTACAATGCACACTGTTTGATTCAACACATACCTTCTGATTGGACATCTGCTTTTCAATGTATGCGGCCACATTCTCCCACACATTTGCAACATCTGCACATACACATGGAGAAAAAATAATATTCTGTAGGTTTGTGTGATAAACAGTGGTGTATATGTGGATGAGACAAAAAGAGAGAAAGAAGAAGGAGGGAGTAGGAGACTCTGTGTGTGTGTGTGTGTGTGTGTGTGTGTGTGTGTGTGTGTGTGTGTGTGTGTGTGTGTTTGTATGTGTGTGTGTGTGTGAGAGAGAGAGAGAGAGAGAGAGAGAGAGAGAGAGAGAGAGAGAGAGAGAGAGAGAGAGAGAGAGAGAGAGAGAGCGGACACACACGTGCAAATCTCTGTACGTGTCCATATGTCTGTAAAATACTCTGCTCAAATGTACAGCTATCTGTATAATTTTTATCTCACAGGCATTTGACACTCCCATTTGGACTGAATTTGTAAAGATTATACCAAATAAAAGTGGGTATGACTAGGATAAGATAAGATAAGATAATGTTGCTTATAGCCCAGCCGACCGCAAAGGGCCACATCAGGGCTGTCACCACGTTAAAATCAACTCACCAGTCATTTAAAAAAAACACAAAAAAACTTTCACACATCTCATTAAATGACATCGTCTAGAAACGCACCAGAAATTGCATTAAAAATCTTTCTTCCGTAAAATCTTAAATCAGATGAAAAATGTTAATCTCTCTCAAAAACTCAAGGATCACATCAGGCGGGACATCCCTAAACAGGATCTTCATGGACTCCGCTGTAAAATGTTTGTGTCTCACATCGTGCAAGTCCCAACACTCTAAAAGAACATGTTTCATTGTGAGTGGCGCATGACATGGAATACACCACGGAGCTTCTTCACTCTTTAAAAGGTAAGAATGGGTAAAATACGAATGGCCGGTGTGCAGCCGGCACAGAACCGTTTCCTCTTTACGTATGACTGTGTTAAGACTCAAAGGTCTTTCATTCACATGGAAGTACTTTATAAGAATATTCAAGAATTACTGCAAGAAAACTACAAACGGTTATGGTAAGCAGCTTTACAAGTGAAGGTTACAGAATTAAAGAATAAATTTTGAAGACAGCCTTGTATAAATAATTTCCTTACATAAATGTTATCAAAGTTATTACTTGTAGATGTGATAATTACTCACTCCCTGTTGAGACAGGTAAAAAAATCATGGCACTGACGCTCATGAACAGATTTGTAAAGACTGAATTCATCTACCATTCATTCAGTATTCATGAGTAACAGTTTATGGTTTGTGTCCAAAATAAGTTACTCAACTACAATTTGCCTTCTTATTATTGCAACAAGGAGAATTTTGTTTTATCACTTCCATAAAACAACATCTGAGAGGAAAGGCATCACTGCAACTTTGAAAATTTAAAAAGAAAAAAAATTTAAAAGGGTTTTTCCCTTTCCCCTTATTTGTTCTTAATGAGCAATAATTTCTGGATATGTCTATGCTCATTTAACACATGCAAAAAAAATCATATTCATGTTGGCGCTATCTTGATACCTTGATATCCTCCATAACCCCCAAAATGTGAAAGGATTTATTTCAAAGAGAGAGAGAGAGAGAGAGAGAGAGTGAGAGAGTGGTGTGTGTGTGTGTGTGTGTGTGTGTGTGTGTGTGTGTGTGTGTGTGTGTGTGTGTGTGTGAGTGTGTGTGTGTGTGTGTGTGTGTGTGTGTGTGTGTGTGTGTGTGTGTGTGTGTGTGTGTTGCGCGCGCACATGTGTTTAAATGTGCGCATGCGTGTGCGTGTGCTTGAGTGTGGCTTGGCATGCTCATACATGTATATACACTAAAACAGGCGTGTTTGTTTGTTTAGTTTTACGTCTTTTCACATGGCGTGTTTTTAGACAATTGGCGTGTGTGTGTGCATTTGTGTGTGTGTGTGTGTGTGTGTGTGTGTGTGTGTGTGTGTGTGTGTGTGTGTGTGTGTGTGTGTGTACACATACGCATACAAGAACATACACAGTGTTTCTATCAGAATTTTAAAATGAAGCTTAAAACGACACTCTGCTGCCAAAACTGGAAATCATATCTGAAAACTGGGGTGGGTCCAAATATAAAGAGACAGACTCAAGAATTCTTTTTTCTTTTTCATTCTTTTTGATGATTAAGAACTCAATCAGTGCATTATGCCAATGTGCACTTCATGATTTATTTTGTGTCTTGGGAGTGTTTCATGTAAAGATTTGATTTCACATTGTGCAGCGTACTAAAAACCATCCATTGTCATTAATAATAGAAAAACAAAAATGTGTGAAGCTCTTTTCACCACATAAACCTGAGAAGTGTTAAAACATTGAAAGAATCAATACTCAAGGCACACACAAAACACACACACACACACACACACACACACACACACACACACACACAAGCACATTTACACACAGAGGAGATTCTCCCTGAATTTAACACAAAACAAAGGAAACGAAACAAAGACTGAATTTATCAGTAAGGTTTACTCTGAACTGGCACACTTACTTGAAAAAAGTGAACATAAAGGAGCATACAAATGATAAATTAAACACTTAATAAATACGAAATAACCACCTTATCAATTCTACGTGACACACTGACAGCTATAGACAGTAAGTAGGCCTTTGTAGCGTTCTAATAACTGAAAAGATTCTGTCCATCTGGAGTAAAAATTCCTGGAGCTACTGTTTATAGTTTGACAGCCGTTTGGTTAACCATAATGTTTTCTTTCATTGCAACATTTTTGGATTCACTTCCACACCTCTATTGAGTTAGGTCTGAATGGTACAACTGAACTGAGTGACCACTGCCGCGATCCTCTTACTGAAAATACTAAACATCTAGCCAACTGTCAGAGGCAGATGAGGGTTTTCCTGAACAGCAACAGTGAGTCTGAACATCAGTAGTTGGGAAAGCTTGTTTTATTCAAAAGTAAGAAGACAGACTTTCATTATCAAATTTTTTTTTTAAGAAGCACTCAATGATCAGAATGTTTGACTACTAAAGGAGATCATGTTATTCATTTAACACCAATCACTTCAATTTTTTCTTTATAAACATTGCACTAAAAGAATACTTAATCAAAATGTTGTTGAAGCAAAAGGAAGTGAATGTGTGTATTGCAAGAATTTCACAAGTCCCTAAAGCATCCATTATCCGAATAGCAAAATGGGTAGTTTTTTTCCAGATTTTGCCGATTAGTTTTGGAAATTTGGAAAAAAGTCAACTGAGCTAGTGGTTTTGAAAGATCAATAAATCATTATAGACCCCATTGAAATACACATCAAATCTGAAAATCTGTGAGTATAAGATCTCCACTTATGCATTATTATAAATACTAGTATATTTCTTAAGTCTGTAAGTGTATGGGTGTGTGTGTGTTTAAATGTGTGTTTGTAGTTTGGTCTGCATATGAATGCATTCATGCACAATGCCTCTGTGTGTGTGTGTGTGTGTGTGTGTGTGTGTGTGTGTGTGTGTGTGTGTGTGTGTGTGTGTGTCTGTGTGTGTCTGTGTGTGTAAGAGGGGAAGAGAGAGAGACCTTGTACTTGTCTAGGGCACTCATATGTATTTCTGTGTGTGTGTGTGTGTGTGTGTGTGTGTGTGTGTGTGTGTGTGTGTGTGTGTGTGTGTGTGTAAGCACATTGTAATGTATATGCACTGTTTGTGTATGTATATATATGTGTGTGCGCGGTGTGTGCACTCACATGCATGCATGCATGTGTGTTTCTGTGCCTAAAATTCTATGCGCATGAGAAATTAGACATGCATGGGTGAACTGTGATATCAAGTCAACAGTATTCACAGCAATATACTGAAATAAGGTTTAGTACACCTTTTCTGTCACAAAAATTTCATCATAGAAGAAAACATTAGTTCAAAACATGTGTTTGAGAGGAACAAAAATAACACTGGAAACTCTGTCTAGCTCAGCAATTTGTTTTGTAATTCATACTGATAACATTTGCCTTTCGCAGAAGCAACATACTTCAGTTAAAGTTATAGATAGTCGTCTCAAATGGAAAGAACATTACAATTTAGTATGTAAGAAAGCAAATAACATCTTAGCTTTCTTACACAGGAATATCAACGACTGCCCCCAAAAGGTTAAAGACGACTGCTACAAAACACTGGTTAGACCAGTACTGGAATATGGTTGCTCAGTTTGGGATCCTTACCATCTAAAGGACATTGATAACCTTGAAAAGATTCAGAAGAGAGCAGCACGGTTCGTAACAGGGAACCACATCAGAGAAAAGGGGAATACTAGTTAGGAAGAACATGAGGAAATTAGAATGGAAACCTTCCCCGAAGATGGAGTATGGCTGCCTTAATGGCGGGATAGAAAAGGGTCATACACACAAAACTCCACTGCCTGGCTATACAGGAAGTGTCCGCAGGAGTATCAGCCTGCGTACGCAGAAAGAAAGAAAGAATGGAAACCCTTAGAAGAGAGAAGAGCTTTTATTAAACTTAACACCTTTTTCAAAGGCAGAGCTAAAGTAATTGATATTCCAATGGAACAACTAGTATTGAATAAAAGTAGCACCAGGAGTGGCGGTCAATGTTATACCATACCTGCATCAAATATTGACAGCCACTTACATTCTTTTTATCCCAGTTCTGTACGGCTGTGGAACTCACTGCCGGGTGCCATCAAGATTGCCACAAATGCAATCTCATTCAAAAAACAAATTGATTCGACAGTTTTGAGATCTGCATATTGACGATTTTCTATTTTTACTTCCCCTGATATTTTACTATTACCTGGGCCTGAATTTGGCCATTGCTTTTATCTTCTTGAATATCGAGTGCGACCCCTTGCTGCTAAATTTGCTCCAGGGGCCAACAGTCTGAGTTGCACTGTTTTATGTTATTTTATTTTACTTTTTAACATGTGCGCTGGTGACCTACTCGTTTTTGAGTGAACCAGTATTTTAGGAAGAAGAAGAAGAAAGCTTCAAGTTGACTTAATTTCTTTATCAAATCAAATCAATACACTATACTTTAATGAATCAATGTTGACATAATGTAATGTACACATATTTGGAGAAACATTTACAAAATCATGTATGGTCAAGTCTTTATCAAGTTTTTGTGGCTCTTGACTACAAACTGACAACTGACATTAATTGTTTTCATCATGTTATGTGCAATATAAGGGATGCTTTTAGCCAATAATTTTCACAAATACACATCTGCTATTCAATTAACAAATCTACGACGTTAAACGAGTACTGATGTTGATTTCCGTCACTGCCAAGTCTCAACAGAAGAACGAGCCGAACTAGTACTGGAAGAACCAGAAAAAAAGGTCACCAAACTTACCATCCTCTGACAAACCATTTATGAAGGAAAGTTTGCCGGATTTGGCCTCAGCCAAAATCTTCTGCAGTGATTCTGGCATTTTGGAAGGCAGATTGGTTAAACACACGCAAACATTTCAGAAAAATACCAAAAATTGACGAAAGAACTGGTCACCCTGGGCTAAAAAGCTAGCCGCCTTATCAACGTTGCTATGGTAGGCGCTGAGCGATGGTTGGTTGGATTACCGCCGAACCGATACAGAGCTATTCAAAGCTAGCAATGGCGTCTTATGTGTTATTTCCGTACAAAGGTAGCAGACTCGCAGTTTGATTTTATTGCTGTATGATCACCCCCCCACCCCCACCCCCACCCCCACCCCCCCAAGAAAAAAAATCAAAATCGTTACATAAAAGCCATTTTGTGTGACACAAGTCCAAGAAGGAATCAGAATATCTGTTTTCAAATTCAACCACTGAGGCTCACCCAAAAAGGAAGAGCCTAATATAGCGTGATATCTATGGCGGTTTCAAAGGGGTGGGAGTGAGAGAAGTTTGGAAAGTTTTCAGGTAAAGTGAACTGAGAAATTGTATAGACTCATTTATACCAACAACAAAACAAACAAGAGAAGCAAGATACTAAAATATACATTAATTCTGCATACATACAGCAGGAGTATTTAAGTTACTGACCAACATCAATGAAAACAAAGCTACTGGTCCCGATGGCGTTCCTGGCAAGCTCTTACAATTATGTGCCAATGAATTGAGTGAGGTATACCAACTACTTTACCAAGCTTCACTGGACCAGGGAGTAATACCTGATGAGTGGCGAGATGCGAACATTGTTCCCTAATTCAAAAAGGGTGACAAAACAAAAGCAGAGAACTATAGACCTGTATCTCTTACATCCATATCAGCTAAACTACTTGAACACATAATATATAGTGGCATAATGGACCATCTTGACAAATATGACTTCTTAAATAACGCCCAGCATGGTTTTAGACAGCGAAGGAGTTGTGAGACTCAACTTATAACAACTCTCAATGATTTTAATAACTGTCTTAACAACAGACAGCAAATAGATGCAATTTTATTAGACTTTTCTAAAGCCTTTGATTAGGTTGACCATGAGGGCCTGCTGCTTAAATTAGAACACATCGGCATTGGCGGTTCTTTGCTAAAATGGGCTAGATCATTCCTCGTTGGGAGAACGCAGAAAGTTGTTGTGGAAGGGTCGTCATCCCATTGTAAACCAGTCTTGTCAGGTGTACCACAGGGAACTGTTCTGGGGCCCTTGTTTTTCTTAATTTATATAAATGACATAAGTAGAAATCTCTCTCCTTGAACTACTATAAGGCTTTTTGCAGATGACAGCTTAGTATATAGAACAATCAGAAGCAAGAATGATACACGCATTCTACAAGAAGATCTAAACGCTTTACAAGAGTGGGAAAGAACTTGGAAAATGGAATTTCATCCCCAAAAGTGCCAAGTGTTGCGTATATGTAACAAACGCTCACCAATTAGATCAGATTATTCTATCCATAATACTAATCTTAAAGAAACTAATGCTGCAAAATATTTAGGCGTGATTATAGATAGTCGTCTCAAATGGAAAGAACATTACAATTTAGTATGTAAGAAAGCAAATAACATCTTAGCTTTCTGATACAGGAATATCAATGACTGCCCCCAAAAGGTTAAAGACGACTGCTACAAAACACTGGTTAGACCAGTACTGGAATATGGTTGCTCAGTTTGGGATCCTTACCATCTAAAGGACATTGATAACCTCGAAAAGATTCAGAAGAGAGCAGCACGGTTCGTAACAGGGAACCACATCAGAGAAAAGGGGAATACTAGGAAGAACATGAGGAAATTAGAATGGAAACCCTTAGAAGAGAGAAGAGCTTTTATCAAACTTAACATCTTCTTCAAAGGCAGAGCTAAAGTAATTGATATTCCAATGGAACAACTGGTATTGAATAAAAAATAGCACCAGGAGTGGCAGTCAATGTTATACCATACCTGCATCAAATATTGACAGCCACTTACATTCTTTTTATCCCAGTTCTGTACGGCTGTGGAACTCACTGCCGGGTGCCATCAAGATTGCCACAAATGCAATCTCATTTTAAAAAAACAAATTGATACGACAGTTTTGAGATCTGCATATTGACGATTTTCTATTTTTACTTCCCCAGTTATTTTACTGTCACCTGGGCCTGAATTTGGCCATTGCTTTTAACTTCTTGAATATCGAGTGCGACCCCTTGTTGCCAAATTTGCTCCAGGGGCCAACAGTCTGAGTCGCACTATTTTATTTTATGTTATTTTATTTTACTTTTTAACATGCGCGCTGGTGACCTACTCGTTTTTGAGTGAACCAGTATTTTAGGAAGAAGAAGAAGAAGACTCGAAACCTTAGCGTACCATGTTAAGACATACTTGTGATGTTACTTGAACAATGGACGTAGAAAAAAGAGATGTAAACGCCCGTTTTGATATCTGGCAACGTCTATTCTCAGTTTGCAGCAATGCTACAATATTGTCATGAAATCACCTGCAAAGTCGAATGTGCTGTTTGCTTTGACCTCTTTTTTAAGAGAGAATTCAAAGATGCAGCCAGCTGTATGGGGGTGAAGGACCTGTGGGTGAAGTTCCGGACCCTCTTGACCACTCTCATCAATGACCATATTCCCACAAAACAGATCAGGAGCAACATGAGTGATAGGCCCTGGATAACATCCCATGTCAAGAACAGACGGAAGAAACTACTCCGACTCTTTAACAAATGCAAGTCTTCCTCCAACCGAGCAGTTAAGGAGAGGTACACCAGAGCCAAGGCCCGGGTACAGAAGGAAGAGCGTAGGAACTACTGGCAATACATAAACAACCTGATCGACCCCCCAGAAGAAAGCGACTCTGAAAACCATGGCAGCAACCAGGAAAAATTCTGCAGCTATGTGAAGACATTAAGGAAATACAGCACTTGTATTGCCCCTCTGAGACACCTAGGGAGACTTTCCTCCGCGGCAAGAGACAAAGCCAACATCCTGAACAACCAGTACAAATCTGTCTTCACCAAAGAAAACCTTCGAGATATCCCATCTCCAACAGGGATTCCCTCCCCAGCCATGAACAACAACACTGTGTCTGAGGAAGGAGTGAGGCAGTTACTCCAGAAGACCAACCCACACAAGGCAGCAGGTCCGGACGAAATTCCAGGAAGAGTCCTGAAAGAGTGCGCAGACGAACAAGCGCCCATGTTAACATTGATTTTTTTCCCAACACCTTAACTGAGGGATGTGTTCCTGAGGACTGGAAGATGGCTAAAGTAACAGCAGTCTGCAAAAAAGGGGGACAAGAACAACCCAGCAAATTACAGACCAGTCTCACTGACCAGCCTATGCTGCAAATTACAGGAACACATTATAGCAAGTAACATCATGCAACACCTCACAGAACATAACATACTCACGGACTGCCAGCATGGCTTCAGAGCCAGAAGAAGCTGTGAGACACAACTCCTCACGCTGTTACACGAGATCGCCTCTAGTCTGGATAAAGGGATCCAAACTGACATGACCATCTTAGACTTCTCGAAGGCATTTGACAAAGTGCCCCATGAGCGTCTCCTTAAGAAACTAAAACACTATGGTATCCGAGGATCGACACTGGCATGGATAAGAGCCTTCTTGTCCCATCGTACTCAGCAGGTAGTAGTCGATGGCGCTAAGTCTGAGCAGGCCCCAGTTGTCAGCGGTGTACCACAAGGCACAGTTTTGGGCCCTCTTCTCTTCATGGTCTTCATTAATGACCTCCCTGATCAACTCCACTCAAGAACTAGGCTGTTCGCTGATGACTGTATTGTCTACAGAGAAGTCAGGAACCAGAACGACTGCCGGTTACTGCAGGAGGACTTAAACACACTGTCCAAGTGGGAAAAGAGATGGAGTATGGAATTCCACCCGCAGAAATGCAATACCCTATCCTGCACCAGATCCAGGGACCCCATCATATTTAGTTATAAACTGAAATGTCACACCCTGGAACGAACAACCGAATCAAAATACCTGGGGGTTAATATCTCGAAAGACCTAAGCTGGACCAGCCATATCAACCGCTCTACCAAAAAGGCCAGCAGCATGATAGGATTCCTGAGGCGGAACCTGAGGGTAGCGAACCAGGCAACCAAGACCAATGCCTACAAGACCCTAGTTCGCCCCACCTCGAATACTGCAGTACAGTCTGGAACCCGTACACCGCAGACAAAACTAAACAAATAGAAGCAGTACAGAGGAGAGCAGCCAGATACGTCACCAACCGCTATGACTACACCTGTAGCGTTACTGGTCTGCTAACTGACCTCAAATGGGAATCCCTGGAGTCCAGGAGGACGAAAGCCCAACTAACAATGTTCTACAAGTCTGTGAACAACCTTGTGGACATTCCGCCAGAGGAGTACCTGACACCAGCATCCGCCAGAACAAGAGCCAACCACTCCAAGAAATTCTGCCATCTTAGATCAAAAACCAATGTCCTGAAGTATAGTTTTTTTCACCGCACCATTCCAGTTTGGAACTCTCTACCGGCAGCTGCAGCCGAGGCCCCCTCTCTGGCACATTTCAGGAGGGAGCTCAGCAAACTTTATTTTAAAAATACAGCCATTGTATGTGTTGTCGTGTGGAAGTGTGTGTGAATGGTTGGTGGGCCTGGACTAGCCTAATACTTGTTCTGGGGCAGGATAGGGAGTGGTGTAACCCCTCTTGAAAAGGTGAACGTGGGTAGCCTTCCTGCAGCTCCACACTTACGGTTTTTTGTTTTGTTTTTTTGTTGTTGTTTTTTTTAGGCTAGCTGGTAGGTAAGTTAGGGGGGGGGGGGGGGGGGGAGGGGTGTGGTATGAATGCTGTCTTTTAAACAAGAAAGTAGGACTCTTATTTTTTTTTTTATATTTTGTTTGCGCACACCCGAGTCACTTAAAGTCTATGGAGACGACGTGGCTACAGATTTGAAGATTGAAGAGAGAGAAACCTGTGCGTGTAGCAGTGACAGCGAAGTGCCTAACTCTTTAAGAAGAGGATCTTATGGCTACGAGTTCGCAGACGTCTGACCTGCGCATTAGTCCATCGAGCTGGTCAGACCTTGGGTACTTAGGCCTACCTAACATTGTCTGTGCCATCATTATCATTCTGTGTGTGTTTATATGTGATTTGTGGGCTTGTGTGAGAAGGTTTATGCATGTGTGTGTGTGTGTGTGTGTGTGTGTGTGTGTGTGTGCGTGCGCCTGTGTGTGTGTGTGTGCGCGCGCGTGCGTGCGCCTCTGTGTGTATGTGTGTGTGTGTGTGCGCGCGCACGCGTGCGTGTGTGTGTGTGTGTGTGTGTGTGGCAAGAAAATGTACCTGTGTATAAGGGCATATACGCATGTGTGTGTGTGTGTGCGCGCCCGCGCCCGCGCGCGCACAGGGTGCGCGCGCACAGGGTGCGCGCGCACATGTGCACATCTGTATGTGTGTGCACACTGAGTGCATGTCTGTGTGTGTGTGTGCGCGCGCACGCGCGAGTGTGTGTTTGCCTTTGATTATTTGTGGGAACAACAACACACACAAACACACGCACACAAACCAACGCATATACACCCACATCTATTGACTCTCCATTGTACACATGTGTGTGAGCCCTACATATATCTATGTTATATCTTGCATCGATATTCACCATACCTGTATTCATGTCCATCACATCTTCTACCCATGTCATACCCTGTATCCGTGTGTAACATACCTTTACCCATGACCACTATAATTTAAATGCATGTCCATCAGACACTATGTCCATGTCCCACCATACGATGCATACATGTCCACTATATACTCTGTCCACATTCACCATATTCTGTATGAAAATCAAAGCCTCTACATGTCTTCTATATTACACATCCACGATGAGAATACCCTGTATCAATTTCACGTGCACCATACCCTGCCTCCATATCCACCAAACAAGTACCAATAGTGACCAAAGCCTGTATTCATGTCTACCACACCCCGGCCATGCCATACCATGCATTCATGTTAAAACCAAGTATCGATGTCCACCATACCCTCTATCCGTATCATACAATGTTATCTATGTCTGGCATGCCTGTACCCATTTCCAGCCCATGTATTAATGTTTAGGATACACGTACCTATGTCACACCCTGTATCTATGTCGCATCCTGTGTCCATGCAATACCCTGTATTCACATGCACTATACCTGTATGGGAGGTTAAGGACACGGTGAACAAAATGGACAGACAGGCGTCACGTATGAAAAAGGAAAGGACAGTTGAGAAACATGATGAGAAAGGAAAGGACAGATCAAGACATCACCTGCTAGAAATGAAAGAATGGTCGGGGACTTGGTGAGAAAGGAACGGGTGAACACGGACGTCATGTTTAACAAAAGGAAGGGATGTTTTAGGACATGATGAAAGAGCAGGGCAGATGGATAGGCCACGAAGGAGAAGGGAAAGAAAAGCTGAGGTAATTATGTCAAAAGAAAAAAAAGACGAACGAGGACGCCAAGTGTAGGAAAGGCAAAGATGGTTGAAGACACGATGGCAAAGGAAAGTACGGTTGAAAACGCCATACGTCAACAAGAGAAAAAGAAACAGTAAAATGTATGTTCTAGCTTTTACTGCCCTCACAAGTTCGGGCAGTAAAAAGCTAGAAACATACATTTTACTGTTCTCTGATAATCCATCACACATTCTCTTTCAATAACCAAAAAATAACGATTTTCTACAAACAAACATACTGTGTAGGATTATCCGTTTTCAATACTAATTTACTAAACTTTTTAGATTTTAGTTTTTCCGCGTTTCCTAATCATTTTCAATAACATCATTTTCGTGCATACAGTCATTTTTAATAACATCATTTTTGCGCAGACAGTCATCAAACTAAGACTTGGCTGAGACGCTGTGTGCACAACCTAATTAGAGGGTTGGGGGATTGTGGCAGGCAGTAACATGTACGGCGGTCCCGGTGGCCCCTGCGATGCCTGTAATTAACTGACTGTAACCACCATAAGGCGGGGCTGGCGGCGCTCACCTGACCAGGTTAACTTGCAACATTATGGTGCAATCAGCAAAGAACATTCTTGAATGCGAAGACCGGTTTCGCCATTCTTTCCCCGGCCTGCCGCACAAGAAGGTTGTTTTTGACTGTGCTTCGGCGTGACTACTGTGTTTTTATTGTGTTGTTATTGTGTGTGATTTCAGTTAGGAAAGCGTTGTGGCTTTTAAACTTTGCTGATTGATTTTAATGTCTCAAGATAGCATTTTTCAGAAGAGAAAAGGATTTACTAGGTAGCCCTTCTTCACAAGAATTAGCACAGGAAATCAGAGGTTCAAACGCTGCACATCAAGCTCTGTTGGATTATTCTATTAAAAAACGCCACTTATTATCCTAATCATGAGTACTGAACCTACTCAACAACCAATACCTCAGTCATCTACTGCATTTACATTGCCACCTCCATCTTACAATTGGACTGAGGAAGAAAGCTGCTATTGCATGAATAGTTTGTTTACTTTGGAAAAATGAAAGATGTTGTTACCCAAGCTCAACTGCATGGACCGCAGAAACTGCCAAAAAAAAACCCAAAAGAAAACTTGAAGCTTTATTCAAAGAAAGGGAAGGTACAATCAAAAAGAGCAGGAAAGAATTTTCAACTCCAGCAGAACTTCATGAATACCTTCTTGCAACAAAGCTGACATTGAAAAAAAAATAAAAGAGAAGTATTTACAGATAGCCTATTTAACAACGTCGAAAGTGAAGATGAAATCATTAACAGACTGAAAAGAGGAGTCAGGAACATTCGAAGGCAAGATGCACAAACTATCATGATCTACATTCAATTTGGGAATTTTTTGAATTTGTGTAAAGATTGCATGAGACTCGGCAAAAACAGGGGGAAATACGCAACATTAGGGAGACTGGTTGAAGGAAAAAACTGGATATCTGATGACCACGCTAGAAAACTGCGTGCACTTGCAAGTGCACTTTTTGAATTTAAACAGTTTTTTTGTGTTGGACTTCCTTTAAACTTCTTCCTTAGTAGACTGAACGCAATTAAAGTCATGCTGCAGGTTCCAGAATATGCCAACTACTGGAAACAGATCCACATGTGCCAACCGACTTGAGCAGCAACATTCACAGTAGAGCACCTGTCACAAACCACCCAGCAAGGGGAAATGACATGATTCTAAAAATAACGGTTATGCATAGCCGGGCTCTGCTTCAACTTCTTCTTGCTCCACTTGCTTCAATGCTCCTATTCAACGCCCTGCTTCAACTTTTTTTGGCTGCCTTCGGGCGGCCACAGAGTGTACTTTATTCAACTGTCTTGTTTATTAAATCAAGCTTTTGATAAATGCACTTGGTGGCTGCTTTGAATAATCTTCAGTTGGCAGAGAGACTGACAGCCGTCTTGAATTTACGGCGCTTAAGCGCGAACCATAAAATCCTTTCACATTTCCCATGCAAGCACCTCCCTATTTTTTAAATGTTTGTGTGTGTGTTTGTGTGCGTGCGTGTGTGCACGATCGTGTTTGTATATATGCTGTTATTGTTGTTGTTGTCGCTGCTGTCATTGTTGTTGTTTTGTTGTTTTACTGATAATAAATATATTATCCACCCCACCCACCCCCACCCCACGCATGCACACACTCAAGTTACTTCTAAGGTCTTACTCAAGTCATCCCCAAGTAACTTTTAAGTTCTTACTCAAGTCGTCCTCAAGTTCTTACTTAAGTCACTTCTAAGTTCTTACTCAAGTTACTTCTAAGTTCTTAATTAAGTTTTTAATTAAGTCGCCTCAGTTCTTAATAAGTTCTGATCAAGTCAACTCAAGTTCTTAACTTAAGTCACATCAGTTTATAACTAAGTCATCCTCTAAGTACAACCAAGTTCTATTCAAGTTAACTTATAATTATTTATTAAGTTCTTAAGTATTATTGCATTTGAAATGGACAAATGACTTTGTTTGTTGGCGGTTCTGGCATGCTGTTGTGTTCGGATTTTGTATTTAGTGGTTGAGATTGTTTGGACTGCTTCGGTTTTCGCTGTCTTTGTTTATATATTTTATAACCGTAATAACCGCCCCCAACAGCAATGCCGCCAAAAATGACAATTGCTTCAAGAAAATATGAAGACTTTGGCGGTGTAGGCAGCCCTGTTGTTGTAGGCCTCGAATCAACTTGTTCTGGCGTTTTTATATCTGGCATTGAAACAACTGGCTGCGGCTCTGGCACTTTTCATATGAGCCATAATTTGTGATTGTAACATTAATTTTGTTCGCTTGTTCCACTCTGCTAATTTTTTCCTGCTGCAACGCGTCCAGGATGAGGGGGTTTACTGACCACTTTCACCTGATTCATGTTTTCTGATTCTGATTCTGATGATTTTCTGGCTCGGTCATTTTGAAGGGAAATAAAATCTATATGATTAAAAGTAATTAACCCATGATTAGCGGCGACAATAATGTTCCAAATCTGTAATACAGATCACATCCTAGAGACTCTAATGACTTTGTTAAAACTGGATCCTGTGTTAAATCATACATAAAATCTTGTGTTCAGAATCAATGGGAACAAATCGGCCTACTAGTTTAGTGTACAACCTAAGAACTGTTTGGCCTACACTTTTTACCATTCTTGATCCCAGCTGCGCTTCATGCAGGTTATGATACTTTATAATGTCTTGTGGCGACATCTGTTGAATCTGTTCTATGCTGAATTCATTGCCGAGGAACTGTTTTGTTTTTCCGCATGCTGCCAAAAGATACAACCTCTCCTTTTGGGGCATAACAGCTTGGTCATCAACTTGTTCATTTGTAAGTTCAGGAAGGTTTAGGCTGCCCTGTAGCTGTAGTAGATCATCACCGTTTCATGTTTTTTTTTAATTAAATTATTTTATTTTTAAAAATGAGCACCGAAAAAACTGTTGCCAACCTTGTTTACCATTCTGCTGTTATTGGGTCTAAGTATAGGATACACAATGCTTGGTAAAAGCTTGTTAAAAATAAAACCGGCTGATCTTGGCAAACTAGACTTTGAAGACTCAGCAAAGCTAATTGCTATCATTGCAGCTTCGTTTGCTACGAAAGATTTTCTAGTTAAGCAAGGAATAATTCCAGACAGTATCAATATGTAAAATTAAAAAATACATTTATAAAAATGGCTTCATTCGTAATGATGATAGGCGGCGCTGTGGTTAATGCACTTGCTTTTAGCGGAATTTAATTACGCATTTAGTAAACTGCGGGATGACGGCGGAGAAAAAGACATAACAAAGCTATGGAGAAACTAGCAGCGCACAAGACCCTAGAAAAGCAGAGAATTGAGCAGTTAGATTTCTTTAAATAACAAACTGAAAAACAGGGGACATGCAGCTTACACATTTAAAGATGTTGATCAGGAAATAAAGAATATTATCTTGTAACGGCAAACCAATTGAGACATTGCCCCACCAAAATTCAGTGACTTTTATCAGCCATCAGAAAAACAAAAGATGCAAGAAATCGTTTTTATTGTCTTTGGCATGCCCGTCGTGTATTTTGTTGCACATAATATTGGCTGAATAAAATGAACAAAATCTATTATTCGCCAAAGGATATTGGAAGGGAATCAGGGGAAATTAAAAAAGCTAAGCCAAGCAGCGGGAATCAGTGAACAAACAGAAAAAAGAATGGCTATCTAAACAAGCGTTTTGGCAAATTTATTTCCCTGCGCCTAGACGAATACAGAGACACACTTTGTAAACACAATACCGAACGACACCCATCAAATGGATCTTCTATATTTACCCATGATACGATTGACGAAAAAGATTTAAGTACGCACTCACAGTCTTGACATAGCTTCAAGATACAAGATGGGGAACCGTTAATAAAAAAGAGTGTTCTGCTGTTGCTTTTGCCATACAATAATATACAACGAGGCCGCTAACTTATCCTCACATGATTCAGTCGATGATGGAAAAGAATTTAAAGGCCAAGTGAATCAATTATTGTTAAAACATAGAGTTACCATTAGAAGAGGCATTCCAGGAGTTCACAGATCACAGGCTTTAGTTGAAAAATTTAACAAAACAGTTATCTGAAAGACTTTTTCCTACCAGTATCACAGAGAGCGGGTTTGACAATTCTCGCAACACAGAATGGGTTAGAAGACTGCCCTCAGTTCTACGTGCAATAAATAATGAAGAATTTAAAACAATAAATGTTGCTGAAGACTCCGTAAAACCCGGCAAACTATTACCTTTTGGTTAAAAGTAAGGTACCTTTATTTACCGGGAGAAGCAAAAGGGGGACACTCGCATCAGGGCAACCGATCCAGTTTGGAGTGTTGACCCATATGAAATAAAAGAATTGTAAAAATGAATCCGCCCGTGTATTATTTAGGGAAAATGACACAAACAAAAAAACCAGCTCCTCAAAGATCTTCTGGGGAAGGAAGAACTGCAGATAATCCCGCCGACACAGTTCCAGTTGCTTAATTAATTTACAAAAATATATTTGAGACTAAAATTGGAAGCACAGAACAAAACAAGAATGATAAAGGAAGAGCCCTTGGAATTAATACAGGAATCATATGATACGAGTTCTACTATTAAGGAAACTTTATGGGGAAATTCATCAACACATGCTAAACCATCCAGACCACCTACAACCCAAAATCCCAAATTTTGATTATCAGATATGGGGGAAAGAATATCTTGAAATAATAAAAAAATTCGAACAAATAAAGGGCAAACATGAAAAACAATTTGGCTGAATTGGATAATGATATGATTGGCTTATAATGAAACTTGAGGAAAAAGTTTTCTCCTGGCCGAAATACTGTACATTTTTGGCCTTAAACCTCCAGTTGCTTAATTAATTTTTATTTACAAAAATATTTTTAAAGTCTAAAATGGAAGCTCAGGACGAAGCAAGAATGATAAGGAAGAGACCTTGAAATAATACGGGAATCATTTGATACGAGTTCTACTATTAGGGAAACATTTGCAAGGATTCACCAATACATGCTAAAACTCCAGATCCCCTACAACCCAAAAACCCAAAATTTTGATTATCAGATATGGGGAAAAGAATATCTTGAAATAATAAAAAAAATTCGAACACATCAAGCAAACATGAAAAAAGATTTAGCTGAATAGATGAAAAATATGATTGATCTTATAATAAAAGTTGATGAAAATATAAACCCCTCAGTGAAGAAAAAATATAATTATGCTGTTTCCAGTGCCCAATTGCATATGAAAACTCTGGATTAACAAATACTCGTTTTGTGTTTGTTCCTATCTAATTGACTTCTTTGTTACAACAGTTGTGGCGGGATCTCATGTAGTTTAGATCGTAGTTTTTACGTTGTAGGGTGAAACTTTTTGCCCAAACAATGCTTTCTTTGTAGTTGTCATCGATATGTTTGATGGCACAACATGGCGAGATATTCCCTTTGCTTTTTTGATGGTTTTCTCCTGGCTGAATACTGTCATTTCGTTTAAAAACAAAAACTCCTTAATCACCCCTCCAGATAATTCATCTATCTTTCCTAAAACTTTTTAAAGTTGAACCAAAGCGAATCTTTAGGAAAATCAGATTATCATACCATCCGCAGCCTTACTACTTCTAATTCTATGCTTATAAAGTCTTCAGTAGGGATAATAACAAAACTATCTGTATCTGTGTAAAGTACTTTGGACTCTGGATACGGGGGCTTAAAGTAGCCATAAAGAAATTCTAACATCAAAAGCTTTGATAATTCCAAAACATTTAAACCCCAATAAAAAACGGGTTTGCCCAAATTTGGACTTTCTTTTTTTTCATCATTTTTGCCAAAAAGCTGATCATGAAATCTTCTAAAATCCTGATAATTTTAGGTTTTGAAGTCAGCTTAATTGCTTCGTTCTCTCGGGTGGACCAATCTGACATCTTTACGCTTGTGCGGTTTTTCCCATAGTCTTTCCGAAACAGCTGTTTGTTCATCAGCTTCAAAAAGTCTTTTTCTGAAGCATCTGTGGATTTAGTTCTAAGATCAGTGTTCTTCATGATGTATGGTTTCATGAACTGTTCTTGATCAAAAGCAATTACAGATGAACAGCTGTTAGCTTAAAACCCATGTCTTAAATAAAATTTTTAGAAGTCTGTAATGACAGACATATTTTTTTTGCCTCGAAGATTTAGGCACACGTTTAGGCGGTCTGTTTTTGCCATCTTTAGACTTTCTGCAGCTAATGGGTAGTCATTATGCAGGTCATGGAGTTCCTGAGGATATTCTAAGTCAACTTCTAGATTGAAACCGCGCTGTTGATCTGGCGTCAAACTGTTAAAACCACTTTAATGCCTTTTGATATTATTCTTTACTGCCGTCTTTGTACATTTTAAAGTTGCGTAGTGGAAGTGATTGCGCCATAGCCCATCCATACAGATTGTTTGCATCTAAATACATAAGATAGTTAGACCTTTTACTTGGATCATAGTTTTCCAAGTATTTGTTGTTTGCTTACAGTAATGATGCGACCCCATCCCAAATTTCCCCCACGCAATCGTTTTCAATCATTGAATTCATTGGTTTAAATCTGCAATAAATCAATCTGTACTCCGTAAACTTTAAGAAAAGGTCCCAGCTCATCCCGGGTGCAGAAAAAAATAATGGCAGGACCCAGGCTGTAATGTTTCATGCAGGTCTTTCTGAAATTTTCAAGAGTCCGCCAACAAAACATGTATCGGCCATCAAGAAATGCATCATGTAGTCTCCCATCGTTTTACAATTAACTTCTGCCTTTGCATTTTGAGCTTTGCTGCTAATCAGAATCACTGATGTCCTTTCCTCTGAGACTAGAAAAGAACGCGCCTTTAGGAGGAAGTGTGTCTTCGTCAAACCTTTCCCAATGTCATGTACTCATAAGGGTAAAACGCCCTTTCTAACAAGAGTTGGGTCAAAATATTCTTCCGTTATTGGGCGGGGACTTTAAGGACATAGCCAATGACTCTAATGATCCCATCATGTGCTCATAGAGTCATAAAAGACTGTTATTTAAAGTGAAACGCAGGGACTTTTCTGATGACTGTGCAATGCATGTTATCCTGAAGGCGTCGTCTACTGCTTTCATTATAAGATGAGAGTCGTAACCTCGCAAGTTATGAAAGAAGATGGGCAGTTTCCCATGTCTTAGGATCAAACTTTAGTTGAAGATTGCATTTACTGTGCGCTGCTCCTGAACTTTCCGCTAATGGGGTTTCATGGTCTCTTACTGTTGGATTGGCTGATTTGAGGAGAGGCCTAACCACAAATCCAACAATGTGTGGCTGAGTCATACTGTTGTTGGTCTTCGGGTGCCATTATGATTTCAGATAAGTTTAGATTATTAGAACAGGCGTTAACGCACTTGCTGCATGCGTTCTAAGAAGTTTCTGCAGCATTAGGTCCTCTATATAATTCTGGCTCTGAATGAACGCCATCCGACCTGACAATAACAAAAGCAAATGAACAAATCTGGTGATTACTCAGTAAGACGGTTTTCGGGAGTTTCTGTGGGGTTGGCCCTTCAAAAGGGAACAATAAGCGACTCGAAGTCTGGTAAACTACGTATGGAGAATTTTGCATCCGTTTCCATTTCTTAAAACTAACTTTAGATCCAGGTGGGGGGGAATTAGTTCTGTATTACATTTCTACAGAATTTTACAATGTTTTTTATGTTCAAGCACGGCTGGAATGGATGGAATTCTTGCAAAACATTTTCTACAGAATTTTGTTTGCAACAATTTTTGAAGTATGCGTAATAATCTACTCATTGTGCGTATCATGTGTAATGTGGTAGCCCTGTTGGTGAAAACATTAGGAGTAAGCCCACATGGCTTTTGTCTGGATCCCCTATTGTTGGGCTGTCTTTAGACACTTTAATAGGCACCAAATTTGTTTTCTCAGACCATGTGTATACATTAACAGTTATTGGGTTTGTTTTGTTCTTCAAACTGATCAATTTTGTCCACGCTAACAGGAAAGGATATTCCACTAAAGTTAAGATCATGATGAAAGGCTGATAGTTAGATACTTTCTCTGGGTTTTTGCGGACATAATGAAGCCTTGCAAGAACACCCCACATAAAACATTTGTCGTCGAATTCTTTATGTTTAGAACTGCTCTTTTTGCGACTAATGCTGGAGGCAGTGGAAAGTAAGACTTGCCAACAATGGGCCTCATACTTAGCCGTTTTAAATCTGATCTCTAAGACTTCGCCCTCGCCCAACCAGAGCCTTCATTTTGGCTTCTTCAGCGGCCACATCAAAACTGTGTAAGCAGTTGGTCTGCCCAACCAGGTTTTAAAGTCATTATGGGGAAAGAATAACCTGTGTTTAGTTGAGACCCAGGACTTCTAGATTTTCTTCATTTATTGTTATATAGTCGATTAAAAAGCTAACATTACTTTAACTGGTGGGTCTTTTTGTTAGTTTACCTGGAACTTGAGAAATAGCATGAACAACACTTGCCTGTACGTTTGTTGGATCAATGACTTCTAGATTAATATCATTTAAAGCTTTTGATAAACGCTTTTCCCTTAAGCATTCCTTCAAAACAATTCGTCTGGTCCTTCATATATTTTAGCCATCTTAAGTTGTCTTTTCTAACTGAAACTTTTTATTTAAATCAAAAAAATAATTAATCAGAATCAATATCAACGGTCTTTTTGTGCTTGGACTCATAAACAAAAGTATAAA
>CM031610.1:62546982-62554482 GCA_018398815.1 Conus ventricosus
TCAAGGCTTTGAAGACCTGTCAGAGTTTCCATGGCTTGGATCGGGGTTGATTTGAGAGCGCCGGTGATGATCCTGGACGCCTGGTTCTGGACCTTGGCAACTTTGTCTAGGTTGGTCTTGGCTGCTGTCCCCCAGGCAGCTGTACCATATTCTAGGACAGGTCTAACTCGTCCGAGGTACAGTTTCTTCTGGATGTTGTGGTCGGCTCCCCAGGAAGTTCCTGATAACTTCTTCATCAATGCCAAACGTAGCCTGGCTCTTTCTGTGCACTTGTTGATCTGGTGTCTCCAAGTCATCCTGGGGTCAAATGTGACTCCTAAGTAAGTGGGTGACTTATCCTGTGGGAGGACGTGACCATTCACCTGGAGGCGTGCACTCTGTTCTTTTGTAGCCAGGCTGAAGATGGTGTATGTGGTTTTTCTGGCATTGATGGTTACGAGCCACTTTTTTGTCCATGTCTCGATCTTCCTCAGGCTTCCTGGATCCTTACAGTGGCTGTTGTTATGTACTGCTCAGAGCACCAGATGGCAAGATCGTCTGCGTAGATTGCACCATGGATCCATGCAGGGATGTCATCAAGGATGTCGTTCATGAAGATGATGAAAAGCGTAGGGGAGAGAACTCCACCCTGTGGAACGCCTTCCTTCATGATCTTCTGTCTGCTTTGGTGCCTTCTGTTCTGTACCCGGGCTTTTCTGTTGGTCAGGTATTGGCTGATCCATTTGAACATGAGACCTGAGATACCGTACTTGTGCATCTTCAGCTTCAGCCCATTCTTCCACACTTTATCAAAGGCCTTTTCCAGGTCGATCCAGACTGTAATGGTATGCTTCTTTGTCTTGTAGTGCATCCTCCATTTCTTGCGCAATGTAAGCGACCTGGTCTTCAGTGGATCGGTGTTGCCTGAATCCTGCCTGCTTGTCAGAGATGATCTCTTTCTTCTCCAGGTACCATGTCAGCCTATTGTTGACTAGCCTTTCCATGAGCTTCCCTACGCAGCTGGTCAGACTAATGGGGCTGAAGCTGTCTGCCTTGGTCTTGTCTTTTCCTTTCTTGTGAATCGGGATCATGGTAGCATCTCTCCATGCCTGAGGTACTGATGCATTTTTCCAGCTGGTGTTGAAGATATTAAGAAGGGTTTTCTTTGCTGATGGTCCCAAGTGTTGTAGCATCTCATTTGTAATGCCATCAGGTCCTGGTGATTTCTCTTTCTGCATCTGCTTTATCCCTTCCTTCAGTTCTTTTTCTGAGAAGAGTTCTTTCATCACTTCTTCCTCTGTGTCCATGTCTTTGTAGTGTTTCTGTTGTTCCAACACTTCCTTCTCTCTATCTTTTGGGACTTTGATGTCACTGATCCTTTCGAAGCTGCTTATGAGGTGGTCTGCAGCCTGCTTTCCAGTGAGGGTCCCTCCGTTGTCTTCTAGAACGATTGGTGAAGTTGACATTCTTTCATCGTTCATTGCTTTGGCAAGTTTCCACAGTCTTGCTCCATCCTTCTCCAAATTGAGATTTTCTGTTTTCCTTTTCCAGTTGGTTCTTGCTGCCTGGATGAAGGCCTTTTGTACGAGGCGGTTCTTTCCTTCAGGTTGATGTTGTTTTCTGTTGATGGTTCCTTCTCTGCCTTTTCTCTTGCTTCGTTCGCTTGATCTTCCAGCTGTTGGAGTTCTTCAGTCCAGTAGGGCCTGTAGTTCTTTCTGGCTCCTCTTGGGATAGTTTCTATGGCTGCTTTCAGTATTGCCGCATTGAAGGCCTTGGTCATGTTGTTCGCATCTTTCTGACGAGTATTGATGTTGGCGGCATACTCGTCAGTGAGGATGGAGAAATCTTCCCATTTAGCTTTTCTGTAGTTCCACCTGGGCAGTGGTCTGCAGTCCTCAGGATGGTGGTTGAGGTCGAAGGAAAGTTTCACAGGTTTGTGATCGCTGCCTGCCAGCTGGTCCAGTACTGTTCTTTGTGCGCTCGCCTGCAGATTGTTGGTGGCAAAGGCTAGGTCTGGTGTTGTTGACGATAGCCACCTGCGTGAGTAGAATGTTGGGGGGTCATCTGCTTGATTTAGTAGATGTAGTTGCTGGTCAATCTGCCAATCCTCTACCTCCTCTCCTCTTGAGTCTGTTTCGTTGTATCCCCAGCTTGTGGAGTGGCTGTTGAAGTCGCCGACAACCAGGCAGCTGTTCTGTAGAACATCCATTGCATGTAGTGAGAGCCGTCGATCTGATGGGCAGTATACATTGTATATCCTGATCTGTTTTTTCCCGCAGTGTGATCTCCACTCCGGTGATTTCTGCCTGATCCTCAGTATCCACTGTGATGTGCTTCGCTGGTATATGATTCTTCACCAAGATGAGATTCCACCTTTGTGTCTCCCTTCCCTGTCCACACGGTAGGTCTGGTAGCCTCTTACTGTGAAACGAAGGTTCTCTGTAAGGTGGGTCTCCTGGACACAAGCAACATCAATGTCCTCTTTGTGGAGTCTTTCGGTAAAGGGAGCTTCTTCCTGGAAATTCCCTCAGCATTCCACTGCAGTATCTCCAATGGCCTTGGCTCCATCTCCCTCCTGTCAAAGCCAGTAGCTTTTACCCGAGACACCCGCCGTCTGGCTCTGCCACGAAACGGGGCACGGGACCACCAGTAGCTTTGGTTGGGCCCCTTTGAGGCACAGGGCCGGCACTCTTCCACCCTGGCGGGTCCTCGACGGTCGAGCACCATATCTAGATTCTCTAAGGTTGTCTGTCATGTGAGCGGGGATGCGTTGTGCTGCCGTTACGCCCCTGACAAGTCAGGACCAGCACATCCGACTTCGGCTCTTGCCATTTATCCCATGGCTGGGGTAAGGCTTGGAGCAGTGTCAGGTCGTGTCCACGCGCCGGTGGCCTGCACAGAGTTCCTTCCTTTCTCGGTGGGGGCCTTACTCCTCCATCTGGACTGGTCTAGCCTGCGGCTTTCCTTGATTGGAGAGGCCGAGATCTAGTTTTAATATAGCGCCAGTATTCCGCTCCCGTGCCGCGTTAGTGAATACAATCTGCCCCATGTCCCCCTGAGGAAACACCCACATTAACGTGGCGAGAAGGTGCGACTACGGTTTTCACCCTTTCTTAATGGGAAAAAAGGGATCTTCGCAGATCGTTCGTGTATTTGTGTCCATAATTCTTAAAGAGAGAGAGGGAGCGAGAAGAGAGAGGGGGAGGGAGGAGAGAGAGAGAGAGAGAGAGGAGAGAGAGAGAGAGAGAGGAGAGAGAGAGAGAGAGACAGACAGACAGACAGACAGACAGACAGAGATACAGCCAGCCAGCCAGACAAATAGAAAGATAGAAAGAGAGACAGCCACACAGATAGACACTTCCGCACAGACACATGTACACACACAAACACAATTACACCTAAACACACACACACACACACACACACACACACACACACACACACACACACAAGCACACACACACACACACACACACACACACACACAACACACACACACACACACACACACACACACACACACACACACACACACACACAGAGAGGACGGATAGGGAAAGATAGACGGTCGACAACGAACCCAATTTTACTTTACATAGCCTGTACGTATTCATGAGAAAACCTGCTCCTTCTTCCCAAAGACGTTTGTGAAAGGATATTGATCCGTGGGACATTTCGTATTTGTGTGTCGTTTTAGCATCAATCTTTCTTATCTTTGTAGCTCTGTCTGGTTCTCTATAGCCATTCCACTGCATTAAAAGCTCATCTATATCGACGTTTAATGACCGAATTCCATTTGTACACTATCGATACGTTTCCACGTAGGTCTGTCCAGTTTTCTGTCTAGATGTCACATCTGACTGAAGAGAAAGTACACCAGTGTGTGTGTATGTATGTCATATATGTGCATGTATCTCTGTGTGTGTGTGTGTGTGTGTGTGTGTGTGTGTGTGTGTGTGTGTGTGTGTGTGTGTGTGTGTGTGTGTGTGTGTGTGTGTGGCGCGCGCGCATGTGTGTGCGTGCGTGCATGCGTGCGTGCGCGTGTGTGTGCGCGCTGTGCGTATGTGTGTGTGCGTGTGTTTGGGAGAGGGGGGTGAGTGTGTGTATGTGTGTGTGTGCATATGTATGCGTGCATGTGTGTATGTGTCTGTGCGCGCGCGCGCGCGCGGTGTGTGTGTGTGTGTGTGTGTGTGTGTGCAAGCGCATGCACGTGCGTGTATGTGTGTGTGTTCATACACGCGCGCGCGCGCGCACGCACGCACACACGCACGCACACACACACACACACACCACACACACACACACACACACACACACACACACACACACACACACACACCGCCGCGCGCGCGGCCGCACACACACACACACACACACACACACACACACACACATTTGCTGTTTTGATGGATAAATGAATTGATAACTACGATGAGGCAATTTGATTAAGAACAGGGTCTCATGGCTACGACTTAGCAGATGTCTTGACCTAAATCAGCCCAACGCGCTGGTCAGGACTTGAGTGCCTACCTGACACTGGTTGAGCCTTTTTTTCAAAAATTATTATTGTATGTGTGTGTGTAGTGAATGTACACGTGTGTGTGTGTGGATGTGGGGGCATGGGCCCATGGGAGTGAGCTCACTCACGACTAGTCAGCAACTAAACAAGCGTTGTCAATCAGAAGGCGGCATAACGGATGGTTTGTTTTCTGGCGTATATTGGATTAGAACGGGCACCACTGAACACCACCGAATTGACTCGACAGCAGTACAGTGTCTCCTCTGGTGGGTTGCCTCGTGACGACTTGACATGGGCTGCTCCCTGTAGACGGCCGATGCCAGGGGGCTACGGTGAGACAAGCCAGTGTGGGGCTGTGACCGGGGGGCCAGCATGAGGACAGTGCCACTGAAATGGCAACAGAAAATCAGACAGAAAATGTGATGTCGCAAGCAGATAATGTGGATGTAACTGTTTCAGTATCGGGGTCTGAAGTGACCTATGTTGTTGGATATCAAACCGTTTGTGTCTGTCCGTCTCGATAAAGACTCTCTCCTTCTTTTTCTTTCAGAGATGATGTGGTTGTTTTAAGGTCACTCACACCCGTCTCTTGCCCCTTCCTCCGCCGCTACCTCCTTGGTCTGTGATCCTCCGCCTTCTTTTGTAGCTTCAAGTTGTCGCTTTCGGAACACCTTTCTGAACACCTTTCTGAACACCTTTCGGAACAATTGTATTTCCTAGCTGGTTTTTGCATTTAGTCTGGAATCGATTGATACGAATTCAGTTCTATTTCAACTACCAGTGCACTATTTATGTTATTTTATTTTACTTTTTAACATGCACGCTGGTGACCTACTCGTTTTTGAGTGAATCAGTATTTTAGGAAGAAGAAGACCACTATCCCCTTCCCTTAACACAACTCTGTCTGTCTGTCTGTCTGTCTGTCTGCTTGTCTGTCTGTTTGTCTGTCTGCCTGTCTGTTTCTGTCTTTCTCTCTTTCTCTCTCTTTCTCCGTCTCTGTCTCTGTCTGTCTGTCTCTCTTTCTCTTTCACTCTTGCCCTCTCTCCCACTTCTGCCCCCCCCCCCCTTCTCTCCTTCCGACTACTCTTCCTTTTCTCTCTCTCTCTCCTCTCTCTCTCTCTCTCTCTCTCTCTCTCTCTCTCTCTCTCTCTCTCTCTCTCTCTCCCTCTCTCTCTCTCTCTCCGCCAGACTCATTCCTTTTTACGGTAAATATGTGAGAAAAGAGCATGGCTTTGTAGAATTATTATCGATGCATCTGTTTTGTTTTGCTTTGTTTGTTTGTATGTCGTTAAACTTGCTGATACTTGGGTCATCTTTACGCTACTGTGGATATAGAACTACGATCTAACAGCAACGTATCATTGTACTTCGGAATGTATGACTTCTTTGCATGTCCAGGACAAGCACCGGGTGAAAAAACAAACACTTGCTTATCTGTTACCCTTGGGGAAGAAGTTATCATCATCATCATCATCATCATCATCATCATCATCATCATCTCTCTCTCTCTCTCTCTCTCTCTCTCTCTCTCTCTCTCTCTCTCTCTCTCTCTCTCTCTCTCTCTCTCTCTCTCAGGTCTACTATAGAAACCAGTCACTAGAATGAACGAGTATTGTGAGGGTGGGTGGTTGTGGAGAGGAAGGGGAAGGAAGAGGAGGTGTGTGTGTGTGTGTGTGTGTGTGTGTGTGTGTGTGTGTGTGTGTGTGTGTGTGTGTGTGTGTGTGTGTGTGTGTGTGTGTGTGTGTGTGTGCGCGTACGCTTCGAACAACGGTTTATCATTCGAAGGACGGGGGGCCGGATAGCTCAGTTGGTAGAGCGCCGGACTCGTGATCCTGGGGTTGCGGGTTCGAATTTCGGTATAGGGGGATTTTTCCCTCGGAGTTAACATTGGTTCTGACTCCATTCCCCATATAGTCCTTCGAATGAGACTATAAACCGAGGTTCCGTGTGTGAACGCACGCATAACATCTTGCACACACGTAAAATCCCATCACCAACTTTCGGAAGAGAAGGCCAGTTTGGCCATTGGTATGGATGACACGTGACACATAGCATGCACCTTCCCCGAAGATGGAGTATGGCTGCCTTAATGGCGGGATAAAAAAGGGTCATACACACAAAACTCCACTGCCTGCCTATACAGGGAGTGTCCGCAGGAGTATCAGCCTGCGTACGCAGAAAGAAAGAAAGAAAAAAAAAAATTCGAAGGACCTTTCGGGAAATGGAGTCAGAACCAAAGTTCACTCTGAGGGGAAAATCCTCCTGTGCCGAAACGGCTTGGCGGAGATTCGAACCCGAAATCTCTGGATCATTAGGATTACGATCCTGACGCTCTGCCATCTGAGCTATTCCGGCTCCGAAAGGATAAAGGATGGAGATGAATATAGAAGTTCAGACATTTTATTTAAAATGGGCATTGTTCATGTCTTCTTCACGTCTTCAAGTGTGGCATTAAACTCTCTGTCTGTCTGTCTGTTTGTCTGTCTCTAATTCTAATTCTCTCTCACTCTCTCTCTTTCTCTCTCTCTCTCTAATTCTCTCTCTCTCACACACTCTCTCTCTTTCTCTTTCTCTCTATCTCTAATTCGCTCTCTCTCTCTCTCTCTTCTCTCTCTCTCTCTCTCTCTCTCTCTCTCTCTCTCTCTCTCCTCTCTCTCTGTAATTCATCGCTTGCAGCCGCCACAATGCCCTGTCCCTGCTTCTCTTTTTTTTTTCAACCTTTCAATTTTCCTCTTTTCATGAGACCTAAGAAGTGTCGAAAACTTTAACAACAGTGTAATGTCAACGGATCGCCAGTTTTGTACAGCTAGAAAAGCTTTTTTGTCGGCCTGAGTGTGTGTGTGTGTGTGTGTGTGTGTGTGTGTGTGTGTGTGTGTGTGTGTGTGTGTGTGTGTGTGTGTGTGTGTGTGTGTATGTGTGCGTGCGTGCGTGCGTGCGTGCGTGCGTATGAGAGAGAGAGAGAGGCAGAGAGAGAGAGAGAGAGAGAGAGAGAGAGAGAGAGA
>CM031610.1:62561982-62566982 GCA_018398815.1 Conus ventricosus
GGGGCCGTCATATTCAGTTTTGAAAACAGAACTAATTATATTTCCTGCCCTGACAGCTCATACAGGAACATAGTCTGTTCTGAAAACAAAACTGTGTTTATTGCCTACCCAGCGACCTTTCATCTGCTGACTGTGTGTGTGTGTGTGTGTGTGTGTGTGTGTGTGTGTGTGTGTGTGTGTGTGTGTGTGTGTGTGTGTGTGTGTGTGTGCATTGGGATGAAAGAGAGAGAGAGAGAGAGAGTGTGCTTGTCTGTGTTTTACTGGCACACAGCGTTTGATGCCACCACATACAGGCGATGAAACATCGCCACCAGTGGGCCAATCTCTCATCACCATCAGCAACGTCAGCACCTGTCCTCTACCTCTTTCCTCTTTCTCCCCCCCCCCCCCCCCCCCCCCCCCCCCCAGGGTATTGTCCTCGAAAGCTCTGATAGAAATGGGACTGGACAGAGGACACTGTTGGAGTTTGGGGAGGGGTAGAGAGGGTCAAATGTAACTAGAGAAGTGGACAGCTAGGGTGACTCGATCGATACCTCCACAAAGTACAGGCGGTGAGAGCAATACAACAGAAAAGCTTTCACACGGTCTGACAGGGATTTGGGGGTCCTGCTGAGAATGAAACTAACCTTCGTTCAGTAACACAATCAGGGACAAAGACGTTCAGAGCACGAAGCAAAATATGATACGGACACATTAATGGGGAGGGGGAAAGGGAAGAGTTGAGGTGTGGACAGTACAAAGAGAAAATGTTGAAAAAGGCATGGAAGACGTGACTTCGTATTGCCTGCCCAGAGGCCTTTCATCTGCTGATTGTGTGTGTGTGTGTGTGTGTGTGTGTGTGTGTGTGTGTGTGTGTGTGTGTGCGTGCGTGCGTGCGTGCGTGCGTGCGCGTGTGTGTGTATGTGTGTGTGTATGTGTGTGTTGGTATGAAAGAGGCAGCAGAGAGTGGGTGTTTGACTGGTGTCCAGCGTTTGATGCCACCACATACAGATGAGGGAACACCGCCACCAGTGGGCTGGTCTGCCATCCATCCCTATCATCACCATAACCACCACTCCCTTCCATTTTCCCCGTCCGTCCTCCCTCAGGGTATTGTCCTCGAAAGCTTTGATGGAAATGCACGGAAGAACCAGAGCGTCCGGCCAAAATGCAATATGATGGAGTCTTCAGGGAGCTCAGCGCGCATGAACAAGCGGACGAAGTTGCTGCTTATCTTCCACAGTTTCATCAAATTAAGTCTTCGCTGTACCGAGAGAAGAGAAAATCCCTACCCAAGATTGCCTCAACAACGACGGGAGGTTGCAATTTCACCACCTTTTTCAGACACAAATGATGGACGAAGATTTCTTCTTGCTGATGACGGAGAAGACGACAAGATTCTCTTGTTTGGAACGGGTGAAAACATCACTAGAATGTGCCAGGCCCAGAAGGTATATATGGATGGAACTTTTGGGGTCACTCCTAGACTTTTTGCACAACTATACACTGTGCACGTCTACCATCAAGAGATGATTTTTCCAGTGGCGTTTGCATTATTACCAGACAAAACGCGGGCCACCTGTGTTCGGCTTTTTTAGCTCTTGCAAAACTGTGCCACTGCAAGAGATCAAACGTTTGATCCTGCTGAAATCTCTGTGGACTTTGAACTTCCCTGCCATCAAGCAATTCAGCAAGTGTTTCCACGGGCTTCAATAAATGGCTGTCTTTTCCATTTCAGCCAAAGTATATGGCGAAAGGTACAACGTCTGGGTCTTGCTTTCGAGTACAGGGAGAATGCAGACATCAGAAAGTACATCCGACGTCTCGTCGCCTTGGCATTCGTGCCAACACCACCTCTCCCCCTCTCCTTTCCCCCTCCCTTCTCCACCAGTGGCCTGAACTGTCATCACTATCATTGCCAACACCACCTCTCCCCCTCTCCTTTCCCCCTCCCTTCTCCACCAGTGGCCTGAACTGTCATCACTATCATTGCCAACACCACCTCTCCCCCTCTCCTTTCCCCCCCCTTCTCCACCAGTGGCCTGAACTGTCATCACTATCATTGCCAACACCACCTCTCCCCCTCTCCTTTCCCCCTCCCTTCTCCACCAGTGGCCTGAACTGTCATCACTATCATTGCCAACACCACCTCTCCCCCTCTCCTTTCTCCCTCCCTTCCCCACCAGTGGCCTGAACTGTCATCACTATCATTGCCAACACCACCTCTCCCCCTCTCCTTTCCCCCTCCCTTCTCCCCTAGGGCATTTTCTTGGACAGCTCTGATGGAAATGGGAGAAGGTGTGTGTATGTGTGTGTGTGTGTGGAGGTGGAGGGGGGTGGAGAATGGTGAGAACTGGACAGAGGAGGCCGTTTGGAGTTTGGGAAAGGGAAGGGTAGGGTTAGATGAAACTAGAGAGAGATGGACAGTGACGTTGCCTTGATTGATATCTCCACAAAGTAGGGGGGGGGGGGGGGGGGGGAAGGGGGTGAGGGGGTGAGAGCAATGCAGCGAGAAAGCTTTCACAGGGGTCAGGAGGGATTTGTGGTTCCTGTTGAATACAGGACTGACCTTCCTTCAGTAATGCGATTAACTTGTGTGGGGACATTTTGCACACGAACTTTGGATACAAAAAAATGATTTGCGTGTATGGAGGAGCGGGGTGGGGAGTTGGGGATCAGTGTTAGCGAAAAGGAAAAGAACAGAAAAAAGAAAGGCATAGTATGCGTGCTAGCTCGAAAAAATGATATGGAATTCTGGGGTTGGTGTTTGTGGGAGTGCGAGGCATGAGGTCAGAGAGAGAGAGAGAGAGAAGAGAGAGAGAGAGAGAGAGAGAGAGAGAGAGACAGACAGACAGACAGACAGACATAGAGAGAGAGAGAGAGAGACAGACAGACAGGCAGGCATACAGACAGAAAGACAGAAAGACAGACAGAGAGACAAAAAGACAGGCAGAGATGTATAGACAGACAGAAGACAGACACATACACAGAAACAGACTCAGACAGACAAACAGAGAAACGCCGATGATTGGTGAGGGAAAATTGTCCTGCAAAAACAACTTGCATGATCTCTAACAAAAACAACAACAACAACAACAAAAAACCCAACCTCCCACTACCCCCCTTCTCTGCACAACAACAATGTTTTTTCATCATCTTCGTTATGCTCATTCTCCTCGATCACCAGAACCCCTGGCCTTCAGGTGAACTTAGCTTTGATGTCCTCTCCACGTCTATACCGTGGTGAGCTCGAGCCAAACTGTTTAATATCATCCAGTTCATTGGGACTGGAATCAGACCGACATGTTGGCACCGGCTGGGGATGGGAGTGATGATGGTGGTGGTGGTGGTTGGGGTGGGGGGAGGGGGGGGGGGCGCTTAGTGGGTGATCTTCTGTATGTACTGGATCAGAACGAGCTCCACTGAGCTCTACTCAAATGAGTTACAAAGTGAGATGGCTGCAGGCAGGAAATTAAAACAAACTTAAAAGATGAATTACTTTGTCACTGAACGAAAGAAACAAACAAATTACAAGACACACACGACGCGTTTCGACCTTTTTGGTCTTCTTCAGGCGAGACAAATAACATTCAAGACAACGAAAACGAAGAATGAACAATCACACACCTCCTCAAATTGGGCGCGAAATGGACGGTGGAATGCATAAGTGAGCTGCTAGATATGCAGCGTCTGTTCAATTCAATGCTTATTTCTTTTCACTTTATTTCAGGGTAACAGAGACACAGCATCAACATGGAAACGGCCATCACCATGAACTTCAAAAGAAATGGAAAGAAACACAAACTGCATCGTTGAAAAAGTAAACATAACTATGTGCGTGTGTGTGTCTCCTTTGTTGCGATGCATCATGATGACTTGATACTTGACTGCTCTCTGTGGATTGCAGTACTAGGACTGCCTCAGGACCAAGCTCGGTGTTGCCGAGTATGGGAAAACCAGACTGAATAGTCTTAGAGTGATGCTGTTGGGGAAGAGGGAGGAGGAGAGGGGAAGGGGCACGCAAAATGAGACAAGATTTCTTCACACGTAAAATGAAACAAGATTTCTTTAATGTCGGGAGGCTGGATGGGGACGTGGAGGCGGAAGGATTGTAAAATCCATTAACCGTCCTGGCCTTTTTTTTTTGCATTGTGGGGGAGCGGAGAGCATGTCTGTCTTCCCGTTGTTCGAACAGAAGATTCACAAGCAGAACATGCTATTCAGACAGGCGTTCAAGTTCTGATCAGAGCGTGGGGCTGAAGTCAGAAATCTGCTGAGTCTTGTCCGCAGAATCCCTCTCTGACTTTGACATTTCTGCCTTTATTTGCTGTGGTATGCGTGTATTCATTCGTTTACTACTGTTTACCCCCAAAGATACAGCGTCGTGGTTCACCAGATGTTCTGTAACGTACTGAGATTTGGGACCGATCTGTATGTAGTGAAAATCGACAAGGGACTTGGCTTTTAATGTGTGTGTGTGTGTGTGTGTGTGTGTGTGTGTGTGTGTGTGTGTGTGTGTGTGTATGAGTGAGTGAGTAAGTGAGTGGGTGTATGTATGTGTGTGAGTCAGTGCGTGCATGCATGTGTATGTGCGCGTGTGTGCGTGCGTGCGTGCGTCTGTCTGTCTGTCTGTCATCCTCCCCCCACCCCCCTCTCTCTCTCTTCGTGAGTGTGTGCCTAAACTATCTCTCTTTCTCTCTCTGCCCGTCCTATCTCATTGTCCTTCCCCCCCCCCCCCTCTCACTTCCTCCTCTACCACCAGGGGTTATCTTCCAAAGCTTTGATGAAACTCGGAGAAGAGGACGGTGTGAACGACGGGGATGGAAAGAGGGATTAGGGAGCGGGGAGGGGGGAGGGGGAAAGGAGGACAGATTCTGCAGAACTGGCCAGAAGAGGGCGATTCTTCTTCTTCTGCTGCTGCTGCGCTCACGGCAACTTCTGTATGTGATTCCATCAATGTTTTAACAGGAGACACCACGTGCCAGCAGAAAGGCCAGAAGCTGTGTCTCCTTTCTTCTCAT
>CM031610.1:62579373-62581873 GCA_018398815.1 Conus ventricosus
ACCGCTGTTTTCCCTAGGATCACCACTGTTTTCCTTAGCATCACCACTCTTTTCCTTAGGATCACCACTGGTTTTTTCTTAGCATCACCACTCTTTTCCTTAGGATCAACCACTGTTTTCCCTAGGATCACCACTGTTTTCCTTAGCATCACCACTCTTTTCCTTAGGATCACCACTGTTTTCCCTAGGATCACCACGTTTTCTTGGCATCACCACTCTTTTCCTTAGGATCACCACTGTTTTCCCCTAGGATCACCACTGTTTTCCCCTAGGATCACCACTCTTTTCCTTAGGATCACCACTCTTTTCCTTAGGATCACCACTGTTTTCCTTAGCATCACCACTGAATTTTCCTTAGCATCACCACTGTTTTCCCTTAGCATCACCACTGAATTCCTTAGCATCATCACTGTTTTTCACAGAGAGAGGAGAGAGAGAGAGAGAGAGGGAGAGAGGAGGGGAGAGAGAGGAGACGAAGGAGAGAGATGAGAGACGAAGCGAGATAGAGAGAGACGAGAGGGACAGAGAGAGAGAGCGATTTTTAATCGCTGTAATATCCCCAAGACATACACCAACTTGTTTCCTAGGATCACACATACACTGCTGATTTTTTTCCCTAGGATCACCACTGTTTTCCTTAACATCACCACTGTTTTCCTTAGGGATCACCACTGTTTTCCTTAACATCACCACTGTTTTCCTTAGGATCACACCTGTTTTCCTTAGGATCACCACTGTTTTTCCTTAGCATCACCACTGTTTTCCTTAGGATCACCACTGTTTTTTTCCCCCTAGGATCACCACTGTTTCCCCCTAGGATCACCACAGTTTTCCTTAGAAATCACCACTGTTTTCCTTAGGATCACCCCCGTTTCCTTGGGAACCACTGTTTCCTTAGGATCACCATGTTTTCCTTAAGATCACCTGAATTCCTTAGATCCCCACTTTTTTCCTTTGGATCCCCGTTTTCTTAGCATCCCACTTTTTTTCCTTTTGGATCACACGTTTTCCTTTGGATCCCACTTTTTTCCCTTAGCTCCCCATTTTTTTCCCTT
The DNA here is from genome assembly GCA_018398815.1 of Conus ventricosus. Lineage (NCBI taxonomy): Eukaryota > Metazoa > Mollusca > Gastropoda > Neogastropoda > Conidae > Conus > Conus ventricosus. The sequence goes on from CM031610.1 coordinate 62,580,429, forward strand.
AGGTCCCCACTTTTTTCCCCCAGGTCCCCTGTTTTCCTTGGGTTTCCCCATTTTTTTCCCCTATATCCCCATTTTTCCCCCCGGGATAACTGTTTTCTTAGCATCGCCACTGTTTTCTTGGGGATCACCCTTTTTTTCCCTTAGGATCCCCCTGTTTTTTAGATCCCCACTGTTTTCCTTAGGATCACCCTGTGACACCACTTTTTCTTGGGACCCCTTTTTTTTCCCTTAGGTAAATGTTTTCCTTGCATCACCCTGTTTTCCCCTAGGTCCCATTTTTTCCCCCCAAAGGATCACCATTTTTTCCCTTGGGTCACACTGTTTTCCTTAGGTTTTCACCATTTGTTTTCCTTAGCATTTACGTTTTCTTAGGAAAGGTTTTCCTTAGGACCCAACCCCCCCCTCAAAAAAGGGGAAGGCGGGCACGACCAGGCCCACACACAACACACACACACCACCCCCACCACCACACAAAAAAAAAACCCGGGAAGAGAGAGAGAGACAAAAAAAAAAAAACATTTTTTTTTTAAAACCCCTTGCAAAGAAAGAGAAGAGGAGAGAAGAAGAGAGCAGAGAGGAGAGAGAGAGAGAGAGAGAGAGAGAGAGAGGAGAGAGGGGAGAGAGGGGAAGGAGGTCAAAAATTAACAGTGTTTTTCAAAAATACCCATGCCTATGCGCTATTTTTATAATTATACCCTTTATGCAAAAAAGGACTACCCAAAAAGTGCGGGACAATGATCATACTTAGATGATTATTTCGCGTTGACTGTCTGGCAATCTATGTTAAACAAAATAAAACTTTGATTCCCCATACAGATGCTTCGGAAAAAACAAATTTCTTCGGTGAATAAATTTTTTGGGAAAATGTGCATATCCCCCCAACTTCGGGGACACTAAACTTGAATTTTGGGTAATGCAGTTGATTTTAATTGTATTCGCAAAAAGGGTAATTTTTTCCGGTGGATGATTTTTTTTTTCAGCATCCCCGGGGGGGGGGGGGGGGGGAAAATTTGGGTTCCCGGAAAAAATTTTGTCCCCCCCCCCCCCCCCCCCCCCCCCCCCCCCCCCCCCCCCCCCCCCCCCCCCCCCCCCCCCCCCCCCCCCCCCCCCCCCCCCCCCCCGTTCCAACAAGTTTTTTTAAAATGCCAAAAACACTTCTCCTTTGCTAGATAACAAAATGTTTGCTGTTGTGGTCGGGGTTTTGTGAAACATGCCCTAAGAAGGACCGTGCCAACGTCGGGTTTAAACCCATCCCCTTTTTGTTCGAGTCATTGATTTGGGCTTCCTGACAGTAAAAAAATGCCTGTTGTGTTCAACAGCCCAAGGGTGAGACCGATTTTATACTGCCCAGTCTTAATAGCCGGACAAAAAATGCTAAAGGAGATGATCTGGTCTTTCCGCGCGCCCCCTTTTAGAGATGTTAATTGAAAGATGCACTGAATTGA
>CM031610.1:62586873-62589373 GCA_018398815.1 Conus ventricosus
CAACAACAACAACACAACAACAACAACAACATGATAAAACAAAACCAACACAAAGCTTGATGTCCCCAGTGTTTAGCTTTTGTATGCAGAAATGGATTAATACTGAGCTCTGTTGGAGCGTTGGGGATGAACAAAAACAACCGCAGTCGATATGAAGAGGTAAAGGACGGGATATTCAAATGAAACTCTCTCTCTCTCTCTCTCTCTCTCTCTCTCTCTCTCTCTCTCTCTTACACACACACACACACACACACACACAGACATACACACACCACGCACGCACACACACACACACACACACACACACACACACACACACACACACACACACACTGTCAAGGGGACAAAACTCTCACAAAGAGCTTGAGGGCTTCAAACGGCGGCCATTTAGAGAGTGCGAAGATAAGTAGATGATTGGCAAGTTAGCAGAGCAGGCAGAGAGGGTCCCTCTGCCTGTGCCGCCCGTCAGTAGGTGTGATGGATGTCGAATCTATTGAGTGATCATTGACAGGTGATGAAATATGGATATGTACATCTGCGGTGTTTTTATGGGTGTCTTAATCACGATTGTCGAGGTACTAACCGTCCCAGCCTGGAATTAGACACTAAATCGATTTTGAACTGGTTTCCAAAGTATTTTTCGTGTTATTAAAACACTGATCTCATGTGTGATATGTAATTCTTTTTTTTTAATGACATGAAGGAAATGAGCAATACTTTCACATTTAAGATGTCAGTCAAGCGCACGCTTGCATTCGCCCAAATGACATATCCCTATTATTAAAATCTGGCTTATCAGTTTTCATCTGTTGAACACGGAAATTATGTCAAAGCTTCAATTTGCATTCAAATTCTTGAGCATTATTTGCTACAGGCACGGAGCAAATGACCCAAACCAAGTGAGTCATTTGGGCATGATCATCAAGCAGTAACTATTATTTTTTATTTCTTCATGTTTCCTTGGTACCAGTGTCCCCAGCGTGACTCGTCTGTGACATGATGGCTACAGTTCCACACGCAGTTTTTTCCCTTTGTCTGCTTCATATCTAGTGAGCGCTCACTGGCAACCCTTACTACATTACCCAGTCCGACAAACCCCTTACACAACACACCTCAATCCATCATGGAACTCATCAACAAGATCATCTATGGCACTTTTATCTATTTCACTGACCCTGGGACCATCAGCAAGGTAAGGCTCTCGGGGTTCTGATCTAACACGGCGCGTCCTACTTTCAAAGATGGTCTCATTACCGATGTCACCTTTACATCCACCCCCGTGGAGTCTGGGTCACGGTCTTCTGTGTGCGCAGAATGACGAGGACAGTCGTCGGAAGGAAAGGATGATGATGGGCAGCGGCAATGCCATCGTCAAAACCAGGGAGCATTGCTGTGTGAGATGTGTGCACCGTTTATAAATTAGAACGTGCGGTAGAAACGCTGTTGGGAGAGACTCAACGGCAGTGCAGTTTCTCCTCTGGTGGTGTGCACTATGACGGCCTGATGTGTTCATCTCTTTGTGCAGCTGGTACTGGGCCTGCCAGGAGAGTATGGGTGTAGTCGTGACAGGGGAAGCCGGACTGAGCGGTGTGGGAATAGAATTACTGATGATGGTGTGGAAACGTGAGCGACACACACACGGGAGCACACACACACACACACACACACACACACACACAACACCACACACACACACGCACACACAGAACTAACTGTTCGAGGGCTTTGTTCTAGGATTAAGTCCCTTGTTCCTCTCCAGGCAAAAAAAAAAAAGGATTCACAACTGTCAGAATACATCAGACATGCCTGTCAGAGTCACCTGGACATCGGTGATGAATTTGTGATCTATGAGCATGTTGAAATGTGCGATGAACGTAAGACCAGTACTGCATCACACCAAAACCATACGTAAATCTTTGAAAAAACAACAACAAAAAAACCATCGGGTATTCTTGAAAATTGTCCTTGCACTTTCCACCGGCCATGAAGAGAAAAGAAAATCACAAATTATTTTTTTTTGACAGAAAAAGCGAGAAAGGAGGGGCTATTTTATGTTGAGGATGAATTGAAATTTTGTTGTGATCGGAAGGGTGACATAATGGTATGGTACATTATGTGCTTCACAAGGGGTAGATCAGCTCTGAAATCGTTCATCGTGTGTGTGTGTGTGTGTGTGTGTGTGGTGTGTGTGTGTGTGTGTTTTGTGTGTGTGGTGTGTGGAGGAGAGAGAGAGAGAGAGAGAGAGAGAGAGAGAGAGAGAGAGAGAGAGAGAGAGACAGAAAGGCAGAGAGACAGAAAGACACACACACCACACACACCACACACACACACACACACACACACACACACACACACGCACGCACGCACGCACGCACGCACGCGCGCGCGCACACACACAGATACAGAAACAGATACAGAGACAGAGAGAATGTGTGTGTGGTGTGTGTGTGTGTGTGTGTGTGTGTGTTGTGTGTGTGTGTGTGAGTGCGTATGTGCGTGC
>CM031610.1:62600487-62639482 GCA_018398815.1 Conus ventricosus
GCAATTTGTGTAGCCCATGTGGCATTTGGGCCACACCTGAATTGTTTGATGTTACGTGGGTTTGGGGCACACGCCTGAATTTGAATCTTGTCTTTGTGTATTGTGGCTACACGCCTGAATTTGATTTTGATGTTAAGTAGGCTGGGCCACACCCCTAATTTGAATCGTGATTAGCAGAATAGGCCATACCCCTGGATTTGGATCTTGTGCCAAGATGGTTGTGCTATATTAGAAGTGAAGGGAATATTAATTAACAGTATGGACATGCTGATAGCTAACGTTATAGAGAGAGTTCTTGATTATATGTGAGCCAGTTTATGACTGAGTGATTCAATGGACTATCTGACGATTTATTATTTTAATTGGGTACATTATCCATGTTTGAGATGTTGATGGAAGTGATGTTTTTTGAAGCATGGGGTGTACTGTTTATCGACCCATGCAACTGAGTTTGTTTTATCCAATCTGAGAACATTCGTCCTGGAGGAATGTTGTTTGGGACAACATTCTTAGGAAACGGGGGTGTCATGAGTCGGCCGAATGTTCTCGGGCATTTAGGCAAAATTAAGGGTAGTTGCTTTTGTTGAGAGCACTTTCCCTTGGGTCTTCAAGTGTCGAATTCAGGCATCATCGGGGGGGGATCCCCCGAGTCGTATACTGAAGGAGGGGGGAGTCTGGGAAGTGTTTCACATGCCCGAGGGATAGTGACAGGGAGTAGGCGGCCTGCCAGTCCTGGGTAGAGAAGAGTGTCCACTTTGGCACTGGCTATTCCGGGGCTATCCGTTGGGCCTGAAAGGAAGGCGTTCGTGTCAGGTGACCGTCACGGGTAGGTGACCGTCAGCCTGCCGGCAGAGTACAGGGGACCATTCAGTCGTCCCTGTTCTGAGGAATGAAGGGAAAGGCTGCGGCCTATCGAGTGATTCGCACCTTGTTATCTATAGAGGTAGTAAATACTTGAAGCCTCAGTCCTGGCTGTAGAGAAGTCCAGGCTGTTTGTACAATGGGTAGCTTCGGGGAATCGAACATGAGTTTGAATAGGAGGTTATGCATTAACCACTGGGTGCCCAAGTCTTGTTGGCGCTAGCAGCTGTGGTGTGTGTGTGTGTAGGTGACTAGTGATTCCATTGGTGGAATAAAAATAACTTGGGGATTTATTGGTACAAATTGTGTATATGTGTGTGCCAGTGATTCCATTGGTTGAGCCAGTTAAAACTGGGGTTCCTCTTTCTTTGAGAACGAATTAAGGTGCTTGGAAAACCAGGAAGGAGTGACTCACTTAAGGGAAGTGAACTCGCCCGTCTTGCTGGGGGCTAAAAGAAAAAATACAGCGTGAAGCAGAGGTTAGCGTCGCCTCTTTGTCTCCTGGGGGGGGACGTATGACAGTGGAGGTTGCTGTAGCCTCGGACCGACGACGAGAAGAATTGTCTCCCGTGGGGGGACGGTCGACGCAAGACGTGTTAACCTGTTGGGGCCTAGACAGGGAGCTGCCAGACAACGGTGGGGTGTTTGCAGCCAGAGAAGACCTGTGGGGAGGGCCGACAGGAGCCCTTTTCCCGTGGAGAGGCGAAGTACGGTGGAGTCCGGGAGACTCGGTTGTGAGGGTGCGACTCAACTACGTTGCCCGTTCCCCCAACTGGGATTTGGCCAATCGGGAGGACACAACGGGGTGGCAGCTTCAGCTCGTGGTCGTACAGGGGGGTGAGAGAAACTGACGGTCAACCAAAGGGAAAGCTGGCAAGTTATGGACGCTGTATTGCTCTTAAGTTTTTTAAGTGTGCAAACGGAATAGTGGAATATTTCTTTCCTGGGTAAAGTAAGAATCACTGAAGAACAGGGGAATGCGTTTATGAAATTGTCTGTAGCCTGTTTTACATTGTTGGATGTTACAGATAGTTGTATTGTGTAGTGACGGGTGGGGGTCGGAGTCAAGTTGAATAAAAGTTGATTATTTTCTATGAAAGTTATTGGTTTCCCGTCACCTTTGTGCGGGCCCCATGTTTAGGACAGAGTGCGTGTGCCTATGCGAGAGCGCATTTTGGTTGTGAAAGGGGTAAATTCTTCTGTCTAAAAACCCCCCGCATCCCTGAATATGAAAATCATATTTTAATAACGAGGGGGAGCGTCGGAGACCCGTCACACAGGCAATGAAGTAGTCAAGCAAATCCAAAAACATTTCCCACCAGCCCACCGGACAAATGGTACAGCCATTTCAAGAACAGTTGCATCCATTCCATTTCTGGCAGGCCTATACCCTGCTTTTTTTCCCCTGCTTCTATGTCCGCACAAAGTCCCTCCACTCTGACTCCCTCAAAGGTCAATCACTTATTCCATCAGTCTAAAAAAAAAAAACACCCCCACACACACACAGAGAAAACAATTTCCCTTCAAAAAACTGTGAAGCTAACATTCCAATCCACAGTCTATTAAAAACTGCAAAATGCTTGGGGATAAAGATTTCTCTTTGGTCTTCACTGAACAGTAATTTAAAACCACAATGTACCCCCCAAACCAGACAAAATTGGGGTTTTCGTCCAAAAAATGAAATTATTTCTCTTCCCACCTCAAATTTTTTACGTTCGAACAGTTTTTTGGGGAAACGACAACCGCTCAAATCGCATCCTGACCCTTCAACCCTTGTCTGGTCTCCAGTCAAACAACCTGTTAACACACAAAACCACATGATGATGGGTGAGGAAACAGATTCCTTATCCTTTAGAATCTTTTTTTTTGACTGCAAATGTTTTGAAATATTGCTACGGGATTGTTATTTTACTAAATCCATTCCTGCTTATTTCTGTATGACTGATTTTCTTTTCAAACATTTCTTCTTTTTTTTCTCTGTATTCTTTTTCTTCATATCCATCAACAGACTTTTATGTTCTGATATTCAGAGCTCCCGCTGAGGAAAAGCAAAAATCAGTGAAATTCAAGGGAGCTGCAGGCAAGCTTCCTCTTCCCAAAAAAAACTTGCTTCAAAGGATGCAGTCTGATGAAAACTGAACATGCGTGTGGGGGTGCATCGCCCAAGTTTTTTTTTTTTTTTTAGTCCAACCACAACAGGACCATGTGTTCATACGCTTTTGTCTGTCCCCTTTCATCTTTGCAACATCCTGCTGATGCACAACCTCAGTGTTGTATCAGTTTGCCTTCATTGGGAAGATTTGAATGGCAACAATCCACCTCAAGAAAAAGTGCACATGAGATTTTGTGACCTTAGTATTTTCTGATAGCACATCAAAAACACGACCAGCAGTTCACGTTTCCCCTGTCACTTTGTTTCTGCTCTCCTATTTCCTTTGTGACCTTAGTATTTTCTGATAGCACATCAAAAAAAACGACCAGCATTCACAGTTTCCCTGTCACTTTGTTTTTGCTCTCCTATTTCCTTTGTGACCTTTGTATTTTCTGTAGCACATCAAAAACACGACCAGCAGTTCACAGTTTCCCCTGTCACTTTGTTTCTGCTCTCCTATTTCCTTTGTGACCTTAGTATTTTTTGATAGCACATCAAAAACACGACCAGCAGTTCACAGTTTCCCCTGTCACTTTGTTTCTGCTCTCCTATTTCCTTTGTGACCTTAGTATTTTCTGATAGCACATCAAAAACACGACCAGCAGTTCACAGTTTTCCCTGTCACTTTTGTTTCTGCTCTCCTATTTCCTTTGTGACCTTAGTATTTTCTGATAGCACATCAAAAACACGACCAGCAGTTCACAGTTTCCCTGTCACTTTGTTTCTGCTCTCCTATTTCCTTTGTGACCTTAGTATTTTCTGATAGCACATCAAAAACACGACCAGCAGTTCACAGTTTCCCCTGTCACTTTGTTTCTGCTCTCCTATTTCCTTTGTGACCTTAGTATTTTCTGATAGCACATCAAAAACACGACCAGCAGTTCACAGTTTCCCCTGTCACTTTGTTTCTGCTCTCCTATTTCCTTTGTGACCTTAGTATTTTCTGATAGCACATCAAAACACGACCAGCAGTTCACAGTTTCCCCTGTCACTTTGTTTCTGCTCTCCTATTTCCTTTGTGACCTTAGTATTTTCTGATAGCACATCAAAAACACGACCACAGTTCACAGTTTTCCCCTGTCACTTTGTTTCTGCTCTCCTATTTCCTTTGTGACCTTAGTATTTTCTGATAGCACATCAAAAAACAACGACCAGCAGTTCACAGTTTTTCCCCCCATTCACTTTGTTTTTTCTGCTCTCCTATTTCCTTTGTGACCTTAGTATTTTCTGATAGCACATCAAAAACACGACCAGCAGTTCACAGTTTCCCCTGTCACTTTTGTTTCTGCTCTCCTATTTCCTTTGTGACCTTTAGTATTTTCTGATAGCACATCAAAAACACGACCAGCAGTTCACATTTCCCCTGTCACTTTGTTTCTGCTCTCCTATTTCCTTTGTGACCTTAGTATTTTCTGATAGCACATCAAAAACACGACCAGCAGTTCACAGTTTCCCCTGTCACTTTGTTTCTGCTCTCCTATTTCCTTTGTGACCTTAGCATTTTCTGATAGCACATCAAAAACACGACCAGCAGTTCACAGTTTCCCCTGTCACTTTGTTTCTGCTCTCCTATTTCCTTTGTGACCTTAGTATTTTCTGATAGCACATCAAAAACACGACCAGCAGTTCACAGTTTCCCCTGTCACTTTGTTTCTGCTCTCCTATTTCCTTTGTGACCTTAGTATTTTCTGATAGCACATCAAAAACACGACCAGCAGTTCACAGTTTTCCCCTGTCACTTTGTTTCTGCTCTCCTATTTCCTTTGTGACCTTAGTATTTTCTGATAGCACATCAAAAACACGACCAGCAGTTCACAGTTTCCCCTGTCACTTTGTTTCTGCTCTCCTATTTCCTTTGTGACCTTAGTATTTTCTGATAGCACATCAAAAACACGACCAGCAGTTCACAGTTTCCCCTGTCACTTTGTTTCTGCTCTCCTATTTCCTTTGTGACCTTAGTATTTTCTGATAGCACATCAAAAACACGACCAGCAGTTCACAGTTTCCCCTGTCACTTTGTTTCTGCTCTCCTATTTCCTTTGTGACCTTAGTATTTTCTGATAGCACATCAAAAACACGACCAGCAGTTCACAGTTTCCCCTGTCACTTTGTTTCTGCTCTCCTATTTCCTTTGTGACCTTAGTATTTTCTGATAGCACATCAAAAACACGACCAGCATTCACAGTTTCCCCGTCACTTTGTTTCTGCTCTCCTATTTCCTTGTGACCTAGTATTTTCTGATAGCACATCAAAAACACGACCAGCAGTTCACAGTTTCCCCTGTCACTTTGTTTCTGCTCTCCTATTTCCTTTGTGACCTTAGTATTTTCTGATAGCACATCAAAAACACGACCAGCAGTTCACAGTTTCCCCTGTCACTTTGTTTCTGCTCTCCTATTTCCTTTGTGACCTTAGTATTTTCTGATAGCACATCAAAAACACGACCAGCAGTTCACAGTTTCCCCTGTCACTTTGTTTCTGCTCTCCTATTTCCTTTGTGACCTTAGTATTTTCTGATAGCACATCAAAAACACGACCAGCAGTTCACAGTTTCCCCTGTCACTTTGTTTCTGCTCTCCTATTTCCTTTGTGACCTTAGTATTTTCTGATAGCACATCAAAAACACGACCAGCAGTTCACAGTTTCCCCTGTCACTTTGTTTCTGCTCTCCTATTTCCTTTGTGACCTTAGTATTTTCTGATAGCACATCAAAAACACGACCAGCAGTTCACAGTTTCCCCTGTCACTTTGTTTCTGCTCTCCTATTTCCTTTGTGACCTTAGTATTTTCTGATAGCACATCAAAAACACGACCAGCAGTTTCACAGTTTCCCCTGTCACTTTGTTTCTGCTCTCCTATTTCCTTTGTGACCTTAGTATTTTCTGATAGCACATCAAAAACACGACCAGCAGTTCACAGTTTCCCCTGTCACTTTGTTTCTGCTCTCCTATTTCCTTTGTGACCTTAGTATTTTCTGATAGCACATCAAAAACACGACCAGCAGTTCACAGTTTCCCCTGTCACTTTGTTTCTGCTCTCCTATTTCCTTTGTGACCTTAGTATTTTCTGATAGCACATCAAAAACACGACCAGCAGTTCACAGTTTCCCCTGTCACTTTGTTTCTGCTCTCCTATTTCCTTTGTGACCTTAGTATTTTCTGATAGCACATCAAAAACACGACCAGCAGTTCACAGTTTCCCCTGTCACTTTGTTTCTGCTCTCCATTTCCTTTGTGACCTTAGTATTTTCTGATAGCACATCAAAAACACGACCAGCAGTTCACAGTTTCCCCTGTCACTTTGTTTCTGCTCTCCTATTTCCTTTGTGACCTTAGTATTTTCTGATAGCACATCAAAAACACGACCAGCAGTTCACAGTTTCCCCTGTCACTTTGTTTCTGCTCTCCTATTTCCTTTGTGACCTTAGTATTTTCTGATAGCACATCAAAAACACGACCAGCAGTTCACAGTTTCCCCTGTCACTTTGTTTCTGCTCTCCTATTTCCTTTGTGACCTTAGTATTTTCTGATAGCACATCAAAAACACGACCAGCAGTTCACAGTTTCCCCTGTCACTTTGTTTCTGCTCTCCTATTTCCTTTGTGACCTTAGTATTTTCTGATAGCACATCAAAAACACGACCAGCAGTTCACAGTTTCCCCTGTCACTTTGTTTCTGCTCTCCTATTTCCTTTGTGACCTTAGTATTTTCTGATAGCACATCAAAAACACGACCAGCAGTTCACAGTTTCCCCTGTCACTTTGTTTCTGCTCTCCTATTTCCTTTGTGACCTTAGTATTTTCTGATAGCACATCAAAAACACGACCAGCAGTTCACAGTTTTCCCTGTCACTTTGTTTCTACTCTCCTATTTCCTTTGTGACCTTAGTATTTTCGGATAGCACATCAAAAACACGACCAGCAGTTCACAGTTTCCCCTGTCACTTTGTTTCTGCTCTCCTATTTCCTTGTTTGTTTGTTTGTTCATTTTTTGGTTGGGGTGGGGGGTGGGGGGTGGGGGCGACATTGTTGTCATTGTTGATTTTTACTCGTACATTTCACTGAAGTCTGTGAATGTACTGGGAACTGAATGTCAGCAGTCTGCAGATTCCATTGTCACTTTTTTTCTGCTCCCCTAACTTCCTTAGTTTATTTAGTTTGTTTGTTTGGGGCTGAAATTGGTGTTGTTATTTATCTTGATTTTTACATTTCATTGAAATCCACATATTTAACTGAGAAGTGAATGCCCCAGATATTTCATAAGTCTTCTCTGCTATGCTTTGTTAGATTTCCACTTACTTGGCCTGTCTCTCTTTCATCTTCCTTTTGGCTTTGTTGCTGAGCTTTTTCTTCTTTTTGGTGGGGTCAAAGTCGCCCTTCAGCTCAAACTTAGCCCGCTCCACGGAGATGATCTTTCCGTGGACGTTGGAGCCATCCAGGATGTTCAGAGCCAGATCCACAGACTCTTGCTGAAAGAAAGGTAAGGTAAGGTTGCTGAAAGTAACCCAACAGTCTGTACCAGTGAGGGAAAGACAACTTGTATGCTGGTTGGTCTGAGAAGATTAAACAATAATGAATGAAAATGGATACAGCATTTATCTTTACCGAAGCCCAAAGCACTCAAATAAATATATCATTGAAAAAAAGATAGAGCACTAGCCCAAATCACTCACATGAATATATCATTGAATAAATGTAATACTGTGGCAGATGGCTGGATGGAAGGGAAGAGGTAGAAGAGATGTCAACAGAAGGATGTCAACAAAATAAATGATTGTGCTAATGAAGGCGAGTGCATATGTATCAGCACTAAGATACATTCATAAATATTGTACCTTATGTGCTCAATAATTGGTATATCAATAACTTGCCAGCATACTGCTTTTATTAGCAGGCTCATGGCACGGACAAAAACACATATCTGCCCAGCTCTTCCTATTCCTAGAATGCAGCCTATCTATCTTGAGTGATGTCTGGCATTTGTACGACTATCCATCCATCTATTCACCAAAAAAGCGTTAACCTGGCCATAACTGTTGGCCATAACTGTTTTCTTTTTTGTGTTTGCTTGTTGGCTTTTTCTTTTTTTTCTAGCCGTTTACTGTTGTTGTTTTTTCCCCACCAAATCAAAGTATTTTTCTCCTGAGAAAAAAAAACAAATCAACACTTCACATTGTGTTATATATCATGACGTATATCTTTTTAAATGTTTCATGACATACCATGTGTAGGTGGCAGCAAAGCAACCGTTACCATTAACTGTTACCGTATGACTGTGTGCGACCACAGTCTAAAAAAAAACCTCACCTTTCTTTTCTTTCAATTAGTTGATGCAGTCATGTTTCATACTTCGATTTAACTGTCTTTTTTGAAACAGAGATGGTATTTTTGATGCAATGACCATAGAAAAAGGAATGGACAATATCATATGTGTTGGGCAGTCAAATGTTCTGTTTCTCTCTCTCTCTCTTTTTTTTAACGTCACACCAGCACTTTAGTATTAGCTAACATGTGTTTAAAAGCATTCAGAGTAAAATGCTTATGTTTTACCCTTTTCATGCATATACAACAATGCGCTTTTTTGTTTGAATAAAGTCATAAAATTTTGATAACCGTCTGTTGCCAAGGGAAATAATTAGGCAGCGACTCTCGCAAAAGAATTAATTCACACTTAACATGTAGCAGGCAATAATGGGACCAGCATTAACATGCAGCAGGCAATAATGGGACCAGCATTAACATGTAGCAGGCAATAATGGGACCAGCATTAACATGTATCAGGCAATAATGGGACCAGCAAACACAATTTTTCAGTCCCCTCCAGTTCCTCAACATTTCGCCCTTTCATGCAAGCTTGAAGAGTAAGCCTACATTCCTGTGCATCCTTCTACATCGTGTACAGAGTCAAATAAGTAACTGCATGACTCAGACTGGAAACTGCAGAAAACACCCAAACAGAGAATCACCTTGATATAGCAACACAGTCCATCACCCTTCAGGGTGCCATCCTGGTTGCGGTAGAGCTTGAGCTTGGGCTGGTGAGTGTGAGGATCAAACATGATCAGGCCACATTTGGCCATCAGCTCTTTGAACTCCTCATCAGTCAAATCAGAGGGCAGGCCAGACACGTACACGTGTGTCGACTTCTCTGTGTCCATCTCAAACCATGCTGGAAAACAAGAAGAAAGATGCACTGACATTAACAGTAACAAATACGAAAATGAATCACAAGCTCTGTGAAGCATCTGGACTTCATACAACTGACTGATTTGGACAACTATTTGACTAACATATTTGTAACACTGATTAGGATGTGTGGTTAATCAATGTTGCAGACATCTTAAATCCAATGGAGTCTCTGAGCAACGTTTTCTAGATAAGTTCCATGGAAAGAAAGGTCATTCTGTCTATGGTCATACCTGTAAAACAGCACACATATTCAAATATATGTACACAATCCCTTTCCAGCATTGTACTTTACAGCAGAGTTTTCCATGACTTGTGGATGACTAATACAAAGGAACAAACACACACGCACACCCACACACACACACACACACACACACACACACACACACACACACACACACACACAACTGTGGCCATTTTCTTTTCAGTCTTCTGTGGCACTTGTGCATTGATCACCTTGTGCACACCTTGAAACAGTGAATTAACTCAGTATATCTTTTGCCTTCTGTTCATTCAGGTATTGTCTATGCGTTTATAACAATACAGAAAAACATCCAGACAAAGACCTTTTGAATATGATCCTTCTGTTAAAACTCCCTTTTCTGGAATATGTTTCTACCTGTCTAGACTAGATGTACTGCCTGATCAAGACTCCCTCCATTTACACAACAGATCTAGTTTTAAGGATTTCTGAAGGCTGATATTAACTGGTTCCACCATATCAACAAATAAAATCTAAATCTATTTTACAGGAGTAAATTCCTACCCTGCTGGGAATTCTCTCCTCTTTTTTGTTGGTTTTTTTTTTTTTCTACTTTAGGTGGGGGGGGAGGGGGCAGGATCAGCGGTGGGGGGAATCACAGCTATATACCAGAGGTAAATAAGTTAAAACGGTCAACCATTTAAAAAAAAAAGAGGAGAAAACTATGTGTGTTTGAAGAAACTTACATCCGCATCACAGACACACTGGTACAAACGCAGTGGAGGCTTGAAGGTATGCCCAGCCAGAACATTTTGAAAAAAAAAATTATTATGCACAATCCGTCTCATTTTAGACACAATTTTTTAGCTTTATACTGCAGAGGATTCCTTTCCAGACAATTTTCGTTTTCAGTGTTTGACCTTTTTTTCCATCCAGATGAAAAAAAAATTTGGAAGGGAGGTGGATGGCAGTGAATAAGCTTCCAGTGATCAGTTAAATTCCTCCAGACAATGCTGGGTCTATATGACAAAAGGCAATCTTTCCATCTGAATCATCTCTTTGAAAGCATAACTTCCAGACCACAGCTCAGAGATAAACAAGCACAGGAGATGAAAGGATATTCCCTGTTCAGCTTCTGAACCAGTAATGAGTGTATACTGCTTTTGCAGTTTTAAAGGCCTCGCTATGGCAAGACCACCATATGTTACTTTTTGATTGTTTTTAACATTACTTCACACTCATGATTGTTTTCAACATTTTTCTTCACACTCAAGTCATACTTTTCTCACTGTGAACACAAATGATCACCTACCCAACTTTTCATGTATCTGTATTCTTTGTCGAGTTTTTACATTAAGGTCAAAATGAACCTTGTCCACTTGTGAGTTGATTTTAGCGTGGTGACAGCCCTGATGTGGCCTTTTGCGGTCGGCTGGGCTAATAAGCAACATTATCTTATCTTATCCTAACCTTGTCCAAAACACAGAATGTCATATCCTAAAAACCAGGGGTCAATCATTAAAACAGGCACCGTCACATGGTGCTTTTATTTCCCTACTATACTTCTTATCAACGCTTAAAATCAATTGTGATGCTAGCCGCCATGGCACAGCACCTGGTCAGCATCACAGACTCCTCAGCTAGGCCATGGATTTCATTCACATCAGAGCCATTTACATTTGTGACATTTTTTGGCCTGATATTGGCTCCTATCCAGCCAGAGTTGAGTTTGTTATGGGCTCAACTGGGAAGACTGAAACCACACACCCAATTTTCAACCATTTCACGGTTGTATCTCTTTGAGTGCTTATCTGAAATATATGATAGCCAGGAACAGGGATACTAAATTCGTAAGAAAAGAAAAGCTTACAGAAAATATGAAAGCAAGGCTGCTAATAATCAAAAACAAAATCCAGAGGCCTTTTAGAAAAACGTACAAGAAAAAATGAAAATCAATGTAAAAATTGCTGTAATAATGACTGTCCAGCTGTAGATGATCTAGATAACGCACAGACTAAATGACTTTTTTTTTTTGCCAGTGTGTATGAAAAAGAAAACAGAAGTAATGTACCAGTTCTTGAGGAATTTTCACATTTAATGAAACATCAATATGTGACATAAGAGTTTACTCCGTTTGCAGTCCAGAATAAGTTGCAAGCTTTAGATCCTCACAAAAGTCAGGGACCTGATTCAATTTCTCCAGGGATACTGAAGGAATTGAGCCATGAACTGGCTCTTCCTTTGAGTATTTACTATAACAAGTCCTTAGAGTCTGTGTCTGGTTGTATTCCACTCTCCAGTTGACTGGAAAAAAAGTTGAGGTGAATGCTATTTAAAAAATTTAATAAAAAGTTCTAAAATAGATTATGGAAATTATAGACCAGTGAGTTTGACTCGTGTAAAGTGTTGGAATCATTTGTAAGAGATGCAATTGTTGCATACTTGACTGATAATAACTTGTATGCGGAATGTCAGCACGGCTTTAGACACAGCAAGTGATACACATATGAGTCCTATGCCACCCAAACTGTGTGACAAGAAAGACAGAAAAATAATCAGCAAAGGCGTAATAGTGTAGAAAACTTAACTGATGACAGTATGGCTTTGCAAGAAACACTAGATGAAATATAGGAACAATTAAATGATGAAGCCACAAAATCTGACATCAACCGTTGCTAGACAAAATTAGTATCGAACCCCTAGTGTTCCCCGTTACTGTTCACTGTTCCCTGCTTCATTTAAGATTTCATTATCAATCAAACCATGGACACCTGTGTTTGTTTCTGTTCATCTGTGTGTTCTGTTCCACTACATTCAAATCAAAAAGGCAATGCATGCAGTCTTGAGTAAATGTTAAGAGTACGTTTGTTCATTCATCCAGTTATTGTTGTGGTGTACTTGTCAGTGCTGGATATAGGCAAGCTTTTTCTGGGATGTCTCCTTGTTTTGCTGTGTGCTTTGTGTTGGCATTAGTGCTAGGCAATTTGGTGTGGTAAGCAACATTCATTTGGAGTTATGAGTGTGTACTTATGGGAGCAAGCATTATCTCACTTTTTTCTTTCTGTTTTTTTTTTTTTTACAAAGTCAAAAAAAAGAAAAAAAAGAAAACTGTACCTGGTGGCTGTTCCGGAGCTTTCCTCTTCACACCTTCTTTGTCTTTTCCTTTCTGCTTCTTTTTCCCTTTCCCATCCTTCTCCTCTTCCTTTGTGATCTCCTCGGCTCCTTCTTTCTCCTCCTTACCCTTCTCCTCCTCAGCTTTCTTTGCTTCTTCCTTTCGTGCTTCTTCTGCTTCTTCTTCCTCCTCCATCCGTGTATTCAGCCACTTTTGGGCATAATCTTCCCCGTAGTAATATGCATAGTATGCGTAGTAGTCAGCAGAGGTGTAGTTTTTTTTCGTCTGTGCCTTCTGCCTCACCCCTTTCTTCCCACCCTCTGAGGACTCTGTGCGCCATTGCTGGTTGTAATAATTGTAGTAGTCCTGCCAAGCTTGGCTATTGTCTGCCGTTGCTGCAACAGGGTTGCTGACAGCTGCTGGGTTGGCAGTCGCGGTCTGCTCTGTGCCTGTCTGACTGGTGTCCATACCGTAGTTCATCTGGTAGCGTGCTATGAAGTCGCTGTCAATCTGTATGCACACACACACACACACACACACACACACACACACACACACACACACACACACACACACACAGAGCTAGAGGAATGAAATGAATACTGCAAATGCGCCTTCCTGACCTGTCACTGCTACATCTCCTGTCTCCTGATGCCAGAAATATAATCACTGGAGACCTGTGATTAATAAATTTCAGTTTCATCAACAAGGTGTCTCTGGAGGGTGCACTGCATGCAGACTATTTCATTAACTCGACATGAACGATAAACACTCAGTCAATTAAGACTATTCCATTGCATACACACTAAGTGAATAAAGAAGACAATTTGTCAATGAATATGAATGAGCCATGCTTAACATTTTTCTAAAGTAATTGGAGGCCTGATATTAGACTTCTGCAGTGAAGTTTTTGTAATAGTTATCACACAACTGATTTCACACTACAGCAGGCTTTCTTATCCATCACAGATGTCAGCAATATCTGATGACATTAGAATGCAAAATTAAATTGTTGATCAAGTACAAAAACAACAGTACAAAGATCTAGACATTGAAAAACTCAAGAATATTTGAAAAGCAGACAAAAAATGTCAATACAAAGGTATGTCACAGGTAAAATGTATAGAGCAGATGCTTTAAACATGATGACTACTCCTCCCCCCTTCCCACCCACTTCCCCACCCCACCCATCATAATCCCATTCCTCTGAATGTTTAAGTAGTGAATATGTGAAGAGTGATTTATTTTTTACCTTGACCTTCTTTTTCTATGCCAGAAAGTTTAATTCATCAGCCAAAGGACATGAGCTTTACATCTAACTAGTTGTAAGAAGCAAAGGGCTGGTCTAAATTTTCCAAAACACTTGGCACATCAAATTTTAGACGAAGTATGACAACAGATACAATGCTCTGAGTATATTACGAAAAAAAAATCACATAAAAATCTACTACGTTTGAAAACATGTTTATAATCTTTTATGTAAAGCTTTCATAACAATGATGTATAGATCTACATTACCTGAGGGAAATAAGCTTTTCTATGAGGATCCCATTCCATGACAGTTCCATCAGAGTCTGTGTAGGTGAGACCTTGATGTACTGCCTCCTTTTCTTCCTCCTCCACCTTTGCCTTCGCCTCCTGTTGCAGCTGCTCCTCGAATTCTTCTTCATCTGCCATGGTACCTGTGCAAGAAAGGTCTATAATACTATATGTACATTAACCTGCAGTAAAGGCCAACATTTCAAGCAGCTAACATGGTCTTTTACAGAAAAAAGGTCGACTTGTTTGCTAACCAATATTCTGGTTTACTGGCATTAGTTTTGTGTGAGACATTTAGCAGAAATGATATGATAATGATATCGTATGGCCAGGTATTAATTAAATAAACTTCTGTGATTATTCTTAAGCTACCCTCCCGCATTCATAATACCCTAAACCATCGGGCAGCAGAAACCTCTGTACTGTTCTTAACACCTAAGGCCATACAAAATGTGATGGTAATTTTCCATCGCACAATGTTGGCAGCTCACTTGACAGCCTTAAGAAACACTACAGGGTGTTTTAACTGCTTGTAACAAATGTTGGAAGGTAAAACCAAATAACACAATTACTACATTCACTATAAAAAAAATTCAGTGTTTGCAATAAAGTCATGCATGTCTAACGAAATATGCTAGGTTCAAAACGTAAAATCTCACAGGACAGTCGCTATAAACGCCACAAAGACAAAACCACCCACTGACACATGTCTTCTTCATGCAAAAAAAAAAACTGAGCACAGTTAAGGAAACTTAACGCTTGTGTGTCATCATCTCCAAAGATGAGGGAAGACCTTTCTTAGCTAAGTTACTAACATGCCCCTGACAAAAGCCAATAAAACTTTAACTTCCTGCACCACAACCAAGGAGCCAGTAGTCAAACAGCACGTTCAGCTGTGGACAGATCTGAGCGGGACATACTTTTTACTGCTATAAAAACCTCTTCCATCTAACCAACAGTAAATGGATACTTGATTCAACACAAAGACGACTATGCGAAAGGAGAAGGCTCAACTCTGTCTTCAATAATACTGTGCCCTAAATATGGTGAACCCCTAACAGTTCACTGCCCTTAAGACTGTTAGGATATGGGACTTGAACCTTTGACCACAACCTGAAGCTAGGTTCTGCTAACATCAGAACAGCTAACAGCAGTACTAAGTATTTCTACAAGCAAGTGTAATCCCGTCTAAAGCCTTGCCCGTCTGGTATCTACACTGCCAATGACAAAATCTGCAACTTTAAAAAAACTTCAGCAGCATATCACAAGCTGGCTTGTAAACTGCCATTATCAATCATCTAGTGTTCACATAGCTGCACTGGATCATGGATCCCTTTGAAATTGTGAAGTATTGCATAGATGACAGTATTCTTCAACCAGAGTAAGTATGATGAAATAGCGTGAACCAAAACTCAGCCTGAACTGATTTTTGTGAAACTGATTTGAATATTTCACCCTTGTATTTAAACAAGTAAAGTTGATGAGTGAAAGTGCACTTAACTTGTGTCAGTTCTTTGCTGTTTATTCAGTATTGAATGTTTGAACCTCTCTCTAATTCTGTCTCTTGTAGCTGCAAGTACTTTTACTTGTACAAGCCTATGGAAAATTATTCATGCAGAGCTGCCAACCTGCTCATGCGGCTTACAGTAGCATTTCACAATTTTCACAGTAGCATTTCCAATTTGACAGTAGCAACTTAATTTTGCGCGCGTTCTAAAAAGAAATCAGGCCTATAACCAGTTTTAACGGACCACATTAAAGCTACAGTACTCTTAGTATATCTATAAATGTTATTATACAGAGATGAAGCAGAGGAAGAGGGCAAATTGTAAAAAAAAAATCTACGTGCTACAGTAAAACCGAAAGCGGAAATGCAGTTCCGACAGACCGATTGAGACGTTACTTAGCGCTGTCCAAACAAAACGAAAGTATCTTCGAATTTTTTTGTTTCGCCGTAGCAATTAATGATCGTAGTAGCGTCGTAGCAAGCATTCTCTTGGCGTAGCAAACTACGGCGATCTCGTAGCAGTTGGCAGCTATGTTCATGAGCCCTTCTTGAGTAGTTTTAAAAGTCCTGAGAAAAATAAAAATTTCTTTCAATGACTAGTACCGGTAAGTTGCTCCTTCCATAACTAGTAAGAGAGAGGGTGGAGGTAAAATTTTACCACAACTCCTACAGAGAAAACATTCAAAGTCCTTCCCCTAGAGGGCACACCGACCCACCACCAACTCTCGTCACATATACACAAGTCCAAACTTTCCCTTCCCCTCCAACCCATCCTCTACCCCCCCCCCCCCCCCCCCCCCCCCCCGCCTCCATCTTGTCCATCAAAATCCTCCTCTCATTCTAGTTCCACTTATTCCACCCTCTTCCTGCACCCTGTCCCCTCTGCACTCTCCACCCCTTCCTGCACCCTGCCTCCACCCCTTCCTGCACCCTGCCTCCACCCCTTCCTGCACCCTGCCTCCACCCCTTCCTGCACCCTGCCTCCACCCCTTCCTGCACCCTGCCTCCACCCCTTCCTGCACCCTGCCTCCACCCCTTCCTGCACCCTGCCTCCACCCCTTCCTGCACCCTGCCTCCACCCCTTCCTGCACCCTGCCTCCACCCCTTCCTGCACCCTGCCTCCACCCCTTCCTGCACCCTGCCTCCACCCCTTCCTGTCCCCTGCCTCCACCCCTTCCTGCCCAACCCACCTTCGCACCCTGCCTCCACCCCTTCCTGTCCCAACCCAAGCCCTTCCTGCACCCTGCCTCCACCCCTTCCTGTCCCAACCCAAGCCCTTCCTGCACCCAGCCTCCACCCCTTCCTGTCCCAACCCAAGCCCTTCCTGCACCCAGCCTCCACCCCTTCCTGTCCCAACCCAAGCCCTTCCTGCACCCTGCCTCCACCCCTTCCTGTCCCAACCCAAGCCCTTCCTGCACCCTGCCTCCACCCCTTCCTGTCCCAACCCAAGCCCTTCCTGCACCCTGCCTCCACCCCTTCCTGTCCCAACCCAAGCCCTTCCTGCACCATGCCTCCACCCCTTCCTGTCCCAACCCAAGCCCTTCCTGCACCCTGCCTCCACCCCTTCCTGTCCCAACCCAAGCCCTTCCTGCACCCTGCCTCCACCCCTTCCTGTCCCAACCCAAGCCCTTCCTGCACCCTGCCTCCACCCCTTCCTGTCCCAACCCAAGCCCTTCCTGCACCCTGCCTCCACCCCTTCCTGTCCCAACCCAAGCCCTTCCTGCACCCTGCCTCCACCCCTTCCTGTCCCAACCCAAGCCCTTCCTGCACCCTGCCTCCACCCCTTCCTGTCCCAACCCAAGCCCTTCCTGCACCCTGCCTCCACCCCTTCCTGTCCCAACCCAAGCCCTTCCTGCACCCTGCCTCCACCCCTTCCTGTCCCAACCCAAGCCCTTCCTGCACCCTGCCTCCACCCCTTCCTGTCCCAACCCAAGCCCTAACTAAAGCAGTTAAGGCAGGATGCTGGAAGTGATCCACTACCCCAAGCCTTCCCTACACACAATCTTACACAGACACACACGAGCATTACATTCTACAGTGGTAAAAAATTATGCCACCAAAAAGATTACTACTGATATTAATGGCATCAAGCAAAGAAGCAGCATTTACTGCAGCAACTGAGTAATCATGTTCTGTTGTATGTCACTTGTCAATTTTTTTTTAATATTCCATAATCATGATGATATTAATGTGCATGTTCTTTTCAAATTCTCGGAAATTGATTGCACTAGAAATAATGAAGGCATGATTTTTTTTTTTTTTTTATCAGACATTGTTATACTTACAAAAGAAAGTTTTGCTTTGCTTTCAGAATTGCTCATTTTTGGAATGCGCTGCCTAGCAACACCAAATATGCACCAGATATCAACAGCTTTGAAAAACTAGATGAAGACCTTAAATTGAAAGACCTTTTCTTTAGTGTAGATTGAATTTACGGTTATTTTAAACGATAGGCATGCAATCAGACCTAAAAACAAAGTTGAAAAATAATGAGGGGGACACAAATAGGCTGCGAGGCCAAAGCCAAAAGCCAGTCCCTACTACTATTACTACCACTACTACTTGATTTGGGTACATCTCGATAGATCCCCGTCTCAGTAGATCCCCATCTCGATAGATCCCCGTCTCGATAGATCCCCCACTACATGTGGACGGATTTCCGTCTTGATAGATCCCCGTCTCAGTAGATCCCCATCTTGATAGATCCCCGTCTCGATAGATCCCCCACTACATGTGGACGGATTTCCGTCTCGATAGATCCCCGTCTCAGTAGATCCCCGTCTCGATACTAAAACAAGTTAAAAGAAACAAGGAGCATACCGATACCCCCATACAAGGCGAGAAAATGCATGCACATGTTGAATAATTGTTGAAGGAAAATCATTTAACAAAAAAAGTCACTCATCAGATTTGAAGGGGAAAAAAAAAAAACAGTTACAAGGATCCATCAAGACAGTAGTAGTAGTGTAGGGACGTAATCAATACATAGGCCGTTAAGCCTTTCAATGCCCCTCGTGTTATTTTACTTTTATGACAGGGTTGAAAATGCATGCAATATAAATTTTCCTTCTTATTCATCAAAGCTTCTAAACTGTACTTTAAATTTCAAGTCTTCATCCCAGCAAATTCTTAAAAACATTAGTATTTTTAGCAAATTTAAGTGCATTGGCAAACTGTTCCAGTTAGCAATAACTCTGTTACTGAACTTGAATCTCCCCATATTAGTATGAAACTGCTTAACAAATATTTTGCCTTCCGAATTTCTTGTTCTATCTGTTTTAGCAGCCTAAAAAAAATAGTCCCACTGTATGTCCGTTTTGCTGGTGAAATATTTTGAACACTTCAATCAAATCCCCTCTAATACATCTACCTTTTAAAGAGTGCAAATTTAAGTAATTTAATCTATCTGTATAAGACATGTTTGTACATTCTTGCAAGATTTTAGTAGCTCTTCTCTGTCCTTTCGTTGCTATTGACTTTTTCTTTTAAAAGTTGGGACCAAATTAATTTTGCCAATTCAAGATGGGGTCTAACCCATAGCTTTTAATAAATTTAAAAAACTTTCTTTATTAGGTAATAAAAAGTTTTTTATTACCCAATCTTTTTGGTTTTTGCTTTATTTTTACACTTTTGAATGGGGTTAAAAAAGAAAATTTTTATAAAGTTTACACCCAGATCCTTTTTCCCTCCATTTCTTACCAGCCTTTTCCACCCCCTTTTTCGTTGTATCTGTTCTGATTTTTTTTGCCAACTGCAAAATTTTACTTTTTCAACATTAAAATTTAGATCCACTTGTCTGATCATTTTTGGAGGCAATTTAAAAATTTTCTTGCAGACTTTAATTTTTCTGTTTTTCATATATTTTTGAATCATCAGAAAAAATTTTAAAAAACTTTTTACCTCTCTAAAAAGGTCATTTTTTAAAATAGAAAAACAGTACAGGTCCAAAAATGCTTCCGGGGAATCCCACTCATAACATTTTTTCCTTGTCGACTACATTACCCTTTTACTTTTTTTGTTTCCTATTTACAAAAAATCCAAATCCAGTTTGAAACTTACCACTAACCTTGCTTCCTTTTTTTTCAATAATCCCATCGAACCTACAAAAGCTTTGGGGAAATAAGGTAAATTATATCAACAGGTACTTTCTCTGCTGTTAACTAAATTTTTCCAAAACTTCAAGTAGTTGTGATATCAAGATTTTTTTTTCGAAACCACTGGCATACTGCAAACAAATTTTTATCGTGAAGGATTACTATGACATTTTTTTATGAAGGGATTCTGCATTTTTGCTTTGAAATGCGGTAAGCTTACGGGCGTGTTCCCGGGCCCAAATTTTTTGCCCCTTTTTTAAAAAAACAAAAACTTTCCCCGTTTTCCAGTCGAGGGGGTTTTTTTCCGTCTCTAATGATTTTTTATAAATTTACTGAGCGGTACAGCTAACCCATTAATTCTTTTAGAATTTAGGGGTAAAATCGGTCCCGCACTTTAGATGATTCATTCAAACTTCTCCCCAAATAGCGAATAATTAAAAATTCTAAAATTGAAATTCCTTTAGATTTACTACATCAAAAGACAGGTATCAGGTTCGGGGCCGGTTCAATTTAGGGCGTTTGTTTTGTTTCTCTACCCCTGGGGCTGTATATGCCCCTTCTTTATGTTCGTCTTTGGGTCGGGGTCGACACGAGCCCATTTTTTATTTTCGACCATCAAAGTCAAAAGTGCAGTTATTATTTTGCTTACGATAAGTTTTTTAAAAGAGAAAATTTGGTGCACGCTTGATGTTGGGAAAGTTAGTTTATTCCAAATTGGTGCTATCCTCTGGCTGAAGAAATTTCCCCTAATTGATTAACTTGCTTATTTGTATTTGTCCAATTTTTTCGGGTTATTTTGGGTTAGTGCAGTTCAAAAAAAATGCTTGATCAATATCATCTAGATTATTAAAAAATTTTATAAGTTTGGTTAGATCTCCTCTTACCTTGGTTTGAGGGGTGCCATTTGGTACCTTTAAGTCTTCATATGATAATCAGCAAAGTCCGGTATTAACTAGTTGCTCTTCTTGCACCTTTTTTATTTCTTTGACGCCTTTTTTGTCTAGGAGACCTATCACATTGCCCCTATTCAAGAATTGATTCCCCTTCCTTGTATTCTAAAAAGGGATCCTTCCAAGTATGTAAAAATTCTCTTAAAAAACCAATATTGCATGGGTTTTTTGAGCTGTGCAATTGTCTGTCAAAGAGTAAGTCTTTTTCCAAAATTCTCCCAAATCTTTTTTTCCCCTTTACAGGTTAAAATTTTAACTTTTTGACCCCAACTTTCTCTGTAAATTTTTTTTGGGTTTTTTTGCCCTATGTAATCTTGATTTGGGTGCTTGAATACAAATTCCTGAGTTTTGACCAATTTATGATACCAATTCATTTTGCATGTAAGGTTTTTGGGGGAATGTAAAATTTTACATCACAAAAATCTTGCATGGTTTTTAAACCCGTCTGGTAAGTCATTTTTAAATATAGTAAATAATATAGGGCCCCTATGCAGCCTTAGGGATTTCCCCTATGACATTTGCATTACTAAAAAACAGAAGACCAAATCAAAAATTTAACTCTATCCTCAAGAAGTCTTTAACCAATCTAAAACTTTTTCCCCAAAACCTTCATTTGAGTTTACAAATAGTCGGGGATGGGGCCCAATCGAAGGCTTTTTCAATAGGTACAAAAAATCAATGCTATCCCAATCAATTAACTTAGTAAAGTCTTCCCTTACCTCAAGCAACTGTGTAATACAGATCTACTTTTACAAAACCATCGACATTTGGTACAATCATTTTCATCAAAATTTAACAATAACATTCTTCATTGATCCAGTACCCTTTTCAAGTCAACTTGCAAGCTTCAGGTCGTATTTTCCGGGTCATTCTTGTTCCCTTTTTAAAATAGGTATTTCTGTTGCCGTTTTTTCCAGTCTCAGGTAGAGTTCTTTGCTCTATAGATTTTTTTTAAGAAGATATAAGGGCCTGCTAGTTCTTGCTTTTGTTCTTTTAAAACCGAGATGGAATGCATCAGGTCCTTTCGTTATTTATTTAGATTACAATTTCTTTTTAACCAGTTCCGGGTAAAAATTACATCTAGCAGCTTTAAACCCTTTGATTTTCATTTTTGGGATTTTTCATTTGGAGTCCCCTTTTATCCTCCCTGAAAAAAAAACCCAAGCAAAAAAATGTTTTAATCCCGCTTTACCCCCACCCTTTTTCCCCATATTTCCATCTTGTGATTTCAAGGAGATTCCCCCCTCTTGCCTTTGCTTTGATGCACATATTTCCAAAAAGCTTTTGGATTATTTTTTTCATTCCTTTCAACTTTTTCTCGAATTCCTTTTTACTTTTTTTATTTGTCGACCACACACTTTTTACTTTATTATGTTGGTAATTCTGCCCCTTTTTGTCTCAAAATCTCTGATACGGGTTGTATTTTTTTTTAATAATTTTTAATGTTTTCTATCCCTCCATTTTTTTTTTCTTTTTTTCTCTCCGAAGGGCCGGGTTCATTTTTGAAAAGTGGCCTGCGGGGACGTACGTTGTTCCGGCCGCGGGAAGCTAGGTTTTGGGGGGGGGGGGGGGGGGGGGGGGGGGGGGGGGGGGGGGGGGGGGGGGGGGGGGGGGGGGGGGGGGGGGGGGGGGGGGGGGGGGGGGGGGGGGGGGGGGGGGGGGGGGGGGGGGGGGGGGGGGGGAATTAAAACTATGTACAGGGCAGTAGGGAGGGTCATGGGGTGCCCACAAGTGGCTGCAGAGCCCTGCTGCCACCGAGTCGTGAGCGGAACATCTCCAGTGACGTTGCTGATGTCGTAGAGGTGGGGAGGCTGTGTCCAGCCCTGAGGTTGTCCTCGGGAAGGTGTTGTTTATTGCCTTGTGGAAATCCTGTTGTTGGGTATAGCCTTGCTCCTCTTGTTCTTGGGTCAGAGTCCCTGATGTAGTTTGCAGGTGAGATTCCAACAAGATTGTGCTTGATCTTGTACAGCATCATTAGTCTATTCTTTGTTCTTCTTTCTTCCAATGACTCCCATCCTAAGGTGTTGAGCATATTGGTGATAATGCCGGGTGTTCTTTCAAAGTAGTTGTTGTGGGTGTATCTGGCTGCTCTTCTCTGGACAGCTTCGAGTGTATTTCTTGTCCTTCTCTTTATGTGGATCCCACACAGTATGACGCGTATTCTAATGTGGGGCGCACCATGGTGGTATAGGTTGCTGCTTTAACTTTTGTTGTACATTCTTTAAAGTTGCGCCTCAGGAAGCCCACTGTTTGTTTCCTTTTGCGGTGATATTTTTGATGTGGCTGGTCCATGTTAGGTCATCTGATATGGTAACTCCCAGGTATTTGCTTTCTTTGGTCGTCTCTAGAGCCTGTCCATGGAGGTAGTAGTCGGACACTAGCGGTGGTTTATTCTTGTCTGCTAGGATGCGGATGATGTTGCATTTACTGGGGTTAAAGTTCATTTGCCACATTTCTTCCCAGTCTTCAAGTGCGTCCAGGTCTTTTTGGAGTAGTCTCTGGTCTTGGATTCCTTTATTTGCTTATAAAGAAGGCTGTCGTCTGCGAAAAGTTTTACTTTTGCGTGTTTCACAACATCAGGAAGGTCGTTGATGTACAATAGGAAAAGTAGCGGTCCAAGAACAGTGCCTTGGGGTACTCCTGATGTTACTGGGGTGGTAGATGAATATACACCCTCAAGTGCTACTTTTTGTGTTCTCCCTGTCAAAAACGATTTGATCCACTTATGTGTGTTTCCTCTAACTCCGTAGGCCTCAAGTTTGTGCATGAGTCGCTGATGTGGCACCTTGTCGAAGGCCTTGCTGAAATCCAACAAGATTGCGTCTGTTTGGCCTTTAGCAGCAAGGTTTTTTGCGATGTCGTGGACGGTCTCTATAAGTTGGGTTTCGCATGACCTGTATTTTCTGAATCCATGCTGTACGTCTGTGAGGATGTTGAAGCTGTCAAGGTGTTGCATGACGCTGCTATGTATGATGTGCTCGAGGAGCTTGCACATTATTGACCGTGAGGGACACAGGCCTGTAGTTTGCTGGCTTTTTTGGTTTCAATTTTCTGTTTTCATTTATTTTACACTTAGGAATGTTTTTTTCCATAGCTTCATGAATTTTCTCGAGACGGGTATCCATTGAGATGGGGATCTATCGAGACGGGGATCCATCGAGACGGGGATCCATCGAGACGGGGACCTATCGGGTGCCCCCCCCCCCCCCCCCCCCCCCCCCCCCCCCCCCCCCCCCCCCCCCCCCCCCCCCCCCCCCCCCGATTTGATACTGTCGTCTGACCGACGCAGACGACAAATATCCAAGATCGATTTGGAAACGCTTTACGTTCCGTAATAACAGATATCTAACTTATTCGCTTTCAAGTCGAACGTTATGCCTGAAATACAATGTTATACGCATACATGTTTATGGTAATACATACTGGTTCCTTGTGCTCTCGGTTTCCTTGCCTTCTCACGTTCAGAGCCAAAATACTCTGTTGTTGAAGCACATTTTGAGAGTTATTCCTCCTGATCACGGAGTGTCCAAACGACCGAAAACAAAAACTAACTAAAACCAAGCGAAACGTACCCAATCCAATCATGACCCTTGTTTGAACCGTACATTGCTTCGGAATATGTCACATGAATCGGCAAACATGGTCAAGAAACACAAAAAGATTTCTTTTACCAGTGATTGCTACCACCTTTGAATTGATTCTTTTCCTGACTTCTGGTCTAGTTTTTTGTTTTGTTTTGTTTTTTTCATTTTAGAGATGTGAAGTCGAAGGTAAAATCTCACAGGTTCATGGTTGATGCTTCCAAATCCACCTGACACATTTGTTAAAGAATTACAAGACTTGTGTCACTGGTTTGTATGGAATAAAAAAAACAAGACAGAATTAGTCGAAAAACAGTTATTAAAGATGTACAGGATGGTGGGTTGAATCTACCTGACATAAGTGCTCTCATCACTGCATTAAAATTAACATGGATAAAAAAAAGACTGAGACAAACAACACACAGATGGAGAGACATGTTGATTTTTTCATACCCAATTATTGAGAACATTGAGAAGTACTCTCCAAATCATCTGTGCATCACCACTCAAGACAATGTTTTCTGGAAACATGTATTCATGTTGTATAAGCAGTTCTACTACAAAATAAAACCAGAAAATGCTAGAGAACTACTTGCAGAACCAATTCTTTACAATGAACATATTAAAATTGGAAATAAACTAATAAAACACAAAAACTGGAACAACAGAAATGTATTTAGAGTATCTGATTTGTTCAAAGCAAATGGAGATTCACTACCCCATGAGGAATTCAGAACAAAGTATAATATTGAAATAGATTTCCTATCTTATGGTGGATGTATATTATCCATTAAACGATACATCAGAGAACAAGGGTTTGAGAATGAGATAAAAGATAACATTGAAGCAGAAGTCAACACAGCACTAAAGAAAATATATTCTGCAGATAAAGGTTCCAAAACTTATTACAGGGTTATAGTAAAAGATAACTGGGAACCAAACTGTTGTGCAAAATGAACGGAGAAGCTGAACAGACAGATACCTTGGAAGAAATGCTTTAGAAAAATCCATCAAATTAAGGACATTAAGCTAAAATGGATGCAAATGAGAATAGTGCATCGAATAATTGCAACTAATGTAGCTCTGAAAGAAATGGGAATAGTAGAAAGTTATAACTGTAGTTTCTGTGAAGAGGAAAAAGACAGCATTACACATATGTTCTGGAGATGCATACATGTCGATGAGTTCTGGAAATCATTGCAAGAATTAATAAAAAGCAAAGTGTTTAATAGCGAATAATCTGTCTCTGACTGAAAACACGATAAAACTTGGAGCAGATGACAATTTCACAACTGATACAACATTCGATCTTATAATACTGATAGCCAAACACTACATTTTTTTGCTGTAAAATAAACAAATGTAAGCCTTCAATAACAGTATTTCTAAAATACTAAAGAGAAGATATAATCTTGAAAAATACATAGCAACTGTACAATTGAATCTGCTAAAATTTAACACTAACTGGATCAATTATGAAGTATTATTTGAAAATTGATAATCAAAATCATAAGATACCTGGATTTAATACGTGCATGAGATGATATGTTCAGGATGTGTGGGTAATTTCATATGGTATTCAAATATCATTGAGTGTGGTTGTAGCCTGTGGCCCGCTGCTTGTCTGGCATGGCGATACCGCGGCTGGAACCCGTTGGCCGATCGGCAACTTAGCTGGTAGGTTGGCTTGTTGGTTGGTCGGCGGGGCGCGGCTGTGGTGGAGCGATGTCTTATTGGTAGCGGGCTTAAGAGCATATGATTAACTTTCTTTTGATTGTTAACGAAATATGAAGACACAGATGGACGGGATTTCGGTGCTGGTGTGTACACTCAGCTGGGAAATGCTTAAGTCTGTTTAAATCTATATTTTGAAGGATCATTGCAGTGAACATAATTATGTTATGCGTTATATACAACAGCTATCGCATGGTACCACACAGAGAAAACATTACTTCATTATTATAAATTGTATAATTATGTATATTGTTTAAGTATTATTAATTCATAAGAGGAGAGAAAGTGGGGGTGGGGGTGGGTGAGGAGGGGAGGGGGTGTGAGTGGAGTGAGCGGGTGTGCTTGGTTGCCTATATGTGCTTGTAGTTTGTAAGAACTCAGAGGATTGTGCTTAGTGATTTTTGTTTGTTTGTGTATGTGTGTGTATATCCAACAAAGAAAACAACCTTTCTTCGGCATACATTGAACTCTCACTCAAATCCATTCAAACCGGAAAAAAAAAAACCTCATTTCTAATAAGTTTCACGGATTATTTACTACAATATTGTCAAACATTTAAGCTTACAAATAATTATGATTAATAACAAAAAAATATGTGGTAATTTGCATCCGGAAATGTACAGCAAAGAGAAAGATCATGTTGATGAAAGAATGGAGAAGAGAGAAAGAAGGAACTGTGGAATGGAAGAGAGAATGAGGAAAGAAATTTTAAAAAATGTATTTAAAAAAAAATCTCACAGATTCTGTCCTATGGGCGAAAATACTGAACAGTGAAAGATTTCCATAAATATTAATTAATGCTGATACATGCTTTCCAAACTATGGCAAACTGGATTTAATAACCATATATACATTCCAACACACAAGCGTGCAAGAGCATGCACACACCCAGTGCATGCACTCAAGCACACACACACACACACACACACACGTGCGTGCACGCGCGCACACACACACACACACACACACACATGCGCGCGCACTTACACACACACATATGCGCACGCATGTATGCACGCACACACGCACGCATGCATGCACAAACACACACACACACACACACACACAAACACACACACATTCCCCGATGCCTAACTTCCTCTAAGCATCTTCTTTCTCTCTTGTACATGTGTGTGAGTATATGTGTGTGTATATGTGTGTATGTGTGTGTGTGTGGGAGGGGGGACAGCGTGTCATTCTAACGCCCATGCTGTATGCTAATGCATGTGTGGTTCTATTCTGTGGTCAAAAATACTGAACAGTGAAAGATTTCGACAAATGCTCACACATGCCTTTCTGACTCTGGCAATCAAAATTCAATAACCATGCATACATTCCTCAACACGTTTTCGAAATAACCTTTTGTCATCGATATACCCATGTGCAAGTAGGCTACTACACTCTCCGCAGTTACAGCCCTGATATGGCCTTTTGCGATTGGCTGGGCTATAAGCAACATTACCTTACTTTATCACCCACTCCATCCCCTTTTCTCTTTTCCTCACACACGCACACACGTACGCACACACACACACACATTCCCCGATCTCTCCACTCCCCTAAGTGTCTTCTTTCTCTCTTGTATGTGTGTATGAGTACATGTGTGAGTCAGTGTGTGTGTGTGTGTGTGTGTGGGGGGGGGGGGGGGGCGTGTTATTCTTGCGCAGGTGTGTGTGTGTGTGTGTGTGTGTGTGCGCGCGCGCGTGTGTGTGTACGCACGTATAGGTGGTGCAAGTGTGTTTATGTGTGCGTTATGTCCGTGTGTATGTGCATTGTGCGCGTGTTCCAGTGTGAGTGTATGTGCGTGCGTGCGTGCGTGCGCGCGCGCGTGTGTGTGTGTGTTAGTTTGTCTACGCATGTTCGTGCATGCGTGTGCATGTGTATGTATGTGTGTAGGACAAGGACAGGAGGGGGAGCCTTGCTCTTCGGATGACTGAACTACTAAAATGCTGAATGATCCTCAAGGCTGGTAGTTTCCACTCAAATTCCAAACAGGTTAAAACAAAAATCAATCTAAAAGTATTATACCTTCTAAATCAATATAATTGTATGAACAAAGATGACATTGTCAGCAGGAACTGATTCTTAAGATGTGATTATATCATCGTAAAGGGACTGAATCTGAGCGTTATTTGTATTTTCTTTTCCTTTTTCTTTCTTCTTTTTTTTTTTTTGTTCTCTCCTTTTTCTCTCACTTTTTTCCCTCATCTTCCGCGCCACACCAGTGGCATTACCCCCATGCCAGTTATTCTGACCCGGTCCACAGCCACACCCTGGCTGGTTCCATTACAGTACCAGCACCAGCATTCCACAGGGAGAATAATGTCATTAGGAGGCAACCAAGCAGAGCAGACACTGCACTGCTGCCGAGCCACATCAGCGGTGTTCGATGATGCCTGTTCTGATCTAGCACATGCAGGACACCACCTACTAAAGCCCCACTGACAACAGGGATTGTCTGGACTTGGGAGCCAGCATGAGGTGGTAAACGTTCCCCTCTGGAGGGTGCCATCACGTCCAACAACAACAGCCCCCATGAATTTGCTGATACCGGCAACCTCAACATAAGTCACCAAATGCACAGACGTGGTGAGGAAATTAAAACTGAGGTCACCATGAAAGCAGGGCATGAAGGACCACATAATCTGAGACTTTTTTTTTAATGCTGACTGATGAGTGTGAGGACGATGAGATGAAGATGATGCTATGGAGTGCCATCCCCACCTGAGACAGCATAACAAGACTGAACTCTACGCTTACGTTCATAACATATTCCGGCATCAACCAGACTGAAGAAATACAGACACCCACAGTGTTGGTATGGCAATTCAGAACTCTCAGAAGTGCGTCCATTAAGTGTCTTTCGTATGCTGTCAAAACAAGCACCACTGGAAACCACCGAAATGACTGGCCAGTCAAAACAAGCACCACTGGAAACCACCGAAATGACTGGCCAGTCAAAACAAGCACCACTGGAAACCACCGAAATGACTGGCCAGTCAAAACAAGCACCACTGGAAACCACCGAAATGACTGGCCAGTCAAAACAAGCACCACTGGAAACCACCGAAATGACTGGCCAGTCAAAACAAGCACCACTGGAAACCACCGAAATGACTGGCCAGTCAAAACAAGCACCACTGGAAACCACCGAAATGACTGGCCAGTCAAAACAAGCACCACTGGAAACCACCGAAATGACTGGCCAGCAGTTATGCCACTAGAGTGACAAAAGAAAATGAGCAGAAAAAAGCTGGTCACTTGATCATACTGAAGCAAATAGCTTACGTAATTCCACTGGTTTCACGTGACCCGCTTCGTTGAAAAAAAAAAACCGAATTAAACTGCTAAACTCAACTTGAGTAGTTTGAGTCAGTGCTACAGTTGTAGGCACTGGTAACTGAAAGTTTAGAGGGACTGTCAATAGACTTCTGTTCTAGATGGACATTGTGGCGCTGTCCAGAAGGCAATTATCATTCACAAAAACTCCAAGACTAAACAATTTCTTTCTATCAGTAGGATGAGGGATGGGAAGGGAAGTGCGGGGGGGGGGGGGGGGGGGGGGGGGCATGCACCACTGCATACCCTGCACCTTTTCATTTTGGTATAGCAGGCCTGCAATACAGTTTGACTACAGCTTCATGTTGTAAGGCCTGTCCAAGACCTGTTTCTGCAATTCTTGGGATGCAGTTTCTTCTTCATGATTTCAGAACACGATCTGGTGGTCTGTTGACCAAAACTTGGCCTAAGCCTCAAACTTCACTTTAAAAACTGTTAGAATTAAGAAAGAATAAGAAACAAAACTCATCGGGTACTTTTTATCAGAATCTTGTGAAGGGAGACTCTTTTAAACAAAATGTATCATTCATGAACAAGGCATTTACTCTATAATCAAAACATCTGAGTTTAGATGCTTCAACAATTTCTGTTGGTAGATGATTCCAATGCTGAATCCCTTGTTGTGAGAAGTAGTCCTGACGCAATTTTGTACCGTACCTCGTGATTTTCGACATGTACTATGGCTCTTAGAATTATCTCTGTCGAGAATGAAGAAGTTACTCTGGGTTTTGTCATGCTCATATATACATGTAAGTCTCGATTTAAATCACCTGTAAGTCTCCTGTACATCATATTTGGATTGTTATTTGCAAATATCTGTTCGTATGGCAAAGTTTAATCCCGGAACAAGTTTTAGCTCTTCGAAACATGCACTCCCTCTATGATCGTCTGTCTCTTCTAAACGAGGATTCATCAGCGCAGTAAGCCACATAACAAAAAAAGGGAACTCTAACAGAGTACTCCTAATGACCTGCCTCCTTTAATTACTTGAATTTCAATATGCTGGGAAAGTTTTAACTTCCAGTCTAGATGTAATCCTAAATCCTTTTTCCAAACCAGGTGCTCACAAGTCTATTTTCTCTTTACCTCATTTTTTTCTCATTCTAAAGCTATACTGACATTTGCCAAGACGGAGAACTATTGTCCAAGCCCCCATAGAGCACGTTTCTGTCTTCTGGGGTTTCAATCTTACTACAGTGTCATAAGAATGCATTTGATGCAAATTGGCGAGTACTCCTAGCAGGTTATTTATACAGATTACAACCATCGGTCTTACCACCCTACCCAGTGGCACCTGCTTTCTACCACTTCATTTGTGTACCATTTGTGCACCTTCTCTGTGCCAGCCCTGATGTGGCCCTCTGCGGTCGGCTGGGCTATAAGCAACATTATCTTATCTTACCTTCTCTGTGCTGTTACCATCCTTGATCCAATCTACCATCCTACCCTGTCTTCACAGAACCTCCACGTTCCTCATGAGCCTGATGCGCAGCATAGAATCAAAGGCTTTTCCCAGGCAAAGTAAACTGTAATTGTATCAATATTTTTATTCTCATCTAGGACAACTGTTCAGCCCTCCATTGTGATGCATGACCACCCAGACACAAAGCCATGCTGACAACCAGACATCAGACTTGCAGTTTCTGATGCCCCATAACTGGTCATGGATCATTGACTTGTGAACCTTGTACACCACACTTGCCAGACTAACTGGTCTGTAATTTCCAGGTTTACTTCCCCTTCACCCTCATTTTGTCCTTTTCCCCAAATGACTCCTCAGAGCATAGGGGAAAAACGAAGCGTAAGAAGGGTTAAAATCACCAGAGACTAGAGCATGTGACCTGCTCTCCATCATCCCAATGAGATGCTAATTGACTTTCACATTTTCTTTTATCTTCGTCACAGTTTGGAGATCTGCATACTGTACAAACAAGCGGCCTATCATCCCTTGCAAGAGGAATTTCACACCAAACTGATTCTCTTAAGTTCTTTTCATCATGTTGCATTTTTCTCCAGTCACTGGATCCAATTTTCCCTACCCTTCCCCAAAGTCATATCTAAGATAATACTGTCATGGTCTCAGAAACAGTAGTTCTAAAGAAGCCATCGATGTCAGGTCATCCAGGGGTCACCAATCAGAAATCCTGCCGTCACTTCAG
Source organism: Conus ventricosus (assembly GCA_018398815.1). Classification (NCBI taxonomy): domain Eukaryota; kingdom Metazoa; phylum Mollusca; class Gastropoda; order Neogastropoda; family Conidae; genus Conus; species Conus ventricosus. Next base: position 62,631,905 of record CM031610.1, read on the forward strand.
GGACGTTCAGTTGTGCCTGTCCTGATTTAACACCAGCAAGACAATGCACCTGTATTTCTCCTGCTGACAATGATTGCTTAGTGGCAAGGCCACACAGGTGTGGCCGTTTGTTGACTATGAACATTTGTGCTGATGTGCCAAATATGAGCTGTAACACTTGAAGATTGTTAAAAGAGAATTCAATTCAATTCAATCAACTTTATTGTCCATCGGAAATTTTTCTTCTGCTCCACATCATTTCACACAGTACATAAGACATTACAAAAAGACATTCCTGTGTTAGTATATGTATGTATATATACATCAACACTCACACACCCCATCCCCATTCCCATACATATACATGAAATAAACATTTAATCCATAAACATGATCTTTTATATCTACACTTAACCTATATACATATATAGATAGATAGATATATATGTGTGTATGTGTACATATATATATATATATATATATATATATATATATATATATATATATATATATATATATTTGTTTAAAATATTTTTAAAAATACTTTTAACAGATGTTGCTCCCAAGGGGTTGAGCACCTTCAGATTTTTTAAGGACACTTTTATATTGTTCATATGTATATATATATATATATATATCACGAACAGTATAAAAATGTCCTTTAAAAATCCAAAAGAGCTCAACCGTCTAGGGAGCAACATCTGTTAAAAATATTTCTAAAATGAAGTGCTAAAATCAACAAGCTTGTTTCGAGCCTCTTGCCTCTTGCTCTCTTCAGGATATCCTTTGGGGGCACGCTGTCGTTCTTTTATAGCGTGCGGGACCTGATTCCGTTTCTGCATGTGTGATTTAATTAATCTCATTCGCTGCACATATATGTCTGTGGTTCTTGTTGGGGTCTGTTCAGGTGGAGTGTGCTAACAAAGATTTCCATTTGTGCCTGCAATTGTTTACTATTTCTACTTTTGTATTCAGAGTTGCCAGGTGTGGTTTACATAATATTAACCATTTTTCTGTGGAGCATAAATTGCATTTTTTAGAAATATTGTAGTATGGTGTTGCTCTTTTTATGATTTTCCATGATATGCTGTAGTCTATTTTTTTTTTAATCTTTGAGCATATCAAATGGTTAATATTATGTAAACCACACCTAGCAACTCTGAATACAAAAGTAGAAATAGTAAACAATTGCAGGCACAAATGGAAATCTTTGTTAGCACACTCCACCTGAACAGACCCAACAAGAACCACAGACCACACGTGCAGCGAATGAGATTAAATCACCGACATATTCTGACTTTCTCCTTCTCGTAACCTGTCTCCCCACTCCCTTCTCCTCTCTGTATGTGCTAGGATTTGCAAAGTGTGTTGTGTGCATGTAGTGGTGTTGAACACTTGTGTGTCAAGTATATGAGGTATGCATGTTTTTCTCATCTCATCTGCATTTTACCCCTCCTCTTCCCCCTACCGCCCTCATTTTATCATTTTTTCCCATCAAGATTTCTATTAAAAAAAAAAAAGGTTTCCTTGATTATGAGAGTGAAGCACAAAAAGTAATGTCACACATTCACATTCTTTCCCAACATCACACAAAAAAGCTGGATTGTACTGAGCTTCATATTTAACCTGCAAACAGCGAGGAAGACAGAAAAAGAACAGAAAAGAGGAAACAACCAACCAACAGAAAAAGAACCTTCAAAAAGCTTTCAACACTGACCATAAGAAAAAAGAACAGAAAAGCAATGGCAATTACTTAGGATCTTTATTGAATATGGTCATTTGTTTATTTAAAAAAAAGTCACAATTTGACAGTCTAGGAATTAAAAAAAATGTGGGTGGAGAAGGACGAAGTGAGGGGTGAACCTTCCGAAAGCTTATTTTCCCTGTTATAAAGAACCACTCACTCAATACCTGAAAATATTCGTGTGGTATGAAAACCTGCATGCAATGATCATGATGTCGATGGTAACAACAATGATACATTTGTGTATTATATATGCAGGAGTGCACATGTGCAGTGCGTGCGCGTGTGTGTGTGTGTGTGTGTGTGTGCGTGCGCGCGCGCGCGCACGCGCATGCATTTGTATGCATGTTTGCTTGTGTTTTGTGCGGGAGGATACATACGGTCGTGAGTGTGCGCTTATCTGTGAGCGTGAGTGCGTGCGTGTGTGTGTGTGTGTATGTGTGTGTGTAATTGTTTTGATTCCGAAATCTCTGTATCCAGAAAAGGGAGAAGAAACAAAGGGAGGGCGAGTTCAGAGTGAAGCATTCTGCCATTCATACAGTGGCATTCAAATGGTGAAGTCCAGAGAGGATTTCAGGCAAGGTTAGCGTTTAATAAGTAACCAAGGGAACCGCACAAAACTCTCTGTATCTCATGACCCACAGATGCGCATACAATAATAACAGATTCATAACATTGGTTTCGAACATAATACTATAACATCCCCCTTCTTTTAATTTAAAGTCCCCTTGTTCACTTGTAAAATAGTCATTTCACTGTTTTCAACATTAATGTTTTCTTATTGTCTAAATGATGTTCTTCTATTTATTATAATTATTACCTATATGAATGTCTTAAATTTAATGGTCATTAAATAATTAATAAACTGAGCAACCATGAATTTATAATGATAAAGAAAGTGTGAACAAAGTAATAAATAGTTGAACTCTGGATCTTACAACATAATGTGTTTGTGATGTGATGTTCACAGCTGCTATGATGTTTACCATATGAGTGACGTAATGTTTCTTGCAGGTTTTGCCACAGGTCTTCCAAATCTGGTCATGTAGGGTTCTTGTGTGAACGTCACCGTCTCTCTGGCTCATTCTCAGAAGTCACAATGTTTGTGTCTGAAGTTGCCACATGATCTGGGTCATTTCTGTTCATTTCTGCTCTCATTCGAGTTGTTTCTGCTACATCTACTGGGTCAGGGCCATGTGTCCAATGATTTTCTCCTTCATACCTCTCTCGTAGATCTACATGGTTTCTCCTGAGAATATTCCCTTGCTTTGTCCTGATGTTGTATGATCTGGGCTCATTTGATGCTTCTACAACTTGTGCTGGTGACCCTGTTCTGCTCTGTTTGTCAAAGGCTCTGACAGCCTGTCCTTGATACAAGGGAGCAAGGGGCCTGCAAGCTTTTATCAAAGTTGTGCTTCATTTCTTCTTGTCTTTGGTCCAGCTGTTGTTTGTACCGACAGTATTCCAGACGAGGTTGTACACGTGATGGTAGCAGTGTAGCAAGACGTCTTCCCATTAGCATTTCGGCTGGCGATGGAAGTTTGCTACTTATTGGTGTTGCTCGCAGATTAATCATTGCAATTTGGAAGTCTCTTTCTTCTCTTTCACATTTTTTGATGGCTTTCTTCACAGTCTGGACTTGTCTTCAATGAACCCATTTGATTGAGGGTACCATGGTGATGAAGTCACATGTTGTATTCCCCACCTTTGCACAAAGTCCTGGGAAGGTCTACCTTGGTATTGTGGGCCATTGTCACTGACAATGGTATCAGGTCTGCCAAACATAGCCCACTGTTTTCTCCATTTCATTTGCCCCTGCTTCACTTGTCGTCTTTGTCATTAATTTTTAGTGACAACAGGATACTTGGAGAAATAATCACATATCAACAGAAACTGATGTCCATCTATCTCAAAAAGATCTGTGGCAATCATTTTCAAGGGACTGTTTGGAATATCATGTGGTAGGAGAGGTTCTTTGGGGTTAACACTTGCCATTTCTTGGCAAGTATCACAGGTTCTGACCAACTGCTCAATGTCATTATTAGTATTTGGCCAATATGCACATTCTCTTGCCAACAGTTGTGTGTTTTCAATCCCTTGATGAGACTGATGTAACTGATTGAGAACATCGGTTCTCATGCATTCTGGAATGATGACTTGCTGTCCCTTGAATATGATGCCATCTTCTATGGCCAACTCATCTCTGAATGACCAGTATGGCTTGACATCTTTGGGAAGCTTTTTGATGTCGTCAGGTCATCCATTGATGATTGCTTCCATGACACTGTTCAAAATAGGATCTGATTTTGTCAATTCATGTAGCTGAAATTGTTTCTTTGGTGCAAAGCTGATGAAGTCAAACTCACAGAAATTGATTTCATGCATGGACAAGTTCATTCCATCAACTCGCAAATCAAGATCAATGGCTGCAGTGTCTGATGTGTTCGGTAAACGTGACAGTGTGTCAGCCACAGTCATTGTTTTTCCAGGAAGGTATTCCAGGTCAAAGTCATATCCTTGAATTTGTTGCAGCACGCGTTGATGACGAGGTGGAGCTTTAAGGAGGGGTTTCTGGACAGTCATTTCGAGTGGCTTGTGATCTGTTATCACTTTGAAGTGTTGCCTGTAGAGGTAAGTGTGGAATCTGGTGATGCCACATACCACGGCCGGCATCTCTATGTTCGGATAATTACTCTGGGCTGTCAAGAGATTTGGATGTAAAGGCATTCCATCCTTAAAAATTACTGCACCAAGTCCTTTGATGGAGCTGTCCACTTCAAGAACAGTGGGTTTCTTGGGATCAAAGAATTTGAGGCATGTTGATGCGGAAACAGTGGACTTCAATGCCTCAAAACAGTGGATGTGGTCTTCTGACATTTCAAAAGGTACATCTTTTTTCAACAACTCTCTCAGTGGTTAAGACTCGTTGCTGAAGTTTGGAATGAATGATGATGTCCAGAAATGTCTGGTCTTTTTTTTCTATGGAACAAACATTTTCTTTATACCTTGGATTTTTTCTGGATCAGGGCGGATGCTATCTTTTGAGTATATGCTGCCAAAGGAGATCTCTGATTGACGTATTTGGCATTTTTCAGAATTGAAGACCAGTCCACACTCTTTTGCCTTTTCCATCAGTCTTCTAACATTTCTGTCATGCTCAGCTTCATCTTTTCCATGTACACAGACATCATCTGTGATACCCACTACTCTGGCAAATCTTCCAATATCTCGTCCATTCTGGCTTGAAAAATGTCTTGTGAGACGCGCAGTCCAAAAGGGAGTCTTTGCCAATAACAGCGGCCAAAGGGAGTCCTGAATGTTGTCAGGAGCCGACTGTCAGGCTCTAAGGAAACAGACCAACCCTGCTTTAGCGTCCAATCCACTGACGACAGTGGAGCCTGCAAATTGTGGATTGAGCTCTTCAAGGGTTGGTACCTTGTGTGGGCATCGCTTCAAGGCATTGTTGAGCTTTTGAGGGTCTATGCATATCCGCAAGGATCCATCTTTTTTGATGGAATATGCTAGACTCGAACACTAGTCGGTATGTTATGTCACTTTGCTAATATTTCCTTGTTTCTCCCATTGTCTCAAGTTCAATTTTCAACTTTTCTTTGAGGTGAACTGAACATTTGCGTGGTGGATCTACGAAAGGTTCTGCATCTGGTTTGGTCTGTAACTGTCCTGATTTTTATAAATGACCAATAGTGTCAGATTGTGCAGGGTATGCCTTTTTGAGATCCTGAATAGTGCTGATGTCTTCTGATGTGATCACATTGCAGTGGATTGTAATCAGTTTCAATTCTTCACATGTGGGTAGACCAACAATGGCTGGGCCTTCTACGTCAACAACATAGAATTTTGCGTCTATGAAGTCTCCTTTGTGACGAAGCTGAAGATTCATGGAACCCAAACATGGAATGTCCTGTCCATTATATGCAGTGAGTCAGATGTTCTTCACTGGATTGATGAGTGTCGATGGAGGTCTTGGTCTGTGCATTTGTTTAAATGTGCGAAGAGGCAGAGTATTGCCTGATGCTCCAGTGTCAATGTTCAATTTGATCTGACATATGTTTTTTTTTTTTTTCCAGGTCGAATGACATCCAATGTTGCAAAAACTTCCTGTCGCATGCTGGAAATGGTGATGGTGTCATAAGACTTCTAGGACACATCAGTGAATCATCGCAGTTCTGATTCTATTTCATGTATTTTTCTTCTATAGTTGTTTTTCTTTTGCCTTTGGTTGGGTCGTCTTCTCACCATCTGTTCCGATCTCTTACGTTGACGACACATTCGTTGCCAATGTCCTTTTTTCTTGCAGAAGTTACATGTTTCACCGTAGGCTGGGCATTTCCGAACTTCGTGGCTGGTACCACAATTGCTGCATTCCCGTTTGATGAGCTCAACATTATTCTCTTAGAGCTTCAGTCCTTCATGTCTTTGCTGAATCTGCTGACGTCCAGCGATGACTGCCTCATAACGTCTTCCTTTAAGCAAGAGCTTGCTTCAGACCGTTTGTATTGTACTCTTTTGGTCTACCCAGTAAATCTCCCTGGAGATGTTCGATAGGGGTAGATTCGATCAATATTTCCTAAAGTCACTGTTCCATTTCTTTCTCATTGAATTCACATTTTTGTGCAATAGTACGTGCGCAGAGAATGAAGTCATCGATAGATTCATCACTGCGAAGTCGGCAGTCCATGAAATGAAGACAATGAACTCGAAAATTAATGCATGTTTTCAGTTGACCATAATTTTGCTGGCTTGTGTTTGTCGTCATCAGATAGAGCAGATGCGGCTATCCTTCTCATTCCCTCATCTCCAATGTCAAGGAGTATTTTTAGTGCTACTTTGTTGCCTTGCGTATTATTTTCATCTTTACAATATACCTTGATATTTTCTCTGAACAGTTGTAGTGCTTCTGCATGATTGTCTGTGGACCAGTTCATTTGTGGTATACAGGCTGCCATGATGATGAAACCATAGAATATAATAGGAATGGTTTGGGGTTTCAGCAATGGACAAATAAACCAATGTCACGACCGACCCTGGAGGTCTGCCCTGACAGGATCGGTCTAGGTGGGAGTGAAGGGAGTGACTGACCTCACACGCTCCGCAAGAGACCACACAATAAAGATTACGATACAACACCCATTTATTCACACCAGCAAAATAAACATTCCAACACACGCACCATGCACGATCACAATAAAGCACTCCAACGCACACAACATGCACAATCACGATCAAGCACTCCAACGCACACAACATGCACAATCACGATCAGCACTCCAACGCACACAACATGCACAATCACAATCAAGCACTCCCGCACCCACAACATGCACGATTATAAATAAGTATTTCGCCATACGACGCACATGATCACACTTACAGCATTCCAGCACATATGACAAATACACAATTATAAGGAAATATTTCCAGCATTGACCCTTCTTAACACCATGGAGTGCGTGCACACCCCTGCCCCTGTCGAGTCTGCTGGGAGCACCCTGTCGCACTAGGTGCTCCGAGCCGGGTTGGTTCTCGCAGGGAGTCGCTCAAAGCCGACACCCTCGACTTCCAAGCGGGCAGTGAAGAGCGTGTCCCGGGGGGGGGGGACGTAGCTGTTACTGGAGGTCCTGGACGGGGGTCCAGGCCGGCCAGTCAAGACGGCGGGCGTCTCTACCAGCCCTCGGTCCCGACCAAGGCGTGGCCTCGATCAGCGTGTGGCACCATCCCGTCCGTGGTCTCAGCCAGAACGTGGCCTCGACCAGTACGTGGCACCATCCAGATCGTGCTCCAGGTGAAGCCCCGGGAGGGGGGGAGGACGTAGCTGGGGAGAGTCGGAGGAGGGA
>CM031610.1:62640482-62676659 GCA_018398815.1 Conus ventricosus
GAAAAGTATCCTATAAACCTCCCCTTTAATTCTTATTGAATTCAATATGCGGGAATTTTAACTTCCATCAATGTAATCCTAAATCCTTTTCCAAACCGGGTGCTCACAAGTCTATTTTCTCTTTACCTCATTTTTTTCTCATTCTAAAGCTATACTGACATTTTGCCAAGACGGAGAACTATTGTCCAAGCCCCCATAAGAGCACGTTTCTGTCTTCTGGGGTTTCAATCTTACTACAGTGTCATAAGAATGCATTTTGATGAAAATTTTGGCGAGTACTCCTAGCAGGTTATTTATACAGATTACAACCATGGGTCTTACCACCCTACCCAGTGGCACCTGCTTTCTACCACTTCTTTTTGTTACCATTTGTGCACCTTCTCTGTGCCAGCCCTGATGTGGCCCCCCTGCGGCGGCTGGCTAAAAAGCAACATTATCTTATTTTACCTTCTCCTGTGCTGTTTACCATCCTTGATCCAATCTACCATCCTACCCTGTTTTCACAGAACCTCCACGTTCCTCATGAGCCTGATGCGCAGCATAGAATCAAAGGCTTTTCCCGGGCAAAGTAAACTGTAATTGTATCAATATTTTTTTTCTCATCTAGGACAACTGTTCAGCCCTCCATTGTGATGCATGACCACCCAGACACAAAGCCATGCTGACAACCAGACTCAGACTTGCAGTTTCTGATGCCCCATAACTGGTCATGGATCATTGACTTGTGAACCTTTACACCACACTTGCCAGACAAACTGGTCTGTATTTCCAGGTTTTCTTCCCCTTCACCCTCATTTTGCCCTTTTTCCCCAAATGACTCCTCAGAGCATAGGGGAAAAACGAAGCGTAAGAAGGGTTAAAATCACCAGAGACTAGAGCATGTGACCTGCTCTCCATCACCCCCAATGAGATCTAATTGACTTTCACATTTTCTTTATCTTCGTCACAGTTTGGAGATCTGCATACTGTACAAACAACGGCCTATCATCCCTTGCAAAGGAATTTTCACACCAAACTGATTCTCTTAAGTTCTTTTCATCATGTTGCATTTTTCTTTCTCCCGTCACTGGATCCAATTTTCCCTACCCTTCCCCAAAGTCATATCTAAGATAATACTGTCATGGTCTCAGAAACAGTAGTTCTAAAGAAGCCACGATGCAGGTCATCCAGGGGGCACCAATCAGAAATCCTCCGTCACTTCAGGGACGTTCAGTTGTGCCTGTCCTGATTTAAACACGCAAGACAATGCACCTGTATTTCTCCTGCTTTACAATGATTGCTTAGTGCAAGCCACAACACAGGTGTGGCCGTTTGTTTACTATGAACATTGGGGCTGATGGTGCCAAATATGAGCTGTAACACTTGAAGATTGTTAAAGAGAATTCAATTCCCAAATTTAATCAACTTTATTGTCCATCGGAAATTTTTCTTCTGCTCCACATCATTTCACAAGTACATAAGACATTACAAAAAGACATTCCCGTGTTAGTATATGTATGTAAAATACATCAACACTCACACACCCATCCCCATTCCCATACATATACATGAAATAAACATTTAATCCATAAAACATGATCTTTTATATCACACTTAACCTATATACATATATAGATAGATAGATATATATGTGTGTATGTGTACATTATATATATATATATATATATTATATATAATATAATATATATATATATATATATTTGTTTAATAATATTTTTAAAAATACTTTTAAACAGATTTGCTCCCCAAGGGGTTGAGCACCTTCAGATTTTTAAGGACACTTTTATATTGTTCATATGTATATAATATATATTATATATCACGAACAGTATAAAAATGTCCTTTAAAATCCAAAAGAGCTCAACCGTCTAGGGAGCAACATCTGTTAAAAATATTTCTAAATGAAGTGCTAAAATCAACAAGCTTGTTTCGAGCCTTTGCCTCTTGCTCTCTTCAGGATATCCTTTGGGGGCACGCTGTCGTTCTTTTATAGCGTGCGGGACCTGATTTCCGTTTTCTGCATGTGTGATTTAATTAATCTCATTCGCTGCACGTATATGGTCTGTGGTTCTTGTTGGGGTCTGTTCAGGTGGAGTGTGCTAACAAAGATTTCCATTTGTGCCTGCAATTGTTTACTATTTCTACTTTTGTATTCAGAGTTGCCAGGTGTGGTTTACATAATATTAACCATTTTTCTGTGGAGCATAAATTGCATTTTTTTAGAAATATTGTAGTATGGTGTTGCTCTTTTTATGATTTTCCATGATATGCTGTAGTCTATTTTTTTTTAATCTTTGAGCATATCAAATGGTTAATATTATGTAAACCACACCTAGCAACTCTGAATACAAAGTAGAAATAGTAAACAATTGCAGGCACAAATGGAAATCTTTGTTAGCACACTCCACCTGAACAGACCCAACAAGAACCACAGACCACACGTGCAGCGAATGAGATTAAATCACCGACATATTCTGACTTTCTCCTTCTCGTAACCTGTCTCCCCACTCCTTCTCCTCTCTGTATGTGCTAGGATTTGCAAAGTGTGTTGTGTGCATGTAGTGGTGTTGAACACTTGTGTGTCAAGTATATGAGGTATGCATGTTTTTCTCATCTCATCTGCATTTTTACCCCTCCTCTTCCCCCTACCCGCCCTCATTTTATCATTTTTTCCCATCAAGATTTCTATTAAAAAAAAAAAAGGTTTCCTTGATTATGAGAGTGAAGCACAAAAAGTAATGTCACACATTCACATTCTTTCCCAACATCACACAAAAAAGCTGGATTGTACTGAGCTTCATATTTAACCTGCAAACAGCGAGGAAGACAGAAAAAGAACAGAAAAGAGGAAACAACCAACCAACAGAAAAAGAACCTTCAAAAAGCTTTCAACACTGACCATAAGAAAAAGAACAGAAAAGCAATGGCAATTACTTAGGATCTTTATTGAATATGGTCATTTGTTTATTTAAAAAAAAGTCACAATTTGACAGCTAGGAATTAAAAAAAATGTGGGGGGAGAAGGACGAAGTGAGGGGTGAACCTTCCGAAAGCTTATTTTCCCTGTTATAAAGAAACCACTCACTCAATACCTGAAAATATTCGTGTGGTATGAAAACCTGCATGCAATGATCATGATGTCGATGGTAACAACAATGATACATTTGTGTATTATATATGCAGGAGTGCACATGTGCAGTGCGTGCGCGTGTGTGTGTGTGTGTGTGTGTGTGCGTGCGCGCGCGCGCGCACGCGCATGCATTTGTATGCATGTTTTGCTTGTGTTTGTGTGCGGGAGGATACATACGGTCGTGAGTGTGCGCTTATCTGTGAGCGTGAGTGCGTGCGTGTGTGTGTGTGTGTATGTGTGTGGTGTAATTGTTTTGATTCCGAAATCTCTGTATCCAGAAAAGGGAGAAGAAACAAAGGGAGGGCGAGTTCAGAGTGAAGCATTCTGCCATTCATACAGTGGCATTCAAATGGTGAAGTCCAGAGAGGATTTCAGGCAAGGTTAGCGTTTATAAGTAACCAAGGGAACCGCACAAAACTCTCTGTATCTCATGACCCACAGATGCGCATACAATAATAACAGATTCATAACATTGGTTTCGAACATAATACTATAACATCCCCCTTCTTTTAATTTAAAGTCCCCTTGTTCACTTGTAAAATAGTCATTTCACTGTTTTCAACATTAATGTTTTCTTATTGTCTAAATGATGTTCTTCTATTTATTATAATTATTACCTATATGAATGTCTTAAATTTAATGGTCATTAATAATTAATAAACTGAGCAACCATGAATTTATAATGATAAAGAAAGTGTGAACAAAGTAATAAATAGTTGAACTCTGGATCTTACAACATAATGTGTTTGTGATGTGATGTTCACAGCTGCTATGATGTTTACCATATGAGTGACGTAATGTTTCTTGCAGGTTTTGCCACAGGTCTTCCAAATCTGGTCATGTAGGGTTCTTGTGTGAACGTCACCGTCTCTCTGGGCTCATTCTCAGAAGTCACAATGTTTGTGTCTGAAGTTGCCACATGATCTGGGTCATTTCTGTTCATTTCTGCTCTCATTCGAGTTGTTTCTGCTACATCTACTGGGTCAGGGCCATGTGTCCAATGATTTTCTCCTTCATACCTCTCTCGTAGATCTACATGGTTTCTCCTGAGAATATTCCCTTGCTTTGTCCTGATGTTGTATGATCTGGGCTCATTTGATGCTTCTACAACTTGTGCTGGTGACCATGTTCTGCTCTGTTTGTCAAAGGCTCTGACAGCCTGTCCTTGATACAAGGGAGCAAGGGGCCTGCAAGCTTTTATCAAAGTTGTGCTTCATTTCTTCTTGTCTTTGGTCCAGCTGTTGTTTGTACCGACAGTATTCCAGACGAGGTTGTACACGTGATGGTAGCAGTGTAGCAAGACGTCTTCCCATTAGCATTTTCGGCTGGCGATGGAAGTTTGCTACTTATTGGTGTTGCTCGCAGATTAATCATTGCAATTTGGAAGTCTCTTTCTTCTCTTTCACATTTTTTGATGGCTTTCTTCACAGTCTGGACTTGTCTTTAAATGAACCCATTTGATTGAGGGTACCATGGTGATGAAGTCACATGTTTGTATTCCCCACCTTTGCACAAAGTCCTGGAAGGTCTACCTTGGTATTGTGGGCCATTGTCACTGACATGGTATCAGGTCTGCCAAACATAGCCCACTGTTTTCTCCATTTCATTTGCCCCTGCTTCCACTTGTCGTCTTTGTCATTAATTTTTAGTGACAACAGGATACTTGGAGAAATAATCACATATCAACAGAAACTGATGTCCATCTATCTCAAAAAGATCTGTGGCAATCATTTTCAAGGACTGTTTGGAATATCATGTGGTAGGAGAGGTTCTTTGGGGTTAACACTTGCCATTTTCTTGGCAAGTATCACAGGTTCTGACCAACTGCTCAATGTCATTATTAGTATTTGGCCAATATGCACATTCTCTTGCCAACAGTTGTGTGTTTTCAATCCTTGATGAGACTGATGTAACTGATTGAGAACATCGGTTCTCATGCATTCTGGAATGATGACTTGCTGTCCCTTGAATATGATGCCATCTTCTATGGCCAACTCATCTCTGAATGACCAGTATGGCTTGACATCTTTGGAAGCTTTTTGATGTCGTCAGGTCATCCATTGATGATTGCTTCCATGACACTGTTCAAAATAGGATCTGATTTTGTCAATTCATGTAGCTGAAATTGTTTCTTTGGTGCAAAGCTGATGAAGTCAAACTCACAGAAATTGATTTCATGCATGGACAAGTTCATTCCATCAACTCGCAAATCAAGATCAATGGCTGCAGTGTCTGATGTGTTCGGTAAACGTGACAGTGTGTCAGCCACAGTCATTGTTTTTCCAGGAAGGTATTCCAGGTCAAAGTCATATCCTTGAATTTGTTGCAGCACGCGTTGATGACGAGGTGGAGCTTTAAGGAGGGGTTTCTGGACAGTCATTTCGAGTGGCTGTGATCTGTTATCACTTTGAAGTGTTGCCTGTAGAGGTAAGTGTGGAATCTGGTGATGCCACATACCACGGCCGGCATCTCTATGTTCGGATAATTACTCTGGGCTGTCAAGAGATTTGGATGTAAAGGCATTCCATCCTTAAAAATTACTGCACCAAGTCCTTTGATGGAGCTGTCCACTTCAAGAACAGTGGGTTTCTTGGGATCAAAGAATTTGAGGCATGTTGATGCGGAAACAGTGGACTTCAATGCCTCAAAACAGTGGATGTGGTCTTCTGACATTTCAAAAGGTACATCTTTTTTCAACAACTCTCTCAGTGGTTAAGACTCGTGCTGAAGTTTGAATGAATGATGATGTCCAGAAATGTCTGGTCTTTTTTTTCTATGGAACAAACATTTTCTTTATACCTTGGATTTTTTCTGGATCAGGGCGGATGCTATCTTTTGAGTATATGCTGCCAAAGGAGATCTCTGATTGACGTATTTGGCATTTTTCAGAATTGAAGACCAGTCCACACTCTTTTGCCTTTTCCATCAGTCTTCTAACATTTCTGTCATGCTCAGCTTCATCTTTTTCCATGTACACAGACATCATCTGTGATACCCACTACTCCTGGCAAATCTTCCAATATCTCGTCCATTCTGGCTTGAAAAATGTCTTGTGAGACGCGCAGTCCAAAAGGGAGTCTTTGCCAATAACAGCGGCCAAAGGGAGTCCTGAATGTTGTCAGGAGCCGACTGTCAGGCTCTAAGGAAACAGACCAACCCTGCTTTAGCGTCCAATCCACTGACGACATGTGGAGCCTGCAAATTGTGGATTGAGCTCTTCAAGGGTTGGTACCTTGTGTGGGCATCGCTTCAAGGCATTGTTGAGCTTTTGAGGGTCTATGCATATCCGCAAGGATCCATCTTTTTTGATGGAATATGCTAGACTCGAACACTAGTCGGTATGTTATGTCACTTTGCTAATATTTCCTTGTTTCTCCCATTGTCTCAAGTTCAATTTTCAACTTTTCTTTGAGGTGAACTGAACATTTGCGTGGTGGATCTACGAAAGGTTCTGCATCTGGTTTGGTCTGTAACTGTCCTGATTTTTATAAATGACCAATAGTGTCAGATTGTGCAGGGTATGCCTTTTTGAGATCCTGAATAGTGCTGATGTCTTCTGATGTGATCACATTGCAGTGGATTGTAATCAGTTTCAATTCTTCACATGTGGGTAGACCAACAATGGCTGGGCCTTCTACGTCAACAACATAGAATTTTGCGTCTATGAAGTCTCCTTTGTGACGAAGCTGAAGATTCATGGAACCCAAACATGGAATGTCCTGTCCATTATATGCAGTGAGTCAGATGTTCTTCACTGGATTGATGAGTGTCGATGGAGGTCTTGGTCTGTGCATTTGTTTAAATGTGCGAAGAGGCAGAGTATTGCCTGATGCTCCAGTGTCAATGTTCAATTTGATCTGACATATGTTTTTTTTTTTTTTTCCAGGTCGAATGACATCCAATGTTGCAAAAACTTCCTGTCGCATGCTGGAAATGGTGATGGTGTCATAGACTTCTAGGACACATCAGTGAATCATCGCAGTTCTGATTCTATTTCATGTATTTTTCTTCTATAGTTGTTTTTCTTTTGCCTTTGGTTGGGTCGTCTTCTCACCATCTGTTCCGATCTCTTACGTTGACGACACATTCGTTGCCAATGTCCTTTTTTCTTGCAGAAGTTACATGTTTCACCGTAGGCTGGGCATTTCCGAACTTCGTGGCTGGTACCAATTGCTGCATTCCCGTTTATGAGCTCACTATTCTCTGAGCTTCATCCTTCTGTCTGCTGAATTGGACGTCAGCGATGCTGCCTCATAACGTCTTCCTTTAACAAGACTTCTCAACGTTGTATTGTAACTCATTGTTTTTACCTGGTTTGGTAAGTGCAAATATTTTGACATCTGGCTGCATTTTTTGGTTTAATTTCTACTTTTGTATTCAGAGTTGCAGGTGTGGTTTACATAATATTAACCATTTTTCTGTGGAGCATAAATTGCATTTTTTTAGAAATATTGTAGTATGGTGTTGCTCTTTTTATGATTTTCCATGATATGCTGTAGTCTATTTTTTTTTTAATCTTTGAGCATATCAAATGGTTAATATTATGTAAACCACACCTAGCAACTCTGAATACAAAAGTAGAAATAGTAAACAATTGCAGGCACAAATGGAAATCTTTGTTAGCACACTCCACCTGACAGACCCCAACAAGAACCACAGACCACACGTGCAGCGAATGAGATTAAATCACCGACATATTCTGACTTTCTCCTTCTCGTAACTGTCTCCCCACTCCCTTCTCCTCTCTGTATGTGCTAGGATTTGCAAAGTGTGTTGTGTGCATGTAGTGGTGTTGAACACTTGTGTGTCAAGTATATGAGGTATGCATGTTTTTCTCATCTCATCTGCATTTTACCCCTCCTCTTCCCCTACCGCCCTCATTTTATCATTTTTCCCATCAAGATTTCTATTAAAAAAAAAAAGGTTTCCTTGATTATGAGAGTGAAGCACAAAAAGTAATGTCACACATTCACATTCTTTCCCAACATCACACAAAAAAGCTGGATTGTACTGAGCTTCATATTTAACCTGCAAACAGCGAGGAAGACAGAAAAAGAACAGAAAAGAGGAAACAACCAACCAACAGAAAAAGAACCTTCAAAAAGCTTTCAACACTGACCATAAGAAAAAAGAACAGAAAAGCATGGCAAATTACTTAGGATCTTTATTGAATATGGTCATTTGTTTATTTAAAAAAAGTCACAATTTGACAGTCTAGGAATTAAAAAAATGTGGGTGGAGAAGGACGAAGTGAGGGGTGAACCTTCCGAAAGCTTATTTTCCCTGTTATAAAGAACCACTCACTCAATACCTGAAATATTCGTGTGGTATGAAAACCTGCATGCAATGATCATGATGTCGATGGTAACAACAATGATACATTTGTGTATTTATATATGCAGGAGTGCACATGTGCAGTGCGTGCGCGGTGTGTGTGTGTGTGTGTGTGTGCGTGCGCGCGCGCGCGCACGCGCATGCATTTGTATGCATGTTTGCTTGTGTTTTGTGCGGGAGGATACATACGGTCGTGAGTGTGCGCTTATCTGTGAGCGTGAGTGCGTGCGTGTGTGTGTGTGTGTATGTGTGTGTGTAATTGTTTTGATTCCGAAATCTCTGTATCCAGAAAAGGGAGAAGAAACAAAGGGAGGGCGAGTTCAGAGTGAAGCATTCTGCCATTCATACAGTGGCATTCAAATGGTGAAGTCCAGAGAGGATTTCAGGCAAGGTTAGCGTTTAATTAAGTAACCAAGGGAACCGCACAAAAACTCTCTGTATCTCATGACCCACAGATGCGCATACAATAATAACAGATTCATAACATTGGTTTCGAACATAATACTATAACATCCCCCTTCTTTTAATTTAAAGTCCCCTTGTTCACTTGTAAAATAGTCATTTCACTGTTTTCAACATTAATGTTTTCTTATTGTCTAATGATGTTCTTCTATTTATTATAATTATTACCTATATGAATGTCTTAAATTTAATGGTCATTAAATAATTAATAAACTGAGCAACCATGAATTTATAATGATAAAGAAAGTGTGAACAAAGTAATAAATAGTTGAACTCTGGATCTTACAACATAATGTGTTTGTGATGTGATGTTCACAGCTGCTATGATGTTTACCATATGAGTGACGTAATGTTTCTTGCAGGTTTTGCCACAGGTCTTCCAAATCTGGTCATGTAGGGTTCTTGTGTGAACGTCACCGTCTCTCTGGGCTCATTCTCAGAAGTCACAATGTTTGTGTCTGAAGTTGCCACATGATCTGGGTCATTTCTGTTCATTTCTGCTCTCATTCGAGTTGTTTCTGCTACATCTACTGGGTCAGGGCCATGTGTCCAATGATTTTCTCCTTCATACCTCTCTCGTAGATCTACATGGTTTCTCCTGAGAATATTCCCTTGCTTTGTCCTGATGTTGTATGATCTGGGCTCATTTGATGCTTCTACAACTTGTGCTGGTGACCATGTTCTGCTCTGTTTGTCAAAGGCTCTGACAGCCTGTCCTTGATACAAGGGAGCAAGGGGCCTGCAAGCTTTTATCAAAGTTGTGCTTCATTTCTTCTTGTCTTTGGTCCAGCTGTTGTTTGTACCGACAGTATTCCAGACGAGGTTGTACACGTGATGGTAGCAGTGTAGCAAGACGTCTTCCCATTAGCATTTCGGCTGGCGATGGAAGTTTGCTACTTATTGGTGTTGCTCGCAGATTAATCATTGCAATTTGGAAGTCTCTTTCTTCTCTTTCACATTTTTTGATGGCTTTCTTCACAGTCTGGACTTGTCTTTCAATGAACCCATTTGATTGAGGGTACCATGGTGATGAAGTCACATGTTGTATTCCCCACCTTTGCACAAAGTCCTGGGAAGGTCTACCTTGGTATTGTGGGCCATTGTCACTGACAATGGTATCAGGTCTGCCAAACATAGCCCACTGTTTTCTCCATTTCATTTGCCCCTGCTTCACTTGTCGTCTTTGTCATTAATTTTTAGTGACAACAGGATTACTTGGAGAAATAATCACATATCAACAGAAACTGATGTCCATCTATCTCAAAAGATCTGTGGGCAATCATTTTCAAGGGACTGTTTGGAATATCATGTGGTAGGAGAGGTTCTTTGGGGTTAACACTTGCCATTTTCTTGGCAAGTATCACAGGTTCTGACCAACTGCTCAATGTCATTATTAGTATTTGCCAATATGCACATTCTCTTGCCAACAGTTGTGTGTTTTCAATCCCTTGATGAGACTGATGTAACTGATTGAGAACATCGGTTCTCATGCATTCTGGAATGATGACTTGCTGTCCCTTGAATATGATGCCATCTTCTATGGCCAACTCATCTCTGAATGACCAGTATGGCTTGACATCTTTGGGAAGCTTTTTGATGTCGTCAGGTCATCCATTGATGATTGCTTCCATGACACTGTTCAAAATAGGATCTGATTTTGTCAATTCATGTAGCTGAAATTGTTTCTTTGGTGCAAAGCTGATGAAGTCAAACTCACAGAAATTGATTTCATGCATGGACAAGTTCATTCCATCAACTCGCAAATCAAGATCAATGGCTGCAGTGTCTGATGTGTTCGGTAAACGTGACAGTGTGTCAGCCACAGTCATTGTTTTTCCAGGAAGGTATTCCAGGTCAAAGTCATATCCTTGAATTTGTTGCAGCACGCGTTGATGACGAGGTGGAGCTTTAAGGAGGGGTTTCTGGACAGTCATTTCGAGTGGCTTGTGATCTGTTATCACTTTGAAGTGTTGCCTGTAGAGGTAAGTGTGGAATCTGGTGATGCCACATACCACGGCCGGCATCTCTATGTTCGGATATTACTCTGGGCTGTCAGAGATTTGGATGTAAGGCATTCCATCCTTAAAAATTACTGCACCAAGTCCTTGATGGAGCTGTCCACTTCAAGAACAGTGGTTTCTTGGGATCAAAGAATTTGAGGCAATGTTGATGCGGAAACAGTGGACTTCAATGCCTCAAACAGTGGATGTGGTCTTCTGACATTTCAAAAGGTACATTTTTTTTTCAACACTCTCTCAGTGGTTAAGACTCGTTGCTGAAGTTTGAATGAATGATGATGTCCAGAAATGTCTGGTCTTTTTTTTCTATGGAACAAACATTTTCTTATACCTTGGATTTTTTCTGGATCAGGGCGGATGCTATCTTTTGAGTATATGCTGCCAAAGGAGATCTCTGATTGACGTATTTGGCATTTTTCAGAATTGAAGACCAGTCCACACTCTTTTGCCTTTTCCATCAGTCTTCTAACATTTCTGTCATGCTCAGCTCATCTTTTCCATGTACACAGACATCATCTGTGATACCCACTACTCCTGGCAAATCTCCCAATATCTCGTCCATTCTGGCTTGAAAAATGTCTTGTGAGACGCGCAGTCCAAAAGGGAGTCTTTGCCAATAACAGCGGCCAAAGGGAGTCCTGAATGTTGTCAGGAGCCGACTGTCAGGCTCTAAGGAACAGACCAACCCTGCTTTAGCGTCCAATCCACTGACGACTGTGGAGCATGCAAATTGTGGATTGAGCTCTTCAAGGGTTGGACCTTGTGTGGGCATCGCTTTCAAGGCATTGTTGAGCTTTTGAGGGTCTATGCATATCCGCAAGGATCCATCTTTTTTGATGGAATATGCTAGACTCGAACACTGTCGGTATGTTTAGTCACTTTGCTAATATTTCCTTGTTTCTCCCATTGTCTCAAGTTCAATTTTCAACTTTTCTTTGAGGTGAACTGAACATTTGCGTGGTGGATCTACGAAAGGTTCTGCATCTGGTTTGGTCTGTAACTGTCCTGATTTTTATAAATGACCAATAGTGTCAGATTGTGCAGGGTATGCCTTTTTGAGATCCTGAATAGTGCTGATGTCTTCTGATGTGATCACATTGCAGTGGATTGTAATCAGTTTCAATTCTTCACATGTGGGTAGACCAACAATGGCTGGGCCTTCTACGTCAACAACATAGAATTTTGCGTCTATGAAGTCTCCTTTGTGACGAAGCTGAAGATTCATGGAACCCAAACATGGAATGTCCTGTCCATTATATGCAGTGAGTCAGATGTTCTTCACTGGATTGATGAGTGTCGATGGAGGTCTTGGTCTGTGCATTTGTTTAAATGTGCGAAGAGGCAGAGTATTGCCTGATGCTCCAGTGTCAATGTTCAATTTGATCTGACATATGTTTTTTTTTTTTTTTTTCCAGGTCGAATGACATCCAATGTTGCAAAAACTTCCTGTCGCATGCTGGAAATGGTGATGGTGTCATAGACTTCTAGGACACATCAGTGAATCATCGCAGTTCTGATTCTATTTCATGTATTTTTCTTCTATAGTTGTTTTTCTTTTGCCTTTGGTTGGGTCGTCTTCTCACCATCTGTTCCGATCTCTTACGTTGACGACACATTCGTTGCCAATGTCCTTTTTTCTTGCAGAAGTTACATGTTTCACCGTAGGCTGGGCATTTCCGAACTTCGTGGCTGGTACCACATTGCTGCATTCCCGTTTGATGAGCTCAACATTATTCTCTTAGAGCTTCAGTCCTTCATGTCTTTGCTGAATCTGCTGACGTCCAGCGATGACTGCCTCATAACGTCTTCCTTTAAGCAAGAGCTTGCTTCAGACCGTTTGTATTGTACTCTTTTGGTCTACCCAGTAAATCTCCCTGGAGATGTTCGATAGGGGTAGATTCGATCAATATTTCCTAAAGTCACTGTTCCATTTCTTTCTCATTGAATTCACATTTTTGTGCAATAGTACGTGCGCAGAGAATGAAGTCATCGATAGATTCATCACTGCGAAGTCGGCAGTCCATGAAATGAAGACAATGAACTCGAAAATTAATGCATGTTTTCAGTTGACCATAATTTTGCTGGCTTGTGTTTGTCGTCATCAGATAGAGCAGATGCGGCTATCCTTCTCATTCCCTCATCTCCAATGTCAAGGAGTATTTTTAGTGCTACTTTGTTGCCTTGCGTATTATTTTCATCTTTACAATATACCTTGATATTTTCTCTGAACAGTTGTAGTGCTTCTGCATGATTGTCTGTGGACCAGTTCATTTGTGGTATACAGGCTGCCATGATGATGAAACCATAGAATATAATAGGAATGGTTTGGGTTTCAGCAATGGACAAATAAACCAATGTCACGACCGACCCCTGGAGGTCTGCCCTGACAGGATCGGTCTAGGTGGGAGTGAAGGGAGTGACTGACCTCACACGCTCCGCAAGAGACCACACAATAAAGATTACGATACAACACCCCATTTATTCACACCAGCAAAATAAACATTCCAACACACGCACCATGCACGATCACAATAAAGCACTCCAACGCACACAACATGCACAATCACGATCAAGCACTCCAACGCACACAACATGCACAATCACGATCAAGCACTCCAACGCACACAACATGCACAATCACAATCAAGCACTCCCCGCACCCACAACATGCACGATTATAAATAAGTATTTCGCCATACGACGCACATGATCACACTTACAGCATTCCAGCACATATGACAAATACACAATTATAAGGAAATATTTCCAGCATGACCCTTCTTAACACCATGGAGTGCGTGCACACCCCTGCCCCTGTCGAGTCTGCTGGGAGCACCCTGTCGCACTAGGTGCTCCGAGCCGGGTTGGTTCTCGCAGGGAGTCGCTCAAAGCCGACACCCTCGACTTCCAAGCGGGCAGTGAAGAGCGTGTCCCGGGGGGGGGGGACGTAGCTGTTACTGGAGGTCCTGGACGGGGGTCCAGGCCGGCCAGTCAAGACGGCGGGCGTCTCTACCAGCCCTCGGTCCCGACCAAGGCGTGGCCTCGATCAGCGTGTGGCACCATCCCGTCCGTGGTCTCAGCCAGAACGTGGCCTCGACCAGTACGTGGCACCATCCAGATCGTGCTCCAGGTGAAGCCCCCCGGGAGGGGGGGGAGGACGTAGCTGGGAGGAGAGTCGAAGAGGAGGGAAAGAAGAAGGAAGGAGGAAGGAAGAAGGGTACTGGAACCCTGCCGTCAGTACCGTCTGACCATTGCTGTCAAGTCTTAGCCACTCGCATGATGGGCGAGGGGAAGTGTATTCAACGCACACAGTAAATCCATTGAATTAAGTCTTCTCACACGATGCAGGTAAAAGACTGCATTAAATCAACAGTTATAAAACAAATATGAATTATCTCCACCCTTCTCTCACTCACGCTTAACGTTTTCCTTCCTTAGGAAATAAATCAACACAGCGACCACGCTTAATAACTGCCACCACATTTGCAAATAATAATTCAATGCACAACTGTCACATTTTATAAACACATTTCAAAATAACACAAATCTCCAACCACGCATCCGAACGACAAATCATGCGCACGCACGCTCGTGAACATAAAACTCCTCTCCTTGCACACACAAACAGACGGTGGCCGAAGGATAAAAGTCCGGCGAATGTGACAGGGGCGGACGAGCGAGACCAAGCAAGTTCCAAACCCTGAATCACCAGGTTCCTCTCCCTTCCCCACCGACTACCGCATCACCAGACACATAAACAGGAGAAAAGAATTTTGGAAATAATTTAGAATGGCCAGGTTAAAGATGGAATTAACCAGAGAAAAGGTCTCACACAATATTTCTCTTACAATTTCGAAAACAAAAGAAAATTGCGCAAAAGCGAAGACTAAGCCGCTAACAACAACAAACCAAAACAAACAGACCACGAAACTGCTGCTTACCAGCTACCCGTGGGTGACCCCGAAGAGGCGGGTCAAAGGACTCTCTCTACCCTCTGTCCAGTCGAGAGGACAGAGCGAAGATGCGGAAACAGAAGAAGCGATGTCCCTCTCCTACAGGCCGACTGCAGGAATTGAAAGTACTGACTGTACTCTCGATGATACGGTAAGGAACCGAGACTGGAGCAGGCGCTCCCAGAGACATCTCCGCTCGAGTGAAGAGCTAACCTCCCCAGCAATGGCGGCCAACATGCCATGCTGCGTCACAGAGTGAGTATACTTCAAACTAAAAAAAAAAACGAAGCACGTGCGACAGGTAAAAAGCAGGCAAGAGGCCGATAGACAGAAAGTTCGAGAGAAAGGTACCGGCCACTCGTGAACTTGCAGGATGAATAGCACGGGCGTGGAATTAGAGAGAGAGAGAGAGAGAAAGCAAACCGAAGTTGAGCTGAACTATACCAAGGTGCAACCGCACCACAAGCCACACTAAGGGACGGGTACACGACAACAGCAACGACAATAAACAAATAAGTAATTCCGCCACCCTGGGTGGGTCGAACGTCGTAGGCCTCGCGACAAACTCCGTGACAAACCCCCCTTCTAGAAGCATCTGTTTCTCTGAGATACAGTGCTCCTTTGAACCTTGTCGCATGTGCAACTTCCCAACAATGGGACCGAACCCAACTCTCTGTGATCGACAGAGTACGATGAATCCAATACAAACATTCCACGATAGAATCACACAGGGAAATACATAATACTACATTTATCAAACAACTAAGCAAACCCTCCAACCATGAAAGTAACAATCCGAACCATTGGTGATTCACTACCGTTAACATCACTGAAGTGAAAAACTGTCACTACACCTGATACAGAGACAAAAGGGATATAACCCTGGTTGAGGGGGAGTGTCCCTCTGACTGACTTTCCAACGTGCTGACTACGGAGCTCGGCTAAGATAGTCAGCATCCGTATTACAGGAACCCTTGATATGACGGAAAGGTAACGCATGACTCTGCAGCTCCACTGCCCAACCCATGAGTCGACGACTGACCGGCCGGATCCGGTCCAGGTACTGGAGAGGATGATGATCGCTCTCCAGCACAAACTCACGGCCGTACAAGTAGGGATAAAACTTCCGGATGCCCCACACGACTGCTAAACACTCTTGTTCAATCGTGTGGTACCTAGTCTCGGCGTCAGTGAGTTTTTTGCTCGCATAAGCAAGCGGTTGGAGTCCCTTCCCTGATCTTGAAGCAACACAGCCCCAATCCCCACCGCAGAAGCATCAGTCCGCAGGACAAAAGGAGACTAGGATCGGGGAGAGCCAGGACTGGGCGAGTAGTGAGGGCCGTTTTCAAGGCGTCAAAAGCCTGTTGGCAACTCTCATTCCAAATCAGACGTTCGGGTTTTTTCCCTTTGGTCAGGTCAGTGAGGGGCAAGGCAACCTTTGCGAAGTCATGGATGAACTTGCGTAGTATCCCGCAAGTCCAAGGAAGACCGCATTCCCTTTTGGTACCAGGGGGTTTGGCACTTGCCACTTTGGTCACCTTGTCCTCCTCAGGAGCAATCAAACCCCGCCGCAAATGATGCCCCAGAAAGGAAATCTCGTCCTGACCAAGCTGACATTTGGAAGGACGAGCCGACATCTGAACCTCGCGCAGACGAAGGAACAGACGACGGAGGAGCGAAACGTGCGAGCTCCAATCCACTGAGCTGAGTAGCAGGTCGTCCATGAAATTGTTCAAATCTGGCGTATCGAGCGGGAGAAGCAACTGTCGCATGACGCGACTGAAAAATTGCTCCAGCAGTTTTGAGGCCAAAAGGCATCACGTTCCACTGGAACTGTCCTTCAGGCGTCGTGAATGCCGTTTTGGGTTTGTCCTCTCTGCGCATGGGAATCTGCCAGTATCCCTTCGCGAGATCGAACTTGGAGAAGTACTTGGCCCGACTCAGCTGAGCGAAGATTTGGTCGACATCCGGCATAGGTTCAGCATCGAACCGGAGAACCTTATTCAGTCGACGAAAATCGACGCAGAACCTCATTTTGCCATCCTTCTTCTTTACCAGAAGGATGGGGGATGAGTACGGAGAACTCGCACGTTCAATGACCCCCAACCTCAACATGGCCTGCACCTCCTGCTGGATGACAGACGCCTGAGAGTGAGGCAGAGGGTACTGTTTGACCCTAACTGGGGTCTCGGTGGTCAATGCCGTGTACATTCGCCCAGGGTACTGTGCAGGGGCCGATCTGTAAGTACGTCCTGGAACTCCTGGCACAAGCCGTGCAGTTGGTCAGGTCTGTGCTGAGGAGAGGTTAGACCCGAAGCAAACATCCTGCCACGACTCTTCCTCAACGAGAGGAACGGTGGGGATGTCCTGAGCCACCGACACGGCGTGCTCATCGCCACTCCCACAACGACAGGGGTGAAGCCTGCCTGGCACTGAATTCGTCGTACGTATGCCTTCAAGAGGTTGGCATGATACAGGCGTTCTTTGCCTCGCACGCGAATCCTATAGTCCCAGTCACCCACCCGACTGCAGACTACAAAAGGGCCCTGCCAAGCAAGTTGCAACTTGTTTCTTCTTTTGTGGGAGGAGAAGCAACACCTCATCACCTGGCTCAAACCAGCGTTCAACACTGCGCCGGTCGTACAAAGCCTTGTACTTGTTTTGGCCGACTGCAAGTGTTGCTGAGCAAGCTGGCAAGTGTCAGCGATGCGGTTGCGCAGATCGACCACGTAACGACTTTCTTCCTTAACCACCGGTTCCACATCGTCATGGGTCCACATCTGCTTCAGGATGTTGGTGGGTCCTCGTACTGTTCTGCCATACAGGAGTTCAAACGGGAAAACCGCATGCTTTCCTGTGGAACCTCCCTGTAGGCGAACAGTACAGCAGGAACAAAGCGATCCCACTCACGAGGTTGCTCTGCACAGAGGCGACGCAACATCTGCTTCAACGTCCCATTGAAACGCTCGACAAGGCCATTGCCTGCGCATGATAGGGCGACGTTGTCTCCTTATGAACATTAAGCAGAGTGTTCACCTCCTTCATGATATCGGACAGAAACTGGGTCCCCTGGTCCGACAGGATCTTTTTGGGCACGCCAGTGCGCGTCCAAATCTGCCAGAGAGCCTCAGCAACCGTAGGGGCATCGATAGTCCTAAGTGGGACGGCCTCGGGATACCGAGTCGCGTAGTCCACCACTACCAAGATGTAGCGGTGACCGCGATCGTATGGTGGCTTAATGGGCCCCACCAGGTCGACCCCAACCTTGCTGAATGGTTTCCCCAACCAGTGGCACTGATCCCAGGGGAACACGCCTCAAGCGCCCCTTAGGGGTTGTCCGTTGGCAGGTATCGCAACTGCCGCAGTACTGCCTAACCTGTGAGTTTATCCCTGGCCAGAAGAAATCCTGCCTAACTCGCTCGAGAGTCCGCTTGGAGCCCATATGACCTGCCATGGGGGAATCGTGGGCCTGCCGGAGGACAGACTGTCTCAGGCTTTGGGGAACCACAAGCTGCTTGGCCACACGATCTGCCTGGGTAAAAACCCTAAAAAGGATCCCCTTGTGGAGCTTGAAGCTCACCTTGGCGTGTCGGGCAGACTGAGCAGGACGACCTACCAGTAGTCGCAGGCGTTGGACATCCAAGTCCCTGGCCTGAAGACGGACCATGGTAGCAGGATCGGCCCTGGCCAGAACCTCATCAGAGATCGGCTGGAGAACGGGACGCAATTCCTGTTCCTGCTTCTTAGCTTTGGCGCGTGTGGTGACTCCCACACACGCCTGTACGGGCAGATCCGTAGACACGGACTGACTGCGTCCGTCAGCAAAGGTGACAGTATTCCCTATGAGAAGGGAATACATAGGTCGCTCCACCGCAATGGCCCATACTTCGCCACAGAAGTAGGGGTGGAGATAGGAATAAGCACAGAAGGACGGGTGGAGGTAAAACCCGCCTCCAACCCGCACACATCATAACTAGCGCCCCGCCGGGCCTCAGGGGAAACCAAATTCTTATCCACAAAGATCGTTGATGCTCCCGAATCCCTGATGGTGTCGACCAAGGAGGAACCAACAACAGAGAGAAACACTGGGCACTCTGAATCACCAGAAGCTGGGATGGAACCCACGTTAGCCGAGGCACGAGGACGTTTGAAAGGACCAGCCCCACGACTACCAGCGGCTTTAGGACAATCTTTCCTAATGTGGCCAGGACGACCACAAAGAAAACACAGTCGGGGCGCTGAAATCCCCGATGAACTGCCTGCCTTGTTCACCCCACTAGCAGTTGTCGGCACCTTATTGCTACTAAATCCTGTGGAGGGCTTCCTCTCCGTATCTGGGCGATGCCCATAAGCCCTGCGAGCTTCAGCAAACACCTCAGCTGTGTGAATCGCAGCCGCGAAATCCTGAGGTGCTGTCTCGCCTATCCGGATCCTCAACTCTGGGACACAGTGTTGGTGAGCTGTTCAATGAGGATCAGATCCTCCAGCTCCAACTTAGCTAACTGACGCCAGTACCCTAGCGTTTTGCGCAGCCTATCACCAAACTGCAAGAAGGTCTCGTCATTATTCTTCTTCATGGACCTAAACTTCCTCCTGTAGGTCTCTGGGTAAGTGGGAAACGCTTACGCAGAGCCAACTGCATGTCTGCATAAGACGCACCTTCATTTAGAGTGAGCACACACTCCCTTGCAGCACCAGATATCCAGAAAAAAGGTGCATAGCCTTTTGCTCCTCAGACAATTGGTATGAACAAACAACCTTGTCGAAATGCTCTAAGAACATGTCAATGTCCTCACTAGGTCTGAACTCTGGAAGCTTTAACTTTGGGCCTCTAACTCTATCACCTGCCTGGTGATTAACCCCCTGACTTACAGATGCGGGAGACCGCGAAAGAAGTTGTTCCATCTCCTCCTACGCAGAGCCTCCATCCTGTCTAGTTCTTCCCTACGGAGGGCAGCCTCCTCCCTACGCTGAATAGCCTCTTCCTTATGCATAATTTCCTGTCTGTCAGTCTCCTCTCTGCGCAGAGCCTCCTGCCTAGCAGCTTCCTCTCTACGTTGATCCAACTCTTCCCGACGGAGCTTTGCCTCTTCCCTACGAAGAGCTTCCTGCCTAGCAACCTCTTCCCTACGCAGAGCTTCCTGCCTAGCAGCCTCTTCCCTACGCTGCCGCTCCAGAAACAGAAGGACAGAGGTGATATCCTGAGCAGGGTTCACCACTCCCGACCCGGGAGGATGATCCGTCTGACCCGTCCCTTGGGTCTCGACTTTCCCATAAGGAAAGTCTTCTGGGGCATGCCCCTTACGAGGGGAAGCCTGGAGAGGAGAAGGTTTCGGTCTCTGCGACTCAACAGAAGCCCACAGTTGCTTCGCTATACTCTGACGCTTCCGAGCGGAAGTGCCAGTCGGGGTCTCGACAGGGAGACCCCCCAGCGAAGAGGTAGTAAAAGTACTCACTGGGCTACCTGCTACAGCACTGGAATAGGTAGAAGTACCGTAGTCGAAGTACTGGTACTAATAGTAGGGACTACAGTAACATTTTGAATACCCTTCTTCTTCGACGCCCGCGTCGCCATACCACCAGCGCCGGACGTCGCCATGACAAACAATATCCTACAGTTTTCCAAATACAGGGGAAAAACAATTCCACTAGAAAAAAAAAAACAAATATTTTAGGGGCGTGTGTATATGTGTGTATGTGTGTGTGTGCGTGTGTGCGGACAAGTTCCGGCTGCTCCCACTCTGGCAACACCGCGCTCTACAGCACGAGCAACAGTGCGGTGGGGCTCACCGAAAAAAAAACAAAACAAAAACTATGTCCGGCTTGCCCCCACTCTGGCAACACCGCGCTCTACAGCACGAGCAACAGTGCGGTGGGGCTGGCCGGAAAAAAAAACAAAACAAAAACCTAGCAGAACGGAATCCGGAGAGAGAAAAAAAAAACACTAGCGTCCGATGCACCCCCCTGTACTCAACAACCCGGTAGAGAAAAAAAAACAAGAATTGGCTAAATACAAAACAGGAATGGAAGACTGAGCGGCAACAGAAGGGCAAGACTTACGGCCGTACCTGCGTGAGGTAACCCGGCGGAAGGAGGTCTGGAAGCGGTCGACTCCTCTTGGTCTCACCTCGACCCCCGAGTCACGCCGGATGTTCCCTCCGGCCACCAAAAGACTCCCTTCACACTAGAGTCACCCAGCCAACCACCCACGAACAAACACGACAAACTGACTAAACATATACAAAACAGACAAAACTAAACAGGTACTCTGCGAAACGAGAGAGAGACAGCCAGAGCCCTTCACATCCCGACGAGCCCCCACAATTGTCACGACCGACCCCTGGAGGTCTGCCCTGACAGGATCGGTCTAGGTGGGAGTGAAGGGAGTGACTGACCTCACACGCTCCGCAAGAGACCACACAATAAAGATTACGATACAACACCCCATTTATTCACACCAGCAAAATAAACATTCCAACACACGCACCATGCACGATCACAATAAAGCACTCCAACGCACACAACATGCACAATCACGATCAAGCACTCCAACGCACACAACATGCACAATCACGATCAAGCACTCCAACGCACACAACATGCACAATCACAATCAAGCACTCCCGCACCCACAACATGCACGATTATAAATAAGTATTTCGCCATACGACGCACATGATCACACTTACAGCATTCCAGCACATATGACAAATACACAATTATAAGGAAATATTTCCAGCATTGACCCTTCTTAACACCATGGAGTGCGTGCACACCCCTGCCCCTGTCGAGTCTGCTGGGAGCACCCTGTCGCACTAGGTGCTCCGAGCCGGGTTGGTTCTCGCAGGAGTCGCTCAAAGCCGACACCCTCGACTTCCAAGCGGGCAGTGAAGAGCGTGTCCCGGGGGGGGGGGGGACGTAGCTGTTACTGGAGGTCCTGGACGGGGTCCAGGCCGGCCAGTCAAGACGGCGGGCGTCTCTAACCAGCCCTCGGTCCCGACCAAGGCGTGGCCTCGATCAGCGTGTGGCACCATCCGTCCGTGGTCTCAGCCAGAACGTGGCCTCGACCAGTACGTGGCACCATCCAGATCGTGCTCCAGGTGAAGCCCCCGGGAGGGGGGGGAGGACGTAGCTGGGAGGAGAGTCGAAGAGGAGGGAAAGAAGAAGGAAGGAGGAAGGAAGAAGGGTACTGGAACCCTGCCGTCAGTACCGTCTGACCATTGCTGTCAAGTCTTAGCCACCTCGCATGATGGGCGAGGGGAAGTGTATTCAACGCACACAGTAAATCCATTGAATTAAGTCTTCTCACACGATGCAGGTAAAAGACTGCATTAAATCAACAGGTTATAAAACAAATATGAATTATCTCCACCCTTCTCTCACTCACGCTTAACGTTTTCCTTCCTTAGGAAATAAATTAACACAGCGACCATCGCTTAATAACTGCCACCACATTTGCAAATAATAATTCAATGGCACAACTGTCACATTTTATAAACACATTTCAAAATAACACAAATCTCCAACCACGCATCCGAACGACAAATCATGCGCACGCACGCTCGTGAACATAAAACTCGCTCTCCTTGCACACACAAACAGACGGTGGCCGAAGGATAAAAGTCCGGCGAATGTGACAGGGCGGACGAGCGAGACCAAGCAAGTTCCAACCCTGATCACCAGGTTCTCTCCCTTCCCCACCGACTACCGCATCACCAGACACATAAACAGGAGAAAGAATTTTGGAAATAATTTAGAATGGCCAGGTTAAAGATGGAATTAACCAGAGAAAAGGTCTCACACAATATTTCTCTTACAATTTCGAAAACAAAAGAAAATTGCGCAAAAGCGAAGACTAAGCCGGCTAACAACAACAAACCAAAACAAACAGACCACGAAACTGCTGCTTACCAGCTACCCGTGGGTGACCCCGAAGAGGCGGGTCAAAGGACTCTCTCTACCCTCTGTCCAGTCGAGAGGACAGAGGCGAAGATGCGGAAACAGAAGAAGCGATGTCCCTCTCCTACAGGCCGACTGCAGGAATTGAAAGTACTGACTGTACTCTCGATGATACGGTAAGGAACCGAGACTGGAGCAGGCGCTCCCAGAGACATCTTCCGCTCGAGTGAAGAGCTAACCTCCCTCAGCAATGGCGGCCAACATGCCATGCTGCGTCACAGAGTGAGTATACTTCAAACTAAAAAAAAAACGAAGCACGTGCGACAGGTAAAAAGACAGGCAAGAGGCCGATAGACAGAAAGTTCGAGAGAAAGGTACCGGCCACCCGTGAACTTGCAGGATGAATAGCACGGGCGGTGGAATTAAGAGAGAGAGAGAGAGAAAGCAAACCGAAGTTGAGCTGAACTATACCAAGGTGCAACCGCACCACAAGCCACACTAAGGGACGGTACACGACAACAGCAACGACAATAAACAAATAAGTAATTCCGCCACCCTGGGTGGGTCGAACGTCGTAGGCCTCGCGACAAACTCGTGACAACCAAAATATAAAAATGTTGGAGTCGGTGAGTAACACTCGTGGTGTGCAGTCACGGATTTGTTCGCTCTTTGCTTTGCCGATTCAAACTAAGTTTACATGAGTTTTCAACTTTTTTTTTCTGTTTGCTTTTCAACCTCAGTGTTTTTTCTACTTTTTTTTTTTCTCTCTTCGAGACCGTTGAACGCGGGTGAGAGCAAAATGTCTTCCGTCCAGCCCGTTTTTTCTAAAAACAAATCAGGACATTCAGGACTTGGTGGAAAGCCGCATGACAGGACTGGAGCTGTGTCTGGCTGCAGAGTGTACGGCTGGCAGTGGCAGCATCGTTGGTGCCCAGGACCTTGGCGGATTTATCCAGCTACCAGACAGGCAAGGAACGATCTTCTGGTCAAATGTATGACTGTCCGAAATACTCTGATGCAGTTAGCCAACACCATTCCATTTATTCTGAGAGGATTCCGGGGAAGAAAAACCTGCTACGAAGGTGTAGGTGGCAGACATCCCTATGCCGGTAGCCAACAGTGAAATTGAACACTCTTTAACTAAAACTGGATGTGAACTCCCATCTCATGATCTGATATCAAAATGGAACGATACAGGGATGCGGACAATACTAAAATTGGATGTGAACTCCGACTTGATATAAAAATGGAACGATACAGGGATGCCGACAATAAACTCACTCGATTCGAAACAATAGAAGATTCATCTTCATAACCCTCCCCGCTAACCCTCGCTAAAAAAACACCAAAAAAAAACCCATTAAAAGTAGGCCCATTCACTGCCAAAATTTACCACAAAGAACAGAAGAATGTTATCAAATCCATTGTTTGTTCAAACTGTCTACAGCCTAACCACCACGTGTCTGTGCGTGTGAATGAGGTTGTGTGTCACGAGTGCAATGAACCAGGGCACAAGAGAGGAGATGTCCGCTGTAAAGGCCGGCCAGAGAGTCAGGTCAGGGACAAGGAGAGTTCACCTCCTACTGGTTCCCCTCAGACTTCTAAACCATCCACTCCGGAAGCAAGATTTCCGACCCATCCTCCACCTCTCCTGCCTCCGGCGATTACAATTCCAGAACACCCGGCTCCATCACCAAGATGCTTCACACTCTGCAACTGCCAACACTCGAACAGCGCAGACGTGATCTAAGCCTCATCTTCCTTTACAAGGTGGTTGAGGGGTTGGCACCGGCCATACCATCTGCTGAATATCTAATTCCACACAAACCAGGACGACTCATAAGGCCACGAACAGCTGGCAACTACTATACCACCAGTGCGACCTCCGACTGTATTAGAAACAACACAAGAACATTCCAAGTCAGCAGATGCCAGACAGAGCAGTTCAAACAGTCATTTTTTGCTAGTGCAGTAAGAGACTGGAACCACCTTGAAGAAAATATTGTTAGGGCACCATCCATAGACACTTTCAAAAGACTGATTGCACCACAACAGCAAACTATCTAGACTGCGCACACCCCAGCCCGTCGCGATGATGCCCAAAGATGTGGCCACAGCGACATAACGACCAGATCCAGATCCAAATCGATCAATTGGTAAGGGATACACACGCGGCGGGAAAGGTAAGCCCATTGCCAGTGAAAGAAAAGGTCAACGAGAAAAGTCTGACTGAGGGCGGGCGGTTTCTAAGTGCCAAACAACCCTGCATTCCAGTATGGGCCGCCACTCAGACAATCTAAGGAACCGCTCAGAAACTCCAAAGCACCAGCAATGCCGTGACCAGGACAGCCCATCAGCACCAAAAGAAAAACAAGCTAAATGTGATGCAGACACTGAAGAGGACATATCAGATGTTTGCGAATATGAAAGATAACCCGTTTGAAAATTAACGTCATTTTTGCTTACTTGTCGGTGTTTAGGATTTCTGTGTTGGCCTTTTGTCTACCTGCCTGCCTGTCTGTTTGTTTTTGTTTGTTGCCTGTCTGTTTACTACCCCCCCCCCTCTTAATTCTCCCTCCTCCCACTCTTCTCCTCTCTTCCTTGTTGAGCATTACATTCTCCCTCCTCTCGCTCTCTCTTGCCCCCTTCTCTTATTCCCCATCTGCCTCCTTTTCCCCCTTCCCGTCTGTCCCCCCTTCTCTTATTCCCCCGAACCCCCTTTTTTTCTTTTTCTCAGGCAGAAATGTCTTTGTTGACTTTTGTGGGAGCTCAGTGCTTCGTTTTAGTCATACATGTATCTTTCTTAGTAGATAATGGAAAAGTTTAGAATTTGTTCTTTGAGTTGTCGGGGACTAAAATATAAAATAAAGCGTAATAGTTTGTTCAAATACTTTAAAAATCAAAAGTGTTATGTCATATGTTTGCAAGAAACTCATTTTGTAGAAAAGGAAAATCGAACGAGACTGAACTTGTTGTGACAGAGGAATGCACTGTTGCAATTAATATTAAATTTGAGCAAATCCTGATCACCATTGTAAATGTGTATGAGCCCAACGATTCTATGGACAAAAGGCGCTTCTTCCACAACCTGCATTTAAAACTGCAAGATTTGGAAGCTGAAAATATCACTTCATGTGGTGATTTCAACTGTCTTAAACAACAAGCATGATGTTATATCCGGAAATCCTTAAAATGAGGCAGAAGTTGAAGCTTTCAAGACCTGTGTACATGAGCTCTCTTTGACAGATGTATGGAGGATCTTTCATGAGAATGATCAAGAATATACTTGGAACCGCTTTCATCCTTTTATTGCCCATCATTTAGATCATTGCTTTGCTTCAGAAGATATTTAATTATTTCCTTTATTGCATCTTGCGAACATTATACAGTCTCTAATTCGGATCATAAAGCTGTAGTCACAGAATTAGTAAACAGCAAGTTCATAAGAGGTTCAGAGTACTGGAGATTTAATAATAGCTACCTCAGACATGAAAGTTTTGTAAAAATTGTGAATGCATTACTTGCTCATTGTATAAATAACAAAGAACTTACAAATTCTGTTGATAAATGGGAATTTACGAAATCCAAAATACCTAATTATTGTGTTGATTCTGGCAAACGATTAGCTTGTTGTCGAAGAAACGAAAAGTTAGACCTGCGAAAACAACTTCATGACATCGAATTTTGCATAACAAAGGACCCTGGAAATGCTCGCTTACAGAATGATTTATTAAGTACTAAACATAAACTAGAACTACTAAACATGCAAAAACGAGAGGAGCCCAAATTGGATCAAGAGTGAAATGGATTGAAGAAGGAGAAAAAAACACCAAATATTTCTGTAACCTTGAAAAAGTAAGGAAAAGAAAAAATGTGATTACTCATCTCGTATCAGATTCTGGCTTTACTACCACTGACCAAACCAAAATATTGAAAGAAGAGGTAACCTTCCATAGAAATCTTTACAATCAAAAGACTGAGGTTGCAAATGTGACTGAAGCTACACACCACTTTATTGCCGGAGAAGTTATTCCTTGCCTTAGTGACAGTGACTCCAACTCATGTGAAGGTCTTGTCACTGTCAATGAAACATCATGCGCATTACAAAGCATGAAAAATGGATCAGCACCAAGTGTGGACGGAATTACTGTTGAATTCACAAAATTTGTCTGGCCTAGATTAAAAGACATTGTAACTGCCTCTTTCAATGAATCCTTTCAGAAAGATGAGCTGTCTTACACTGAATACCAAGGTGTGATAACACTTATACATAAAAGCAAAGAACTGGATAAAGAGCATCTAACATTGGATAAAGAGCATCTAACAAACTGGAGACCTATTACCTTAACAAACACTGAATATAAATTTCTAGCTAAAGTCATGGCACAGAGACTAACTGGTGTTACACAACATCTGGTCAGCGAAGACCAGGTTGGATACATTAAAGGTCAAAATTTATCTACAGTCATTCGTACAATTGACGATGCAATCAATTACGTAAACAAAACAGGTAAATCAGGTTTTATATTAGCGCCTGATAATTCAAAAGCATTCGATTCCATAGCAAAATCATATTTATTGAAAGCATTCAATGTTTTTTGATTTGGTCCCGATTTTAAGAAATGGATTCCAATTATGTTAGAAAAGGCTGTAAATCACAAAAATCACGGGGCTGGATATAAAAGAATTTTGATGTTAATTGTTGTGGTATTAGACAAGGATGTCCGTTTTCCCCTTTAGCCTTTGTTTTGGCTGTAGAACTACTAGCTATTAAGATTAGAAATAGTGACACTGAAGGAATACAGATACGAAATGAAACAAACGATTGCATCAGACGACACAACCCTTTTTTCAAAACACCAGAATGATATAACAACAGCAACAGATATTCTCAGACAATTTGCATGTTTCTCTGGCTTGAAACTAAATAACGCAAAACTAAAGTCTTGGCAATAGGTGACATTGAAGAAAGATTTCTTAACATACCCTTTGAAATAGTGGACAAAATAAAAATCTTAGGAATATCCTTTGCAAAAGACAAAATGGCCAAAGAAATAGAAGACAACTGGAAAAGTAGGCTGAAAACTAATAGCTATGATAACAGAATGGAGCAAAGAGATCTTAGCATACATCTATTACATGGTAAAATAGTGATCTTCAGACATTTTTGACCAGCCAATTTATTTATTTTATGCAATTGGTTGGACTGCCAAGGGAAATACTAATCAAAGTTAATACAATTTTATACAAATTTCTTTGGCAAAGGAAGCACACTGACAGAAAAGCCTTCGAAAAGATTAAAGGGAAGGTTGTGAAAGCAGATTATAAAGGAGGGTTAAGAATGGTTGACATGATTGAATTGCAAAACATCTTTAACCTACACTGGATTGGACATTATACAACAAAAGAATTGAGACATGGTGCCTCATTCCTTTTTGGCACTTGAGAAGAATAGCCTCAGATGAGGAAATATTTGAAATAAACTGTTCTCATTAAGATATACCAGGCATCTCTTCAAATAAAAATAATTTTTGGAAAGAAGTTCTATTAACTTACCTAGGCAACAAAACTAAAGTAGACAACGATAGTGTCCTGGCAAAATATATTGGTACACAATATCTCTTTTACAGTAAGTTAATCAAATATAAAAGTAAGGTCCTTAATTTAGAAAAATGGCGAGAGAAAGGCCTCATCACAATAAACGATATTGTTAAAACGCGGGAAAGGCGTTTTTTAACTTTAGAGGAAATACAAGACTTACTTAACCAAAACAGGGCAATAACCATGTTGCAATACAATCCTCTACTAAATGCCATACCACTAACCTGGATTGACTGGATAAAAGATAGGAATAGACGATTTGAAATGGAGAATCATGGTACCTCTGATGCAAATCACCTCTATGCTAAAACAAAAACAAATTAAAGAAAACCTGCTGAAAAAGAGTAACAACAAACCGTTAACTCCACACGCTGTAGATTTTTGGAGCAGAAAATTGAACATTAAATTTAGTGAAAAGGTGTGGCTTATGCAAAGACTGGCAACAAAAGAATTACGTTTACGTGAGCTGCGATGGAAATTGTTACATAATATGTATCACACAAATATGTTACATAATATCTATCCCACAAATATTATGGTACAAAAACGGGCGTGTGCCAGTCTATTTCATGTGATTATTGTCCGGACACTGTGGATACCATTGAACACTTTTTCTTTTTAATGTCCATCAGTAAGACAATTTTGGTTAGAAATTGAAATTATTATTTTCTCAAAGGTAGGCATGAAATTGCATTTGTCCATAACAGACGTGCTGTTCGGGCTATATCATGAAAAGAAATCTTCACATAATTATGTGCACATAATACATTTTGCTAGTGGGTAAAATGTGCATAAGCAAGATTAAAAGACAAAGTCATCGATACTATATGAAGTGGTTTTGAGCAAGAGGCACAGTTAAGGAAGTAAATGTAACATGCACGCACGCACGTGCCCTCGCTCGCACGCATGCAGACACACCACACACACAGAAGCATAAATATCGCGCTGCTCCAGCTCTCCTTTTCACACAAACAATAGCAGGCACTGTTAAAAAGCAGGCACCCACACACTAGTTTGTGCTCAAGCGCATTTTCTGTCTTTTTAGTTAATGAATAATTCATGTTCATTAGCACTTTGTAATGTTTATAATGGCTTTTGTTGAAAATGTTAACTTTATATTTTACAAATATTGTTATAAACACAGATGCACGCAGGCACACATACACATGCACACACAAACAGTGGATGCGGGATATGCGGGAAGGGAAGGCGGGGAGGTGCAAGTGTGTTTTAATTCAATTAAAAGTATACTATGCAGCAAACATAGCAGAATGGAAGTGTCTGTGCACCACACATTAGTACATGAATAAACCGGACACTTTGTATCAAACACCAAAACATTAAGATCAGCAAAGAAATGTCCCATCAGTTAAAAAACACACAGACAATGCATGCTGAGTATGAGTCAATATAAGAAGAAAAAAAACATGACAGCAAGAAAAAAATAGGATAGAGACACACTCTCTCTCTCTTTCTCATTGATACTGATTGTCTAGCTGCAGGGATCTCTTCATGTCTCCCTTATAGTCTCCTTTTTTCACTATAAGGATAGCCTTCAAGGGGAATAGGCCAGTTTGCGAGGCGACCTGTATGCTATCTTTACATCTCTCTCTCTGTTCCTCTCTCTCTCTCCTCTTTTTTCTTGTTCCTCGCTTCTCTCCTTCACGCACTTCTGGTATCATCCTTGCATACTTATTTTTGTATTTTATTTCAAGGACAATTCCCGGAAGATATCTGGGCCTTTCTTTCTTCCTTTTTTATCTTTTCTTTCTTTAACCCTTGTATCTTTTTGTTACGTACGGTGTGAAAGTGTCACAACACCAAACACTAGTTCAAACATAAACCCCGACGCGCTGTAACAAATGCCAAAACATTAAAATCAGCAAGATAATGTCCACTGATGGCAATACAAGATACAGACATGCATGGTTCATGAGAGTTGAAGGGAAGAGAAGAGGACAAAAAGAAAAAAAGAAAAAAAAAAGGACCACCTTTACCACACAAAAAAAAGAAGCTAAAAATGAAAGAAGAAAAGTATAAAAAAAAAAAAGAAAAATAAAGACAAAAAAATATAGTAAAGGTGGGGGTGGTGGTGAAAAAAACAAAAAAACAAAAACAAATTAACACACACAAAAAAAATTGCTGAATAGTTGCAGTACATCAATAACTAGGCTCACATTCAAAGGTACTGTTTGTTTTATGTGTGCAAAATATGGCAATTTTTGTTGTTGTATATGTAACAGTTAATCTTGGTGCTTGGCAACCATCTTAATCATATATATACATATATATATATTCAAATTATCACACACAAAATATTACATACACACAACGCAAGCAATCATCATTAACAAATGTGTGTTTTGTAAGTCATGTATGATGGTGTGCCTGTAGTGATATGCAAGATGTTGATCACTGTTTTTGTAAACAGGAAACAACTCCATCTCTATCAGAACAATATTTCTTGACGCGAGTTATGTCCCTTTTAACGTTCATCGATCACCGTCTTTTAAAAAAAAAATTTTTAAATTAAAAACACTTTACAAGTTAAAAGACTGCAGTCACAACAAATTTAAAAGTTCATCCAATATTCTGACAGTTGAACGGTCCTTGATATTGCAGCACGTTGGTCTTTAGGCAGGAGAATTCACGTCTCTTCCTTCATGCCGGCAAGGCTCATTGTATGCAGTCATCATGGGGGTCTTCGGCAAGGACTAGATCCCAGGCAGCATTCGCTCAGCAGTTATCATAAGTGGAAACAGGGTCAGGGTCGTTCCGTGCAGGCAGATCGGTGCTTGATCACCTCCGGAACCCGTGGCTGCCACCATGAAGCATTCTACCGTTCATATAGTGGCATTCAGATGGTGAAGTCCAGAGAGGATTTCAGGCAAGGTTAACGTTTAATAAGTAACCAGGGGAACCGCACAAAGCTCTCTGTATCTCATGACCCGCAGTTGCGCATACAATAATAACAGATTCATAGCACTGGTTTTGGACATACTACACAGCGAGGGTCAGTGACAAAAATGGAAATGGTGTGACAGAGAACGAGATGTAGGGGGGATGGGCCTAGAAATGGAGAGTGAGAGGAGAAAGATGTACTGGGTGAGAGTGGGATGAGTGGGTGATTGATGCTAGACAGCTACAGGATGGGGCAGAAGAGTGAAAGAGTTCTCATGACTGTCATTTCACCGATGTTTTTTTTAATTAGGCAAAATTATGATAGCACAAACTCTGAACGGTTTTATCTTTAATAAAATGAAATGTTGACTTGTTATCATCATTATTCTTAAATGTCAGTTCAACCAATGTTTAACCTGACAGACAGGTTTCAGTCAGCAAGTCAATTAACAGAAGACCTACGTTTACAGAATTCATCAGTAAAAGCACATGAAAGAAGAGTTTACAGATGATGAACAAATTCAACACACTGGGCAGAACCTCGAAACATCTTGTCTGACCCTGAAAGCGGCATAGCTTGAATCCCAAGCCACTGAAAGCCAGAGGTGGAGATGGAAGACTATTTATGATACCAGTTTGCATGCACCTTAGTGTGTACAGGTGCACACTGTTAAACACACTCAAACATTGTATTTTGCATAGAGATAATTGTACATATATGCAGAAACATGTTTTAATGCACTACAGTGGCCCGACTGGCACTGATACACTCTCGCATGCATACATCTGGTGAATATATAAATCACATGTATATGGGTATATACACAATCACATGCACACAAAAACATACATTGTTGCTGGGGAAATCATTTTTTTTCAGTCAAAATGACTTGGAACATCACAGTCGCTCTTAGGGGCTCTTTGGAATATGCCAACAGGGTTTCCACAAATTTTTCAAAAGAAAAAAAAAATCAAGAACTTTTCAAGTGCTTTTCCAGAACAAATGAATTTCAAGATCGTACATTATGGTAATACCATGTTCGCAATGTGGAAGGTTTTTTTTTATACTGCGTGGCACACTCTGCATTTTTAAGCCATCCATGGTAGGAGCCAGCCAGTGTTTACAGACATTTTGTAGCCCACTATCACTGAAAACCCAACTTCCTTTTCCCATCTCTGCTGAACACATGTTCACCTTACAACAGAAGAAACAAATGTGACATGGATGTAAAGGGAAACTATTAAATTTTTCAAGCAGAAAGCAAACAGTGCGATATCATCTGCTAACACAATCCCAGGGCACATTCTTTTTCTTAACCTTTCTGGAGAAAACCGTTTGATTTCTGCTGACTTACCAGCTGCCGGGGTGAAGAGGTTAGCTTTGCAGACGTTTGGATGCTAGATCATGGGACTTTTCTGGCCCAATTGGCTCCTACCCAGGGTTAAGTTTGCTATGGGGCCTGATGGGAAAACTGGGACCATACACTAGAGTTTCATCCACTTAATGGGTGCGTTTTTAAGAGTGCTGCACAAACTTCCTGACCACCACCACAGGTGTCTCTATCTCTTGGACCTTGTTGACGCCAGGATATATGATGAAATCAGTACGGCCCTGTCATGCAGTCTCAGACCAGAATGGACATCTGTAGCTTCATCTTCATCATCCTCATCAATCAGCACCAAAAAATCTAAATTAAAGAAAGTCTCAAATTCTGTTAACCTTCATGTCCTGCTCTCATGGCGACCTCAGTTTCCATTTTCTCTCCCAGTCTATGCCCTTTGTGAAATTCTATCTGGGACACTGGCACTGGCAAATTCATGGGAGTTGTTGGACAGACATGGTGATGCCCTCTGCACTGACTGTTCACTCGTGGTGGCTCTGCAATCAAGCAATTATTGTTGTTGGTAGGGGTCTTAGTAGAAGGTGTCCTGAACATATTGGTTCAAGGCATCACAGATCACCACCAAGGTGACTCGGCTGCTGTGCAGTGCCTCCTCTGGTGGGCTGCCTCAATGATTTGACACTGACTGATCCCTCCAGCTGCCTCCGCTGGGGCTGTGGCAGGACAAGCCAGGCTGTGAATGAGGACCGGAAGCCAAAATGAGTGGTGTGGCAACTGAAGCGGCACAGATGAGAGAAACTAAAAGAAAAAATATCTGCTGACTTGAAAGCAAGATTGCAGTTGAAAGCTTTTGAAAATTTCTGGACTTTTCCAAGAGATTTTTGCCTGTGCTGATTTTCAAGTGCTTTTCAAGCTCTGAAAACGGTCCTTACACTTTCAAAGGATTTTTCAAGATTTTGCAGAACCAGTGTAAACCCTGACGAACACACACACATACACATTTTTGTTAGTCTTAACATTGTAGCCTAGCTAATCACACAGGGCCTTTTCAGGACTGTCAATATGTAGGTTAAAAAAAAATCCCATTCTGAGAAAGAAACAAAGACGAAGTGTTCATATCAATTAATTACTCTGTAGCCACATGATTGATAACCTTTGGGCAGGTAAGACTGGGGCCTGTACTGCGTATCTGGACAGCGTGTGCATTCTTAGTCAACAGATAATTTTTAGAAAATGGCACAGAGAACAGGAATAAAAGAATTTCTAGATTATTTGTAATGAAACGCCCCCCCCCCCCCTCCCCCACTCCAAATGAGCATCTCAGGCACTGCAATGGCTTCTTTGGTGTGTGCAAAAACATACATGTCAGACCTGGTTACCCCTCAGAAATTCTATGTGTATGTTTTGGGTCAAAAATGTGTACAATTGTGTGTAAAATGTGTAAGCTTTTGCAGCGCAAAGTAGCTGCGTAGGAAACAATACTGAATGCATTCCAGACATTAGAAACACTAAAAATTTATTACTAGAAAAGATGTATTTTCATGAAATGCATTAAATTGGCTTCTTTAACAATCAATGATTGTTAAACTAATCAAGTTCCTTGCCAGTATCCTCTGATGGGCAAAAGCCTTCGCTCAGGAAATTAACAAGAACATTAACTGATGTGAATTTTCTTTTATAACACTTTAAAATAACTCTCTTCACTTTTTACTGTACTGATCAAGTGTTTGGACATAACTGGAAAAAAAATCTTGAAGTAATCTATTTCTTTCATATGCTACTATGGGCACTTTTTCACTGTTGATAAGCTAACCGGTCTTTCTGAAGAGCATAACAATTATGATGTGAACTTTATTTCAGACTTTGGTGATTCCAGCTCCTTCAGGGTTCCCAGGTGATGGGCATGAGGCCAAAAAAGGACCTTACTTTGCCAACATGGAGGAAGGGGGGGGGGGGTAGACAAGGCGGGAAAAGGAATCTATCCTGTAAATGTTACTCAAGAACTCGGCATATAGCTGTTCCCCAAGCTGTTTTTATGTTCGCATGTTCGCAATCCGTCATGTTATGTACCTATATTTATTTGGGTAATAATATTTTCATCATTATTGCCCCAATCTTCAAATGAATTTCTATGAAGGGAACATTTTAACATAGATAGCATGAGCGAAAATGTTAAGTCAGCTATATGCCGCGAACATTAGCACCGCGTCTGCACTGTGGAACCCGTGACGTCAAAAATGCTGGATTGCAGCTTTGCATCGTCTGCTAGCTAAGCTTAACTAAACAGAAAGCCCACCGATAGGCCTAGCGTTATAGGCCTGCCTACCGCGTTTCAGACGATCGTGTCGGCATCTGTCAACTCTGCAACTTGCAAAAGTACGGTTTGGGTTGTGGAAGATGTATCGGTTCCGTTTTCAAGCCTCCTTCTTATGAACTGCATCTATTAATTTAAACAGTCAGCCTTCTTCAGGATGAGAAGACTTTCAAGAATTTCACTGGACAGTGTGCTCCTTTGGGGCCGGGGGTGGGGTGGGAGGGGGGGATTTTGGAGCTTTTTGTCCCTCTCCGCGAGTAGTCTGATGTTCCAGTCTCTCATCAGAAGTGCCTGCAGAACTCGACTTCACGAAAAAGCTTTGAATGTTCATTGCCTACCGTTTTCCAGAATCACCGTTTCCCTTGTGGCTTTTGCTACCGATGTGCCGCTGAATGTC
The DNA here is from genome assembly GCA_018398815.1 of Conus ventricosus. Classification (NCBI taxonomy): domain Eukaryota; kingdom Metazoa; phylum Mollusca; class Gastropoda; order Neogastropoda; family Conidae; genus Conus; species Conus ventricosus. The sequence goes on from CM031610.1 coordinate 62,675,835, forward strand.
AAAGCGACCACTGTAGCAATCGCGATTTGACAGTTACACGTGGTGCCGTGTGCGAACGTATCGCCCTTCTTTGACGCAGTAATGAACTTGAAAATAGTATGATACGCTGGTTTGTACTTCTGTTCATATTTCTTTTTCTTTTGGATCACAGCTTCTACCAATGAATCTGAATTTTCGTTGTCTGTTTCATGCGCGCGAGTTGAAGCTGAGCGAGAAGCAATGTTGATGCATTCATAGTGGCAGGAAGTACGCATGCGCCATCGGAACTTTTAAAAGTTGGACCAGACTCTTGGACTCGGCCGGATTACGTGTTCAGCGCATTTTCGTAAGCTCGTTCATCAAAATTTCGTACAATTTGGTTTTGAAACGTACAATCGTATAGCTGTATTAAATTTCGTGAGATTATACGCAAAAATCGTAAAGTGCACAGGTCTGACATGTATACAACATACTTTAACAAATGCAAAAACTAGTCTGGGACACAACAAACGAAGACAACACTCAACAAGAGAAACTCTAACCTGTCTTGTTATGTGAGCAAACTATGCTTCTGCTGCAGCTGCTGTACCCAAACACTCAGCACAGCAGCTGCAGTGTGAAGGGATACACTGACAACAGTGCCTCAATGATCATGATAAAAAAAATCTCATACTGGTCCGAGAGATGAGTAGGCAAGGTCTTCAGCCCCTTCTATGGGAATTCATGTGAAAATGAAGACCAGTCTGGAACCTCATGCTGTGCTGCAGATAACACTTAATGAGAAAGCGACCAATAGCACTAGGGCCTGCTTCTGTCGCTTCCTCTTCTCTTCAACAGCAGCTGATC
>CM031610.1:62676759-62687355 GCA_018398815.1 Conus ventricosus
TATTTTGATATGAAGTCACTGCACTCGGGATGCACTGCCCCTCACCAGCTTGCTCTGGTATGGGCAACACCTTCTCAGATGATGGTGTTGATGCAACGGCTGGGAAGGTTGGTCTTCAAGGTCTTCTTGGACCATTTCATCAGCCTTTCCTGTTTCCACCTTCAATGAAAACAGGAATACCTTTGAGATGGAGTTGTTTTCCATTTGCACAATGTTCTCTGACCAACAAAGCCGACTCTTGATAAGTATGCACTTGAAGCTGGGAAAATTAAGCTTCTTCAGACTATGAAGGCTGGACTTTCCGTTTTGCTGCGTGATTTTGTATAGCTATTGTAGACATCACTGGCAGAACTGTTCTGGCTGTCGGATGTGCTGAAGGCACTAAGGTTTGTAAATGAACCACACACACATGTGCCTGTCAGAGAAACATACATGCATACACACACAGACACACAACAGCACACTCTCTTCATCTCCCACCCCACATAACCATACCTATAAGCGGGCCACTGGAGGAAGACCTCAATGAACAAAATTCACATTAACCAAGGCCTAATTCTGAATGTGCTGGAATACCTGTAGATACTGCACAACACAGGCAACCAACAGATACAGCACAAACACACAGCTGACAGTCAGCACACGGGACTCCACCCCCATAAAATGAGACCATAACCGCTCCCCTGTCAGTCGCTCTGTCAGGTCATCGTACACCTGCGCTAGCTTCCGCAACACCTGCTTACAGAGCGACAAACCCACGTACGAAAATGCCATGATCAACAGGACCATGAACACCAGTGTCTGGCAGATGTGGTTAAGACCGAAGCGGCGCTGGGGAATGTGGCTCAGGACGCGCTGTCGGAAGGTAGTGCCTGGTAAGGGGAAGTTCCTGATGCGCTTCCAGTTACGTTTCTGTTCTCGGTGGCGCACTCTGAGGTGGAGAGGGTACTTATCTCGGATGATCTCGTGCATCTCTGTAGATATTAACATCAACTGATAAGAAATGCCTAAACAAAAGATTAACACCATCTCTCTCTCTCTTCCATATTTTCAATCAAAGAAAATAACACATCTCTCCTTTACTCACACACGCTGATGAACACCACCACAAACATAAGCTGATTAGAAATGCCTATGATAAAAGACTGAATAACACCATCTCTGTCTTCCATATATTCAATCCAAAAAAAAAAGATCACACATCTCTTCTTTACTTACACACACTGTGTAACCCTATGCCCATGAAAAGAAATGCCGACAACCAACACATGTTAAATTACCAATCACAGAAGCACATTTATTACTTTTTCTTTTGCCATCTTACATATAAATGCTGTTTTATAGTGTTTGCACTCTGGGATTTTTGTGATAGCATGACATCAAAATGGCTGCTGGCACTGGCCTGCGATTAAGAGTGTATGATCTTCAGTATCTGACTTCCATCTGAAGTAACCTTTCCAAGCCTGACCATTCTTCGAAGCTGACTTATTGCCTACATCAATCAGTTCAGCAACTGGGCTACCGTGGAAGACATAAACATAACCTTTGCCATTGCAGTGCTTGAAACAGTCTGGTAGCCCAGTGTCAAAGCCCAAATTTGATTCCGGCCCATTACTCAAAACTACCCATGTCTCGCTTCCTTCTCTCCTCCTCTCCTTTCCTTTCCTGCCTCCCACTACCCTCACCCCTGTGGTCAGTTTTTCAATACCTGAATGCTCTCGAGGAGTCGTTCCCATCATCTACCTCCCTCACTATCTCCACCCCTTGAGAGATAAGGGATAGAGATGCAGTAGGATGATGGTATATTATTTGAAAACGAGCATCTGGAGGAAGAAAAAGAAAAAAACAAAACAAGAAAACAACTTACTATGTTTGTAACATGGTCATGGCAATTTTTCTGCATTCAACCTTGCCCACGCTACACATTAACAAAAATTCCCAACTCTCAACAACCAGAACAGAAGGAAACGGGCAGCAAATAAAGAAGCCCAAGGGAAATCACCTCCATTGACAATGCACTTGTGAATCCGCCGTCGACACATAGGGCAGTCACTCCTGCTAGGGGAGGTGATGGTGGTCAGCTGGCGCAGACAACCCTCGCAGAAATTGTGTCGGCAGGGCAGCGTGGTTTGTGGGTTACACATCACGTCCAGGCACATGGGGCAGGTGTGGTCCCAAAGTACCTCTTCCCCCTGGGCTTGTCTCTCTTCCTCCAGCTGAAAAGCACAGGAAGGCATACATGTACAGACGTGCGCATGCGCACACACACATATGACTGGACTGCGAATGGTCACAACAAAGACAGATACAGTCTCATGTCACACTCTGCACCAATGCCATAGACATAAAAGAAATACTTCTAGTGTGTTTGTACTGTGCTCAAGAGACAGTAGACAAAATTATAGAGTTCTTGAAAGAATTTTTTGGACAAATATAACATGAAAGTAAAAAATAAGCCATAGAACTGCTTTCTGAAAAGTAACAATTGGTCTATTCATGACACTATTATGATGAAACCTGCAACCCCCAAGGAATTGTTTCACAACAACTAGGAATGAAAATATGAATTAAATTGTCCCAATGTTCAAAGTTTTAACAATCTGTCTTCTTTCATGACATATCCAAAAGAAACATTGCTGTCATGGGAGTTAATTTATTGTAAACACATCACAGCAACTTGAAATGCTCAGTTTGAGAACTGAATTAAGCAGAGTTCCTCAGTTGTGAAGATAAGATAAGATAATGTTGCTTATAGCCCAGCCGACCGCAAAGGGCCATATCAGGGCTGTCACCACGCAGTTGTGAAGAGAAGTCTGAATCAACGATATGAAATACCAGAAGCTTCTATTAATTTTCATTCAACAAATTCTAAACCTTGTATTTTTTGTTTTATATTTGATGAGTAAAAGCATGTAGTAACAGACCCAAAAGGATTAAGAACAATATTTTTCATTCAGATTAAAACTGCATTTGATCACACAATAAAACTTTTCATCTTTTAAGTGTTTTTGCTCATAATTGCTTGAAGAGAACCAAACTTTGAATGTCTGTGGCTATGTTTCACCAATATGATGCCCGGAATAGTTCTTAGTATTAACAAAAGAAAACAAGCAATGCATAGCACCTGTTGAGTCAGAGATTTGTTCAAATCTGTAAAGTTAATTACCCTATGCTTCTCATCAACAGAGCAATAATAAATCCACAGTCTAGAGGCCTCAGGCACTCTCTAAGCTTTTCTAGAACATAACAAAAACTCTATGGTCTGAAAGTCTTAGGTACTCTAAGCTTTTCATCTGCACAACAATAAACCTACAGCCTGAAAGTCTTGGACACTCTCCAAGTTTTTCATCTACACAGCAACAATAAATCTACAGCCTGAAAGTCTTGGACACTCTCCAAAGTTTTCATCAACACAACAATAATAAATCTACAGCCTGAAAGTCTTGGACATTCTCCAAGTTTTTCATCAACACAACAACAATAAATCTACAGCCTGAAAGTCTTGGACATTCTCCAAGTTTTTCATCTACACAACAATAAATCTATGGCCTGAAAGTCTTGGGCACTCTCCCAAGCTTTTCACCTTCATAAGAACAATAAATCTACAGCCTGAAAGTCTTGAGCACTCTCCAAGCTTTTGATCTTCATAACAACAATAAATCTGCAGCCTGAAAGTCTTGGACACTCTCCGAGTTTTTTTATCTACACAACAACAATAAATCTACAGCCTGAAAGTTTTGAGCACTCTCCAAGCTTTCATCTACACAACATAAATCTGCAGCCTGAAAGTCTTGGACACTCTCCAAGTTTTTCACCAACACCATATTATAAAATCTGCAGCATGAAAGTTTCGGGCACTCTCTCAGCCTTTTCACAAATTCAAGAATAAATGTACAGCCTGAAAGTTCACGCCCTCTCACTAGTTTTTATGTGGCCCAGAAACAATTCATTTCTGCCCCCCGCCCCCCCCCCCAAAACTTGGGGACACTCTAAAACTTTTGGCTAACAAGACTCCTAACACAACGACCAGAAAGACAAAAAAAAAAAAAGGCACTTTCTTACCATCCCCACACTCACTTCTCTCCACAAGATAAGATAAGATAAGATAATGTTGCTTATAGCCCAGCCGACCGCAAAGGGCCATATCAGGGCTGTCACCACGTTAAAATCAACTCACCAGTCATATAAAAAAAAAAAAAAAAAAAAAAAAAAAAAAAAAAACCACTTTCATACATCTCATTAAATGACATCGTCTACAAACGCACCAGAAACTTTGTTAAAAATCTTTCTTCCGTAAAATCTTAAATCAGATGAAAAATGTTAATCTCTCTCAAAAACTCAAGGATCACATCAGGCGGGACATCCCTGAACAGGATCTTCATGGACTCCGCTGTAAAATGTTTGTGTCTCACATCGTGCAAGTCCCAACACTCTAAAAGAACATGTTTCATTGTGAGTGGCGCATGACATGGAATGCACCACGGAGCTTCTTCACTCTTTAAAAGGTAAGCATGGGTAAGATACGAATGGCCTGTGTGCAGCCGGCACAGAACCGTTTCCTCTTTACGACCTCCCGACGTGGATGGGAGGAAGTCCTTAAGGTTTGGAACGGATCTGAAAGAGTTTGTTACTCGTCTGTGTGTTCCAATCCTCCTGCCAGAGGTCTCTCACATAATCGTTAATTTTGGGTTTCACATCTGAACAGGGGATATAAAATGTTGGACAGTTTCTCTCTTGTGGCGTTCTTGGCTAAACGATCAACCATTTCGTTCCCGCCGATGCCAACATGACCAGGAACCCAAGCAAGAGTAATGTTGTAACCTTTCCGCTTTCAACTTGCTAAAAAGTTCCAAAGAAATGCAAAAGTTCTGGATGCTGAAGGTTGCGGCCAGCTATGGCTTCCAAAGCTGACAGCGAATCCGACAGAACCAGAAAGTCCCTCTTTGAAGAATGCGAGATTATCTTCAAAGCCAGTACCAGAGCAGTAAGTTCAGCAAATAGACAGAAGCATCGGAATGGATATGTTCCAACAGTATCTGAGAAGGAGCCCCAGGGCAGTAGGCTGCACAGGCCACTCCATCCTCAGACTTGGAACCGTCAGTGAAAACTTTTTGATAGGATGGGAATTTCGAACAGAGGTCAGCATACAATGCCTTGTACCCCAGAGAGCTGGTAGACTCTTTGCGAAAAGCTGCAAGATCGAAACGAATCTCTGGTGTGAAAAAGGTCCACGGAGGTTGATCCGGAAACTTGAAAAATCGGAAACTACTCCCGGTTTAGACCTGCATTCCGCACGTGAGGCTGCATACGAAGACCAACGGCGGAATACATTTAGGGTTGTTTTCAAACTTACTTTGGAATGGAGGGTCAAAGACACAGTCATAGGCAGGATTCTGCGGTTCTGAGAACAGTCGGATATAATAATTTAAAGACAGTTTCAGCCTGCGGTTGGACAACGAAGGTTCGCCCGCCTCTGCGTACAGGCTGTACACAGGGGTGGTGCGGAATGCTCCAAGACAGAGACGAAGCCCTTGATGGTGGATAGGGTCCAAAATTTTTGAGGTAAGAGGGTCTTGCGGAGCCGTAGACAGCACAACCGTAGTCCAGTTTTGGAATGGACCAGGGCTCTGTAGAGGTGCAGCAAAGTTTTCTTATCAGCGCCCCAGTCGGTGTGCGCTACGACCCGCAGAATATTCAGAGCTTTCTGGCAAGAAGTTTAGAGGTTTTGATGTGGCTGAGAAAGTTGAGTTTCTGGTCAAAAATGACTCCCAGAAATTTGGCCTCTGTAACAGCTGGAATGGGAGATTTCCCTACTTGAAGTTCAGGATCTGGGAAAAACTGACGGAAATTATGGAAGTGAATACATTGCGTCTTTGTTGGAGAAAAGGTGAAACCGTTTTCACCCGCCCATCGATGGATTTCATCTACGCAAAGCTGGAGCCTGCGCTGGACACTCGGGTACAGGCTTCCAGTTGCGTAGACAGCGAAATCATCCACAAACAATGAGCAGTCTGAACCCTGCTGAACTGATTTCACAATGTTGTTGATTTTAATACTAAAGAGGGCAGGAGACAGTATGCTCCCCTGTGGAACACCCAACTCCTGCTCGTGGACATCAGAGAGAGGGGTGCCAACCCGGACCTGAAACTGTCGTTCTGCCAAAAAATTTTGAATAAAAAGCGGAAGATGACCTCGAAAACCCAGATCGTGGAGATCATGAAGTATCCCCGACTTCCAGGTGGTATCGTAGGCCTTCTCCAAGTCGAAGAAAATTGCCACTGCATGCTGTCTGTTTAAAAAAGCGTTCCTAAGTGTAGATTCCAGACGAATCAAATGGTCAACTGTACTACGATGTTTGCGGAAACCACACTGTTCTTTCGCCAAAAGGCCATCGGTTTCGAGTTTCCACATGAGCCTAGCATTGACCATTTTCCCCATCAGTTTACAGACACAGCTGGTCAAAGCTATGGGACGGTAGTTTGAAGGGTTAGAAAGATCTTTTCCAGGTTTGGGGATGGGAATAATGAGGGCTTTCCGCCAAGGGGGTGGAAAGCAACCTGAAGTCCACACATGTTATATACTTGTAGCAGTATGTTCAGACCTTCTTGCGGAAGATGTTTCAACAGTTAAATAATGAATTTCATCTAGACCTGGAGAGGAATCGCTGCAAGAGAGTAAGGCAGTTTTCAGCTCGTTTAACGTGAAAGGAATGATTGTAGTCTTCCATGTTGTCGGATGAAAAGTTGCAGGTGATATTTCTTTTAGGGCTTTGTTTTTGACAAAAGTGGATGATTTATTAGAAGAGGAGGAATTCTTTTCAATGGTTGAAGCAAGCAGATTAGCAACTGCTTTCTTCTCTGTTATTAAAGAATCCGAAAACTTGAGATGGTTCACTGTGGGACAGGTGTTCTTCCCTTTGATTTTCTTAATGATGTTCCACACTTTTTTCTAGAAGTTTTTGATGTCAGCCTGGAGCAGAAGCTTCTCCAGGACCGACGTTTACTGATTTTAAAAGTGTGTCTTGATTTAGCACGGAGTTTCTGATGGGCTCGAGCGTTGGGACCCGAAGGTCGTTGGTATACCTGACGCTGAGCCCGTTTTCTAACTTTAGAAATTTGTTGGCATTCTGAATCGAACCAGGGTGTTTTTGGCATTTAAAAGTTTATCGGAAGACACTGGAATACAGGCTTTAGCACATTTGATTATAGTGTTAGTCAGTGATTCTGCGGGGTCCGGACTCTGAAGAAAATCAGTGTCCTGGAACTCCTTGGAAATAGTGGCTGCAAATAGATCCCAGTTTGCTTTCTTATAATTGAGATGCTGAGAGACAGAGACGTGTTCAGTTAATACAGGTTGCAGAAGGACAGGGAAATGGTCACTTCCGTGCAGAATCGTCATGGACAGACCACTCATAGTCCAGGACCAGCGAGGGTCACAAACCGACAAATCTAAACACGAAAGTGAACCTGTGGAAGAGTGGAGGTAAGTTGCTGATCCGTCGTTCAGACAACACAAATCCAAGTCTGAAAGGACATCCTCAATTAGCAGACCTCTGGATGATGAAACCGGCACTACCCCAAAGAGGATTGTGACCGTTAAAGTCACCCAACAGCAAAAAAGGTCGAGGAAGGTCTCCTATCAGACTGACAAGTCCTGACGACAAACCGGGACTGAAGGAGGTAGATAAATAGAACAGATTGTCACAGTCCTGTGGAGAGCGACTCTCGCAGCAACAGCTTGAAGGGAGGTAGACAGAGCGACAGGACTATACAGCAGAGTTTTGTGTATGAGAAGGGCAACACCGCCCGGCCGTCCCAACGTGGATGGTTGTGCAGGATTTGAAAGAATATTAAAGCCAGAAAGAGTAAAGGTCTTCTGGCTTGAATTTGAGTTTCCTGAAGAGCCACGACAGAAGGTTTTATAGACTGACACAGAAGCTGCAGCTCCTCCCAAAATTGGAATTTAATCCACGGATATTCCAATGGAATATTGTACTATCCATGGTGCAGAGGGCGAAAGGAGAGAGATCAGGTCATCTCCTCATCAGCATCTGCGGCCAATGGAGTGAACTTATTTTTTAGTTTCACTGGACTGTGTTGGTCTTTGGACCCGCTGGCAGACTTGCCCGCAGGTGACAAAGGCCTGGATTTTGGAGATGGTGGAGGTCTGGATTGGGAGATGGTGGAGGTTGTTTTCTCATCTCCACCGTCTCCACATTGGGTGGAACTCCCTTGCCCGCACGGGCACTGGATAGGAGAGTTTTGAGGCGGAACTGCTGGTTTTTTAATCTGCCCAGCAGCAGATGTTGTAGAATTGCTGGGCAGTTGAGGGGTGGCGGATTTTTTGCCTCCACCAGGGGCAGTCACTTTGGGTGGGAAGGTGGTGGACCTGCTTCCACCAGAGTTGACAGTTCTGACTTGCAATGTTTTGGAAAATGTAAAGTCATCAGTCTGACAGCAGACTGATCGAGTGGAAACTGCGGGAACCGACTTTACAGCCGAAGCATATGAAGCTGTTGGAGTCTGACTGCCCACAACCTTTCTTGCGGGCTTCAAAAAAGGAGATCTTTTCCGTTTTTATTCGTTGAATGGTGGATTCTTGAATCCAAAGAGGACAGTTTCTTGAAGAGAGGGATGATCGCCACTGCAGTTAGCACAATGTGCCGGATCTTTGCACGGCCCATCATGGATTGCCTTGCAGCAAACACCGCACACCTCCTGCCCAGAACAGCGGTCTCTGACATGTCCAAACCTCTTTGGCACCTGAAGCACTCAACGGGGACGGGACATACAACTGAACACCCGGGCGTTCAGGTAGCCAACTTGATGACCGGAGGCAGCACAGGGTTGCAGAAGGTCAGAAAGGGGGGTGTTGGGGGCCACTCTCTCTGCACCTTTCTTGACTGTCACCCTGCGCACCTCCGTCACACCCTGGGACGCCAGTTCTGTTTTTATTTCTGCCTCTGAGACACCCGTTAGATCTCTGCAGCGAATCACACCTTTTGAGGAATTTAACTGTTTATGGGGAGTCACCCTGATCTCCCTATCCACTAATTTTGTTGCCCTCAGCAGCTGTTCAGATTGTTTTCTTGATCGACATTGAACTAAAAACGATCCATTCCTCAAACCTTTTGACGGACTGAGGGTCACCTGCTAAGCCTTGAAAGCCCTTTTGAATAGCAAAAGGGCTCAGAGCTGAAAGGGGTCTTTCCTGCTCCGTCCCTTCCCCCACGAGCCAGGAAGCCCAGAAACCTGTTCTCTGTCGTATCTCCGTGTCAGAAATCGCTGTCAGAATAACGTTCCCCTGAAATAGGGATGCCGCCTTCCTCTTCCTTTTGGGGGGATTGTTTTTGAAAGAGCCATATTTGATTTATTGTGATTCATCCCTCCCTTACCCACCCACCTTGGAGTCCAACTAAGGGGCCAGGGCCAAGAAACCAATGTCTTGACCCCTTCCAGGCTTCGGAGAGACATACAACAGACAAAAACCTACCAACCCTATCCCCCCTGATCATGCCCAACTCCCGGGAACAAAAGAGCTGGGCACTGCAGGGGTTACCTTGGCCAGCCGGAGAAAATGCCTGTTTTGACCCAGCCCCAAGAAGGGGAGCCGATTAGTACACCGGGCCAAAGTGTACTCCCTGTCTAGGAGAGGTCCGAGCCAAAGTGATGTGTTGAGAGCGCTGGCCCTCTCAATCACCAGGATCTCATCCCCCTCCGACACAGGTCGCACCGCACGGCAAACGCGGCGGATCTTAAGGAGACCACAGAGAGAAAAGGAGTGTGGAAAAGAAGACTTGAAGGGAGACGAAGATAGAAAAGGGCCAAATAAGAGAGGCAGAAAACAAGAAAAGGAGAAAGGCGGGTTACACTTAGTCAGGATCCTCACCCGTAGCCTATCTGACATGGGAAGCCCTACCAGGGGCATCAACTCTTACCACGTTGTGCTTAGGCCAGACAGCACCTCGACTTTTCAGGCCTAGAAGCAGTTTAAAAAACCCAGCTTATCTTCAAGTATTGATGCCCCCGCCAGCAAAGCCTAAGGATCACAGGACCACGCAAGCCCTCCGACCACGGCAAGGTTGCAACCCCCGGAGGGTTCTCTCCACAAATCTTGGACACTCTCTAAAACTTTTGGCTAACAAGACTCTTATTTAACACAACCACCAGAAAGACTCAAAAAGGCACTTTCCTTTACCATCCCCACACTCTCTTCTCTCCACAAATCTTGAACACTCTCTAAAACTTTTGGCTAACAAGACTCCTATTTTTAACACAACCCCCCAGAAAGACTCAAAAAGGCACTTTCTTACCATCCGCTCTCTTCTCTCCATCTCTCTTGCCGGTACATGCCACACCGGTTTAGCTTGGCAGCTGAAAAATGTGAAGGGTACCCCGTCATGTCAGAGGAAACAGTATTCTCCAGATCATCCCTGACATCACGATCTCTGTTTCTCTTCCTTATTTTCTCCCTTCTTTCTCTCTTGGCTGCACGCAGACTACTTCCTCGCAGCTGGCTGGGGCTCCACCTGAATGGACCCTCCCCTGTGTAGAACAAACCAACAGCTCTGTGTTCTGAGGGATCTCAGTCAACAGG
>CM031610.1:62687455-62700170 GCA_018398815.1 Conus ventricosus
CTAAAAGGATTAGGCGAAATCATATCAGAGAATTGCTCAACACTGTGCGAATTCAAGGGAGGTTTACAGACTGCGTTTCTTTAATTGACTGTTCCGCAGTTTCCTCTCCAAAGAGCCAGCAAAGGCCCATAATTTCATCTTCTTCGCTTCCGGTGTTGTTCTCTACAGCCCTGTTGCCATCAGTGGCCATGTTGTCTTCAGTCTCTGTGTTTTCAGCAGTGATGGTTTCCTCTATGGTAGTCTCTGTTGACTGTTTATCCTCACTGTCAGCAAGATAAGCCGGATCTCTTTGCATACCTCTGCATTCCTCTTGCACTCCTTCACCTGACCTCACTCCTTTACCCTGTACACACCCGATGTCACCTGGACAGCAGAGGTATGAGGGGAGGGATTTGGAGACGGTAGGAGGTCGATGCGATTATGCAGAATATGTATAGGGGGAAGCAGAGTGCGTCTGCAGGAACATTTTCTGTTATTTTTGACAAAGTCGAAGGAACCTAGTCGTCCTTGGCACTTGGGGCAGGTGATCTTCCCTTGAGTGTAGCATGCCTGAAACATCGGCAGCAACCCTTAGCATCTTAAAAAGGTAAGTGTGCAGTGTGTGTGTGTGTGTGTGTGTGTGTGTGTGTAAGATAAGATAAGATAATGTTGCTTATAGCCCAGCCGACCGCAGAGGGCCACATCAGGGCTGTCACCACGTTAAAATCAACTCACCAGTCATTTTAAAAAAAAATTAAAAAAACAAAACAAAACAAAAAAAAACTTTCACACATCTCGTTAAATGACATCGTCTACGTGTGTGTGTGTGTGTGTGTGTGTGTGTGTGTGACCCTGCATGCAACCATATTTGCATGAGTGCCTGCAGGCATGAAAGTGTCAGTGTGTGTATGTATGCATGTCATGTATTCTATCTGACAGTGACACATACTGATCCAGTTACAATGAACAATCCACAGAGGAACAAACACTTACACAGCTGCAAACCTCTGATGTATTTAAATCAAAGAGAAGGGCTTTCTGACAATGTTCAAATTTATCATCTGCTTAGCAATAATGTACAGTAGAATTCTTGAATCAAGAGAGACATTACAACTGGATGCCTGTCTCTCACTCGAAATGTGTGGCAGCATGTTTGTTTCTCTGTGGACTAATGTTTTTTTTGGTATACATATGTACATGCTTGAAATCATGTAAAATTATGTAAATGCATTGTCAATTTTTTTCCTGGTAATACATTTCATGACTAGTATTTCTTCTTCTTCACATCATTGAAAAAAATGTCAAAGAGAAAAAGTAGTGGTTCAATGAAAAAGGTTAAGAAGAAGCAGAGCAAAAACACTGACATGAATTAAATTTTTTTTTTAAATGAAGACATGCTTACACTGGCAACAGGAATATGCATACTGTTATTCTTCTATCACTTTTTGGACACACAGTCATACATTGTTATGCTCTAACACGTGAAGGTGCATGGTGTACAGATATACATAGATTCAAGCTGATATGATAGACACAGGCACAACGTTTTTGAAACGAGTAGGAACTCAGGAAGAGATATGGAAAACTAACCATTCTTGAGATAATTTCCAGGTTTTTCTTAAAACTGGTTTTTGTGCATTATACTCTTCAAACTTGCTGGTAAGCTATTGCATAAATTTCAACCAAATAGTGAAAAACACTAGATTTATGAACACTGACAATTTGTTTCTGTAAGAAACAGCACACTGTGCGTGTCACGTGCGTGCGTGTGCGTGCATCTGTGTTAGTGCATGTGTGCTTGTGAGTATGTACGTGTGCGCTGTTCCCCTCATTATTAGAGAGTTTTTCGTCTGCAGTTTTGATGTGCTCAGGGACCAACAGTCTATGGACCTTATAAATGTTTTTCGTCATTATCCAAAACCTGACGAAAACATAATATAATGGACTGCATGTTACGATACCTAGCTCTTCAACAATGGTATCGATGAAAACATGCATACAACATGGATCCAGTCAACCACTTGCCTCTTCAACAGAGGCCACGATGAAAGGTGGAGTGAAATCATGCGACACAAAGAGATGGGTGCGTGTGACCTGCTCCTGTCCATTTCCACAGTCCCAGCCTGCCAGTCCCCCTGAAAAACACACCAGTTGACGCACCCACCACGCGACTCATCAGAGGAAACAGAGAAACGTTTACCTGTAAATTTGAGCCAAATTACGAGGGCAGAGGGATGAGGGCAAACCTGGGGCAGAGGGAAGGGGAACTAATGTCTAAAATCAAATGAAACCTTAATTCTAAACTAGGCATAAAAGTACATACACATAACATGGGGAAGAGGGAAGGGGGAGTGAGAGGACAGGAGTGGGTGGGGGAACAGATTGGTTGTCCAAGGGGAACATGGATGGAGAGAGAGAGAGAGAGAGAGAGAGAGAGAGAGAGAGAGAGAGAGAGAGAGAGAGACAGAGAGAGAGAAAGAGAGAGAGAGAGAGAGAGAGAGAGAGAGAGAGAGAGAGAGAGAGAGAGAGGGGGGGGGTGCCAAAATAGCATGATAAAGTCCTAGTTAATTCAAACATAACGATTTCTACGTACATGAAAGAGAGAAGTGGAAGAGATTCGGCTTCCATTTCTGGTGAAAGGGAGGTGAGAGGGGAAGGAGAACTAAGGGTAGTATGCTGCAGTGCAGGCGACATCCTTGATGGTTATCGAGGGGCTATCCACCAAACGAAAAGCATAGCGAAATAACACTGAATTTGCTTTATTTCTATTTCATACATGCTCAAGGAGCAAACAACGGTTTTCACAGAACTAGGACTGAGGCACTGATGGCCTCCTGGATTAAGCCGGAGACGATGAGGGGAGACTACAATAAAAACAACAACTGGCGTGAACCACTACTATCCCGGCCAACCCCGGCCCCTTCCTGACAATTCCTTTACAGTCAGGCTGGGACCTTGTTATCAGTCCTCCCTATTCAGGAGGGATTGTTTTTATCCCCCTCCCTCTCTTTCTTTTTCGTTTTTTTCTCCAATCTGAATTGAAATATGATGTAGCTAGAGCATTTCTAGAATTTCTTTCATCTGAAATAAGGAAATCAGGCCTATAACAGTTTTACGGACCACTTAAGCTACAGTACTTTAGTATATCTATAATGTATTACAGGATGAAGCAGAGGAAGAGGCAAATTGTAAAAAAAAATCTACGTGCTATAGTAAACCGAAAGCGGAAATGCAGTTCCGACAGACGATAGAGACGTTACTTAGCGCTGTCCAAACAAAACGAAAGTATCTTCGAATTTTTTTGTTTCGCCGTAGCAATTTAATGATCGTAGTAGCGTCGTAGCAAGCATTCTCTTCAGTCTTGGCATAGCAAACTACGGCGATCTCGTAGCAGTTGGCAGCTATGCATTTCCTTTCATTTGGCAGGTCTAAAATCTGGCATCTACTTCAACTGATAAAATTATATACAACCTAATGAGTATAACATTTTTGTCAGCTGATACAAAACTACAATGCTGTGTAGCAGAATTATTATTTTAACATTGCATCAATCTCAATCCATCACCTTAGATTATAAATCTTCTCTGGGATGATAACACTTTGCAAACATGGAACAAACAAACAAAGACAAAAAACACTACTGTAACAAAACAACATCAAAATACTATCTTGTCACATCAAATCTGGAAAAAAAGAAATGTAAAACTAAAGTCAGAAAATTAGTCAAATATGCTTCTGTAAACATTCCATCTATTATATCTAATAGCTATTCATTTGCTGTCCAAAGAGCTTTCCTTTAATAATAATTTAAAAAAAAAAACATACTGACAGTATGATACACAACAAAGATACACGATAGCTGAAAAAAAGAGCAAAACAAAACATATTAGTAGGTAATTCATATCATCTGGGAGCAAAAAAATCAATTACAAATACAATGAAATAAAATTTCCTAGTATTACCATTAGTTATGGTGTTTTGCTGCGCATATATGCGCAGCAAAACACCATAACTAATACTGATATGTCTAGATGTAAATTTAACACCGTTGTACGACTGCTTTAAATAGTTTATTTAAGTGTGTGTATTTGTTTTTATTTTTACTATTATAACAAAGTGAGAAAAGATGCATTAGAAACTGGTAAAACAACATACAGGCAAACCAGATTAAAAACAGGAAGTCGGCAACAATAACAAAAGATACAAAAAGCAAAAAAACACAGACAATGATATAGAAATTCATAGAGCTCTATAGCACATGTACACATTATTTCTGGGATGTAGGCCAACATAGATTCGCACCTGAGTAAAGGAAAAGAAAACTAGCACAGTAGGATCACAGATAAGACGTCAACATTGATAGGATAACAGAAGACAGAAAATAAACAAAACCAGCAAACACGCACAGTCACAACATAAACTGAAGAAGTGGCATGTGTAACTGGCACTGTATTTTTTTTTTCCAAATCTTCAGTTGACTTTTGGTATGAAATGGAAAAAACCTGTACTGATATCCAAGTGGTTTGTAATTAACACTCCCTTTCAGTGCTGACTGTGGTACCAACCACCACGAATGCAGCACAGCAGCATACCAATTCTAACGGGTCCTGCTGGTCTGCATGCCAGCTGGATGAATGGGCGCGGTATGCAGCACTTACTAGTAGTTAGATCTCTCTCTCTCTCTCTCTTGTGTTTGTGTGTGCGACAGATATACACATGCACGCATGCGACACGTATGCGTACACCACACGCACACACACACACGCGCATGCACTCCAGGTGTACAAATCCAAAAGCATGCTTTTTGTGACCTGTCGTATGGTTTAATTCATTAAACCATAGTTTGCATTACAATGTTTATATCTAACGAAGTAGTCATTGTGAAAGTGCAAGTCACTACTTTCCATTTGTGTCGCCATAAATAGATATTATGAGTTGGACAGCGGTGTACAACAAAACACCTAAACATTGTAAACCCTTCTCATTGGCTGTGCAGGTCACTTCAACCTCACCTGATAACCTCACGCTTGATAACGAGGTTATCTTCAGTCTCTTACCAGCTCTATCTTGGTGACTGTCTGACCTACAGCTCTTTTCCAGACAAATACAATGTATTGTTTACATGTAATATGCCCTGCTCGTGGATTATTACACATAACACAAAAAGTAAAATGCCAGAGCTGTGGATTATAGGAGACAGGAAGAATGTTCACATATCATACCTAACTAGTTGCAGTATTTCTATTTATTAACATACAAACTAGTTGTAGTATTTTTTTATTTCCAAACATACTTTCTGAATCCCCCTTTTTTTCCATTCTACATTCAACTCGTACAAATATTTTTGATTCAAGCTCTGATAACAATTATTGTATTTTTAGCAACAAACTGGATGTTAAGCACCATGTTATGATTATGGTCTAGGTCACAGTATAATATCATACGAAGAGAAACTTTGGGGAATCAGCTGAGACAATCAAAATTTACCTAATTAGTAAGAGATCTGCTCAGCAGAAATACCTGATCTGTGGTTGTTACAGCAAATCTAGAAGGACTCACAAATAGTTCAGTATTGAAAGCTTCCATTGCTAAAGGCCTTGGAATGTTTATTTCAATGGTTTATCACATGCCATTAAAAAAAAATCAAATCTATCTGTGACATTAAACAATATTCAGCAGTCAAATCATAGCTTATAGAATGTACAAACAAAAGATTAGAAATTTAGTAATATATCTTCAGAAATACTTTAAACCATGGACTTTATTACTTTTGGTTATCAACATTAAAGATGCAGCACTCCTGAAAAAAAAAAATCCCATAGTTTAAGAACACAGACAAGTGAAATAATGCTGCCAGCAAGGCAAAACAAAAACGAAACAAGACAAAACTTAAATACTGTACAGAAAAAGGAGGGTCAACATGATCTGAGTCTGACTTACATTTCATTTATCCTCATAATGATAGCAACAAGGATGGAAACGTTATGAAAATGAATATCCCCAAGTTCAACCATTTTCTAAGTTTTTGTTAACACTGAATAGTTTGAAAATGTTTTTTCTTACATCTGTACTGAGATCAACTCATTCAAAATTCCTCCAGATCCTATCCTAAAAGATCTTATAAAGTGGCGTCATGACTTTTTTTTTGATGTTGACAAGTAACAACTTCCTCACCAATACTATTATATATAATTGATATCATATTTTTCATTTTTTCATTAATCTGTTTCTCAGTGATTTTTTTGTAAACCCAGTTTGTTTCAAAATCAAATGAAAGCTACAAAGTACAATATCAAATGAAATCAAAACAGCTAAGTGGCAACTGGATTAGCACCACCACCAAAAAAAATTAGCAGTATGTGTAACACTCTGACTAAAAGAAACCAATCATCCACTGCCAGTCCACTACTGTACAAATAAATGGCATGGGTACATGGCCATCAACGCAAAGACCTCCATGTATTCTAGGAAGGGACATTAAAATTTACACCTGTATGCCAGTTTATTCAATCCTCTCATGCTCTCCCATGTTTTCCACAAATAGCTGTATATATGTATACACACCACATCATGCATATATAACATATTATATATTATATATATATATATATATATATATATATCAGCCCTGATGTGGCCCTTTGCGGTCGGCTGGGCTATAAGCAACATTATCTTATATATATTATATATATATATGCATATTTGTGTGTGTCCCGCATATAGACTAGCCGGTGTACCCGACTTCGCTCGGGTATATCTGTACAATGATTTTCTGGCCATCCCTCTCTCTCACCACTTAAAAGACAATACAATAAAATTCAGCTTGGGTTTGTTTCGTTTTTCCCATGCTGAACCAATTGCCCCAGCCTCCTCCTATCTACTTCACCCAATTTCTTCGGACGCCCACACCTTCTTGCCTCTCAATCTGTTTTCCCTCACGAATTTTTTTCGTAATACGATGCACAGTCCATAGAGGGATGTCTGTACTTTGTGAACTTACCGATGCATTCTCAATTCCTTGATTGAAGTGCTCCAAAATGACAACTCTGTAGGGGCCGCCATAACCTAGTGGATAAGGCACTGGACTCATGATCTAAAGGTCGTGGTTTCGAATCCCGGCTTGGTCTTGGAAATTTTAACGTGGAATGTTTCCAGCTAAAATGACCGTGGTTCACCCCGATGTCCACCCTGGCCCCGCAGGTGTCAGGCTAATGTGACGGACCAGCCATCTGCATATCCTTGATTTGGGCACAGACGTTAAATCCAACTCAAACATGACAACTCTGTGAAAAGATTGCATTTTCACGATGTATCATGTCTATTGGAGGGCCTCTGGGTAAACAACATTTCTGGTCTCCCTGTTTGGTGCAAGTATAGTCAGTGTTTCTGCGTTTCCAGTTCGTGATGCTGCAACGTAGAACATTCCATGTGTAAAACACGGAACGGTCAGGTCTGCCCCAAGGGATGAAAATGTCTGACCCTGGCTCTTGATGATTGTCAGAGCGAAAGCTGGTTTCCTGGGAAACTGAAGCCATCAGAACTGGAATGGCAGGGGTGAGTCCATGGGTTCAGAGGAATTTTGGGGAGCAGCCACCGGTTCACCTTTGTGGGGGCCACATGATATTTTCGCTTCTACAACGTTCCTGTGCAGTCTGGTGAAGACACATCGGGTGCCATGATCACCTTTGGCGGGTCCAGTGAGACGGAGAATGATAATGGGGACTCCAGATTTCAGCAAACGTTCATGCGGTGGAAGTCCAGAAATCTCAATGGAGTTCAGGAGTTCTTGTGGATAAAGGACTCCCTCATCATCATTCTGCCAACAGATCTGTACAGAGTTTCCTCTCCAGGAAGTCAGCTGCGATTTTTCTGTTTAGCCTGTTGACAGTCTCGTTCAGGGAGGAGATTATGGCCCTTTCCGCTGACCAGTCTGAGTCTGCACAGTGAGCATGAAGATCCGGGTGGACTGCTTCTATCAGATCCTCCTGGCTATCATAAAACTGGCATAGTGCTGGTGGGACCAATATAGTATCTGGAAACATGACTCAATGGCACCATTGCCAATGTCAAGCAGAAGTTTGGCGAAGCTGGCTGTCTGGGGATTTCCAGACAGTGGGCTCTCATATTTAACAATCATGCTCCGCCATTTCTTCAGACAGGCATTGACAATGTTTGCTCTGGTGCCATGAGGACGACAGGGAGGATCTGCCTGAAGTCCCCACAGAACAGCGTTGGGATGCCTCCCATTGGCCTGTGCACTTGGGTGATGTCCTGCAGCGTAGAGTCCATGGCCTCGTAGACAGCTTTGTGGGTCATGGGAGCTTCATCAATTATGACGGTTGCAGCCTCTTTGATGACTTTGGCCAACGTTGACCCACGCTTGACGGGCAGGTTGGCGTTTCTTGCTTGTCGGCATCCAGAGGGACCTTGAAAGTGCTAGTACTGTCCGCCCACCCGGCAAAAGAGTAGCGGCAATGCCACTGGAAGCAGTGGCTAGCCCTATTTTGCCTGTGGAGCAGATCCTGTTCAGAATAAGATTCAGGATGGTCTTTCCTGTCCCTCATGGAGCATCAAGGAACATTATGTTGTTGCTTGCTGGGGGGATCCTGCCTCTGCTCAACCATGGTCGTAAAGCTGTCGTACAGTCTCTCTGGTCAGCTGTCAGCTTCTTCAGCTGGTCATCAGCTGCTGCCCGGAGTGCAGTAGTGTCGTAATTGGTCTCGCGGTAGTATTCTCGAGGCACAGTTTGTCGTTGTGTGACTGTTGGCATCCCATACACCTCTGTAGACTTGCCTCCAAGAAGGAAAAGTTTGTGCTGAATCACATTAAGAGCTTGGTTGTAGATGGCATCTGTGTACTGCGCTTCATAACAGACATCTCTTCGGACTTGGAAGAGGAAATCTTCAGCAAGATGGTTCTTGAAGAGGTTCCACAGGTTGCCTGGGTTACTGGGGTTGCAAGCCACCCGGATAATACAGAAGTTACGCAGCAGTCGGGGTCTCGAGAGATGGAGGCTTCCTCCGGGGCAAGTTGTAGAAGGCGGTCATATTCAAGTTTCGGTTCGTGTAAGTTGTATATCATTGTTCAGCATTTAAAACTACACGTGTATACCAAATCTCATCAAGAAAGGTCTAAATTTAAAAATAACGGATCTTAACGGTTTTTAACGCTCAATTTTAAGTTTCTGTTCGTGTAAATTGTATATCATTGTTCAGCGTGTAAAACTGCATCTGTATACCGAATTTCATCAGGAACGGTCTAAATTTATATAATAACGGTTTTTAACGGTCAATTTTTAAGTTTCCGTTCGTGTAAGTTGTATATCTTTGTTCCGCGTGTAAAACTGGATCTGTATACCGAATTTCATCAAGAATGTCTAATTTATATAATAACGGTTTTTAACAGTCAATTTTAAGTTTCGGTTCGTGTAAGTTGTATATCATTATTCAGCATTTAAAACTTCACCTGTATACCAAATTTCATCAAGAAAGGTCTAAATTTAGAAAATAACGGATCTTAACGGTTTTTAACGCTCAATTTTAAGTTTCTGTTCGTGTAAATTGTATATCATTGTTCAGCGTGTAAAACTGCATCTGTATACCGAATTTCATCAGGAACGGTCTAAATTTATATAATAACGGTTTTTAACGGTCAATTTTTAAGTTTCGGTTCGTGTAAGTTGTATATCATTGTTCAGCGTGTAAAACTGCATCTGTATACCGAATTTCATCAAGAATGGTCTAAATTTATATAATAAAGGTTATTAACGGTCCATTTTAAGTTTCGGTTCGTGTAAGTTGTATATCATTATTCAGCATTTAAAACTTCACCTGTATACCAAATTTCATCAAGAAAGGTCTAAATTTAGAAAATAACGGTTCTTAACGGTTTTTAAACGCTCAATTTTAAGTTTCTGTTCGTGTAAATTGTATATCATTGTTCAGCGTGTAAAACTGCATCTGTATACCGAATTTCATCAGGAACGGTCTAAATTTATATAATAACGGTTTTTTAAACAGTCAATTTTAAGTTTCGGTTCGTGTAAGTTGTATATCATTATTCAGGATTTAAACTTCACCTGTATACCAAATTTCATCAAGAAAGGTCTAAATTTAGAAAATAACGGATCTTAACGGTTTTTAACGCTCAATTTTAAGTTTCTGTTCGTGTAAATTGTATATCATTGTTCAGCGTGTAAACTGCATCTGTATACCGAATTTCATCAGGAACGGTCTAAATTTATATTAACGGTTTTTAACGGTCAATTTTTAAGTTTCGGTTCGTGTAAGTTGTACATCATTGTTCAGCTTGTAAAACTGCATCTGTATACCGAATTTCATCAAGAATGGTCTAAATTTATATAATAACGGTTTTTAACAGTCAATTTTAAGTTTCGGTTCGTGTAAGTTGTATATCATTATTCAGCATTTAACACTTCACCTGTATACCAAATTTCATCAAGAAAGGTCTAAATTTAGAAAATAACGCTTTTTAACGGTGATAAATAACGGTCATAAAAAACTATCGAATGACCCAGTGTTATCCACAGTATGTCCCTCTAGAATCATGCCAAGTTTGGTGGCGATCCGACGACTCCCTTTGCCGCCAACATCAGAAAGATTGTATTTTGGATCGTTTTTTAGGGGGGTACGTGTTAACGGTTTTTAACGGTCATAAATAACTGTCGTAGAAACTGTCCAACGACCCTATGTTACTCGGGAGATGTCCTCTAGGTTCGATGTACCTGTGCAATGTCACAACGGCCATTTGATGAAAAGCAGAGGAAAAAGATCTTTGAAACCGTTATAACAGTTTTGTAACGGTTTTTAACGGTTTTCTCTTTTTTTAGAGATTAGTCCAAAACAATCCTTGGGTCACAACAGACGTACCTGCTAAATTTCAAGAAGATCAGGTTCTAAACAGTTTCTTTTATAGGGTTTGGTGTTTTTAACGGTTTTTAACTGTTATAAAATAACGGTTTTTGTAACTGCCAAATAACGGTCCTCATTTTAGAGAAGTAGTCCTGTACGTGTGCAATGTCACAACGGCTATTTGAAGAAAAGCAGGGAAAAAGATGTCTTTGAAACCGTTATAACAGTTTTTTAACGGTTTTTAAACAGTTTTATTTTTTAAGAGATTAGCCCAAAACCATCCTCGGGTCACAACAGACGTACCTGCCAAATTTCATTACAATCGGTTGAGCCGTTTTGAGTCTATAGCGTACACAGACACACGCACGCACACACGCAGACAGAAATTGCCATTTATATATTAGATATATATAACACATATATACACAACACATTAAACTATTTTGGACAGTAAAAAAAATCTTTATACTCCCCCCCCCCCCCCCCCCCCCCCCCCCCCCCCTACTGTTCACCCATACTTCTGATAATTCAAATGCTTGAGACGCATGTCCCAGCTCAATGAAAATCAACAGGACATTCTGAAAACCTACACCAATGACCCAGCTATAGGCAAATCACCAGTGTGTGTGTGTGTGTGTGTGGTGTGTACGCACATGCAAATGTGTAACAAACCGTATTCGTACCCACAGGATTACTCCTTAATTCAAGAGTATCCGTACACTGGTTTCCAATTCACTCTAAAGGTAGAAACTAGAGTAACTCTTCATTGTCAAATTGGGTTAAGAGGAGGACATTGCTGGGACTGAACCACGCTCAGAAAAGTTGAAACTGGGAAAGGGAGGGCAAGGGTGGTGTGCATGCACTGTTCTGATCAGCAGCTTCCACACTGGTATATGGGGAAAACATCTACCGCCATGAGTGTACAAATGAGATGTTTGCCTTGTTATATAGTGAAAGTGTTCGAATATGCGACATTGTGTCCCAGTGTGTGCGTGTGCGTGTACATGTGCGTGTGTGTATGCGTGTGTGTGTGTGCGCATGTGCAGGTTCGTGTGTGTGTGTGTGTGCGTGTCCTGCATATAGTAAAACGCCCTGTAGCCTACGTTGTTAGGAGGGGCACTATTGAAATTATCCTCATTATTATTACGTGAGTAAGAAACTGCAAACATGGGCTATGTAAAGTTCTAGAATCTTTTGTTAGGGACACCATAGTCAACCCTATGTATGATCAACAATGAGTTATTTTTTAAACCAAGCATTCTTGCATGGCACTGTGCCTAGAGGTGCTGGAGAACTTTACATGTTGGATGACAGACAAATCTTTTGATGTCGTCTGCCTGGTCTTTAGAAAGGCTTTGATTCTGGTCTCATAACTGACTCCATGTTAAGATCCAGTTGTATGGAGTACCAGGCAATACAATTTTACCATGGATTTCAGATTTCCTCTGAAGAAATCAAAGTTTTAAAGTGGGGAAAGCACACTCCCCAGAAATTTAAGTTTTAGTTGGTATCCATCGGGCGAGTGTGCAGAGACTCATTCTGTTTACAATGTTCATTAATGATTTATCAAGTGTTGTCATTAGTATTTGTAAAATATTTGCCAATGACGCATAAATCTGTAAATTGAGCAGCCAAAATGATGTGTTGCAGTCAGATATTGACAGATTAATTGACTGGACATATAGGCCTACATGAATCAATATCTGAATGCAATAAGTGAAGATGTTAGCAAAAACAATTCTCAGATGGACTCGAATAAACTACGACTGTCTGATAAAGTTGCGTTTTAACTTCTAAGTTTCTTTCAACAGCTTTTCTTCTTCCTAAGAAGCATTGGATTAATGCACACTACCATTAACGTTACC
>CM031610.1:62710270-62717770 GCA_018398815.1 Conus ventricosus
ACACACACACACACACACACACACACACACACCACACACACACACACACACACACACACACACACACACACCACACACACACGCATGCCTGTAAAAGGATACAAATAAGACGTAATGCAAAACGCCATGATATGAGGCGGACAGAAAAAAAATTGATTTATATAAATACGAAGACTGGAATCAAACTTCTTTCAGCTCAGGGGGATTGTTACAGGTCTGTGCTGCACAATCAAGTTGTTTTGTTTTGTATACACACACATGCCTGTAAGATCATGCAAATGAGGCGTAATGCAAAACGCCGTGACATGAGGCGGCTCAGGAGGAAGTGTGTGGAAAAAGTGTGTAAACAATGCGAATTCAAACTGAGGCTATTGCCGAGGAAGGCACTGGCGCATCACTTACGACGTTCTGCACTGCTGTATGGGCTTTACAAAAAAATCAGGCGAAAAAGAATCCGCTCATTTTTAAAATCGCTTGGTTTGTGTACATTTTGCAGGGAGCAATCCTCTCATTCATGCTGTTTTGTAAACACACACACACACACACACACACACACACACACACACACACACACACACACACACACACACACACACACACACACACACTTGATAATACATAATTATGATTCATGAAACAGATAATTACAGCGCGTGAAAACAGCGATTATGACCACGTGTGTGTGTGTGTGTGTGTGCGTGTGTGTGTGTGTGTGTGTGTGTGTGTGTGTGTGTGTGTGTGTGTGTGTATGTGTGTGTGTGTGTGTGTGTGTGTGTGTGCACTGCTATCACTACCATCACGGCAAGCATCTTCAAAGATCGCTTTCCAAAGGCGTAGAAGGCCAGAAGCCGGAGATCACAGCCACAATTACCCGTTTTCCCTGTTCACGGCTAATTAGAGTCATTATGTTGCTTTGTGCTTTGACGCATTCTCTGATATCTTGACGATGTCAAAACCAGTCACGTTTACCGTTTTCACCCTTACATTACTGTTGCTAGGTTATCTGTCTATCAGGCAACATTACGCCAAAACTATTGATCCGATTTTTCAAAAACGTGGTGGGGAAATGGAATGTGGACTATTTTGTGTGGATCAAGGTCCCAATGTGAATCCTGGATTTTTTGTTATACTGTATTTAGCATTGTAGTTTTCTTAAATTTCTTAACAATGTATGGGTATATATATATAAGTCTCTCTCTCTCTCTCTCTCTCTCTCTCTCTCTCTCTCTCTCTCTCTCTCTCTCTCTCTCTCTCTCAATCCTTGATCGAATGAACGTTTTCTGAGTTCTCTCTCTCTCTCTTTTTTTTTTTTTTTTTTTAATCTAGCTATTACCAAATGTACTGATGTTACGAACTCATGAGATTTTTTTGCTACAGACCTGGATTACAAATGTTAGAGTACTTTTCAGTCACGTGTTCAATGATAGACTGGCAGAAGAAATAGAAGTAGGACCAGAGCGGAAGGCAGAGAGATTGAAGATGGGGAGTAAAGGTAGATTGAGAGTGGGAGAGAGGCGTGCATATGTGTGTGTATGTGTGCGTGCGTATAGGGGAGGGAGGGGGTGGGGTGTATGTGGGCAAAGGATGTACATGGGACGGGAGACATACAAACAGCTGCACCGTGCGTGCTTGACAGAACACTGGAGGAGGAGGAGGGGGGGGGTGATTCCGCCTGCAGACTGGATGATTCGTCGCGAGAATAAAAACAGACTTGAGTCAGGGCGTGTGGAAGAGGGAAGTGCGCGCGTGTGCATGTGTAGAGGTGGGAATGGGGGGGGGGGGGGGGGGGGGGAAGGGGGGGGCAGGGTAGATATGGAGCTGCGGGTGGGGAGAACATCTTGAGAAGGGTGCACGTTGATGCATATGTTGCATATCAGTGAGAATGTATAGCAGAAGGAAAACTGGCATATCCATTATCAATGATAAGCTGACCAGCGAAGAGCGTTCTCTCTCTCTCTCTCTCTCTCTCTCTCTCTCTCTCTCTCTCTCTCTCTCTCTCTCTCTCTCTCTCTTAACCTCCGTTGGGAGTCATTGGTGCACCTCGTTGAAGAACAGTTCACTAAGTTCCTCTGTTCTGACGGTTGTGTAACAAGGCCTGAGTCTCTGCAAATGTTTTTTTTTTTTTTTTCTGCTCACGCTGCAATGTTGTCAGTCCAACGTTGTTGTTTTTCTCCTCTTTTTATGTTTTTTTTTTCTTCCATTAATAAGTCTTCCTCCTTCAAAAGTTCCTTTGAGGGCTGTTTAGCAAGATCACTGATTCTTGCAACGTGGCCATTCCACTGTACTTTTCTTTTCCTGACTGAAATCAGATCATCGCATGGTCTTATGTGCGGTCTGACGACGCATATGTTGATAGCTCTTCTTTTCGAACACTCAGATGGTGATGCCAGTTGCCCGCACGAAGTTGGCTGTCCTCCGAGGTCCGCCAGGTCCCGCAGAGCTTGGCCCTCAGAGCCACGGCTCAGGCCATGTGTCCTGCCTGGCAGTAGCATGGAGGTGACAGTCCTGTAGTATGTGCTCGGTGTCCATTTCGGCCTCTCTGCATGGGCACATCTCAGACTCGCCAATCTCGTACTTTTTGTGCATGCGTGCATTCAGTCTGTTATGTCCAGTCCTTAGTCTGAACAGTAGAACTTGATCGTGGGGAGAACATCTTGGTGGTAGTAGCAGTCAGCCTGGTTGGAATTTGGGTGTTGTTGTTTCCAATTCCTCCTGTAGAGTGTTTTAATGAATGTCTTCTCCTTTGGGTAGGAGACCTCGGTGTCATTGTGTTCCAGCTGTCCTCCTTCCTTGACCAGTCTGTCCGCCTCCTCATTTCCATGGATCCCACAATGGGCGGGGACCCACTGAAGGACAAGTTTTGCATTTTCACCAAGATTTTGCAGAGCTGTTGATGGCTGATAGGAAAAGTGTATCTGATGTTTAGTGTCACATCTCATTTCCACGGCTCGGATTCTTCTCTCCAGATCCACGGTGAGGGTTCAAATATCGCATGCATACAGGAAGATGGAACATACCTGTGCACGCAGGAGCCTGATCTTGTGTTCCATGGAGATGTTCTTGTCTTCTCATTCAGGTTTCCATCTGGACAGTGCTGTGGTTGTCTTTAACTGCCTTTGAGAGGGTTTCTGATTTGGATCCCCAAAGCTATTGACGGATCCCTGGTGAGTGAATTGTTGAACATTCCTATCTACTGACCGCGGACAGGTATATCAGTCATGATGGTGGTGGTGGTGTGACCTGCCATCAGCTTGGTCTTCACGGCGCTGATGTCCATGTCGTGTCTTGGTGACGGTTTTTTGTTTTTTCCAAGTCCTGCAAAGACAACAATGAGACGGTTAGTGTTACAACTTCTGCGTTTCCTGCTTGTACTTCTGGCACTGCTGCTGCTGCTCTTGCTGCCATTACTACTTCTGGCTCTTGCTGCCATTACTACTTCTGGCTCTGCTGCTGCTGCTCTTGCTGCCATTACTACTTCTGGCTCTGCTGCTGCTGCTCTTGCTGCCATTACTACTTCTGGCTCTTTGTGCCATTACTACTTCTGGCTCTGCTGCTGCTGCTCTTTCTGCCATTACTACTTCTGGCTCTGCTGCTGCTGCTCTTGCTGCCATTACTACTTCTGGCTCTGCTGCTGCTGCTCTTGCTGCCATTACTACTTCTGGCTCTTTCTGCCATTACTACTTCTGGATCTTTCTGCCATTACTACTTCTGGCTCTGCTGCTGCTGCTCTTGCTGCCATTACTACTTCTGGCTCTGCTGCTGCTGCTCTTTCTGCCATTACTACTTCTGGCTCTTTCTGCCATTACTACTTCTGGCTCTGCTGCTGCTGCTCTTGCTGCGATTACTACTTCTGGCTCTGCTGCTGCTGCTCTTTCTGCCATTACTACTTCTGGCTCTGCTGCTGCTGCTCTTTCTGCCATTACTACTTCTGGCTCTCCTGCTGCTGCTCTTTCTCCCATTACTATAGCCTTTGTCAAAAGAAACGCGAAACGATCTCCAACGAAGCGACCCAAAAGGGCTAGTTTGAAACGGACCATAGCTGACCTGGACGGCAGACAGTTCAATGTCACATTTCCCGTGTTGGGTGTCTGCGTACGTGCAAAGCATGCATAGTCGATAAAAACACTCCCACGCATGAGTGTATCCAGAGAGAGAAAGTGACAGAAAGAGGGACGAAGAGACACAAAGTGAGAGAGAGAGAGAGACAGAGAAAGAGAGACAGAGAGAGAGACAGAGAGAGGGGGAGAGAGAGGGGGGGACAGAGACAGAGAGAGGGGGAGAGAGAGAGGGGGAAAGAGACAGAGAGAGGGGGAGAGAGAGAGGGGGGGAAAGAGACAGAGAGAGGGGGAGAGAGAGAGGGGGGAAAGAGACAGAGAGAGGGGGAGAGAGAGAGGGGGGAAAGAGACAGAGAGAGGGGGATGAGAGAGAGGGGGGACAGAGACAGAGAGAGGGGGAGAGAGAGGGGGGAAAGAGACAGAGAGGGGGAGAGAGAGAGGGGGGAAAGAGACAGAGAGGGGGAGAGAGAGAGGGGGGAAAGAGACAGAGAGGGGGAGAGAGAGAGGGGGAAAGAGACAGAGAGAGGGGGGAGAGAGAGGGGGGGGAGAGAAGACAGAGAGAGGGAGAGAGAGAGAGGGGGGAAAGAGACAGAGAAGGGGAGGGAGGAGAGGAGGGGGGAAAGAGACAGAGAGAGGGGGAGAGAGAGTGGGGGGAAAGAGACAGAGAGGGGGAGAGAGAGAGGGGGAAAGAAGACAGAGAGAGGGGGAGAGAGAGAGGGGGGAGGGAGGACAGAGAGGGGGGAGAGAGAGAGGGGGGAAAGAGACAGAGGAGGGGAGAGGAGAGAGAGGGGGGAAAGAGACAGAGAGAGGGAGAGAGAGAGAGGGGGGAAAGAGACAGAGAGAGGGGGAGAGAGAGTGGGGGGAAAGAGACAGAGAGAGGGGGAGAGAGAGAGGGGGGACAGAGACAGAGAGAGGGGGAGAGAGAGAGGGGGGGAAAGAGACAGAGAGAGGGGGAGAGAGAGAGGGGGGAAAGAGACAGAGGGGGAGAGAGAGAGGGGGGACAGAGACAGAGAGAGGGGGAGAGAGAGAGGGGGGAAAGAGACAGAGAGAGGGGGAGAGAGAGAGGGGGGAAAGAGACAGAGAGAGGGGGAGAGAGAGAGGGGGGAAAGAGACAGAGAGAGGGGGAGAGAGAGAGGGGGGAAAGAGACAGAGGGGGAGAGAGAGAGGGGGGACAGAGACAGAGAGAGGGGGAGAGAGAGAGGGGGGACAGAGACAGAGAGAGGGGAGAGAGAGAGAGGGGGAAAGAGACAGAGAGAGGGGGAGAGAGGAGAGGGGAAAAAGAGAGACAGAGAGAGGGGGAGGAGAGAGAGGGGGGGGGAAAAGAGACAGAGAGGGGGAGAGAGAGAGGGGGGAAAGAGACAGAGAGAGGGGGAGAGAGAGAGGGGGGGGAAAAGAGACAGAGAGAGGGGGGAGAGAGAGAGAGGGTCTGAAGAGACAAGGGACATGACAGAAATCAACTCTGGATTTCGAATTGGTCCTGAAAAGGACGAGGTAACAGCAGAATGGGCATGGGATAGTGCATGCTGTCAATATCTGGTTTGACGCCCTGCGTTGTTGATGACCAATCGGCAGCGGTTCGGCATGGAGACCACTAAGCGCTGCAGGAAAGCTGGTGGAATTCTGTTCCACTGTCGGACAATTTCTTGTTGGAGTTCGACGGCGTTTCCTGGTCGGCGGGGTTGTTTGTTAATGCTGCGCTTCAAGTATGCCCAGACTTGTTCCATGGGATTTAAGTCTGGACTGCAAGCTGGCCAAACCATTGTGGGAATTTGATTCCGTCGTAGAAATTGTTGCGTGGCTTGTGCAGCATGTGGCGGGCATGTCATGTTGAAACTCGTGAGCCTGGTTTCTTTGGAAGAAAGGGACGACAACTGGCTGCAGCACCTGATTGATGTAACGTGCTGCATTCACCCCTCCTCCCCGACCTCGCTGCAGCTGAAAAAAAAACCGGGCCTACAAGCTGTTGACCGTACAGGCCACCCCACATCATGACTGATGGTCCACCCCAAAAATTGTGTTCCTTGATGTGACGGGCATTAAAGCGCTGACCCGTGGTCTCCAGACCGATCATTGTTGTCAACCTTGTCAACGCAGACTCGGCATTCGTCACTGAACAGCACTTCATTCCATTCTGCTGCCCAGTTCGCGTGTTGATTGGCCCAGTTCTGCCGATGGAGTCTGTGTTGTGCAGTCAATCTCGAACCCCGATATGGACGGCGACAAAAAAGGTGGTTTCGACGCAGCAGACGAATTATTGTCGATGGCGACGTGTTGTTGTGCCTGGCAGTGGTGGAAGCGCTTTGGTAGGGGTCATTCCTAAATGAGCGCACCACCTGTCTCTGTGTCCGTGCGGTCAACGCTTGTGGTCGGCCTGCTCGTGGAGCGTCTGCTGTGGAGCCAGTCACCAGATAGCGGTTCCTCAGTCGATAAATTGTCGAGTGGTGGACATTCAGTCTGGCTGCGATCACCTGGGCTGACGAGCCTGCGTACAACATACCAATGGCCCGTTCTCTGTCATTTTTCGTGAGACGCGGCATCTTGCTTTTTTACCTGTGTGTTGCACCTTTGATGCGCTCCTGTTTTTCAACCCATTTCAGTTTGGAGATGTGAGCAGTATTCTGAGCAGGAGCATCTTTTTCACGGGTTGTGTCTTGGCTACAGTGTAGAAGCTTGAACAACCGCAATAGCAGTTCCCACGTGCCTCACTAACCACACTGACCACAGCCGAATCTGATGAAAACGAAAGCACATAAAGAAACCAGTCTTCAGCATGCCTGACCCACAGACCCAGACTCCACACTATAGTCTGTTTCCAGAAGCGACAGTAAAGGATTGTTTTTCGCGTTTCTTTTGACAAAGGCTGCTCTTGCTGCCATTACTACTTCTGGCTCTGCTGCTGCTGCTCTTTCTGCCATTACTACTTCTGGCTCTGCTGCTGCTGCTCTTGCTGCCATTACTACTTCTGGCTCTCCTGCTGCTGCTCTTTCTCCCATTACTACTTCTGGATCTGCTGCTGCTGCTCTTGCTGCCATTACTACTTCTGGCTCTGCTGCTGCTGCTCTTGCTGCCATTACTACTTCTGGCTCTTTCTGCCATTACTACTTCTGGCTCTGCTGCTGCTGCTCTTTCTGCCATTACTACTTCTGGCTCTTTCTGCCATTACTACTTCTGGCTCTTGCTGCCATTACTACTTCTGGCTCTGCTGCTGCTGCTCTTTCTGCCATTACTACTTCTGGCTCTTTCTGCCATTACTACTTCTGGCTCTGCTGCTGCTGCTCTTTCTGCCATTACTACTTCTGGCTCTTTCTGCCATTACTACTTCTGGCTCTTGCTGCCATTACTACTTCTGGCTCTGCTGCTGCTGCTCTTTCTGCCATTACTACTTCTGGCTCTGCAGCTGCTGCTCTTGCTGCCATTACTACTTCTGGCTCTGCTGCTGCTGCTC
>CM031610.1:62725270-62730270 GCA_018398815.1 Conus ventricosus
GTTCGGAAGACGATTGCTTATTCTGTTTTGACAAGCAGGAAGAAAGACACATGTCATCGGAGGAATGTGTTAAATTGGCCTGCCTTCGGAAAAGAAGACGCAGCGGCAACACGAAGCATGCAGAGACCCAAGCATGTGCTCTATGGCGCCTGCACGCTGTCCACGGACTGATCCAGTTTTACCTGGGGTGACCGTCGTCTACAGAACTGACAGTGAATACCAGTGACATTTTCTCGTTCTCGAATTCGTCATGTAAAGTGAAAGAAAAGGACAGTGCTGTGGTTTCCATGTTAATGAAATCGAAATTGAGTCGCGTTTTGTTGTTGTCCATCGCGTCGATTTGCTTAATGGGTATTACAGCCTAACATCATTAAACTTCGTTCGTTCGTTCGTTCGTCCACAACATCAAAGCAATATGGCTATAGACGAGATAATTTCTACATACACAAACATAAGCACACACACACACACACACACACACACACACACACACACACACACACACACACACACACACACGCGCGCGCGCGCGCGCGCGCGCGCGCGCACACACACACACTAAGAGCCCATATATACTGGTATTCAGAAACACCAATTCTGTGTGATTACATGTATATCCAATACATGGTAATCAAGGATCATTAAAGTATGGAACTGGCTGACATATTACTCGTAAGAGTCGAACAGCTTATGAGTGTGTATGGGGAAGGGGAGAAGAGGGAGGAAGAGAGTGGGTGGGGGGAATGAAAAAGCCTTGCTCTACGTGCAAATTAGACGCCGAACCATACTGATATGGTTTTTGCCTAGAATAAGATTTTAACATTTCAAAAATTTGCAAATTGGAGAAGAAACACACACACACACACACACACACACACACACCACACACACACACACACACACACACACACACATACACGCACACACACACACACACACACGCGCGCGCGCGCGCGTTTATATACCCACCACCTTTCTGAAGTTCAGAAAAGAGAGACAGCGTTTATCTTGTTTGTGTGGAAGTCGGAACTACTTATAAAAGGGGGAAAAGCTAAATCGGAGATTGAATCGGCTTTCCCTGTCCTTCTCATCTCTGTGTCTTTTTTTATTTATATCTTCACACGTTAATGCGACTGCCCATTAAACATTTCTCCATGCACGGGGCAAAACAAATAAACACACTCGATCATGTTAGCAGTGGGGAATGTGTGGTTTATGGATATGTTTTCGCTTGAAATGAATGAGTATCTCGGGTGTGGACAGGTCCATTTTAGTATACTTGGTAAGCATTGATGGGTATTTTGTGCAAACGTGAAAAGTCCATAAGAGTGTACGCCTATTTGATGTTCGTGTAGATTCGGCGAGTGATGGTTGTCTTATGTATAACAACGCACACAAATGATCTATGGCAATCGTAACTTATTGACTGGCACTATGATAATTTGTCGTTCTAACTCACTGAATTATGCTTTAATGAATTGTTGTTATGGTGACTTATTGAATGGTCTTGTAACGATTTGTCAAGAAAATTCAAAATATGGCGATACATTACTTTATCGTTATGGTAACCTACACGCAATCCTCTTGTAATCATTCGTGGTCATAATAACGTAAAGAATAGTAAGCTTAAAAGTAAAGTCCAAACAGGTCGAAACGCGTCGAGTTTGTCCTGTGTTATGTTCGTTTCTCCCGGTCGGCGGCATAGTACTTTTGCTTTTAAGTTTGTTTCAATTTCCTCACTTTGAAACTTAAAGAATAGTGTGTCATTATTCGTTGTTGTCATGGTAATTTACAGAATGGTGATGTCATGATTCATTGTTATGAGTGAATTACGGAATGGTGATATAACGATTCATCGTACAGGTAACTTACAAAGTAGTGTTGTAATGATTCACGTTGGAAACAACTTACAGAATGTTGTTGTTCTCCTTCCACGTTGTTGCTTACAGAATCCTGTTTCGACATGGCATTGTCATAATAATAGCATGCAGAACAGTGCTGTGCTGATTCATTTCATTGCCATAAAAACTGACAGAATCCTTTTACGACATGGCATTGTCATAATAGATGCAGAACAGTGCTGTAATGATTCATTTCATTGCCATAAAAACTTACAGAATGCTGTCGTGATGATGTGAACGTTAAACTCGTTAAAGGAGGTTCTTGGACAAGACATGAGAGAAGATGTAGTAGACTGTCATTTCTGGCGCTCCAGCAACTCTCTTTGATCCACCCCCAGACCCACGGCGGAGAGTTCTCTCCCTTTGTTTTTGTGTCATCCGATCATCTTATGAACCAACTTTCAAACGCGTAGATTGAAACGGTCGTCCTGATTCCGTCCAGGTGAATGCGCAAATCGTGGCCCAAATTATAAAAAAAAAGATTAATGAATGAAGAAATAAACCATTAAACAGATACATACATACATACATACATACATACATACATACATACATACATACATACACACATACATACATACATACATACATACATACATACATACATTCCTACATACATACATACATTCCTACATACATACATACATACATACATACATACATATCAACATAACATATACATTTATCTATTTATTTTTTCTATGTATCGAATTATCTGCTTCTATTAATATTCATGTGGTAGAAGAAATGAATGCTGGCATTTATTCAACTATATATGTTTATTCATTTATGTAATGAATAGGTGGTAGACATAACGTGAAAAACGCATGAGCAACGATATTGCTGAAGTTCTTCACAGCATTTCCGTGGACTGTGACGAATGTTTCACGGTGCCCACATCCTCTCCATACATGTCGGTGCATGCTGGGTGTTTTCGTGTTTCCATAACCCACTGAGCGCGGACATGGCCTTCAGATTTATAACTTGCGTATGTCACCTGCTGTGTGCATATACACATAAAGGGGGGGGGGGGGGGGGGAGGGGGGGAGGTCAGTCACCGGTAGGTCTGTATCTAAGAGGACCAGGGAGATCAGGAAAAAAAACCCGCTCTTACCAGGTGTTGTGTTGAAAGGATTTGAACCAACGGCCCTCAGGTGGAAAAGAAGATGTTCTATAACTACCTGACTGTCACACACATCTGAATATTTTGTGCTGTAGAAAGTTAGCGAACAGATGGAAATAAAAGGAAAAAAAAAATCATGAAGTGTTGGTCGATTGTATATTTTATAGTCCCATGTACACGCAGGCGAAAACGCATATACACAAAATACTTCATCCCTACATCCTTGATGTGCACCCAAACTGAGACATCTATCAGCAGGAGCAGTTAACCAAGCCCAGAGACATTGGAACATTAAAAAGAAATCCAGAGACAAGTGTATTCATCATTCGCAACTAACATAGTGAAAAAAAACAATAAAAAGAAAAGCAGATGCATATAAGGATTTGTAACAACTACAAAACATACGTACCCTCGAGAGAAACAAGAAGCTCTGATTCATGTAAAAACGTTTTCACAATTTTTGTTTGTTTCTTAAAAAATAACAGCAGCAGCAGCAGCAACAACAACAACAACAACAACAACAACAACAACAACAACAACCACAGACACGGGATGCACTTTGTTTTTCGTAATGAAAAAAAGGCAAAGTGAAAAAAAAGGAGATGGGGGTACCCAGCCTAACCCGCCACCCTTAGAAAAGCATACTCACATTTTTACAAATATGCCTACAGGTGAAATTCTGCCATGATAACCCATTGTGAAGAGTGTGGAACAGAAAAACGCAAGCAAAATTGTACATATTGGTCGGCTATTCAACCGACGTATATGATGCACATGAGTTCACAAATGCTGGTCTACCCTTCTGCAAACACGTAATGTCTTCTTGATAAATTAGAAAACCAGATGTTATTTGTGAAAAACAATAAGAACAAAACCAACAACAACAACAACTACTACTACAAAAACTGTAACTAGCCTTTGCTTGTTGAGAGAGGAGCGGTAGGCGAAAGGACAGAAGCGTTTAGAAGACGTTTACTTACCCATTGAAAGACAATGTTCACAAGTTATGAGTGGGAGCACTACTGAAAAGAAATGTATATTGATAGACGCTTGAGAAATATCAAAAGAAAAGGTGTACTGGGTATTATCTTGTCAACAAAACATTTGAGTAAGTACTTTTTGACGTAACTGTTATCATTGACCTACTGCAACGAATACCGCAGTTTCATGAGAATGCTCCTGCTATAATGTAACATGGCAATGAATTCTATTTTATAATACCATGTCTCTCTCTCTCTCTCTCTC
Source organism: Conus ventricosus (assembly GCA_018398815.1). Taxonomy (NCBI): domain Eukaryota; kingdom Metazoa; phylum Mollusca; class Gastropoda; order Neogastropoda; family Conidae; genus Conus; species Conus ventricosus. Next base: position 62,729,540 of record CM031610.1, read on the forward strand.
TCTCTCTCTCTCTCTCTCTTAGGCCTATGTATGTATGTGCGTGGCTCTGTGTTTGTGTCTGCACGCACGTCTATATGCAAGAAAGGGGGCATATGTACACATGTGTGTGTGTGTGTGTGTGTGTGTGTGTGTGTGTGTGTGTGTGTGTAACAGAGAGAGAGAGAAACAGAGAGACAGAGAGAGACAGAGAGACAGACAGACTGAGAGAGAGAGAGAGAGAGAGAGAGAGAGAGAGAGTATTTCAGTCATTAACCCCTCGCCCTGCTTCTGACTTCCTCCAATCCCGCCCAATCCCCTCCCCCTCCCAAACCTCAACCACTCCACCCCCATCACTTCAGCCTTCGCGTCCCCAGCAGACCTTCATCAACCCTCTCGTCAAGTGGACAGAGCTCTCTCCATTGAAAACTTCTTAATCACCCACCACCCGACCCTTTGCCCCCTCCCCCAAACCCTCTCTCCGCCTATCCCATTGGCATGGTCACCTAAAGGTCAGTTTCCCTCATTTCTCCTCTACGTACCCCCCACCACCAACCCCCATTTTTCCTTTCACTCTTTCTCTTCCGTCACCCTCCCCCCACCCTCCTCCCTCCCTTTCTATAATCCTCCCACCACCCTCTTTTTTTATCCCCATGGTTCTACTCCATCCGCCACCTCCTCCTCCTCCCCCTCCTCCTCCTCCTCCTCCTCATCATCATCATCATCATCATCTCTCTCTCGCGCGCTCTCTCTCT
>CM031610.1:62735270-62757770 GCA_018398815.1 Conus ventricosus
TCAACGTTCTGTGGTGTGGTGTTCCTATGTCTGTTTGTAAGTGTGTCCGTTCTGACCTTTTTTTTTTTTTAAAAACGCCATTTTTCGGGTGGAAAAAAAACTTTTTTTTTGACAATGTTGGGGGGAAAAACGGGCTAAAAACGTTTTCCCCCCTTTTCCTTACAATTTTCCGGGAAAAGGGGGCATGCTGGGTGTTTTCGTGTTTCCAAAAACCCACTGAGCGGACATGGCCTTTCGATTTATAACTTGCTATGTACCGCTGTGTGCATAACACAAAAGGGGGGGGGGGGGGGGGGGGGGGGGGAGGGGGGGAGGTCAGTCCCCGGTAGGTCTGTATCTAAGGGGACCGGGGAGATCGGGAAAAAAAAAACCCGCTTTTTACCAGGTGTTGTGTTGAAAGGATTTAAACCCAAGGGCCCTCGGGTGAAAAGAAGATGTTCAAATCCCTGCGTCAACACATCAAATATTTTGTGCTGTAAAAGTTAGCGAACAGATGGAAATAAAAAGGAAAAAAAAAAATCAAAATTTTTGGGTCGTTGTATAGTTATAGCCCATGTACCGCAGGCGAAAACGCAATCCCAAAAAAATACTTCACCCCTACCCCTTTGATGTCACCCAAACGAGACATCATCAGCGGGAGCATTAACCAAGCCCGGACTTTGGGAACATAAAAAAAAATCCCAAGACAAGTGTATTCATCATTCGAAACTAACAAGTGAAAAAAAACAATAAAAAGAAAAGCAATGCATAAAGGTTTTTGAACAACTAAAAAACAAACTCCCCTCGAGAGAAACAAGAAGCTCGATTCATTTAAAAACGTTTTCACAATTTTTGTTTTTTTTCTTAAAAAATAACAGCAGCACAGCAGCAACAACAAAAAAAAACAACAACAACCAACAAAAACAACAAACCAAAGACACGGGGATCACTTTTTTTTTCGAATAAAAAAAAAAGGCAAAGGAAAAAAAAGGAGATGGGGGGTACCAACAACCCGCCCCCCTTAGAAAAGCAACTCCATTTTACAAAAATCCTACAGGTGAAATTCTCCCCATGAAAACCCCCATTGGAAGAGTGTGGAAAGAAAAACAAAAAGAAAAATTTGTACATATTGGCGGTTTAAAACCGACGAAATATGCACATATTCACAAATGCTGGTCTACCCTTCTGCAAAACGTAATTTTCTTGATAAATTAGAAACCCAAATTGTTATTTGAAAAACAAAAGAAAAAAACCAACAACAACAACAACAACACACAAAACTGAAACACCTTTGCTTGTTGAGAGAGGGGGGTGGGCAAAAGGGACAGAAGCGTTTAGAAGACGTTTATTTACCCATTAAAAGACAATGTTCACAATTTAAAGAGTGGGGCACACTGAAAAAAAAATTATATTGTAGACCTTGAGAAATATCAAAAGAAAAGGTTTTTCTGGGTATTATCTTGTCAAAAAAACATTTGAGTAAGTACTTTTTGACGTACCTGTTACATTGACCTACTGCAACAATCCCGCAGTTTCATGAAAATGCCCTGCATAAAACATGGCAATGAATTTCATTTTATAATACCATGTCTCTCTCTCTCCTCTCTCTCTTCTCCCCTCTTCTCTTGGGGCCAATGTATGATGTGGGGGGCTCTGTTTTGTGTCTGCACCACTCTAATCAAAAAGGGGCTTGTACCAGGTGGTGTGGTGTGTGTGTGTTGTGTGTGTGTGTGTGTGGTTAAAGAGAGAAGAAACAGGAACAGAGAGAGACAGAAGACAGACAGACTGAAGAGAGAGAGAGAGAGAGAGAGAGAGAGAGAGTATTTCAGTCTTTAAACCCCTCGCCCTGTTTCTGATTCCCCCAATCCCCCCAATCCCCCTCCCCCCCCCAAACCCCAAACCACTCCACCCCCATCATTTTCACCCTTTGGGCCCCCGCAGACCTTCATCAACCCTCTCGCAAGGGGACAGACCCCTTCTCCTTAAAAAATTCTTAATCCCCCCCACCCGACCCTTTGCCCCCCCCCAAACCCCTCTCCGCCTATCCCTTGGCAGGCCCCAAAGGTCATTTCCCTCATTTTCCTCTACGTACCCCCCCCCCCAACCCCCATTTTTCCTTTCATCTTTCTTTTCCCCCGTCACCCTCCCCCCACCCCTCCCCCCCTTTCTAAAATCCTCCCCACCCCCTTTTTTTTTTATCCCCAGGGTTCTACCCCATCCGCCCCTCCTCCTCCCCCCCCTCCTCCTCCTCCTCCCCCCAACATCATCACATCATCATCTCTCTCTCGCGCCTCTCCTCCTCTTTTTTTTTTCTGAGGTAATCGCACAAGCCCCTGAGGAGCACTGGCTGCTTGGTAGACATTTTTCATCTCTTCTTTAAAAAACACGTCCCCGGGAACTAAACGTGTCAAACAAGGGGGAAAGCCCCCGGGAAAAAATGAAAACACGATAAGCCATTAATTTAGAGATACCTTTTTTGCAAACAAAGGGAAAGATGATAATTTAAAAAACAAAAAAAAAAAAGGAACGATATAAAGGCCGCCAAAAAGAAATATTTCAGTGATTTTTTTCCCCGTAAAAAAGATTCAAAATCGATCTGGAAAGCTATTAATAGCCCCCGGGTAAAACCTTGTATCTAGCGTCCTTCTGAAGAACCTTGTTCTGAACCTTAAAGGACACTTCACAACTTTTGGGGAAAAAAGACGATAAAGCTGACTGTTCAAAAGACAATGACCTATTTGAGCAAAAAGCGAAATGTGATCGAAAAAATAAATCTAATCTTAAAACGAGTTTATTGGTGTACTGATTTTAAAAGGGAATTTGTGTTCTTAAATCAGCCATTCTCGGGGTTTTTTAGATGAATAGAGGGAAAAAATTTTTGAAACTGCTCCGATTATTCGGGCATCTTACAAAATTTTACAATTTTTCCTTTGATAAAGGTAGTTTCCACAACCCTTCAAAGATGCAAAAGTTTTACCCTTTTTAAATCGGTGACCCACGACCCTTCAACTCAGACCTACCCTTACCTATCTATTCTATCAAAACCCCCTTTAAAAACACATCAAAGTAACATCCAAAAACATTCATGAAATCAATTTTTAATTCTAATCAAAGGGGTTTTAGAGAAAATAAATCTTGCACACCTTGCTCACAAATTAAAATTAACAATGGTTTTTAAAACAAAACAATGATTCTTCACAGGAACAGTTTTTGTCGACTTCGCTAAAGCATCGACACTATAGATCACAATCTTTTGAAAAAACAAACCTTTTTGGGTTTTAAACCCCCTGAAGTCTTAAACTCATTTCTTCTTTCTAAAACGAGCGACAAGTGGATTAAAAAATTCCGCTACTTCCCCCTTTATCCCTAAATTAGCGTTCCCCAAGGGTCAGTCCGGGGGCCTATCTTATTCCTTTTTATTAAATTCCCCTTTTACATAGTCTTCCCCCTGTGAGTTTTTTGCTGAGACATACCCCAATAAACAAAGACCGACTCAATGTAAAAATTTACGAATGACCCAAAAAAACTTGAAAAGTGGACTCATTTAAACCAAAGGCCCTCCATCCTCAAAAGTCAAAATTTATATGACTAAAACCAGACAAAAAGTTAAAAATAAAACCCCCGTTTTTGTTTTAAAATAGTATACAAAAAAAAGTCGTAGAAAAAGTTAAATCACCAAATTATTAGGTCTTACATTTTGTAATAATTTTTTCATGGCTAATCATATATCTGATTGTAAAAAAGGTTTTTATCTAAAAATTATTCTTTTTTAAACCCGAATCAAGAATTTCCTTGTCAACATATAGAAAATTTAAATTTCTATGCAATGAAAAACCAGACATTAATTGCCTTACAGCGGGGTTTTAAAGCCAGTAAAAATTGCTTAAAACCACTAGAAAGCAGTACAGACGCGCTATTAAGCTGATACTCTTAAAATCTTCTCTACAACTGTGATTATAAAGATTTTAACATTCTTCCTTTCGATCTAAAATGCTGCTTTAATAAGCTGTCTTTAGAAAAAAACTTAAAAATTGCGCCCCCTTATTTTCAGAAAAATTTTCCTTTAAATTCAAATTCGAGGAAAAAATACCCTTACACCCCTCGCCCACGAATGATCTTTTCAAGCTCCCTTTACTACTCTGGGAGAAAATGGAGTGAAATCCCTACTCTTTTAAAAACAGAAAAATATTTTAACATCGTTTAAAAAAGCATATTTCCCAAAACCCTCTAGACCATTTGAAAATCATGTTTCACTTAACTGTATATTCTCCAATTTGATGTTCCTTTTTTGACAAAAAAGTTGTTTCACCCCGGGAGAGGGCCTTCGCAGTCGCTGGGAAAAAAAATAACATGTTTGGGGCGTACAAAAAACTTTTGATACCTATGTGATGTTACGTATGCATTGTGGTGTGTGTGTTGTGTGTGTGTGTGTGTGTGTGTTTTTGTGTGTGTTGGTTGTGTGGGGTTGTGTTTGTGTTGAGTGTGTTGTGTGTGTGTGTGGTGTGTGTGTGGTGTGTGTGTGTGTGTTGTGTGTTGGGTGAAAACGAAAAAAGGGAGACTGCTTCATTTTTATAAAAATTTTTTAAAAAAATTTTTTTCTTATTTTTTTTAAATTTTTGTAAAATTGATGAATTGTTCTTTTTTGTTTTTTGTTTTTAGGGCATAGTGTAAAAAAGCTTCCACTTATCTATTCCCCCTTTTTAAAGATTTCGAGTTTCGAGTTTCGAGTCTCTCTCTCCTTTCTCTCTCTCTCTCTCTCCTCTCTCCCCTCTTCTCCTCTCTCTCTCTCTCTCCCCCCATTCCCCCTGTTGTGTGTCTGTGTATCGTCTGTTCGTCTCTCTCTTCTCTGTCTGTCTTCTGTCTATCTGTTGTCTGTCTGTTTGTCTGCTGTCTGCTGTTGTCTGTCTTCTCTCCTCCTCCTCTCTCTCTCTCTTCTCTCCTCTTTTGTGTATCTGTCGTCACTCTGTCTGTCTGTCGGTGGTCGGTCTGTCTGCCTCTTCTTCTCTCTCTCTTCTCTCTCTCTCTCCCTCTCTCTCTCCCCCCCTTCTCTTCTCTCTCTCTCCGGTAACTTGTTTGCGGCCTCGTCTAAGCAATGCATACCGTATGGAGTTTTTTCGAGTAAGTGGGTTTTGTGTGTTTATTGAGTATAACATTTTGGGGTATATGGTGCGAGCGCGCGGTGTGGTGGTGTGGCGCGCGCGCGGCGCGCGTGTTGGGTGTGTGTGGGTGTGGGGGGGGTTGGTGTGTGTGGTGTGTTTTGGGGTTGTGTGTGCGTGGGCGTGCTTCGCGTGGTGGGGGGTTTGTGTCTGTGTGTCTGTGTGTGGGGTTGCGTGTGACTGTGTTGCTGCTGTCTATCAGTCTGGTTATGTGCATTGTGTGTCTGTATCTGGTTAAAATTTTCCTTTGTTTCTCCAGTCTTTAAACCCGCTCACTTCTGACCTACCCTCCCCTCAACCCCCCCTATGGGTTTCCCCTTCACCCTGCCCTACCCCCCCCTCAACCAATCAGAACCCTCGTCCGTGGAATGCTTTTGATCAGTTATCACCTCCCCCCCCCACCCCCCCCCCCCCACCTCCACCCCCCCCCCCATCCACCGGCTCCCCCCACCCTTTTCCTCCCCCCCCTCAACCAAATCATGACCCCCGCACAGGGGCAGGCCATCCGGGGAAATAGCTCTTGACAGCTTCCCCTTTCCCCCCCCACCCCATCCCCCACCTAAACCCCCCCCCCCCCTTTCCCCGCACTTCTTCACCCTCCTCCTACTTTTCCCCCCCAACATAAACCCACTCTCTAGGGGCAAGCTCAGTCCGGGGAATAGCTCGACATCTATCACCTTCCACTACCCGCCGCCCCCACCACCACCACCACCCCCCCACCCTACCAACCCCCCCACCAGTCCCCCCGCCCCACCCCCAAAAATAGCAATGCTCTTGGCCAGGCATCCTTACGCATTTCCAAATTTTCTCTTCATCCATCCCCCTTCCCCCCCCCCCCTCCCCCCCCCCCCTCTGTCCCTTCCCTTTCCACTCCACACACACCCCACTCACACCCCCTTCTTATCTTTTTCCCCCCATTTTTCACCAGGTTCCAATACATCCCCCCAAAACCCTCTCCTTTTCTCTTCACCTTGCCCTCCCCTTTTTTTGTTTCTGTCTCTTTGCCTTTGCTCTGTCTCGGTCTCTGTTTTGTTCGCTATCTGTTTGTTTTCTGCACGGTCCTGCTTCTGTGGGTCTGTCCGTCGTCTGTCTGTTGTCTGTCTGTTGTCTGTCTCTCTCTCTCTCTCCCCCCTCTCTCTCTCTCTCTCTTCTTTTTCTTTTGTCTCTCGTCCCCTCTGTCTCTGTCTCTTGTCTCCTGCTCCTCTTTGTCTGTCTATCTGTCTGTCTATTTTCTCTCTCTCTCTCTTCTCTCCCTCTCTCTTCCTCTTCCTCTCTCTTTTCCCCTGCCCTTTTAGGGCTGGGGCAGTTGTTTCGACATCAGCTTGGCGTCTTGTGTGCTTTATGGAACGGTCCTTTGGGTGTCCCCGGCCCGGGGATCTGTCAGTTGCTGCCGCCTGCCTGTCTGCGTCGCCTCCCTCCCCCTGTTTGCCTGTCGTCTATCTAGTGTTTTCCTCTAACGGGTTTAGTACAGACACGGGGTTTCACCTTATTCGAAGCACGAGAGGTTTCCCCACTGTTTTCATTTTTTTTGCGACGGGGGCCAGGCCAACAGAGGGGCAAGGTCTGCTTTTTTGTTAGTTTAGCCACGGCACTCTCCCTTCCTCTCTCTCTCTGGGGGGGTGAGTGTCGCATCGGGCGGCAAGACGGTACGCGAGCTGTCCTCAAAATTTGTTTAAACCCCGGGTTCATTACTACCTTGGTGGTGTTGCGGTATGCTAAAATGCCAATTAGTGCAGGAGTCACGTCAAAAAACGGGAATTTTCATGCAGTTTTGATCAAGTTTTTAGAGAAAAAATGTTGCGGCCTGAAAAACCCCAAAGTATCCCCCCTTCACAGTGGGATTATTTCCGGACATAACTCCCCGTGTTCTCGTGTCAACGTTTTTGGGGGTGGGGTGTCCTAGGGTCGGTGAAGGGTTTTGTCTTTTCTGACTCATAATTTGGATTTCCGATCAGACAAGCATTTCCAAAGGCGTTTTATCGCAAAATTTTTTCTTTGTGATTTGCGTTGTGACACATTTTCTCCCGACAACAGGTCAGGCCTTTCCTTACAATTATTCAAGCGTCATCGCTCCCACGAATTTTTTTTGACGCGTCGACCAGCACCGGGTTTCCCAACCCCCTGTTCTCATTCTCGCGGAGACGTGAAATTAAACCCAGGCCCATTTTGAAACCAACCAACAGGAAAACTTGGTGGATACTGGACATTTTTGAAAGGTCAAATAAATCAACCAAAAAAAACAACCATCAGGAACAACTCGAGCAATGGAAAAGAAAGGTATGTGTCAAAGATGATTTTCTAAATGGCGAAGTCGATCGCTTGAAAAGGCATCAAAAGGACAACTCATTTTTTATGGCGTTGGGGAAAATTGAAAGAAACGGAGGGGAAAGTGCACAAAAGGTTTAAGTCATCATGAAGGCGCCCAAATGCCCCCTTTCAACCGTCGACATACAAACACGCACACAGAGTGAAGGGGGGTACAAGACGGAACAACCTCCTAAACCCTTGTCACTTTTGCGCCGGACGAAAAATGGTTTTTTAAAAAAATTTACGGAGTGGCGTGAAAGCTTGGGGAAAGCTGGTTACAGATCCCAACGACCTTACCAAAAACAGTCGGAAAAATGCTGACCTCCGACTCAAGGACAGACGGGTTATTTCTAACGGGAAACTAGTTTCTCTGGCCAAATAGTCACGCAAGGTACAAAATCCTACGAATCAACAACAATAGGAAATCAAAACCTTTCTGTTATGTTCCCAAAACCCAGTCCAACACCACACCTGCAAAAATACTCGTGACAGTCACTCCGCAAAAAAGGGAAAAAAGGACTACCACAGCTAAACGGACGCTCGGGGCACGGCATAGAAAACTGCTCTCGAAAAAGCAATGCAGGGCATCGCCCCCATGAACCCCCAAAAAAACACCGCCTAATCAGAAGGGACCAGTTACTACTAAAGTGCCCAAAAGGGGGATGATCCCCACTGCAAAGGAAATTTTCCAACCCGGCCAAGGGGGACCAGGCCCCTTTTACTAAACTCCTGACCGGCAGACCGGGACAGGCCCAGTCAACGACCCACCCTGTCCGGGACCGGGAAGCCCACCTGAACACTGAGCAGGTGAGGGCCCCTTTTCACAAAACCCCCAATCTGGGTGCCCCGGGGTTTCCACCTGACACCGAAACCAGTTCTTTCCATCGTTGACCCTGGATAGGACGGGAAATGGTGAAGAGCTGAATGACCAAAAAAATTAATAATTCACCCAAAATGACGCTGGAAAAAGGGACAACACTGAGAGCTGTCAATTCATGTCCATGTAATCCACAGCCAAGGAGGTTCAACCCCGACACCATCACCGGTTTTGGGAAAACCACGCGGAAACAGGCTGTGCTTGCCGCATTTTCTGTGATGTCATCACATCAAACAAAAAACTGCCCTGTTTTGGATACACCCACTCTTTTCAGGCCCACTAAAAAAAGGTTCGTACTTTAAAACCAGTGGAAATGTTCAGCGACAACAGTGAAAAAACCCTCGACCCCAAAGAAACCGTTCCTTCTTCGAGCAACAAACTATCAGAACTTTGACAGAACACCCGCTGGAACCCAGTAAAGGGTCAACGACCATAACTGAAACAGAACCTTGGATTGTTCTGCCCGATCGGGCCCATTTCAGCGGCCAATAGTCATTTGAAGAACCACCACCACTCCAGTACCAAAGAAATAGCACCAGGAGAGCTCGTACAGCGAGGCAGTGGCAACCCAGTCCAGTTTGGGGGCGCTTCCAGAACACCCGACCGACACCCGAAACACCCAAAGAAAAAGGACTCCAGAAACTACATTCCACCATCCAGACAGCCCGGGACACTCGTGCACGGAACAAAAACCCAAAACCACCGTAAAATTTTTTCGGTCGGGGGAACCAAAGCAACCACCAATTTCGGACCAAAGAAGGCCCAAAAACCGGTACCGGTTCTAAACCCAATTAAAGGGCGAAAAAGGAAAAAAGGGGATTCGCCAAAAGCCCAGCACTTTTAACAACTGAAACTCTGACATTTCTTTCTTAAAATGTTTGGGGCATCAACCCCCAAGCTAAATGATTTGCTTTAAATTTTTTTTAAATTAGAATTTGATTTTGGCCTAGAAACCCTTTTACTGCAGAAATTTTTTACATTTGAGTTTTAACCAATTTTACTCAGTACAGCAGCCCAGCAGTTAGGCTTTCAAAGCGGGCCCGGAAATCAGTGGTGGACGCTATTTTTGGGGAAATCAAATCAGCAAGTTACAAAAATTTGACTGTAAAACCGAAAACATTGTGTTGTTAAAATTTCCCAAAATGTTTTTTTAAAGTCAACAACGATGTCTTTCTGATTGCTGTTTATGCAGCGCCGCCAGTCTCCTTAATAATATTTCCGTTTTGAAAACGGCTTTTCAGCGTAGAATCATCCCATGTTGAATGGTCGGAAAATTTTGGGGACTTTCCATCATTATATGTGGTGATCTAAATCCCGAACTGGAAATGTAAAACCCTACCATGTAAACGATGTTCAAATTTTCTAGAAACGTATCAATTCCAACTATGTAATCCGCTAGAAAGTTCAGAAGACAGAGAACAAAAATTATCTGGTAGACTTTTCCTTGAATTGGGTGCACATTTTAATTATTATTTTTAAAAGAAAAACAAAAAGGGGGAAGGTGGGGTAAATTCACTTTAAATCTCAAAAAATGGTTGCAGTGTGATAGATATTTTGTCATCTCCACATCATTACGTAACCATACAAGACATGCTCGTTGATGAAAGAATTGATTCTCAACATACCCCATTTTTACCCTTGAGGTGTAAGGTTATGGAAAGATAGAAAAAAAAAGTTTATGTGTACAAAAACTTTTTTGGAACCCCTGACTACTACGATATGTTTAAGGACAGCCTAATCAGCCCCAAATTTCCCATAACGTTTTGGGGGGAAGCCAAACGAAGATAAGGTAGGTTAATTGCCATTGCTGTGTTCAATAACTTTGACATTGGCTTCAGAATGTATTTTTAAAAAAACTAAAAATTTGGGTATTTTCCCGAAAAAAGCAATTTGGGTTTGACAAAGAATGCGGGAAAACAAAAATGTCCGTAAAAAGTTCACAAAAATCCATCATGAGCGATAAAGGGCAAATTTAACCGATACTTGGAAACAAAAAATGCTACAAATTTTTCCTGAAAGCTAAGCCCGAATCAAAAAAACGGGTCTTAGAGAAAAATTATTGAATGTACCAACGACTCAAAATTTGTTTTGGACTATCTTAAAAATGTCAACATGCGCAAAAGAATTCATGGGGGACTTTCGAAGGAAGCGGCGAAATCTTTTTGCGAATGTTTTTGAAGCAATTTAAAACACCACAACCACGACTGTTTGTGGGGGAATAACAATTTGAACAATTAATAAACAGTTTAAACTGGGTTATTACCGGGAAGAAACCCTTTGATTCAATCAAACTTTTAAAATGCAAAAAAGCAGGGGGCCCCAATGGACTAATTCCTGAGTATTCATTATTCGAAAATGGTACCCCTTTTTTAGAAGAATTATTTAATTTTTTTTTTTCCGGGACGTACCCAGATTCGACAGAAGCTATCATTAACCTCTTATAAAGGGGGAAATCCCATGACCCCAAAAATTTACGGGGGATCTCTCTTTTAAAAGTATGTATAAAAAACAGCTATTTTTTAAAATAAACCCCTGGCAATGATCGAAAAAAAGGGAACTTGGCAGGAAACAACCGGGAAATTTAAAAAAGACCATTGCATATTGATCAGCCCTTTTTACCTTTTTGCTGCTATTCAAAAACACTGGGTAACAAAAAACTTTACATCGCTTTCATTGTTTTTAGGAAGGCATTTATCTTATTGCCCATCTAAGTTAGGCCTATCATGTTGAAAAACGGAATATGGGGTAAAATTTTAAAGTGCTATTCAAAGCATGTACAAGGGTTAAAAGCGTTGTTAATGGGGTAGGGGTGCGGGGTCTACTGATTTTTTTTTCTGCCAAAAAGGGCTTAAAACGGGGTGAAATACAATCCTCTGTTTTTCTCAATCATGATAATGAACTATCACTTGAATAAACACAACGGAAACACGGTTTTCAGCTACCCCCTGACATCGTTGAATATTTATTTTTCTTTTTGCAGACGATTTGCTTTGCTTTATACACAAAAAGGCCTACAACCCCAAATTTAATTTTAAAGGAAAAAAAAATGCAATTCCTTTGATCTTTGGGTTTAAATGGAAAATCTAATGTTTGGTGTTTTAGAAATGGGGGCAAAATTACTCCCATGAAAAATTTTTTACGGTAAATCTGAAATGGAGGTGGGAAACTCGTACAAAATTAGGGTATGGCTAACTACCGTTTTAAGAACTCACTCGCCATGCAAAAAAAGCAGCAAAGGGAAAAAATAGGATTGTGGAAATACTCAAACGTTTGGGAAATTTGGAGATTTTTCCCCCTACTTTTCTTTAAAATTTTTGGCTCAGATTTAAAAAAAATATTTACTCTAGGATCTAAATCTGGGAAGTTGAGCAAATGCATATCAAAAGGGATACATTTCGTTGAAAATTATTAAATGTGGGGCCCAGAACACCAAATAATGGGGTTTGGGGGAAACAGGTAAGTACCAAAAAGTAAAGCCAAAACAAAAGCTTCCCCATTTTGGAACCCCTCACAAAAAAAACAATGAAAGATGCCCAAAAATTCAAAAGCTTTTAAAAACAGACAGCAAAAACAAAAGTGTGGGTATCAGATACCGCAAGTGCTTACATTACGGTTTTTTTATGTTGGCCAATGGGGGTGGGGAAAATTTTTCCTTGTTCCAAAAAAATTTTAAGGAAAAGTTTTCTGATGTTGGAAACAAGGATGGGCTAGGGCCCAGAACATGAAAATTTTTATTACAAAAAGTTTAAATCCGAGTTTTTATTAGAACCCTTTTTGAAGGGATCAGAAAAAGGCAATTTAAGGGGTTCTTCATACATTTAGACTTGGAAACACGATATTACAACTTTAAATTCCCCCTATTACCCCAATCTCCCATGGACACGTTGCCCGCATGCAACTTCCCGCCGGATTAATTTATTTTGTTCTACTGTCAGCGTACTTACAATTTAGAAAAAAATTACCCACGTCACCTACTCAAAAATTCGTCAAAAAGGGAAATTTAAAAATCGAAAAACCGGGGAAATTTAGAATGATATTTCCGTTTTTTTTTCAAGATGAAATTTAAAATTAGGGGAGCAAATTTCGTAAATTTAAAATTTCTTTTTTCTCTTTATTACCCGGGCTGATGGCCCCGTATTCAAATCTTTATGTGTGCGTGCTACCTTTCTGTCGGGTGGTTACATTTGTTGTGTGTGTGGTGTTGTTTGGTTTGTGGTGTGGTGTTTTGTGTGTGTTGGGAAGAGAGAGAGAGAGAGAGAGAGAAGAAGAAAAAGAAGAGAGAGAGAAGGTTGCGAACTGCCGGGGCACGCTCGCCATTTTGGGGGTGAGTTGTGTGTGCGCGGCGCGCGTTTTTTTTGTTATTCTTTGTAAGTTTTTTATTGTCGTGTTTGCTTTCAAATTAAGTTAAGTCTGCATTTTCCACACGAAAATGTAACAAAACATTGTGATATGAGCAAAACTTTTGCATAAACCATGTAAACGAATTTGAATTGAATTTCCCCTCCTTTTCTCTCCTCTCTGCTATCCCCGAAAATGTAGCTTTTTTTTCTTTCATCTTTTTTTTTGCTTTTTAGGGGCCCTTTGGTTTTTTTTTTTTAAACCAAAACATACACGGTTTGCACACCACCTTTTCTGGATAGATCTTCTCAAAAACCGAAAAGGCAGAGGGGTCAAATTTCCCCTTTTTCCCCGGTCATGAGGAGAAACAAACAGGTTTCGAAATATCGGACTGACCAGGTTTATTTAGTGATTTCCCTCCCATTGGAGATTGCCCCCCTTGGGGCTTAAGCTTGCTGAAGGGGTCATTTTGGGGAACATTATTTTTTTTTTTCCCCATTCCCCACCAAGCACATACGTTAGTTTGCGAATTTTCTACCCAGCAGATCGAAGTTACCCCCTATTTCTTCAATCTAAACTAAGAGCAAGCTTTGTTTTTAATTGAATTTTTCTTTCAGTCATTGCAACACCAAGTGCCGTAAGTTTCTGGAATGGTGCTCGGTACTTATCCTTGGAATTTTTTTTTTGTTTTTTTTCTATATTATATATAAATATAAATAATATATATATATAAATTTTAAATATAAAAATATCCAAAAATTACCCTTTTTTTTGTTGTTAAAATTGAAAAAATCTTCGATAGCAAAGGTTTGCAAACGAAAAAAATTAATCTTGTCTTTTCCTTTCCTTTATCCCTTTCCTTTCTTTTTTTTTAGCTTTTTTTACTTATATTTGGTGTCCCTTTTCACTTTCTGGGAAGTTCTTTATGCACAGCAGTTTTTTTAAAGGGGTAAATTTGAATTTCAATTTAAATGTTTAAAAAAAGAAGTCAATAGGTGAAAAGAATACGCAAATGTCAAATTCCGTGGTTTTGCTTGACTTTGAATTCTCTTCCTCCCTCTCTCTCTCCTCTCCCTCCCTTCTCTCCCCCTCTCCCCCTCTCTCCTTTCTTCCCCCTTTTTCTCCCCTCTCTCTCTCTCTCCTCTCTCCCATGTCTCTCGAAAAACAAAACGAAAAAACAAAAAAAAAATCTCAAACAGGAAAATGAAAACAATAATAAAAGGAAAAAAAAAAAACAAAAAAAAACCCAAAATTTTCCCTCTTAATCTGGGAAAATAGAAGGCCTAGAAATAAAAATTAATGATTAGATTCATTGATTATATTTAATCTTTCGACATATGCGCTTAAATGAAACCTTCCTCTTTAAAAAACCCTTTTTATTTTGGTATTTTTTCAAAAACTTTGTATTTTCCAAGCCCCGCAAATAAATTAACACAAAGGGTAGCCCGGGGGGGGTGTAACAAAGTAAAAAAAAATTAAAAAAAATGGGCACAAGGGATAGAAACAAAATAAAGAATACAACATTGTTAAAAAGCCAAAGAGGCTATGAATACGGGTAAGATGCCTTTTTTTCGGTTTAAAACACCCAACAAAAAAGAAATTTTAAAAGATAAAGAGTGCAAAAACATTGAGATTTAGAACAATTCATTTTAAAGATGTCAATGAAGGTCAAAACTTTTAATATCATAGGAGGGATGAATGCAAAAAAGGAATGGGGTTTAAAGAGAAGATGATGAGGAGGGGGAAGATGGGAAAATGAATATGCAAGACAAACATTGACACACATGTAAATGGTTTTTGGCAAAAGGCTATCGAATTTTGCACAGAAATCAATCTTTACGCCTTAAAAGGACTAGTTTAGAGATTTTGACAAAGGTATACTTTTTATGCGGACAAGGGAAAAAGTACATAACTTTTACTTATGTTCTCCTGAGATACCGAAAATGTGAAGGGGAGTATATAATAGAAAGAAATTTAGTCCAGCCATAGCCAGGAACTTTTGGGAATCGAAAGCGGAGAAATAAATAAAAAAGAGGGACAGAAAAGAAATATTAAAACAAAATTTTTAATGGGCAGTGGTAAAAAAAGGAATTTTTAGAATATATGATTCAAGAAAACAATACTAATTCAAGAAATAGAAAAGAAAAAAGAAAATATGGAAGAAATAGATTAAGTATAAAGAAATTGCTAAACTATTACTTACAGCGGGGAAATTTCATGTATAAAGTAGGAAGGGGGGCCAAACAAAAAATCAAAAATGGTTTGATGAGGAATGCAAGAATTGCAAAAAAAGGCCCGCAACATTAACAGATGCAATGTAAAATAGGAAAAAAAGCCACAAAAATATGAAAAGGTGGATGGCGTATAAAGAAAAAAGAACAAAATTTAAGAAACATTAGAATAAAAAAAAAAATTAGGGGCAGAAAATATGAAAATCAATATACATCAGGAGATCCAAAATTTTGGAATTCGTACGAAATTTGACAAAGAAGAAAAGCACTTCCATTATTTCTATACAACATGGGAGGAATATTTTTAAAATATTCTAAAACCCCAGATGATAAGACCAAGCGGAGGAAGAATCACAAAAGGATGACAAAGAAGAATAAATATCACTGAAGAGTTAGTGACAAAAAAAACTGAGGAAGAAAATAAATGCCAACGAAAAAATTTTAAAAACAGGTAAGGCAGCTGCAGGCCTAGGAGCGCACTGAAATATTTAAAACACTCATGATAAAATTACTCCCCTGCAACAAAATATTTTTAAAAAATTATATGAAGGTGGAAGATTTTCCCAATGAATGGTCTAGATCAAATTATACCATTACATAAAAAAGGAAATGGAAAAACCCCGGGAAATACAGGGTATATCTTTGATATGTATTAAAGTAAAATATTTACATCGATTTTTAAAAAGACGCTTAATGTTGGGCCGAAGAAAATGGTTAAAATAAGGAAGAACAAGCAGGTTTTAGGAGAGGCTATGCAACTAACCCACCATATATACACTTTTTATGTCAATTATAAACAGATGCCTATAGGTAGAAGAAGAAGCAAATTCTTGTAGCTTTCATTGTTATCAAAAAGCCTTTGATACTTAAGAGAGAAAACTTGGAAATGCACAAAAAATTGGTATTTCAACAAAAATGCTAGAAATGTTAAAAGGTTATACAACCAAGTAAGCATGGTAAGAAGCGGGGCCCCAAACTCTCGGAATCTTCAACTGCCCCCTAGGGGAAAGCAGGGGGGTTTTTGCCCCTCAATTTTTTTTATTGTTAATAAAAGAGTACAGGAGAGGCCCAGAAAGGGGAGACCATTCAAATAAAAAAGATGGGAAGAAATTTTTTTGCTCCTTTTTGCAGTATATAGCTTAATATCGCAACACCCGTTGGGGCCCAAAAATAAAAAAGAATCTACAACAGCATCAGAAACCAGGGGTCACATAAATATCAAAAAAAAAAATGATGGTATTCAGGAAAGGGGGGGTATTTGGGGAAAAAAAGAAAAATGAATTACGAAGGGGGGAAAAAATAGATACTTAAATATTATAAATATTTAGGTCACCCCAACACAAAATTTTCCATGGAAAGCATTTGAGAGTATGCAGGGGGGGCAAAAAGAAAAATATTAGAAATTTAAAAAAAAACCTGATAGTCTGGATATATGGATACAACTCTATTTTTAGCTATTTGTCCAGATCAAACCCACTTTTTTATGCGCAGAAATTTGGGGACCACAAGAATGAAGGATAGGAACATACAAAAATTTGCTTGCAAAAAAAATTAGGAATATATAAAAAACACCAAACCACCCTTAAAAAGGCGAATTAGGGAGGGATCCACTATTTATTTTATACAAAATAAGGGGATAAGATATTGGGTTAAATTATTAAGAAAGACCCGACAGAATTTCCAAAAAAAAGGTTAATAAAAAACTGAAGAAGTAAAGAACGCCAAATTGGGCCAGGAAATAAAACAAGCTAAAAAAACGGCTTCTCAAAAAGTTTGGGTAATAAAGGAATGGTGAACGAAAACATTTTTTAAAGAACCAAAAAAAGAAAGTCGATGGTTAAACAAGACTGGCATAGTACAAAAAAATAGCGAGGGTATAAAGTACAGGACATTCAAAACAACCACCAGCTAGAACAGTATGTCGAAGACAAACAATTTTCGAAGTTTAAAAGAGCACGTTAAATTTAGACTCGGCCCTAAGGGAAATAAAAAATAAATAAGAAATATATAGCTAAGACAGCGAAACAAAAGCCCCTTTGTCCAAAACGAAACCGAACTACATTTCTTAAAAAAGATGTCCCAAAATAAGCAACAAAGGGAAAGTATCTACAGAAACATTTTTTAAAAACCACCTAAAAAAACTTTACAAGATACGCAACAAACAAAACCGAAATTATCAGGATGTTGCCCGTACTCTAAAACCAATGCGCATAGGAAAACTTATTAAATAATAAAAAAAATATGGACGCAATTTTAAAAAAAGCGTTTAGAAGTAGAGTTCCATCAATTAGTAAGAAAAGCTTTTATGCTTTTACACAAACTAATACAAGAGCATAGGCCAGAGTAAAGAGAATACGGCCCAGGTTTTTAGGCCAAGGAAAGCAAATTTTGTTCCGATTTTGATCTTGATGTTGTTTTATTTTGTTTTTATTTGTGATGTTTTAAAATTTTGATGTTCCCAAATTCCCGTTTTTTTGTTGTTGTTGTTTTTTTTTTCTTATTTCTTGATTTTTGCCCAGGGGGACGAAGAAAAAAAGGGTATTAATTTAAAAGGGCTTTTACGAAAGCTGTATGACTTTAAACCTATATTTTGTTTTTGAGCATTGTTTTTTTATTTTTGATTTTGACTATTGACTAAATTTCTATCAAGTATTTTTCGAAAACTATCGATGGGTAACTACCGTTGAACTATTTATTTTTGGTTATTGACCGATTTGGCAAAAAAACAAACTGCGGCGTTACTGAAACACGACAAAAACGCAGAAGAGCAACAAAAACAAAAGGGAATAACGACGTTTAAAAGCACGACACAAAAAGACAAGAAATTTTTGGCAAATGCTTCCTCAGCGACAAAAAAAACAGACATAAAAATGCACAATACTCCCCCTTTTGAAGCCCAAAATGGTGAATGAAGTGACAGGACAGTGGAAGAGAGGGTGGTAGAGCGAAAATAGGGGACGGGAAAGAGGGGGAGAGTAAAAGGGGGAGGGAAAAGGGAAAGGGAGGAGAAAGAAGAGAGAGAGAGGAGGGGGGGGGGGGGGGGGGAGAAAGAGAAAGGGGAAGACAGAGAGAGAAGGAAGTAGAGGAAAATGGAAAATAAGAGAGAGAAGAGGAGGGAAGGGGAGTGAGTGAGGGGAGGGGGTTGTGGGGATGTATGGGTGTTTGCATATGAATGAAATAACAAGAGAAAGCACAATAAAAAGATCAATAACTCGAAAAATCATTTTTTTAAAGACAAGGGGGGGGGGGGGGGGAGAAAGGGGTCACCCCCTAAAGCATCCGACCCAAGTCGACCCAAGGGGAGTTCCCCACCCCAAACACCAAGGGTGGAAGGGGGAAAAAGGGAAACCCCAGAAAAAACCACTAGCCAACGCATAAGAGCTGCAAGTACCCCCCCCCAACCAAAAAAAAAAAAAAAAAAAAAAAAAAAAAAAAAAAAAAAAAGCACTTGCCCCGGGCAAAGCCTCACACACACACACACACACCACACACACACACACACACACACACACACACACAACACACAAGTGCGCGCATGGACGAACAAAACGCACGCACACATACACACCCAATAAGCGCACACTGCTGGGGGGGGGGGGGGGAACAATGGGAATAAATGGGGAAAGTACAAACAAGGGATACATTAAGACATCTGGGTGTAGCATAGGGAATAGGTGGGGCTATGGTGGCGCAACAGAAAAAAAAGGGAAAAAAAGACATAACGAAAAATAGATATGGGTCATGATGAAGGCGCTAACAACACTCCCAATGACAAAAAAAAAAAAAAAAAAAAAAAAAAAAAAAAAAAAAAAAAAAAAAACTACACAAAAATAAAAACCCAAAAACATACATAAACATATATATATATTATATACTATTATATACATTATACATAAATAAAATTTTATAACATAAGATAGACTAAAAAAAAAAAAAAAAAAAAAAAAAAAAAAAAAAAATTTTTTTAAAAAGGGGGAAAAAAAGGAGGGGGGGGGGGAAAAAGGGGGGGGCCGGGGGGGAAAAAAGGAGAGCATAAAGAGAGGACAAAAAGAGGGGCCTAAAGAAGGGTGGAAAATTGAGGGAGGGCAGGGGGGGGTGGGGGGGGGGGGGTGAGAGAGGAGAATATAGGGGAAAGTAGAGAGAAGGAAGTAAGATGGAAAGTAAAGAGAAGGGAAGAAGGGGAAGGAGCCCTTTAAGGGGATGAAAAGGAACAAGGACGAGGGGGGGAGGGGGAAGAAGGGGAAAGGGGGGGGGGGGGTGAAAAAAAAAAAAAAAAAAAAAAAAAAAAGGGGGGGGGGAAGAGGAGGGGGCAAAGGAGGGGGAAGGAAGGGATAGATACAAAGTAAATGAGAAGAAAAAAATAAAAATAAAAAAAAAAAAGAAAAAAAAAAAAGACAGGAACTGGGGGGCTAACCCCACTCAGAAATCCCGTCAAAAGTATGGTCTCAAAAGATCATTCCAGTGGCGCCAGGCTCTACGGTCACGAAAGGGCCCCTGATGCAGACCAACCCTGCACAGGTAATACAAAGGGTAAAGGGAAACATAAGCATTTTCCACCGAATTTCCCCGGGAAAAAAAAAAAAAAGTACACAGAATTTCTAAGCTTTTTCATTGAACCAGCTGGATTTCTGGTGCCCAGTTTTTGAATTTAGGGAGCTCCATATCCTTCCGTCTCTAGAGTCATATTTTCTGACCCCAAGCCCCCACTCTTTCTTGTGCGGGAAAGGCGGGGGGGTTGAAGTGCTTGGGTTTGGTTTGTCCCCGTTGTATTTTAAAGTCACGAGGTGTTCCCTTAATTACGGGGAAAGGCGGCCGGTCCGCCGAAGTAAAATTTTGAACAAACGGGGCAGTTGGGGTGAGTAGAAACCCAAATTGGGTTTGGCAGTTAAGAATTTTGGGGACATCATGCGTGAACTGGGGCCTTTCACTTCAATGGGAGTGGGAGATGAAGGGGCAGGTCTTGCGTTGGGGAGATTGCATGGGCTTGTGCCCACAAAATTGCGTCTGTGAGGCTGGAGACTGGAACGCACAAGCAAAATCACGGTATTCTTGTCCCTTTGTAGGCAACTAAGGGGGGTGGGGAAAAAAAACTAGCTGAGGGGGCCAAGATGAAGATGTTCCGTTGGTTTGGAGAATTTTTTTTCGCACCGGTGGGCAGAAGGGTGGGGACAGCAGGGGTGACAAAGGTCTGTCTCTGGGTTTATTCTGGGGGTTTTGGGTTCCAGAGCTTTTTGGGCGGGCGATGAGCTGGGCCTTTTGGGGAGCACGTTCAATGATTCTTTGGGGGGAGTGCGATCAAGGGAAAAAAACTTTTTTCATTTTTAAGGGGTTTTACGTTAAAGACAGAGTTTTCCCGACGGTTGCGAGCCTCAAGAACTGGAATAGGGAATGCTGGTTTTGGTACTGGGGTTATGTGACGTCTGTAGTCGAGATAAAAGTGGGGGGTCCGAGGTTTGAGGGATGGAAAGGGAGAGTCCACATCAGTGATGGGAGATTCATGTCAAGGAAAGTGATGCACTTTTCAAAAATTTCATAGGGAATTTATGCTGGATGAAAATTTTGGACTGCTGTGATGAAGAAGGAATCATGATGGGCTGGAGTAACCCAAGTCCGTATCGATTTGCGTTTATAGAATTCAGGAAGAACCCTGGATTGTTGCGGAAGTTGTTTCAAAATATCCCCTAAAAGGGATGGTAGCTGGGCCCATTTGGTACCCCTGGGGACACCATATTGTTTTTAAAGTGCGCCAAAGGAAAAGGGAAAGGTTTGTTGGTGAGGGGCGAGTTTTCCCCAAGGCAATAAGAGTGGTAGTCGCAGGGGAAGGGTCGTTCTTTGGTTAAAAAAATGACAGGGCTTTCATCCATCGCATGGGGGAATACATTACAGAGGTCACGTCAAGAGGAATTTTTTAGGCTGAAACTTCGGTTGAGGTGGAGGGGCATTATGGACGAAGCATGAGGTGTCCTTGAGAAAGTGGGCAGGTTTTTAACGAGGGGGTTTGGGGGATGGAGTCGAGGTACGAAATATTTTTTTGGGGGCAACTGCAGGCTGAGACGATGGGTCTACCCGGGGGTTAGCCTTTTTTGAAATTTTGGGCAGAAGGTAGAAAATTGACCTCTGGTCTTGGCTTGATTAACAGTTTAGCCGTAGGGGGTAATGCCTTTTTTTAACAAGATCCTTAAAGGGTTTTTTTTAATAGTTTTCTGGTCTATGGGGGGGTGGGGTGTTCCCGTTCTGGTATGGTGGGGTTTGTTGAGTTGCCTGAGAGCTTCTGCTAATACAGGTTCCTGTCCCACACCCTACCCCACCACCTTTGTACTGGTTTTATGACAAAGTCATCCTCTTTGGAGGGGCCAAGAGCTTTAATTTCTGTGGGGGTAAGGTTGGAAATCGTGCTGGGGGGGAATTTAAGTTGCGTAATTCAGAGAGGGGAAGTTTTGAGTAGCATTCCTTCCCTTTTTCCCAGGGGTGGTTCTCGGTCAAAGGGGTGTGGAAAATTGTGAAATAAAACATCGTCAGGGTGAAGGAAAGTTTGGGGGGGTGACCAAACACGGCCATCCCTCAAAAAAAACGAAAGAAGCGTTCGCAGTCATGGATGACGTCCCTACTTTTTGATGGAGGGCTTCCCGGGTGAATTTGAGACCCCCGAAAGTACAGATTTTTCAGAGGCAGACGATGGAGGGTAGGAGGTATGCGTTTACCATTTTTTCACTTTGTTGTCAGTCGAAAGAGGCGAGGGGGGTTTAGGGGGCATAGGAAATCCAGGGGGGTGCAGACGTCCAGGGGGTAAGGGGGGCAGGGCAGGAACAGGATGGTACGCGAAGGGGCAGCCGCAGGGGGAGCATAAAAGAGCGGGGGCAGGGTGGGGAGGGGTAGTCGAAGATCCCGGGGGGGGCAGGCATCCAGGGGGGAGGGGTGGGAGAGGCAGGAAAGACCGGGCGAAAAAGCCGGCTGTTGGAGGGCTGGGAAAGGGAAACTTAACAGGGTGGTTTGCAGTGGGAAAAATTTTATAAATTTTTTTCTGTTTTTTTTTATGCAGGTGAAAGAGAGTTGCGTTTGGGGTTTATGACTGTCATTTTGAGATACAGGATAGAAAAGGGTTTTAGTGGGCGTGGGTTTCTTTTTCTTTAAAAAATAGTTGTGCGGTGCGATGGAGTTTTTGGTGCAAGAGTTTAATGTGGGTCTCATGAGTTGAAAGCTGCTTGTTGCAAAATTTTGTTAGTTTTTTGAACACAGGAACTTGTTGTTTTAAAGGGCGAGGGAGAATTTTGGGGTTTAAAACCTACAGGATAATACAGGGAAGACAGGCGGGGAAAAAAAGGTGGCGTTTGTTCTAGGCAAGAGAAATGGCTTAACGTAAAAGAGAACAAGGGAAAATGGGAAGGAAAGACGGTTTAGAAAGTAGTTGAGGCAGAAATTAAAGAAGAGGGGAAGGGAAGGAGGGAAAGGGGACGGGAAAGGTTGGCATTTTGGGCAAATGCAACAAAGGGGGAAACGAGACAAACATAAAGTTTTCAGTGAAAAAAAAAGTACAAAAGGCAAATAAAACAAACTGCGGCGTTTGAAAACACAAAAAACGCAGAAAAGGGACCAAACAAGTGTAAATAACGAC
>CM031610.1:62760471-62762971 GCA_018398815.1 Conus ventricosus
TCAACAAGTTTGGCAAGTTCTTGTTCATTGCCTGCTATGTCATGTGTCCTTAGCAAATTGGGGATTTGTTATGGTTCTTCCTCCAGTGCTGATTGTGCTTATATGATCATCAAATGCATCAGTCATGATGCATTCCAGGAATATATTTAAAAGTGAGGGAGATAGAAGGCAACCCTGACAAAACCCTAAGTGAAGTATTACACCATTCTCCAATAGCGCTCTGTATGAGCACTGCACTGGTCACTTTGAAGTACTGTTGCTGGACGGTGTTGAAAAGCTTCTGCTTGATGTTAATTTTTTTCATTGTTCCTGCTGCTGGATGCTGCAGAATGCCTTCCTGAAGTCTATGAAGATGAGGCAGAACTATCTCTGGTGTTGGAGATGTTTTTTGTCAAACGGAACTTAGGTTAAAATCTGTTCAATGATACTACTGTCCGTTGCAGAATCCAGCCTGTTCTTGAGCAATAATGATATCTGTTTGTGGCTGCAGTCTCTTCAGAATGATTTTTAGCAATATTTCGTGGCATGGCTGATCAAGCTTCTCGTTCAGTAGCTCTGGCAGTGTTGGGGATTTCCTTTAAAGGGAAGGGTACCAATCAGTGATTAAGTCCATGATGTGGACTACCCCTCAGTGTGCCAGGGTTTGTTGCAGATGGAAGTGGGGATACCAATTATTGTTTTTCCACCATGTCTCCAGAGCTCTGCAGGCACGTTAATACCGCTGCCTTCTCTTGCATGAAGGAATATTCCTGCAGACAGAGAATCCATGTTGGAAAGTAAGCCTATTTGGCTGCTACTTTGTGGGACTAAGTCTTCAGTATGTAGCTTAGTCCAAATGTCAGCTTTGGTGAAATCATGCTCACTTAAAAGACCAGTTGTAGAGAAGAAGCAACACACAGGGAACTTAACCACCTCTGCTGACATACTTGTTCTGAGTTTCTTGCTAATCTTATGTGGCTTTGGAATAAATGCATGTTTAAGATGGATGAACAAGTTTGGTTTTTCTTTTTCTTTATTTTTTAAAGTGGTTGTAGAGGTGGATGGGCAGAGTATGAAAAATAATAACTGCTTATGACCAAAGTAAATTATATTGAAAATAAAGTTGGAAAAAAAATATAGTTTAGACATAGCAGCAGAGAGATTTGGTAAGTTTATATTTGTGCTGAGTTAAGAAAAGAATGCCAGGTTTCTTTTTAAGGCACAGTAACGCCTAAAACTGTTTCTAGCGTGTAATAAGTCGATACAGCTGAAGAATTTTGACTTGTTCCATTAAAACTCTTGAGGAACGTAGGGCCGCGACAACCGCATCTCCAGCAGATCCAGTTCTGGGCTGACCTCCTCAGCTAGGGCCCATGACACTCTGGTTGTCATCACGTCAGCACCCATGCACCTGTGCCATGTTTGTCACCGTCGTCCCACATTCCTTTCTACCTCTGTGTGTGGGTTCCAGAGATGAGGAAACGAAGCTTGAAATTATAGCACTTGTTCTGATGGGTGAACATTCATGCTTGCATTGCTTCCCTTATAGTGAAAGATACCTTACTGTATGTATGACAAGTGTGTGAATTTAAGATAAAGAAACAAGGAAGGGAAAGGAGAGAGATGACGCAGTTAGTTGCAGGGAAAGTTAGGAGGAGGGGGGGGGGGGGGGGGGGGGGGGGGGCAGTTGGGAAGGAAGAGGTTGGAGGGAATGGGGAAGGAAGGTGGGGGTTGAGTTGAGTTGTCTATATATTATCTTCTTTTTCTTTTAAAAGTTACAGCATTATGCGCACACTTCTGCATTGCTTCCTTAGAGCTAGTGGTAATAGTTGTAGTGGTGTTGGTAATGTTATTGACACGAAAATGATATACTGCAATTGACAGTTCAAAGAAGTCTGTCAAGTCTGGTTGACAGCATATAAATCATATATATATATATATATATATATATATATATCCACACTTAAATCTAATGATTTTCTTCCTTGGACCATAAAATCCATCATCCCACTATGTTTTGTTAAAATCAGTTAGTTTTTGCATAATCTTACTGACAGACAAACAAACAAACCAACAAAGGTGAAAACATAACATCGTGACAGATAGATACACCTGTTATTATCTTTTTTTGAGTGGATGCCACATATCTGGCTTTCAAAAATAGCATGGAAATTTCGGCTCTTGTGCTTGCCACTTAACTGACTAAGAATTAACAATTAAACTGATAATCTGACTTTTGTACCAGTTTCATACAATCACAGATTTTTTTCTTCAAAACATACTCGGACTTAACATTCAAAATACAAAACAAAATTTGCGACTTGTACAACTGATAGAACAGAATATCTTGTGACTTGTATAAACTGATAAGGTAAACAACAAAGTTGTCATGAAAATGTAAATTATTTTGGTATGTCATTACTTGCAGTCATAATATGTGACACAACAGAGATGGTACAGCTTCTGATTTTACATTTTACTCTGTCTGCACACAAAAAAAAAATCTCCCATTTAACACAAC
>CM031610.1:62767971-62775274 GCA_018398815.1 Conus ventricosus
AACCGTTCTCATAACTGGGATTGAAAACACTAGACATAGTCAGCGGAAGCTTGAAGGACTTCATCTTATCATGAAGAGGCTGAAAGTGATTTTTTGTACCAGTACAGTCAAATAAAAAATGAGGGATATCGAGAGTCTGACCACATGCACAAGCAGGTGCCGGTTTTAAATACCTACATAACCAACCATTAACCCGCAGCCTATGTACAAGGTTACGATTTGGGATTGGCCCTGGAGGATTACAACATTTGCTTGTGTTGGTTTAGTCACATCCCATCTGTGCTTCCGAGCTGAATCTTCAAGGTACTGATTCTGTCTTATGCTCCAGATTGAACTTGTCAGAATGTGGATAGCTTCAGATGAAGAAAGAGGGATATCACAATTCAAAACATCAGATTTATTTCTTGCAGCTTCCTTTGCATAAAAGTCAGCTAAATCATTGCCACGTAAACTGGAGTGTCCTGGACCCATAACAAAGTTACATTGATACCCCGGGTTATTAGCTGATGATTGAGAAATAAGATCTCACACACCAAGTCTGAACGACTAGATTTTGATTGACAATGTAGAGCCGTAAGCGCTGATTTTGAGTCCGATAGTATAAGTATTTGTCTATGTTTAAAAAGGCATGTCAAGTGTAAAATCTAGTGCTTTCAAAATGGCAAATAACTCTGCTGTAAATATAGAACATCCTTCGTAATATGGTATTTCTTTCTAATGCTGAGCGCTGGTATTACAAAGGAAGCCCCAACATCGGAAGAATCTAAAACAGAACCATCCGTGAAAATGTGTAGATAGGAATCGTATTTCCTATCTATCAAGTCTTTGGCATAGGATGATAGTAACAGAGGATTATCTTTTTTATTCAGATCTCCGTAAGTGAAAATGATTTCAGCCTGCTCTGACAACCACGAAGGGTATGAACAACATGGAACCTCGGCAATACCATCAAGAGACAGGTTACAGTTTCTGAAATAATGGGGAAACATAATCACCTAGGGACATGTATACCGATTTGTTACGGATCTCTCTTGAAACATACGTACTTCCATCCAGTTCAGTCATTACTGAATTTGGAATGGTTCTTGCTCTCACTGTAAAATTACAGGCGCAACTTAGCCTGTGTTCATTTAAGGGTAACACACCAGCCTCCTTGTACGTCAGATCAATTGAAGCCCATCGGGGAAGTCCTAATGCAATTTTAAAGGCTAGCGAGTCAATACTGGTTAGCTTGTGTAAATCTGTCTTTCCAGCTGTAAAAAAAACTTCTTGGCCATACGACAGAATTGAACGAACTAGCCCTGAGGCGACATAGACGAGATTAGATCCCAGTTAATCAGAGGTATAGCAGATAGAACACGTAATAAACCAACTTTTTTTCTAGCCTTTTCTACAAGGTAATTGATATGTTTACTCCAAAAAAGTTTATAGTGGAAGATTACACCGAGAAACTTAACTTGTTTGCTTGGGTATATTAAATTATTATCTACACACACACACACACACACACACACAGCTCCCCACCCACCTTTCCTCCCTTCTCATCCCCCACCCTCTCTCTCTCAGTCTCTCTCTCTCTCTCTCTCTCTCTCTCTCTCTCTCTCTCTCTCATCTCTCTCTCCTCTCTCTCTCTCTCTCTCTCTCAGGGCAATGGGTCCAACCTGTCGTTCTTAACGCCTCATATCACCGATCTGATGGAAGAGACCAGCACGCAGAGGCCATGCTGCAGGTTTGGGTCAGGATGAAATTAACGTGAAAGCAGGAATGAAAAACGTGGCGAGCAAGGCAACTGGCTGGAGCCTCCACATATTAATTCATTCCAGCTGATGGTCCCCATGACCGATCGCCCTCGTGCAAAGGGCGCTAATTCAATTTCCAACAATGGATGGGAGGATAAATACACACTCGGGAGTAAATCAGCTGCGATGCATCAGTCTTGACAGCGCAATCTTCGGGATCAGCAGCCATGATCTGTTGATGTTGCTGTTTGTTGTCTTTTCCTCTCCACCTACCCCCCCCCCCCCCACTCCTCTTAGTCCCCCCCCCCCTCCTCACCTCAATTCCCTCTCCCCGTCCTCAGTTCACTCCTCCCTGACCTCCTGCTGTCCGACCCGATTCATAATGATGTAATTTGATTAGGTTTTTCTTGTATGTAATTCTTTAGTTATGAACAGCCATACGCGTCTGGCAGCCGACAGTGAGCAGGGTGCTTGCATAACAGGTGAATCACGGCCCTATCAAATACCAGTCGTGAGAGAGTTTACAGAATTCGGTGAATTAAACCGCCTGACGCATGCATGATCATTGGTGAATAAAAGAGACGGACATGAAGAACCAAAGACAAAGCTAAATGAAACAATGGAATCTCAGATTCGCCCCCCCCCCCCCCCTCCCTCTGTTAAAAGCCACTTCATCTTCTACATACATAACATGAACATTGTCTTTAAGGGTAGAAAATCGCAAAGGAAATAATATTGTATCTAATTCAAGCCAGCCTCTTTTTTCCCCATCCGCATCAAAAATAGCAATGCTCACTGATTGGTAGATGAAGAGGTCGGAATTTTCATTCTATACCGTCAGGCCGTCATGTGTCTTTACTGTCGTCCACAACGTCTCTCTACCTTTGTGGTCCGTTCACTCCATCTTTGTTCTACAAAGTCTTTACAGATGCGTTTTGTTTGTTTTGTTTTGTTGCTATTTATGACATGCATGTCGTAATCCAGCGCTGGGCAGTGAGAATGTAAACAACAATGGAATGAGTACTAGTTGAATGACAATGTCGACGTTTCTCTCTCTCTCTCTCTCTCATCTCTCTCTCATCTCCTCCTCTCTCTCTCTCTCTCTGTCCGTTGTTGTTGTTACTGTTGCATTAAGATGTTACTCATTATTGTTGTACTCCTTCAGGCTTACAATAAAGAAGCTGTCGTGTTGTATATTCTGCAAGAGAAAGATGTGTACATATTCGCCAGAACAAACAAAAAGGAACGACTCACAGGGGCCCAATAAAAAACTCTGGAAAACTTTTAAAAGCGAAAAAAAAAAAAAAAGAATAAAAAAAAAAAAAAGAAAATCCGGTAAAAAGGGCCCCAAAAGAGAAATCATTAGCAAAGTATTTTGACAGGGGGGAAAAAAATTATACTTGGGGTTTCCCCAGCATCACCTGGGAACTGGGAAGGAAGGAATTTTTTTAAAACCACCGGGGGGAATTTGGGGGAGGGGGGGGGGGGTTTGGGGGTGGAGAAGGAGGTAGGGGGAGGGGGACACGGGAGGGAAAACAAGGGAAGGAGATGTCCCCCACAGATTGAAGCCCCTTTTCCAGTCGAACCCATTTTCATTTGGGGTTGGTGTCCCGGTCACGCAAATCTCACTGCACCCGTTTTGGGAAAGGAATGGCGACTGCACGTGCTCCCCCAAATTAAAAATTTTCTCAGGAAAGCAGACAGCGGGGCCTTTATGATCCCTCTTTTCCTCTCTTTAAACTCTCCCCCTTCGTCCCCCCTTCTCTCCTCTCTGGGTCTCTCTCCCTTTTAATTGCATACATCTGCACGCGCGGGGTGTGTGTGTGTTTGTTGTGTTGCCGCGTTTTGGTGTGTGCGGGTGGGTTGTGTGTATGGTGTGAACGCGCGCCCCTTGGGGCCTGTGTCCCTTTGTAAAACAAAAAAAAGAAAAAATTCCAAGACTCTTCAACGATTTTACTTTGTTAGGCTACATAAAAACAATTTTTTTTTCAGGGCCTTCATCCGGGATGTTTAAACAACACTACTTTTTTTCCCTTAATTTAAGCACCCAAACCCTGCTCAATAACAGAGCAAATCTGTACCCCTGGTTTATGAATATAATTGCCCAAAACAAGAAAAAAAAAAAGGGAAAAATGCCTCGGTTAAATGAAGTAACAAGAAATAATTTTCCCATTTCATGAAACAGGTAAGATGCCCAAAAAGCCATCTGGACTATCTTTCGCACTTTTTCTTAATTTTTAACTGAACATTTGGGTCTAAAATTTTTTAAAAAAACAAAAAAAAAATTTCATCAGCATTTTTTTAAGCCCACAAAAAGTAAACGGTTATTTAAAAGCAGGGGGCTATAAGTAAAAACAGAAAAAAAAAACCTCCACACAATTTAGACATTCACAAAACACAGGAGGGAAAAAAAATCAAAAGGAAAAAAAATACAATGAACAAGGCCATTTGGGAACTGACCATGACCAAACCCCCAACCAACAGGGGGCAAATATACCACAAAACCAGGGGGACCAGAAAGCAGCCCGGGGGCAGCACAATTAGTTAAATACAAAACAACTCACTTTGGGAATAAGCCCGGATAAAGCGGGGCCTTTTCAAAAGGGGGTTTTTTTTTTTCCAAAAACTTGGGAAAACTGTTCAACTGACTGAGAACCCAAAGGCCCCCCCCCCATGCTGGGAAAAAAACCAAAAAAAACCTTCAAACCCGCCCAGAGAACCGAGGCTGGGCAAAAATATGCAAAACGAAAAAAGAACGGGTTTAAACAAAAAAACAATTCGGGCGAAAAACCTTGGGCAAATTTTTACAACGCTCTGGGGCTCATTCCCGGAACCAACAAAGGGAGAAGAAACTAAAAACCCAAATCACGAGAATTGGCGGACAACGTCAAAGCTTTTAACGGAAACAAAAGAAGGGGGGAATTTTCCCCTGTAAAAGTTTGGAAAAGTAAATAGAAGAAAACTTTCCCCGAATCATTCCCAACCCATGGTTCCAGACACAGTCTTTGCCGTCAATCACGGCCACTGCCGGAGGCCCTGGGCAAGGGTTTTAAAAAACCCGGGTCCGCACGCCCAAACATCTCTCAAACCGTACCGTGCAAACGGGAAGAGTTTCAGAATTCATGCCATCCCCAGAATTTAGGGGAAAAAAGGCTCACCTTAAAAAACAGGAATTCCTCGGGTGTTTTTAAAACCATCAGAAAAAACAAATTTACTCAAAGGGGGTTACCAGGCTCACCCGCCACCAAATTTTTTGTTTTAATTTACTTTATAATTAAAGCACAATTTTGACATTAATCAACAGCAAAAAAAACAAACAACAAAAACAAAAAACAAAACAAAAAAAAAACAACAAAAAACAAACAACAAACAAAAAAAAACCGTTTTCAGCATTTTTATAAAAACAATTAAAATTCTTGTAAAACATGGATGATAACCAATTCGGCAAATAGGACTTTCTTTTTTTTTCACTTTTGTTAAAGATTGATTCCCCTCTTATTTTTGTTCTACATTTTTTCAAAAGCACAGAAGGGGGAACCGGGTTTTCCCCGGCGACGGGAGGGAGACGTGCCCGGGAGGCACCCTTAAAAAATCAACCAGACCACAAAGTAAGGGCCAAAATCTTCACGGCAGCACACTACCTCAGCCCCAATTCTCCCTACATGCAACTTTTCACGACCGACAGCAATCGGGCCAACTGGAAACTGCATTGGCGCTGGACACTGTAAAATAAATTTAAGAATAATAAACTAAAAAGGGAAACCCCCAAAACCCTATCTTCTCCCCCCCTCTCTTTTTCCCCCTAAATCTCTCTCTCTCTCTCTCTCTCTCTCTCTCATTTTTCTCTCTCTCTCTCTCTTTTCTCCCACGGTGCAGTGGGCCCAATTTTTTTCTAACGCCTTTGATATCACGGGCCTGATCGAAAAATAACCAACATAAAAAAACCCAGCTGAGGCCACGCTCCGGGTTTGGGTCAAGATTGAAACTGGGTCAAAGTAGAAAAAACAAAACAAAAAAAAACCTCTACAGCAAGCAAGGCACCCAAAGGCATCTGGAAACCTCCATGTTTTAATTCACCCCAGCTCATGGACCCATGACCGATCATGCTGTGAAAAGGGCGATAATTCAATTGCCCACAGTGGTGAGAGGACAATACACTTTTCAGTTAAATCAGCTGCAATGCATCAGTTCTGACAGCGCAATCTTCGGGATCAACCGCCTGATCTGTTGATGTTGCTGGTTCCGGTTGTTGTCTTTTCATTTTACCCCCAACCCAACTCCAGACCCTGTTCCCTAATCCCCACTGCCCTCCCTGACTGATAATGATGTCATTATTTTTCCCTTTCTTCCTTTTTTCCCAAAGGGAATAGCCATACACGCAGGCATGATCATCCCGCTGCAATCTTAGAAACCAGTGCACGGTGCTCACAGAACAGGTGAATTACAGTCATAGTAAGTACCAATCGCAGAAACGTTTGCAGAATTCAGCGAATCAAAAACCTGACGCGTAAAATCATATTCGTATGAAAAGGGGTACAGAGGAGAAAAAAAGTAAAGACGAAGTAAAATTTTTAAACAGTTTGATCTCTGATTCTAACCTTTCCAGTAAAAATTTCACGTGAACGATAAAACAAATCAGATAAATGTCTTTATGGACAAAAGGTCCGAAAGGAAATCCTGTCTAAGCATGGCCAGCCATGTTTTTTCCATACCCCAGAAATAATACATGCTCTCATTCGTGGATGAAACTCTTAATTGACTTTTTAACACCCTGAGCCTAGTTTTCTATTACGTGATCTTGGCCATCTTGTCTTTTGTTCTAAATTTTCACATCCAAAAGGTAATGACCATAGAAAACTTCCATAATGGTAATGGTAATCGATAAGTGTCCACTCTCTTGTGACTAAAATGTTTTGTGATTTTGGGTTTACCAAAATTTCTATTATATCCATTTAGTCATAAGTAAACATTTATATTGGCACGGCCCGAAAGAGCAGTTCTCCATACTGTGAAAATAAAAAGTTGAATTTCGGAACAAAAGCTGAAATCGTCTCCACATCCAATTCAGAAAAAGTTCCGATTTAATCGTCCACTTCTTCTCTGCCTCTGTGGTCCATTTCTCGTTGTTTTGGAAGACCCTTATTTCATTTCTGTGTGTTTTGGTTTTCTCACCGTTTGCATACAGGCCACTCCTTTTACATTCATTCTTATCTTTCAAAAATGAAGAAGCCCGTGGTGCATTTTTATGTCATGTACCATTCACTGAAACATCGTTTTAGAGCTTTTAGTCTGTATGATGTGAGAAAATAAACATTTTATAGCAGACTCCCTGAAAACCTGTCCAGAGAGTCCCACTTGATGCGATCTTTGATTTTCTGAAAGAGATTAGTATTTCTTTTTAAAAACTGATTAAGATTTTTTCAGAAAAAAGTTATTAAACAAAATTTCCGGTGTGTTTTAGGTGCATTTTAAAGGGTTTGTAAATGATTTTTTTTAATGGCTTGTGAGATGACTTAACGTGGTGAAGCCTGAATGGCCTTTTGCGTCGGCTGGGCAAAACATTA
>CM031610.1:62776274-62797541 GCA_018398815.1 Conus ventricosus
TACGATAAAACTTTTAAACCAACTAGCTGAGATTAATCCCATTAACAAGGTATAGCAATAGAACACGTATAAACAACTTTTTTTCTAGCCTTTCTACAGTAATTGATATGTTTACTCCAAAAAAGTTTATAGTGGAAGATTACACCGAGAAACTTAACTTGTTTGCTTGGGTATATTAAATTATTATCTACACACACACACACACACACACACACAGCTCCCCACCCACCTTTCCTCCCTTCTCATCCCCCACCCTCTCTCTCTCAGTCTCTCTCTCTCTCTCTCTCTCTCTCTCTCTCTCTCTCTCTCTCTCTCTCTCTCTCTCTCCTCTCTCTCTCTCTCTCTCAGGGCAATGGGTCCAACCTGTCGTTCTTAACGCCTCATATCACCGATCTGATGGAAGAGACCAGCACGCAGAGGCCATGCTGCAGGTTTGGGTCAGGATGAAATTAACGTGAAAGCAGGAATGAAAAACGTGGCGAGCAAGGCAACTGGCTGGAGCCTCCACATATTAATTCATTCCCAGCTGATGGTCCCCATGACCGATCGCCCTCGTGCAAAGGGCGCTAATTCAATTTCCAACAATGGTGGGAGGATAATACACACTCGGGAGTAAATCAGCTGCGATGCATCAGTCTTGACAGCGCAATCTTCGGGATCAGCAGCCTGATCTGTTGATGTTGCTGTTTGTTGTCTTTTCCTCTCCCACCTCCCCCCCCCCCCCACTCCTCTTAGTCCCCCCCCCCCCTCCTCACCTCAATTCCCTCTCCCCGTCCTCAGTTCACTCCTCCCTGACCTCCTGCTGTCCGACCCGATTCATAATGATGTAATTTGATTAGGTTTTTCTTGTATGTAATTCTTTAGTTATGAACAGCCATACGCGTCTGGCAGCCGACAGTGAGCAGGGTGCTTGCATAACAGGTGAATCACGGCCCTATCAAATACCAGTCGTGAGAGAGTTTACAGAATTCGGTGAATTAAACCGCCTGACGCATGCATGATCATTGGTGAATAAAAGAGACGGACATGAAGAACCAAAGACAAAGCTAAATGAAACAATGGAATCTCAGATTCGCCCCCCCCCCCCCCCTCCCTCTGTTTAAAAGCCACTTCATCTTCTACATACATAACATGAACATTGTCTTTAAGGGGTAGAAATCGCAAAGGAAATAATATTGTATCTAATTCAAGCCAGCCTCTTTTTTTCCCCATCCGCATCAAAAATAGCAATGCTCACTGATTGGTAGATGAAGAGGTCGGAATTTTCATTCTATACCGTCAGGCCGTCATGTGTCTTTACTGTCGTCCACAACGTCTCTCTACCTTTGTGGTCCGTTCACTCCATCTTTGTTCTACAAAGTCTTTACAGATGCGTTTTGTTTGTTTTGTTTTGTTGCTATTTATGACATGCATGTCGTAATCCAGCGGCTGGGCAGTGAGAATGTAAACAACAATGGAATGAGTACTAGTTGAATGACAAGTCGACGTTCTCTCTCTCTCTCTCTCTCTCTCTCTCTCTCTCTCTCTCTCTCTCTCTCTCTGTCCGTTGTTGTTGTTACTGTTGCATTAAGATGTTACTCATTATTGTTGTACTCCTTCAGGCTTACAATAAAGAAGCTGTCGTGTTGTATATTCTGCAAGAGAAAGATGTGTACATATTCGCCAGAACAAACACAAGTGAACGACTCACAGAGGCAATAAAGACTCTGGACAACATTAAAGCAGAAAAAAGAAAAGAAAGAATGAAAAAAAAGAAAAGAAAATGCCGAGTCAAAGTGTCAAAAAGAGGAAATCATTAGCAAAGTATTTTGACGAGGCGGGGATAAAGTTTATACTTGGAGTTCCCAGCATCACCATCGGAACTAGGAAGGAGAAGGAATGTATTAGAACAGCCTGGGGGAATTGGGGAGGGGGTGGGGTGGGTGGAGGGGTGGAGAAGGAGGTAGGTGGACGGGGATCACTGATGGCACAACGGAGGGAGATGTCGGCCACAGATTGAAGACCTGTTTCCAGTCGCAGACCCACTGTCTGTGTGTGGTGTACGCCGGTCACGCGATCTCACTGCAGCCGCTGGCACGGAATGGCGACTGCACGTGCTCCCCCAGTTAATGAAGGTTCTCAGGAAA
Organism: Conus ventricosus; assembly: GCA_018398815.1. Classification (NCBI taxonomy): domain Eukaryota; kingdom Metazoa; phylum Mollusca; class Gastropoda; order Neogastropoda; family Conidae; genus Conus; species Conus ventricosus. The sequence goes on from CM031610.1 coordinate 62,778,401, forward strand.
GCAGACAGCAGGTCCTTTATGAGTCTCTCTCTCTCTCCTCTCTCTCTCTCTCTCTCTCTCTCTCTCTCTCTCTCTCTCTCTCCATTTAATTGCATACATGCGTGCACGCGCGTGTGTGTGTGTGTGTGTGGTGTGTGTGCGCGCGCTTGTGTGTGTGCGTGTGTGTGTGTGTGTATGTGTGTGAACGCGCGCACATGTGAGCATGTGTGCTTGTAAACACAAAAACAGAACAAATCCATAGACTCTTCAACGATTTTACTTTGTTAGGCTACATCAAAACAATTTTTTTTCATGGCCTTCATCCGGATGTTTGACAACACTACTTGTTTCATGAATTAAGCAGCCAACCTGCTCAATTAACAGAGCAAATCTGTAGCCTGGTTTATGAAGTATAATTGCCCAATACATGAAACGGAAGATGCCTCGTTTATGAAGTAAGCAAGAAATAATTGCCCAGTACATGAAACAGGTAAGATGCAAAATGCCATCTGTACTATCATTGCGCACTTTGCTTAATTTGTTAACTGAACAGTTTGGCTCTAAAATTTAAAAAAAAACAACAAAAAAATTTCAGTCAGCAGTTTTTGAGAGCGACACAGTAAACGGGTTATTTAAAGCAGGAGGCTATAAGTATAACAGAAAAAAAATCTCCACACAGATGAGACATTCACAACACATCAGGATGTTACAACTCAACAGGATGACATGACAATGAACAAGGCCATGGCAACTGACCAGTGACCAGGACGCCGCAACCAACAGGGGACACTATAGCCACAAACCAGGGGGACGCAGAAAGCAGCCAGGACAGCACAATTAGTTACTACTACACAACTCGACATGGCAATAAGCCAGGATGACGCGGCCTCTCAACAGGGTTTTTTTTTAGTCCAAAAACTTGAACACTGTTCAGCTGACTGAGAACACATGCCCACCCCAGTGCTGGAAACAAACCAATGAACCGTTCACAGCCCAGAGAACAGAGGCTGTGCAAAAATATGCAGAAACGAAACAGAACGGTTGATCAAACAAACAATTTCAGGACTAGAACCTTTGGACATTTCGGACAACGCTCTGGTCTCATTTCTGGAACCAGACAATGGCAGAAGAGACTAAACCAACTCACTGAGAATTGTGCGGGACGAGACAGTCATAAGCTTCAAACTGGAAACAAAAGAGGGGGAATTCCATCTGTAACGTTTGGAAGAAGTCAAATAGAGATGACATCTACCCAGGCATCATTCCAGACTATGGTTCCAGACACAGTCGTCGCAGTCAGATCAGCGGCCACTGCCGGTGAGCCATGGGCAGAGCTATAGAAACTGGTTCCGCACGTCAATGCATCTCTCAAATCAGTACTCGTGCATGAAGGCGGGAAGAGTTGCAGTAGTTCATGCCATCCCAGAATTTATTGCAAACAATGGCTCACCTTAAGAACAGGAATACCTCGGAGTGTTTGAAATCCATGCAGAATCACAAATGACTCAAAGGATTATCCAGTCTCACAGCCACCAATTTTCTGTTTGAATTTACTTCATAATTTAAGCACAATTTTGACATGCTATCAACAGCAAAAAAAACAAAACAACAACAACAAAAAACAAAAACAAAAAAACAACAACAAAAAACAATCAGACAAACAAAAAAATACTCGTTATCAGCATTTCATAAATATCAATAACAGTTCTTGTAATCATGGATGATAACCAATTCGCATATAGGATGCTTTCTTTTTCTTCATTCTTTCGTTGACGGATTGATTCTCTTCTGTATTTTTGTTCTACGATTTTATCAATGCACAGAGGAGGAACGCTGATTTCCGGACGACGCAGGGAGACAGTGCAGCAGGCACCATATAATCAAGCCAGACCACAAAGTAAGGGCCATAAATCTTCACGGCAGCACACTACCTCAGCCTAATTCTCCCTACATGCAAGCTTTTCAGCGACCGACAGCAATCAGGGCCAACTGGATCTGCATTGGCGCTGGACACTGTAATAAATATTGAAGAATAATAAACTAAAAAGAACCCACTAATCATATCTTCTCCCCTCCCTCTCATTTCCCCATAATCTCTCTCTCTCTCTCTCTCTCTCTCTCTCTCTCTCTCTCTCTCTCTCTCTCTCTCTCACGGTGCAGTGGGCCCAATTTATTCATAACGCTCGATATCACTGACCTGATCGAAAAATAACCAACATAAAAAAAACCCAGCTGAGGCCACGCTCCAGGTTTGGGTCAAGATGAAACTGAGGTCAAAGTAGAAAAAAACAAAAACAAAAAAAAACCCTCTACAGCAAGCAAGGCATCCAAGGCATCTGGAACCTCCATGTTTTTAATTCATCCCCAGCTCATGGACCCATGACCGATCATGCTTGTGAAAAGGGCGATAATTCAATTGCCCACAGTGGTGAGAGGACAATACACTTTTCAGTTCAATCAGCTGCAATGCATCAGTTCTGACAGCGCAATCTTCGGGATCAACCGCCTGATCTGTTGATGTTGCTGGTTCCTGTTTGTTGTCTTTTCATTTTACCCCCAACCCAAGCTCCAGACCCCTGTTCCCTAATCCCCACTGTCCTGCCTGACTGATAATGATGTCATTAGTTTTCTTTCTTCCTTTATCCCTAAGGAATAGCCATACACGCAGGCATGATCATCCCGCTGCAATCTTAGAAACAGCAGTGCACAGGGTGCTCACAGAACAGGTGAATTACAGTCATAGTAAGTACCAATCGCAGAAACGTTTGCAGAATTCAGCGAATCAGAAAACCTGACGCGTACAATCATATTCGTATGTAAAGGATACAGAGGAGAAAAAAAGTAAAGACGAAGTCAAGTTTAAACAGTTTGATCTCTGATTCTACCTTTTCCAGTAAAAATTTCACGTGAACGATAAAACAAATCAGATAAATGTCTTTATGGACAAAAGGTCGAAAGGAAATCCTGTCTAAGCATGGCCAGCCATGATTTTTTCCATACCCCAGAAGTAATACATGCTCTCATTCGTGGATGAAACTCTTAATTGACTTTTACACCATGAGCCTAGTTTTTCTATTACGTGATCTTGGCCATCTTGTCTTTGTTCTAAATTGCACATCCAAAGGTAAGTGACCATATGAAAACTCTCCTATAATGGTAATGGTAATCGATAAGTGTCCACTCTCTTGTGACTAAAATGTTTTGTGATTGGTTGACCAAAATTTCTATTATATTCAATTTCTAGTCATAAGTAAACATTTATATTCGGCACGGCCGAATGAGTCGAGTTCTCCATACTGTGAAAATAAAAAAGTTGAATTTCGGAACAAAAAGCTGAAATCGTCTCCACATCCAATTCAGAACAGTTCCGATTTTAATCGTCCACTTCTTCTCTGCCTCTGTGGTCCATTTCTCGTTGTTTTGGAAGACCATTATTTCATTTCTGTGTGTTTTTGTTTGCTCACCGTTTGCATACAGGCCACTCCTTTTACATCCATTCTTATCTTTCAAAAGTGAAGAAGCCCCGTGGTGCATTTCATGTCATGTACCATTCACAGTGAAACATCGTTTTAGAGCTTTGAGTCTGTATGATGTGAGACATAAACATTTTATAGCAGACTCCCTGAAAACCTGTCCAGAGATGTCCCACTTGATGCGATCTTTGAATTTCTGAAAGAGATTAGTATTTCTTTTTAAATCTGATCTAAGATTTTACAGAAAAAAGATTATTAACAAAATTTCCGGTGTGTTTTAGGTGCATTTTAAAGGGTTGTGTAAATGATTTTTTTTAATGGCTTGTGAGATGACTTCAACGTGGTGACAGCCCTGATATGGCCCTTTGCGGTCGGCTGGGCCATAAGTAACATTACCATTACTTTTGTTTTGCATTGTTACAGAGCAGACCATTTTTCTACTGTTACAATTGGATAGTGAGAAGTTAAGCTACAGCAATGGGTGCCAGCCATCCTTCCGCTGTAACATTTCGCCCAACTGACCGTTTTATGTGGTGTGTGTGTGTGTGTGTGTGTGTGTGTGTGTGTGTGTGTTTCCCGTATGCATGCGTAGCCTATGCATGCATGCATGGATTATGGACCTTCCCACCACCACACTTCCCACACATACATGTGCGCACACACGTGTGCACGTGCACACACACACATACACACACAAACATACACACACGCGCGCGCGCGCGCACGCACGCACGCACGCACGCACGCGTGCGCAAACATATACACAAACACTACGTATACCACGCATATACAAAGACATCCTCCGAGAGAGAGAGAGAGAGAGAGAGAGAGAGAGGGAGGGAGACTCATAAAGGACCTGCTGTCTGCTTTCCTGAGAACCTTCATTAACTGAGTGAGCACGTGCAGTCGCCATTCCGTGCCCAGCGGCAGCAGTGAGATCGCGTGACCGGCGTACACCACACACATGACAGTGGGTCTGTGACTGGAAACAGGTCTTCAATCTGTGGCCGACATCTGCGCCATCAGGAACCCTTCCCTGCACCCCCCCCCCCCCCTCCCCGACTTATGATGATCAGTACCTCCTGCCCGCTCCTCTAGGATGCGGAGGACTCTGAGTATCAATAGTACCCCCCCCCCCCCCCCGCGCCCTCTGGAATTTCAGTGCTTACGTTTTTTGTTGTTGTTGTTGTTTTTCTTTTCTGCCATTCCGTGGTTCAGCCTTTGCTTTCTTTCCTTTTGTTATTTTATTCATTTATTTATTTGTTTGTTTGTTCTGGTTTTAGTGTCATCCACTGTCTTTCCACCTTTGTGGCCCATCAGTGATTTTACATACTAATAATTTATTTTGCAAATATCATTCGGCCCATTCACCTGTCATCATTACAGAAAATCTTTGCGCATTTTTCTCGCGCAGAATTTTAATTATACCAGGTTTCTTTTTAGTTCTTTTCTTTTCTTTTCTTTCTTTCTTTCTTTTTCTTTTTTTTTTCTTTCTTTCTTTCTTCCTTGCTTTCTTTCTTTGTTGCTTTCTTGTGACTAGGTAGTGAAACTGTGCGCTCTGTCCAGAGTGGACACTAGCCATCCAGCATGCAATGCCTTTTCGCCCATATACCCTTGTTATTTCCTTTTTCCGCCTTGGTTTAAGGCTGTGTCAGACCAACTGACATAGGCTAGAACACCAAGGCTACATCAAAATGTTGTTATGCTCTGCATAGTTATGCGGGGATTGTCGTCAGTTGTGACAAGCTCCTAGCATAACATTATCAGTCTCCGAAATCCCCCGAAGTCGGAATGTGGCTGCCCATGTGGCGGGGTAATCAATATGGTCACACACGTAATGTTCTCATCCCCAGCTGATGCATTTGTACCATAGTGTTCAAGTACTTCAGCTCTTTGGATGATCCCTGGAGTTTTTTTTTAGCCAGGGTACGACAACAACAACATTTCCTTTTTTTTCTTTGTATTGTTGTTGCTTATAAATAATTTGTAGTTCATGTTTCACTTTTTTTTTTAAAGCAGGGACTGAAACTTCAGGTGTGTATACCATGGCATCCTCGTGACCAGTTTGAACAGTTTCATACCATTGCATTCAGTTGTTCTGTTATGGATTCATGGAAATATATGCCGTAACTGATAAGTGTTGTAGTTTTCTTTTTCTTTTTATTTTTTTTCTTTGTGTGTGTGTGTGTGTGTGTGTGTGTTTTGCCTTTTCTTTCTTTTCCTTAGGGTTTCCTTTCCCTGAATGAAGATAACCCTGAAAAGGCCCCATGTGGTCGATTGGGCTATTATCATAATAATTACAAAGAAGTCTCCTCTCTTGTTGCTTCTGGCAAAATAACAGGACGGCATTCTCGGTCACACGTGGTATAGGGGATCGAGGTAGCATTGGGGCCGAGAGGAGGGGGGGAGGGGGGGGGGAGAGATGGGGAGAAGGGAGGGGGTTGGGGTGGCGACGTTCTGGACGGACGACGGAAACGCTAATCGACAAATGCAAGTGGGATGGAGGAGGGAAAAAGGAGGAGAACATTGATACAAATCTCTCAACAGCAGAGAGATAATGACCTCCGTGGTGTGGGATTAACTGTCTATCAATAAGCTAATGAACTGAACAATCGTAGGAGGTGGGAGAAAGAGGAGAGAGACACGTGTGTGTGTGTGTGTGTGTGTGTGTGTGTGTGTGTGTGTGCACGCACGCGCGCGCTTCATGAATAACGAGCAAAATGGAATCATTTTTTCAGCAATTTTCTCGTAGATACCGTCATATTTTATCGTCCGAAGGATTTTAAAACAATGACGGCTCTCTGAATGGGTGATTCAAAAATATGATATTAATGTATCGTGACTAAAGATTAAAGAAGAGTGGATTGGGGTGTGTGGGGTGGGGGTGTGGAGAGGGGGTTAGAATGTTGAGAAAAGATCCCCAAAGTGGTTGTAGAGCGTTCTAATGAAAGGAGTTAAAATGGCAGGAGTTAAATCGCAACACTGCATACATAAAACTTTACTTCCTCCCGCGAATAATAACATTTTTACAAACAAAAAACACATTTGAGAATGCGAGGAACGAACTTGCTGAGTTTTGGGTGCACCTGTGTGTGTGTGTGTGTGTGTGTGTGTGTGTGTGTGTGTGTGTGTGTGCGTGCGTGCGTGCGTGTGAGTGAGTGTGTGTGTGTGTGTGTAAGGGTGGTGGTGGTAGCGATCCCGTGTTAGCATGTGCTCTGCCTCATTTGATGTCATGTCTGTATTTTCAATGATTGTGGTGGGGGAGGAGAAAAATGCGGGATTCGTGGGAAAAGAAGAAAAAGACAGGGGGCTGAGAGGGGGAAAGGGGTGGGGTGGGGGGGGGGGCTGGGGGCGTGGGGGAAGTGCAGGTAATGGGGAGGAGGGGGACGAGGAAGGTTGCCTGACAAAGACTGAATCAAACTCGGTCGATTTCGAACGACCTTTAGCAGCATGTAAAAAGCGCGGTTGATTTCTATTGGTATCCAAATCATCTGTTGCTTTGTTTTGGTTACATCGAATTTCCGCGGCTGTTAGGCCTATCTATTCTCCTTGCTCCCATATGTGTTCTCCCTGGTCGTCGCCTGAACTGGAAACTGTGCACTTCACACACACACACACACACACACACACACACACACACACACACACACACACACACACACATACATACATACACACACACACACTCACACGCACGCACACACACACACGCACACACACACACACACACACACACACACACACACACACACACACACACACACGCGCGCGCGCGCGCGCGCGCGCGCGCGCACACACACACACACAACACACAACACACACACACACACACACACACACATACATACACCCCAGGCCACCCACAGACACACACATGCACACAAATTCATGCTCACACACATGTGCACGAGGGCATGCAGGCATTCACGCAGGCTCGTCCTGTGTCCATAGTCACTCTAAAATGCCAAGATACGAGGCCTGTAGTCTAGTACAGATGGATTGTAAAACAACCTTGGTGTAATTCAAACCGCGCACCTGAGATCTTGTGAACCACAAACTAATCCTTCCCTTCACTTTACATGCTGTCACAAGATGCGCTGAATGATAAAAAGAACAACAATAATGATAATAACAATAATAATAATAATAAATTATAAGAAGAAGAAGAAGAAGAAGAAGAAGAAGAAGAAGAAGAAGGAAATATGGCGCTTAATCGTACATAATCCTTAAGCACTTATAAATACAGAAATGATTAAAGAAAGCACAAATGAAACCAATAAGAAGATAATATTGCAATAAGTACCATGCACCTACAAACAGAGTGCACATTGACACCCACCTACGCACAAACACAAACACACACACACACGCGCGCGCGCACGCGCGCGCACATACACACACACACGTAACATGCAATCCCACATACACACTGTCTCACAACAACGCACACAACAGCATGCGCGCACACGCACACATGCGCGCGCACGCACGCACGCACACACACACACACACACACACACACACACACACACACGCACGCACGCACGCACGCACGCACGCACGCACGCACACACACACACACACTGGCTTTATTTGTATCACTTGAACTCACTAGACATTAAAAAAAAAAAAAGTCGGCCTGTAAGAGTATATGGTTGTTTTTTTTTGTGTCCCAGAACGTGATTGACTTTGTGTGCATAACGAAAATTTCGTGTTATATGCCATGTTTCCCCCAGACCTACCCACCCCCTCTCCCCCGCCCCTCCCACATTCTCAGGCTGCAAAAAAGTGTTTGAGAGTCACCACGGCATACCAGACCGGAACCGAATGTAACCCAGACAAAACGACCAGGAAAGCGTACAGGTCAAGAGGCACTTGCTTTGTATTGAACCGGCAAAACTGCATTTCATGATGTTGTTTATACTGAACATACATGTAGGCCTACTACATGAACAGTCGATGTCTGCGATATCTTCTGTGGTAGCCTGCCATTTTTTGTCAAAGAGACCGTCCCCTTTGGTTTTGATTTTCGGTACAGCTCTGCTGAAAAGGAGGAAGATAAGAGAGTGTCGATGTCTTTTTTTGTGAAGAGGAAAACTGAAGTAATGTATGCCATTGACCAACAACCACTAAAGAAAAGGACAATCATTGCAAAGGGACCAAAGAGTCTTCTGCCTAGGCTTTGTGTCGTCTGAAGTGATACAGAGGGGGCCGGAGTAGCTCAGTGGTAGAGCACCAGACTCGTAACCTTGGTGATCCTGGGGTTGCGGGTTCGAATCTCCGCCGGGCCGTTTCGGTACAGGGGGATTTTTTTTTTTTTTTTACCTCGGAGTTAACATTGGTTCAGACTGCATTTCCCATACAGTCCTTCGAATGAGACTATAAACTGAGGTTCCGTGTGTGAACGCACGCATATCTTGTACACACGTAAAATCCCATCACCAACTTTCGGAAGAGAAGGCCAGTTTGGCCGTTGGTATAGATGACACGTTACACATAGCACGCACCTTCCCCGAAGATGGAGTATGGCTGCCTTCATGACGGAATGAAAAACGGTCATACACACAAAACTCCACTCCCTTAGTCGGGTAGATGGGATTAATCCTTGCCTGGATATACAGGGCGTGTCCACAGGAGTATCAGCCTACGTACGCAGCAACAACAACAACAACAAAAAATTAAAAAAAAAGAGAAAAAAACAAAAAAACCGTGGTACAGTGACACACAGAGTTAAGTTCTAGAGCGGCAAACACAAGCTTGAACAGCAGAAGACGAGAGGTTCGAAGCGTGACGCCGTTGACAAGAAACAGCTGGCATGGTTCATCGATGCTGGTATGTGGTATGGCACTGTTAAATGTACGATTTTGTGGCGCATCTCTCTGTCTGTCTGCCTGCCTGTCTGTCTGTCTGTCTGTCTGTCCGTTTGTCTATCTATCAGTAAGGCATTCTGTCTGTCTGTCTCTGTCTTCTCTCTCAATGTCTGTCTCTGTCTGTCTGATTGTCTGTCTTACCCTGTGTGTGTGTGTGTGTGTGTACGTGTGCGTGAATGCGTGCATGCTCTCTCTCTCTCTCTCTGTGTATGTGTGTGTGTGTGTGTGTGTGTGTGTGTGTGTGTGTGTGTGAATGTGTGTGTGTGTGTGTGTGTGTGTGTACGTGTGCGTGAATGCGTGCATGCTCTCTCTCTCTCTCTCTCTCTCTCTCTCTCTCTCTCTGTCTCTCTCTCTCTCTCTCTCTCTCTCTCTCTCTCTCTCTCTCTGTGTGTGTGTGTGTGTGTGTGTGTGTGTGTGTGTGTGTGTGTGTGTGTGTGTGTGTGTGTGTATGTGTGTGTGTGTACAGTCCGAACCCATGCATTTCTGAAAGAATGAGGCATGTGCATTTGTTCTCATTTTGTTGTTTGGTAAAGGAGTCTTCCTTCGTCTGGCCTGGAATGCTTTTAACGACGCGTGCGCGCGTGTGCGTGTGTGTGTGTGTGTGTGTGTGTGTGTGTGTGTGTGTGTGTGTGTGTGTGTGTGTGTGTGTGCACGCGCGCGCGCGCGCGCGCGTGCCTGCGTTCGTGTGCGTGTGTGTGTGTGTGTGTGTACATATATACATATATATATATATATATATACATACAAAAAACTAATAAATTCCAAGGATAAGTACCGAGCACCATTCCAACAACTTACAGAGCAGCTTGGTGTTGCAATGACTGCAAGCAATATTGAATTATAAACAAAGCTTGCTCTTATGTCTTGGAATTTATTAGTTTTTTGTAATTTAGTCTCTTGCGGATTCATTCCAAGAACTGGCCCTCAGCACTTGTGTCTTGAGAGGTTATCTTTTTATTTTTTCTACTTTTCACAAGAAAATGTAGCTTGTTTTGCTCTTTCATCATTTTCTTTTGCTTCTTAGGTGGCACCTTTGGTTGGTTTTTTCAAACCTCAACAAACATACTACGGTATTGCACACCAGCCTTTTCTGGGATAGCATTCTTCTTAAAACCGAAAAGGCAGAGGAGTCAATTTACCACTTTCCGAGGTCACTGAGGAGAAACAACCAGGTTTCGAAATATCGGTATATGACCAGGAGTTATGTGTTAGTGAGTTTTCTCCCTATTGGATATTATAAGCTTGCTGAAGGCTCATTTGAGAAGCATTTATTTTATTTTTCTCCATCCACCCACTTGAGCACATACTGATAGTTAGGCAGTATTAACTGCCACTGCAGATATGAATGTTTATCTCCCCATATTTCTTCAATCTAAGACATAAGAGCAAGCTTTGTTTATAATTATATTATATATATATATATATATATATATATATATATATATGTGTGTGTTGAGAGAGAGACAGATGTAAGCAGCCTGAATACTACCACAAAATTTGACTTTCCTCCCGTCCGTATTTCATTTTTACTTGAACAAAATACATTGATGTTATTCACACCTACGCGACTTCTCTCCTGTGCCATTCCAATCCTACAATACGTGTTCAGGATGATGATAAGAACGACAATGATAGTCACGATGATGGTGACTTGTACTGTGCCAAATCTTCATCTATGACCAAACTTTAAGGGCTCTGCATTTGCACACCCACTTATTCAACGGGATGTCTGACCTGGGTAGGGCCTAGTCACCAAAGTTCGATTACTCGACATGGATCATTCCTTTTCCATGTTCATTGTCAGGCATGAATGTTAGTGTTAGTCAGACGAGTCAGACAGCAATTCATTATTGCTTCCCTTTTTATCCCCACTCAGCTCTTCCTGAGTGTGTTTTCCTTCACAGAGGACGTGCAGGTTATTTGTATCTTGACCCTTTTGGTGTCGGGCGTGGATGGCAGAAATGGATGTTGTTTCAGGGTCTCCTCTGAGGGACCTGTTCTGCAGTCCTCGTGAAACAGGAAATAGATCCTCATTTTTTCGCTCGCCGCCCCCCTCCCCCTTCCCTCCTCCAAACAGAAACAAAACCATACATAGTTATATTTTGATAAAATATTTGTGTCTGTTTTCTTGAACAAAAAAAAAAAAAAAGAAAAAAGAAAGAAAAAAAAAGAAACAACAACAAAAAAAGGAGTTACCGACACAAAAGCAAAAAAGCGTCACATACGCTTACACACACACACACACACACACACACACACACACACACACACACACACACACAGAGAGAGAGAGAGAGAGAGGAGAGAGAGAGAGAGAGAGAGAGAGAGAGAGGAACAACAACAACTGATCATGAGCTTGTATTATTGTCTTTTGCTGTTGTGTTTGTTTCTTTTCTTCGTGGATTTTAAAAACTGGTTAGCGCCTCATAGTCTTGTTGTTGTTGTTCTTGTTGTTTTTGTTTTTTTCAGTGACCTGTAACATCAAGATGGTGTGACCAGAGTGGCCTTCAACCCCTGGTCCGGAAATAAGTTTCCTTCGATCTACGCCAAATGGCGGAGCTTCTCTGTCTGTCTGTCTGTCTGCCTGTCTGTCTGTCTCTCTCTCTCTCTCTCTCTCTCTCTCTCTCTCTCTCATTCTCTCCCCACCCTCACTCCCCAACTGTGCCACCGGGGACCCAGCTTCTGATGACGCCTTTCGCTGGCTCACCTGTCGCTGTGTCCAGTTGCAATGGCCCGCAGAGTGCTCTGACCAATCAGACACTGGCAAAAAACAGAATGACTGGCCCGCCAAAAGAAGAAACAAACAAACTACAACACAAACACAACGCGTTTCGACCTGTTAGGCCTTCTAGGTCTCAGATCAAAACGAGTTCTGTGTGTTTTGTGATTTTTTTTCTTGGTTTGGCTGTCCAGTTATTGTGTTTTGCTCTTGTTCGATTTCCGCTTGAAAACCAATCCAAAAATGTTTCACAATGTATTGAACCACAGCAAAGGTGATTCTCTTCCTTCCCGATTCCACAACCCCCTCCCCCTCATCCCCCCCCCCCCCCCCGAGTGGGGTCGGATATTGTCACTCATCTCTTCAAACTTGATTAACTTTAATGTGTTTGAACAGGATGACCGAAAGGAGGAATTCAATTGGGAATGAAAGGAGTGTGTGTGTGTGTGTGTGTGTGTGTGTGTGTGTGTGTGTGTGTGTGTGTGTGTGTGTGTGAGTGGAGGGAGAGGGGGGAGATGGGGGAATGCTTCGCACAACCGACCTAACGCAACCGGCTACGAAGTATTTGCTTATCTATGGAAGTAGAAATTGCAACAGAATATTGCGAGGGATTTGCCAGGAAGTTCTACAGATTTATTCCGCGTGACGTTTACTTACTTGAATACATATGTGTAGAAGAACCGAAGATATAATAGTTCCATAACTTTCCAGAAAGTTCCAGAAACGGTCTTTAGGATGTACTTTGCGTAGTGTCAAGATTCTCGAACTTTCGAATTTAGAATTGTAAGCATGAGAGAAAGTTTGGTGATTTCAGAGAGAGCTTGACTGTCAATTTTCTTAGAGCTGAAATATTACTGAAAACGCCAAGCAAGTGTTTATTTATGGTCTTTACCACTTGGCAACATTTCATGCTGGGGGATGGGGGGAGGGGGGGGGGGCATCGCTAGCTAGGTCTAACCAACATTTATCGTTCTGTCAAGTCTGGTAATACTAGTGTCTAAAATTGGCGAGCAAATGGAAAATGGCGACACTGAAGTTTACCCCCCCCCTCTCCCCCCCCCCCCCACACACACACGCACGCACCCACCCACCCTCCCACCCACCACACTCACACACCCACCCACCCACCCACACACACACACACTCACACGTGAATAGTGTAGTAGCTTGAATAGTGCAGTTAGAGTAAGTAGGTACAGGTTGTGTACCCTCCCCTCCCCTCCCCCTTCTGGGTCTACGAAGAGTCGTTGTTGTTTTGTTTCTGTCTTTGTCGTTTTTTATGTCCTCGTTTAAAAAAAAAAACCGGTTCTGTTTTGGGCGTGCCGAGATCTGCTCGTCCTTCCGGGCGAAAAGCGGTAAGTGGTAAGCGGTAAGAACATCAACATCATACAGGTGTATGCTCCAACTACCAGCCACGAAGATCAGGCGGTGGAAGAATTCTACGAGAAAGTAGAAGACACCATCAGAAAAGCCCCCAAGAAAGACATCATCATAGTTCAGGGGGACTTCAACGCCAAAGTCGGCCCAGATGCCTACAAAGACTGGGCTGGAACAGTGGGTCAATACGGCACAGGGGAAACTAACGACAGGGGACTTCGCCTTCTGGAGTTTGCCTGCACCCAACGGCTCACCATTGCCAACACCCTTTACCCCCACAAACGTCAAGAAGAAAAACCTGGCATGCCCGAAAGGAATACCCCAAAAACCAGATCGACTTTGCCCCTCACCCGCGGCGCTTCAAATCAAGCTCAATAAAAAAAGACGAGGACATCCCCCGGAGCTGATATAGGCAGCCCCACGACTCGGCGCCCCAAAAATGAAATCAAATTGAAGAAAAAGTACCAACGGCCCCACCCCATAAAGTTGACCTGGAGAAGTTTTAAAACCCGGATAGAAGACGCATTCCAGGCACACTCGGGGGGGGGTTTTTCGCGGCACCAACCTCCTGGACAATGCATCAACGACCTCACAAACAGCTTCAATGAGCATCCCCGAAACAGAAAGGGGGGGAAAATTGGGCTCAGAGGAAGAAACCCCAAGCGGACTCAAACGACATCCTTCCCTTTGCCAAAAGAAGACCCCTGAAAAATACAAAAAAACCCACCCTAAACAACCCCAGATCGAAAAACCAAAAAACCTTGTAAAGAAGGAAATGTTTGAACCAAAAACAATGGATCAAAATCAGGCAGAAATGAAAAAAGGGCGGGAAAAGGGGGAAAACAGCAAAATCCCTTCACCACACTGAAAAACCTCACCAAACGCAGCAAAACAGATCGCATCTCGAGATCCCTCAGGCACTGCGAAAAAAAGCCCCGCTGTTTTGAACGAGGGACACAGACCCCAAAGAACTTTTACAACTACCCTATACACCCAAAGACAGTCTTTTTGAGGGGGACTCAACACCTAAAGGGGAATCCCCCCTACCAGTGATGAAAAGAAGGGAAGAACCCATCGGCAGCCTTCCGGAAAGGGAAAATCCCCTGGAGCAGACAAATTCCACAGAGTGCTCAAACAGGGGGGGAAGGGAATTTGGTCACTTAGAACATCGATTTATCAGAAGACTGGGAGGCAAAACTGGCCCACAGAATGGCTCAATCATATATCCCCCTGCCCCCAAAAAAGGGAAAACTACCCAATGCCCGAACTCAAACAATAATCCCCTTACCAACCATAAAATAGCTCAAGTCATCTTGAAAACGACGAAGAAAGAGGGGGAAGAAAAAACCGGGGGAAGAACAAGCTGGTTTCCGAGCAGAAGCACAGAAAAACAATTTTTCACCCCCGGATACTCGTGAGAAAATCTAAAAACCCTCAAAACCCGTCCACAACTTCTTTATTTAAAAAGCGGTTGACAGGGTGTGGCCCAAGGCTGTGGCAGGTGCCCGAAAGTTTGGCAAAGGGGGGATCTCGTCCAAACCATCCAGGCGCTGGTAAACACCGCCAGCAGCGGGGGTCCTCCCAAACAACCTTTGGGGCACTTACAAGAAAACCCCAGTTGGGTCCGTCAAGGCTCCTGCTTCTCCCGTACGTTCAAACTCTTCCTGGAAAAAATCGCGTGAAACCCTCCATGACTTTCCCCCCAGTCTCCATCGGAGGAAAAAATCATCAATAATTGAGGTTCGCAGATGACATGACCTGATGGGAGGGAGCAAACCCAAGAACTACAACCTGAAAAGAGATGGAAGAAGGGCAGGTGCAATGGGAAAAAGGAAGTGAGCACAGAAAAAAAAAAAAAAAAAAAGTCCTGGTCAACCACAACCCAAAACCCAGCTGAAATCTACTGAAAGGAAACAGCTTGAAGAAGTGGGCGCTTTCAAAAACCTTGGCGCCCCTTCACCAAAGACGGTCGCTTTTACAACAAAAACGACCAGACAGCGACGCAACAGCAGCAATGGCAAAGCTAAACAAGATCTGGAAGACAGGGGGGATCACTTTCCTACAAAGAGAAGCTTACAAGTCCCTGGGCGTCCCACCGCTGAAAGGGCCCCGCGAAAGCTGGACCAGACAGCAGAGACCACCAAGAGAATCCGACGTTTGAAACTAAAACTTCACGCTTCTGGGATCTTTGGGAAACCCGGGTGACAAACGACCTTGTTTTAGGGCCAAAAAATCACTTTTCAGGGGCCCCCCAAAAACCCTTTGGAAAAGCAAGAAGAGGAACTGTCGTGTTTTGGGGGATGTCATACCCACCCAAATTTACTGCCCAAAAAAGTCACCAGGCACCTGGGGAAGGGGAAGGGAACGAAGGGGCGACAAGCCAAAATTCTGGAGGGGCAACATCAAAGAAAGGGCCAGGAGGATGGGCCCACCGATGCGACGGCAGAGGGCAGGGGCCGGGGTGGCGGTTTTCCGGGTTCGAGAGTGTCCCCCTCATCTTCCCTACCCCATCATGGGGGAAGAGAATGATATGATGTTAACCGGCAACGAAGCCCAATAGTGCAGCCTGAACGTTTTTAAACGTCCCCCGTCACATGCTCATTCGGGTTTTTCCCCGATGGCGGTCATTTACGTCAGTCAGGGGTCCGGTAAGGGGGGGGGGGGGGGGGGGGGGGGGGGGGGGGGGGGGGGGGGGGGGGGGGGGGGGGGGGGGGGGGGGGGGGGGGGGGGGGGGGGGGCTTCAATGATATCCCAAGAGGAACTACTGAATTCCGCCAAAGTGACTCAGAAGCAACGCAGGGTCTTGTCTCGTCAGTGACCTGATTGCAGCACCCTGCTGAAAGTGATAGCCCTCTTTGGGCTGCTGTTGCTGGGGCCGCTGAAGGAATGGGTCTGTGTGTGGCTATGTATGGGGAAAATGGGGATGAAGGACATGACAATACTGCCACAGATACTACCAAAAAGAATGACAATAAAATGGAAAGAAGAAGAGGAAGAAGACGAAAAAGAAGAAGAAGAAGAAGAAGAAGAGAAGAAGAAGAAAGAAGAAGAAGAGAGAAGAAACTTAAAAAAAATAGTTTGATGCGTAACTGATCTAAAAGGCAGTCTTCTTAAAGTCGCTACAACATGGGACAAAAAAACATATGAAGTCCACGCTTTCCTTCATTAAAACCATATTTCTAAGTAAGTTTTTGATTCTGAGTCTGTAACTACTTTTCCAATACACAAAATGATTTTACAGTATGAAAAAAAACCTCCCCCCTTCCCCCCCCCCCCCCCCCCCAAAGAAAAGCATAACACACTGACACTTACCCCGCTCTTTTTCCCTCTGTAACACACACACACACACACACACACACCACACACACACACCACACACCCACACACCACAACACACACACACACACACACACGCACACACACACACACACACACACACACACACGCACGCACGCACGCACACACGCATGCACGCACGCACGCATGCTCACACACGCACACAGAGAATCACACACATGCACACACAAATACAGCGAGAGAGAGAGAGAGAGAGAGAGAGAGAGAGAGAGAGAGAGGGGAATACAACATAAATCTGCGCCTTGGGATATGTGATGCTGCTGGTTCTCTCCGTTCAGACAATTTCAAGCCCCGGCAGAAAACTTGGCATTGTGCAGCACGTGCAGGCGGATTGTAAACTCTGCATGACCTGAAAACAGAGCAGTGCAGAAGCGGTCCGGTCTTATCACCTGTATTGTTGATGGTAGGCCAGGGGCTCGACTCTAATTATTTCAGGTTAAATACTGTTTATGTGGGGGTTTTCACGCTTGGAAAGTGCCAGTCTGACCGAAGTTGGACAGGAAAGATCACGTGTACTTAAATTCAGGCCGATTGTGATGCTATTTTGACGTGATGTTGGCACGTTTCCCTCTGTTAACTCTACCCTCTGTAAACTCTGAAACTGATGGCATTTATGTAGAAGATGTTTGTCTTCAACCAAGGTGTGACACTCTTCATAAGCTGAGGACAAAACAGTCCACTCTGAGTCAGTGATATCGGTGATAACAGCACAGTCCATATGAGTCAGTGATATTGACGATAACAGCACAGCCCGTATTGAGTCAGTGGTATTGGTGATAACAGCACAGTCCACACTGAGTCAGTGATATTGACGATAACAGCACAGTCCGTATTGAGTCAGTGGTATCGGTGATAACAGCACAGTCCGTATTGATTCAGTAGTATCGGTGATAACAGCACAGTCCGTATTGAGTCAGTGGTATCGGTGATAACAGCACAGTCCGTATTGAGTCAGTGATATTGACGATAACAGCACAGTCCGTATTGAGTCAGTGATATTGACGATAACAGCACAGTCCGTATTGATTCAGTGATATTGACGATAACAGCACAGTCCGTATGAGTCAGTAGTATCGGTGACAACGTGACAGCTCATACTGAGTCGGTAGTACCGATGATAACCATGACAGTCACTACTGAGTGAGTGGTATTGATGACATTGACGATACAAGACAGTTCGTATTGAGTCGGTGGTATCGGTGATAACGTGACAGTCCACAATGACTCAGTGGTGGTTGATGATCAGGTGACATTCCATACTGAGCTAGCGGCATTGATGACAAAACGGTCCGTGTTGAGTCAGGGGTATCGATGGTAACGTGACAGTCCATAGAAAGTCACTGGTGTCGACGAAAACGTGGAGGTCCATTAATGCATCATTGTGCCATTCTTTCTTTCTTTCTTTTTTGGCAGTCTTATCATCTTTCTTCTCCAAGCGACATTATTCCCCAGCTGTTCATTCCGCTCCCCTCCCCCCCCCCCCCATCCCTCTTCCCATACCCACCTACCCATCACACTCAGGTTCGTCAATAGTCAGTGTGGGAGCAATGCCTCTGAGTTGGAGGCGAGGTGGGGGGGGGGGGGGGGGGGGGGCGTTGGGGGCGGGGGGGGGGGGGGGGGGGGGCGGAGAGGGGTGTCGAAAAAAAAACCCACAAACCAAAGGTACCATACGCATGACTTCACCATCTAACCTTCCTCATAACTTTTAGTCTTTAGCAACGTAGCGTCAGTGAAGGCTTTCCTTGTACAGAGGGCGCCACCACTATGGACTGTCACCAGGAACTTGCCAGAAGTCTTTGACACGCACCTCACCACAGGTGTAGATGTGGTTAAGAAATCGAAATTGAAGTCACCAGGACAGGCAAGCATAGAGGGTAACAGAATTGGGACTTTGTTTTCAAAGAGGTTGAGAACGAGCACGATACTTATACAAGAGTTCCAGCCTGGTCCGAGACTTCATGACATGACGACACTCTATGTTTCCAGCCATAATACGTCTTGCTGTTAACCAGACCTGAGAGACTCATACACTTGCAGTGCTGCGCAGGAAACTTGAGCAACAGTCTCAGAGGACGCACCCAGAGTGGACACAGTTTGTCTCTATAATCCAGTCTTCCCATTTGAGCACATAGCTCACGTTTGGATAAGAGTTGGCAGCTGCCGAAAAATCCCATGAATGCTTCTAACGCGATTCAAACCAACAACCTCCCGCCCGCTAGTCTACAACGTTAACCACCATGCCACGGTGACTGGTAGGCTTCAAATTTAGTCCCTTGTTGATCCTGACCTTACAAACAACCCTGTGAAACCTCATCTGTCCAACCGCATGAGTTCCGTTGCCCCCCCCCCCCTCTCTCTCTCTTCTC